>OV121140.1:29612061-30321999 GCA_921294245.1 Brassicogethes aeneus | reverse complement strand
TTAAGTTTTTAAAATAATGCAGCGTTGCCCTTTTTTAAAAATACTTGAATTATATAACGTTTAATTACTTGGGTTGTACGGTTTGGTATTTTATGAATATTTCAAATGGGGTCCTGTTTAACCGAGCGCGCTAAAGCCGGCCCTGTCGAGGTAGGTTGGGTGGGGATCAAAAACTGGTCGAGCGGCAGATGGGAAGCAACAGGTGAAGGAAAAGGTTCGTCCGAGTGAATCGGGGGTTTTCGTGTTGTGAAATAAACCTTGTAGGTAAGCTAAAATGATCCTTTACCTTGTTTAAATTAACTAACTAAGGTGGTTGTATCTTTTAACCAAGTTTAATAATGTAGATTTGTTGTGTTTTGGGGATATTTAGCCGAGAGTACGTCACGCGTCTCTTTGCTCCGTAAGATGGCGGACGGGCGTGAAAAATGCTTGTCTAATGTATTGTGCCTGCTCGCGATAGGGAAGAGGGTTATAGGAGGTATTATTATTATTAAATAAGGTAATCTAATCTAATCTAATCTCTTCACAAGACTAGAGCTCGCCAATAGAGTTCCTAACCGACAAAGGGGTCATACTGTGATATGTAATATGTAAACTATGCATTTATTATGTACACTGTAGCGGAATATGTTTAGATAGCTATAAAAGGTTTTAATACACTAGACAAAACGGTTTGCATCCAATAATATTCATTTTATAACCTGTTGTATTGTTGGGAGGGGTAAATTGCACTTGTAACATTTTATAAATCTGCTTTATTAACGCTTGGTATGACAAAGTCCAAATAACAAACGCTAACTAAAAACCTATATTCAATAAACACTGCAATACATAAAACGCTAACTACCGTCAACCAAACCTTTGTAAAAACTGCATTGTAAACAAACAATGAATAGAGAAAACATACAACCATACTTATTGTGTTTTATTACCTGATCTGGTCTCCTCTTATTGGCTACTCCACCTATCTAGAAGCGAACTAAAATAACACAACGTAGGGTATCCTCTTTCAATTTTCTAGACGATCACTTCTTTTGGCCAAACTTGACAACACTGCTTGCGCTGTCAATATTTAAATTTATTTCGCGCGATTCTTCAAATCGCCTTGGGTTACTGCCGTTTGTATGAGTATGGGGTACCCCCACCCCGTGCCCATCACAGAATGGTGCCGTGACCAGGATTTGTCGAATTTGCTTGGTTTTCTTTGGTTTCGACACAGTGCACGGTGTCGTTTCCGGAGCTATGCTGAGCTTGTTGGATTTTTTCTTGGTTGCGGCACAGAATGTGGCCGCTGCATAGGAGGATAGGTTTGGAGTGCCTGAGAGGAGGTTATATTTTGTAATTTGGTTTATATATAGGTATATTGTTGGTTGTTCTTGTTCGGGTGTTGGCTCTTTTTTATTCTTTAAGGTTACCCCCCACCGTTTGGAAGACGCGCTGACCCAGTGGGATTGTTTCCTGTTAATGCAACTTTAGTATCCAAGATCCTGTTGCTCCCGCTGATCGTAATGTTCCTGCGGTACATGTCACATCCTGCTGGGCTTACTTCTGCGAGTGATCCTGCTGAGCTCACTCTTGCAAGTCATTCTGCTGGTGGATATCCTTCCGTGGGACATGCCAATCCGGCGGGTCTTGTTCCTGCAGACCATTTTGCTCCTGCTGATCCTGCTGCTCCTGCGAGATAGGCCAATCCTGCGAATCCTGCTGGCTATGACTGCCTAGTGATTAGGATCCTACGTTTTGCAGCCACACGAAGATAGCTGACAATAGCGGGTGAGTTTTTCTAAGATTTTATTTGCTTTAATTTTTTGGGAGGGGAGTTCTGCACCTTTGAGCTGAGTTGCGCTCTGTAAAGAGTAACGTAACGTTGTCCAATTGAGAGGGTCATCAAGTCAAAATGTATTTATTGACTTGAAATGTTGGGAAGGTCAGTCTTAATCAATTTTATTTTCAGCCTAGTAAAGAAAAAATTGAAAATATGACTGAAACTCTTTGAAGTCCGTATTTATTATTAGTCTTGGAATCTTCTTAAAAGCCAGCTACTGATTTTGGCTTTTTGTTATTTTCCATTTCAGCAATTTCTTGATTGTAGCTACATGAATATGCAGCTAGCAGTTATCTTCAAAACAGGTTTTGAAAGTGACCTATACAAAACGCAGTTAAATCATTTAAAAGGGCAGCTAATTTAAATACTAGGGGCGCAGCTGGATATTCTATGAACACAGTTGTTTGTTTTGAAAAATCATTTTAAAAACTGTTACTTTCCAAAGCAACTATGTACTTGTAGTTAATCAATCATTGGTTATTATACCTAGAGTGTTTGGTGTTGTCCTTAACCCATTCTTATTATATTTTCTGGTTTCCTACCAAGTTTGCTCTGCTTTTAAGAACGGAGTGCTGCCGCTGACGAGGGGTCGGTTAAGTAGGGGCGAGCTGACACTTTAATGTTCTTAGGCGCTCAGAAGAATCGCAGGAACTTCTAACAATCAAACAACTCTTCCTTTTTCTTTCTCTTTTATGTTTATAATTTTTCTGATGACATTTTTGTGGTCTACAATAACTTCCAAAATAAAAAAATCTTTTGTTTCAGCCTACGTCTGGGTTTGAAAGGTTGAGGGCGGACAGACCAACTATCATTTAATCTAACAACAGTTGTTATTGTAATAAGTTTGAAGTATTTTAAAATTTTACTTACAAGGTATTGTTTTCTTAAGTCCAGAGTGCAACTTCCATAAATCCCAAAGCTGTCTGATATTTTTTTCTCGTAATCGTATTTTTGGTATTGTTGGTTTTAGAGGTTATGTGGATTTTTTAGCAAGTCAAAGAGTCGCTCCTTCATACTATAATGTTTAAATTTTTAGAGTTTGTGATCCACCTCAGGGGCGGGAGTGTACCACCAAACTTCGAAGTCTTAGGAATCCAGTAGTTGTTTGTTTCTTTGACTAGTATGCAGGACTGGTTGCTGGTTTCAGCGGGATACCAAATAGCCATTCAGTGGTTTTTGTAAATTTTTGGTTCTTGTTGGTTTCAATCGGAAGGGGCGAAGGGTGAGGTTGGTTTCAGAAATACGCTGCTTCAGTTACCCTTGGGGTTGGTTACTAACAACTTTATTCTAGCAAATAATAACTTTACCCAAGCTGTCGAAAATATACCGTAGTACTAACTAAATAAATGTAGTGGCTTTGTAGAATGTTTGTATTGTATTTATTTATGCATTGTACTCATCACTCTCTGTTCTCTGTTTACATGTACACTGTGATGTCCTTTTGGGAGCGGGAACCTGAGGAACTGAATGGCAGGGAGATAAAGACACCTACTACCGGACCTCGTCGGCCCAGCGGGTTCAACTGTTGAAGTTGAAAGGATGACCAAGATTCCTACAGCCTCTTCGCCATCTTTCAAAGGGGCGTCTGTGTTGACCCGCCCTCCGTCAAACGAGAAAAACGCAACCAAGAATACATCTACACGTAAAGCATCCTACCTATTCGAAATTAGACATTTAAATTAATGTTAAGTTTTTAAAATAATGCAGCGTTGCCCTTTCTTAAAAATACTTGAATTATATAACGTTTAATTAATTGGGTTGTACGGTTTGGTATTTTATGAATATTTCAAATGGGGTCCTGTTTAACGGACCGCGCTAAAGCCGACCCTGTCGCAATAGGTTGGGTGGGGATCAAAAACTGGTCGAGCGGCAGATGGGAAGCAACAGGTGAAGGAAAAGGTTCGTCCGAGTGAATCGGGGGTTTTTCGTGTTGTGAAATAAACCTTGTAGGTAAGCTAAAATGATCCTTTACCCTGTTTAAATTAACTAACTAAGGTGGTTGTATCTTTTAACCAAGTTTAATAATGTAGATTTGTTGTGTTTTGGGGATATTTAGCCGAGAGTACGTTGCGCGTCTCTTTGCTCCGTAAAATGGCGGACGGGCGTGAAAAATGCTTGTCTAATGTATTGTGCCTGCTCGCGATAGGGAAGAGGGTTATAGGAGGTATTATTATTATTAAATAAGGTAATCTAATCTCTTTACAAGACTAGAGCTCGCCAATAGAGTTCCTAACCGCCAAAGGGGTCATGCTGTGATATGTAATATGGAAACTATGCATTTATTATGTACACTGTAGCGGAATATGTTTAGATAGCTATAAAAGGTTTCAATACACTAGACAAAACGGTTTGCATCCAATAATATTTATTTTATAACCTGTTGTATTGTTGGGAGGGGTAAATTGCACTTGTAACATTTTATAAATCTGCTTTATTAACGCTTGGTATGACAAAGTCCAAATAACAAACGCTAACAAAAAACCAATATTCAATAAACACTGCAATACATAAAACGCTAACTACCGTCAACCAAACCTTTGTAAAAACTCCATTGTAAACAAACAATGAATAGAGAAAACATACAACCATACTTATTGTGTTTTATTACCTAATCTGGTCTCCTCTCATTGGCTACTCCACCTATCTAGAAGCGAACTAAAATAACACAACGTAGGGTCTCCTTTTCTATTTTCTAGACGATCACTTCTTTTGGCCAAACTTGACAACACTGCTTGCGCTGTCAATATTTAAATTTAGTTCGCGCGATTCTTCGAATCGCCTTGGGTTACTGCCGTTTGCATGAGTATGGGGTACCCCCACCCCGTGCCCATCACAGTGCATATTGAGAATTTGATTGCAAAACTGTCTTCTCATCTCGTAATCTCCAAGTTCCAGATGTTGTAACTTGGTAGCGTGGTAAGGATGTAGTGCGTTGTCCTTAGTTATGCGGTTAACTGTGCTGCGGGAGATCTCCAATCCACGTTCAAGTTGGCGAGTGCTAGTTCCAGGATCAGCTGCAATGGCCTCAAGAACGCGTTCTTCATTATGAAGGCTGCGAGCTGTTCGTGGTCGGCCAACGCGTTCAGCAGCACCCGGTAAAACGTTGCCATTCATATTAAAATCCTGAACCGCTCGGAAAATTGAAGCATGATTCGGAAACCGAACACGCACACCTTCAAATTGTATTCGATACTGGCGTGCAGCTTCCGCAGCATTGTGAGCATATTCGTAATAAATACGGACCATGTCTGCACGTTCGGCAACAGTATAAGCGCGAGGCATTTCAAAAAGTTGTTAAAGTTTTTTTTAACAAAAATGACATTACAATGTATATATATGTATGTCATATTCATCAGGGATAAAAATATCTCTAATTAAATAATAATATAAAAATTAATTATTAATAAAGTAATTATTTTTACTTAATAAAAAGTAATAGTAAAGTAAAGTATATCACCATCAACCTTGTATTTACTTATTTAATAATTCGCAAGTTAAAAAAAATAACAAAAAGATAGGTAGGTACCTATTTGTCCCACACAAAAAAATAAACATTTCTACTGAACCTAAAAAACCAAAACACTGACAGTGACAGTAAATAAATTAATTTAAGGTCATTTCACATATGACATGTTCATAGCTATGGAATTTTTACAAAAGTTTGTGTTGTCCCACCTCTAATCAGTCTGCTAAAACACGCCTGTGATTGGCTACTTTATTTTATTAATAACTAATTAATGGTGCGTCTGATCGAAAAACGGCAAATTCCATTCGACTTAGAATCCCATTCTCTATTTACCCCTTTTCTGCTGTCCTTGACTTTTGAGACACCCTGTATATCTACTTACTAGAAATCCTACGTTCACCATTAATAATTTCTGTACTTTCAAAAATTAATTTACTAAAAAATTATCAATTTGCAATTAAATTATTTTGATTTATATTACTTTATCTTAACTTTTAATTTCTAAAAAAATCATCGACTATGGTCATGTACTATGCTCCACACTTCAAAGTCCCACCACGTGACCAAGTACGGAACGCAGTCTTTTGATAAATTGTCATTTAAGGCTTTTCAGGTTATGCATCTGTCAAAGTATAGTCAATGCAAGAAATAATATTTATACTGTTACCATTTATGTTTAAGCGTTAAAAGTTTATAAATCTTTATAGTATCACAGTAACAATGGTTGGTTTAAGAGTTTAGGAGTATAAATACTGCATTTAATGAAATTCTAAAGTGTATAGTGCCAAATAAGTAAAATTTTTGTGCATTTGGTTTACATTAATGTAAATTACATATATCTGGTTTTATCCATTAAATAGTTTTAACTACACGGCATTTATTAAAAAAATTTAGCTTGTCTATTATGGAATAAGAATATCTGTATCAAAGGTAGGTTAATATATTATAACAAAAAATATCATCTAATTTTGAAATTTTAAGGTTAGAAAAATCTATTTTGATCAAAATAAATACAAAGTGACTAGGTGCACGTTAGAGTGCCCGCAATTTATTTTTTACGGGCACGCTAGTGACGTCATAATAATAATCCGGTTTTGTTCCCCGAACATATAATATTTGTTGTGAAGCTAGATAGCTTAGATGGTAGGGCGTTTGCTTTGCATGCGAGAGGTCCCGGGTTCGAAACTCAGAAGTTGTCGAAATTTTTTTAATTTTTTATTTCATAAATTTGTTGTTCCTTTGTTAAAAAGTGTTTTATTTTTATCGTAACATAAATTTGCCCATTTAAGTTGGGTTTTTTGCTCAATGGGGCGGGGGGGGGCAATGGGGCGGGGTCGGTTGGGTTGTGTTGTTGAGTTTGGGTTGGTTTGGTTTTATTACGTAACGTATTGCGTAACGTGCCCTTAACATGTATACAGGTACAATTTATTATTATATTATTGTTGTGCCGCCAATTTTAAATTAAGCGGCACGGCAGTGATGACGTTTTTTATCACTAGCGTGCCCGTAAAAAATAAATTGCGGGCACTCTAACGTGCACCTAGTCACGGCGAAATAAATAAGTATTTTGGATTATTTGGAAGAGTGTGTTAATATGGTCATATAAATATAGATATACTAAATAATTGTTGAATATGGTTCAAATTAAATTAAAGCTTTTATACTCCTAACAACAAAACTTGTGCATATCTCTCGGGATCCCTACTTTAAGTTAGATTATAAGGAAACAAACAATTTTTAGAGATACATGCAATGTAAAAATATTTAATACTCCCATAACATGTGATTTTTGAAATTTTTAAAAGTTATAATGATTTTTTGATGAAGATAAAATTCAGTTGAAGCTTTATACGTAATTGTATTGACAAAACTTTATGTAGGTATACTTTAAGCTGGATAAGAAAGACTACTACAAGTAAAAAAATAGATAGAGTATACTGTGGTTTTATTTAAATTTTAGAATTTATAAGGTTATTTATACCTAATGATTGTTCGATGTAGATAAAATTTTGTCGAAGCTTTTATAGGTACTTGTATTGACACTATGGGTATATTAGCTGACAGTGTAAGGAACTTTAAGAAGGTTAGCTATTGAATTTACAGTTACAGTATGTAGCCAAAGATAATACACCCTTTGTATGTACCTACCTATAGGTATATATATTATAATGGTTTTATATTTGAGATCTCTCATGGTGCTTATTTCCAAGAGCAAGTTATTTAATTACAGCTTACATTTAGGTAGTTAATGACTAATTTGTTTTACTTGGGCATAAATATTTATTTATTTAAAGTACTTAAAACTTAAATATATTTCAAGATTTTTAAAAGTGTGTTTTATTCCAATTAAACCAACATTATAGGGGTTTATTTTAAAGGAATCCAAAACAACACCTTAAAATGAATAAAATTGTTTGTTTCCTTATAATCTAACTTAAAGTAGGGATCCCGAGAGGTTTGCACAAGTTTTGTTGTTAGGAGTATAAAAGCTTTAATTTAATTTAAACCATATTCAACAATTATTTAGTATATCTATATTTATATGACCATATTAACACACTCTTCCAAATAATCAAAAATACTTATTTATTTTGATCAAAATAGATTTTTCTAACCTTAAAATTTTAAAATTAGATGATATTTTTTGTTATAATATATTAACCTACCTTTGATACAGATATTCTTATTCCATAATAGAGAAGCTAGATTTTTTTAATAAATGCCGTTTAGTTAAAACTATTTTATGGATAAAACCAGATATAATATATTAACATATTATGTAGACAAAATGCACACAAATTTTACTTATTTGGCACTATACACTTTAGAATTTCATTAAATGCAGAATTTATACTCCTAAACTCTTAAACCAACCATTGTTACTGTGATACTATAAAGATTTATAAACTTTTAACGCTTTTAAGCGTTAAAGAACATAAACGGTAACAGTATAAATATTATTTATTTCATTGACTATACTTTGACAGATACATAACCTGAAAAGCCTCAAAGCTCATAGCGGGGCACTTGGACTTATGTTCTGTGTGGACTTCCAAATCAGGCCCTTAAATGACAAATTTTCAAAAGACTGCGTTCCGTACCTGGTCACGTGGTGGGACTTTGAAGTGTGGAGCATAGTACATCTATTTTTACTTGCTAAAATACTTTCATCATTGATAATTTTATTTAAAGATTTTAATATTGCCAATAATCAATTTTTAAGAAAAGGTATTAAAAGTTATAATAATATATTGGTGAAATTGGAAAGCCCGAATTATTTGGTATGGATAATAAAAGAATTTCTCACACAAAGGAAAATACAAGTAAAAATTGGCAATACACTATCCCCCACCTTTTCACCAGAACAAGGAGTGCCACAAGGCTCACCATTATCACCGTTCTTGTATAATTTATTTTGTTATGACATGTACAATTTGGACCACTTAAACATAAACAGACAGAGCTATATTCTCCAATATGCTGACGACACAGTTTTGATAACGCATGGAAAAACGACAACTGAAGCAACTGTGAAACTACAAGAACTAACCAATCAGGTATCGTCATGGATGTCTAAATGGAGAATCCTACCAAGTCCGTCAAAATCATGCCTACTACTGTTCCATCACAAAATAAAAGAAAATTCGCCCACAATAAATATTATGCAAAGTACAGTAGAACCTTCAACATCATGTCGTTACCTGGGAATTTTGATAGACTCCAAGTTAAACTTCAAACAACACACAAGCCACACCAAGACATGTATTATAAACAGGGCCAAGCACTTTAGAAGCTTAACTTATAAAGACCAGGGAATAAATATTGCTGTGGCAACCAACATTTATAAACTAATCTGTCGCCCAGTGCTGGAATATGGATCAGTTCTTTTTATAAATTGCAGAAAACCCACCCTAACAAACATAGAGATAGGCGAGCGCACAAGCATAAGGAAAATTACAAAAATCAGACATCCTCAAAATTCCTTATTTAACCCATCCAATGAAGCCCTTTACCATATCACTGGAATACAACCCATACAAGAAAGATTGGAATACCTAGCGAAAAAATTTGCCAACAAACCCGAAAACCTTAATGTGATGGAACCTTTGATTCTTAAAACACAACTCGAGACAACACCAAGGAGAAAATACCCAGAGAAATCGTTGTATGACTCACTCAGGGAATTGACAGAAGAATAATGAAGATATTAACAATATATTTAATTATAACATTTTTTTTTTTTTTTTTGTAAAGTATAGAACATGAATTAAAATATAGTATTTGTTATATACAAAATTGTAATTGGGCAGGAAGACGAAAGTCGTTAGCCTTTTGGATTTCCAATAAAGTTTATTATTATTATTATTATTAATTATTGATTACCATTAAATTGTTCACGTGGTGCGCAGTCCTGATTTTCGTTCGCATTTATCGAGGAAGAACAGACCTTGTTGTGTGGATTGTGCCTATAACTATAATTATAGGTATATGACTGAAAGTGGATTTCGGAATGCGTTTTCAGTACCGACAGTAAATTACGGAACATAGCCCAAGTATATGACAAGTTTTTCGTGTAGTGACATCTATGAATTGAAAATCGAAGCTAGCTGTATCACATACTTTTTTTGTAACGAAAATCCCAAAATATCGCCTATAATCACTACAGAGCTTTTTTAATTGCCCTCTTAAGGAAATTATTTAAAATTACCAGTACAATTGGAGAAATAAAAATAAAAAACCAAGGTGAACCTTATTACAATGTTTATTACATTTTCAATAACTATGAAATATTTTGTAACTACATCAAATATATTGTTCAAAAATTACTCAGCAACCTTTCCTTGCATGCCACAGCCGACTGGTCCGTGTCTACGTTCCCAAACCATTCTATGTTTTTGCTTCATGAAAGCAGTTTTAGCATTATGATAAGCTCCTAAATCGCCATATTTAATAAACCAATTGGTCGTAGCGTCTTCGTACTGCTTAAGCAGTGGAGTGCATTTTTCCAAATGATCAGGGGCTTCGTATAGAGCGCAATCTTCAAAGCGTTCTCTTAGGATTGTTAATACCTCAGAATCTACTTGTCTAAAATAAAAATTTGATTATGTAACAAATTATTTTGTATTATTATGAGTTTTATGTACTTATCTCTTCTGTATTGGGCATCAGCTTCAAATTGACAGACAATATCGTCTTCGTAACACTGGTCAATGGTTGGAACCCTGCGGAACTTCTGGTGGTACCATGGGTACTGTTTTTGGTTGGGTTCAACGATTTTTTCTAAAAAACAAAATTAAACACATCAATTCGCCCGACAGAAGAAGAAATTTGCAAAATTTATAACCTAAAATTTACCTCTAACCCAGATTACAGGCGACTCCAGAATATTGCCTACAGAAGTAAAAAACGACTCCACGATATTTCTGGGCTTTGCTTCCGGCATTTTACAGATTTTTGGTGATTTTTACGTAAATTGAGCTGTCAAAGGTACCGCATGAAGTTAGGCGTGTTTTAAAATTAAATTACGTAAGTTTCTTCTTCTTCTTCTCTATTTTACTGATTTTGAGGTTACGTTTTTATTTATTTTTATAAACAATCAGTATATTTTAGTGTTGATTTTCTTTAATTTATCATATATGATGAAATTAAAGTATATTTACTACATGACATATAGTGATGAATTTTAAGGTGGTGATTAAGATAAAGCTTGGTTATAGAAATATGTACAATTTCAGCAGTTTTTAAAATAAACAAGTCATATCTCATGTTCTGTGCATATCTCAAGAGCCTTGAATACAGAAGAGGAAATGGGAATTGATTAGTGTATGTTTATAATATAGCCGGGATATTCTGTAAATTTTAAGTCAGTTTGGTATGCCCTTTTGAAATGGAAAGTCAACTTAAAAGTGTAAGAAGTGTAAGTTTTTTTTACTTTTGTAGGTTTAATTTATGTTGACTTTGACAGCTTGATTGTCAGAATATCTGTCAAGGAACTGTCCAAAATTATTTAAAGCAGGAATACCAATTACTCATAATACCAACAAAATCAAATCTGTCAAAGTCAAATATAAAATAGGTTTACGTCAAAATGACAGATTTATATATTTTTAATTTTAGAAATATGTCCGAAAGAAACTGAATGGGCAAACTTATTATCCTCCAACTTTACCAAGGGTTCGAAAACATTATTTCAAAGAAACATTTTCAAAAACTACTATTATTATTTTTTTTGTATCACTTGTATTTTTTTTAAGTAAGTTATCTATTAAGTAAATATGCAGTACTTATTTATTTAATTATTTTTAGTTCCAATGTTATTCATTAGTGAAAATTTAATAAATTCCATAAGTAAGTTTACAAACAAGGCTTGATATACAGGGTGTCCCAGGTTTTGGTAGTATTTGATGGCAAAATATTTGTTTTCCACTCTCACACTTAATGCACATTAAATTTTAAAAAAGTGAGGTTAAAACTTTTTGACATGTCGGATTGGTATAAACTTTATACTATTAAGTGAAGTTAAATCTGTCTGACAGGTGTCAGATTTGTAAAAAGTTAGGTTGACAATTGTCAGCGAAAAAACAAAATTTAAAAAAAAGTACAGAACTACAGAAATCGCCGCGTCTTGATATGTAATGTGCTGCTACTAAATTTAATCCTGAACACCTTGTATATATAATTTAAAAAAAAATAATGATTGGATTTTTTTAGCCCTATATAGCTCACTGATCATATTCAGATTTATGTGTGAATATCTACATAGATTTATTTTGCTCTGTGAGGAAAAATCGCACATAAAATCCCGTTACAACAATAAATTGTCAACAGTATTTTCGAATTTCATGAGTTTATCAAAAACAGCAGTAACTACTTTGATTTTATCCATCATTATAGTTGTAGTTGTTGGGGCCAGTAAAAAATCACTAGCAATTATTGTTAACAAAAATGAGTTATTCTGGTTATTGCTCAGCATTTTTATGCTGATGAAACTCTTAAATCTGGTAAGTATAACCTGTGTACCTATAGCTTTGACAAGATTGAGAAAACAGTTTGTTAAGTAAAAATTATTCAAGATTTACCCAGTTTTTGAAGAAATGGTCCGTGACAGCAAATTCAGCATTGCCAATGTAGTAAGAATATAAATTGTTTATTTGTTGTTATAAATTATAAGTTTTAAACGTTAATTTTTCCATTATAATTATTATAATGGAAAAATTAAGTTGGCAGCAAGTTGTATTCCGAAATTTTTTTTCTATGTTTTAAAGTGTTAAAAAAATTGTTTTTTGTGATTTCTATAAAAATATAGTGTAATAATCAATTTCTAAGCAATCAAGGTAAATTTTGCAGCTGTACCCACAATCCACACAATGTTGTGTGGATTGTGGCTGTACCTATATATTTTAGAACTCCACAAAACTGCATATGTCGTATTGGATATCTCAAAACTACGGCATCGATTATGGCGCAGGAATGGCCTATTCCTTCTACCACGGCTACTTAAAATTGTTGCTGACCAAAATTGGTATTGGCGACGTAAATTTAAAGGAGAACATGGAACTGTACGAGTCCCATCACGATATAAAGTTTGAAGTGTACAAACTCTTTATTTTGATACCGAAGTCGTTGAATTGTTACGAATCGCTGGAAGAGGGCAGCAAATATGTCGAATGCGCATCAGTAAGATGCAGCGTCAATGGATTATTTATCTTACGACGTTATTTTTTTGTTGTAGTCCATGTTGGAGAAAAAAATTACCAGGGCGGGGGTTAAAGACAGAGTTTACAAAAATTCGGTTTATAAAATATTTGAAAATAATAAGGATATCAGATACGTTTTAGCTGAGTATGCAACCCCCTTGAAAACATTTATAGAGGTGGTCAAGCATACTGGACAACATAGCGGTAAGTAATTTCTTAGAGATTTTTTCATGAAAAAATTAATTTTCTTCTTTTAGAAACCTACAAGGCCTTAGAAAGCGACATAGTCCATCAGTTCTACATCACTTTACAAATGATTTTAAAAGAAAATCATCTAAACACTTGCGAATTACTTTACTATGAAGGTAAGTTTTTTCTTGTTTTCTATTCAAAAATGACAAGTGAAATATGCTGTCATTTTTGAACAACTTTGAAAATTTTAGAATTTTTTGACATTTTTATAATTTTTAAATTTTATAAGAATTTCTAACATTGGAAATTTTCTAAATTTTTGTCAAACCCTTTAATTTGTTTCCCTTTTCTAGGCGGTTGTGAAGAAATAGGCAACCTATCTTTATCTCGTTTTCTATTGGAAGGACAAAAAAGTTTAAAACAAAAAAAGAATGACAGATGTCATATATGATATGATATATGACAGATGTCAAAAGTGACAGGTGACCACAGCAAACGGAAAATTATAGAGGTGTATAGGATGACGCCACGTTTGAATATCGTTTTCTAAATCTCCCTACGGTATAGAGTTGTATTCGTCAGTCGAGCGTTTCAATACTCTCCACAGTATAGAGGTCGTAATTTCACTTTTGAACTAGTATTAATATAAAAATTATTTTATGCTTAAAAAAAACTATAGTTTTTTAGTATATATATATACGACATGATTGTTATTTTTTTCATTTTATTAATTAATTAATTAATTTTATTAATTAATTAATTTTATTAATTAATTAAGCTGTGTTGAATATTTTTCCTAAAGGAATAATTGCCAATGGGCCATTAATTCATTTGTTCGTAGATGCTACAATAACCTGCACTGGTGTGTAGGTACTTTTTCATCAACCAGATTTAAATATTACAAAACTAACATATATGTATATATACCAGTGGAGATAGTGCAGGGTCTACCAACAGACCTAATTACTAAATTATTAAAGTTTAATAGCATATCGATCATTTTTTCAACATAACCTCTGAAATTTTTAATACAAATATAGGTACTTTATATAATACATAAATATACTTAACATCATATCATCTGTGCTTTACATACCTGAGTTGTTACGGTAACTAAAAATCAGACAAAGGAACCAAAGAAAGGAACTATTTTCAACAAAATCATATGCAGAAAGGAGAAAATTCAAACTACTTGCATCCATCAAAAGATCAAAACTTCTTGCAATATTACACCCTCTTTTTATACTCTCAGAAATATTGACTAGAACAGTATTAGAGAGACTCCAGTTTCTATAACTTGGTAGAGTAAAGAGAAGTCGAAACCGTTGCGATATTGCATTGCGCTGTTTTTGTATAATTCTCGGGGACATTAACGAAAATCATTGCCAGTAAAATTCGAAAAGCTTGAGTTTCTATGTCTCTGAGGAGAATAGGAATCCGAAGTTGCTGCACCATTGGACTGAACCCTTTTTTAATAATTTCTAGAGACATAAATGACTGCACCATTCGACAGGATCGAGTTTCTACCTCTCTGTTGAATATAGAAAATCAAAATAATGTATCTTGTAAGACACTATTGAGTTTGACTTTAAATATAGTCGTGCATAGGTATAGAGCCGAAAAATATAAAAACAAAGCACGATTCAATACAGTTATGATAAAACTTTAAGATTTGATATTCAAACGCGGAGTCATCCTATACACTTCTATAATTTTCCGTTTGCTGTGATATGACCAGCTGTCATTTTTGAAAATTTTAGAAATTTTTATACATACACCCATTTGTTGCGACTCACTCCTGTAAAATCTTTATTGTGCGATTTTAACCGGATTTGTTTTAAAGTGTAGATCTTGCTAAACTGTATTTTTGAAGGCCTACTATGTCAGTTTTTAAGAGTAAATTTTTAAGAATTCATACTAGCAACTTTTTTAAACAAAATCCAAGCACGGCACTGGATTCACCACCGGTCAAAACGACCCTATACTAAATTTTATTGAAAAATTTTAAGTAGAAAAATGCACAATAATTACTACAAAAATTTGTTCTGTCAAGTTATCCATGAAAAAAATATTTAAATAAAATTAACATTGTACTATATAATTATATAATACTAATAATTACTTGTAAGTTTAATTTTATTTCAATATTTTTTTCAAGAATAACTTGACAGAATAAATTTTTGTAGTTATTATTGTACATTTTTCTACTTAAAATTTTTCAATAAAATTTAGTAAAGGGTCGTTTTGAGGGGTGGTGAATCCAGTGCCGTGCTTAGATTGTGTTTAAAAAAATTGCAAATATAATTTCTTAAAAAATTACTGACATAGTAGGCCTTGTATTCACAAATATGGCATTTTTTGCTCCAAAAATACAGTTTATCAAGATCTACACTTTAAATCAAATCCGTTTAAAATCGCACAATATAAAGATTTTACAGGGGTGAGTCGCAAACAAATGGGTCACACTGTATATTAAATATTATAAGAATTTCGAACATTGGAAATTTTCTAAATTTTTGTCAAACCCTTTGATTTGTTTTCCTTGTCAAGGAGGTTGTGAAGAAATAGGCCACCCATCTTACGGCGGCCGCCATCTTGGATTCTTATCGACGGTTTAATAATCTAATATTTTCCCTAACATTTTTTTCAACAGTAATATAACAAGAGAGTAAAAATAAATTGAAAATAATTTGACAGATATTTTCTGGAGAATTATTTTTTAATTTATTGATCTCTCAAGTGGTACCTATTCGAAAGATTATTTCTGACGATATTAAGTATCATTTTTCACCACAAAACGTTTGAAATTGTTTCCAAATTAATTTATTGCTGGTTTGAGTATTTTTTTATGTATTTTTTTATATTTGAGCGTTTATTTCATCCTCAGATGTTGAAATAAACATTTGCTGTTCATTTTAAAATACTAGTATGATACTAAAATACTAATAGTGACAGATCATAAAATTTCCGCGAAAATAAATTCAATTAGATATTGTAAAGATTTCTCCTTACACCAGGTTCGTTAAAACAAGTTTTATGAAAAATTAATAAATGAACTATTTTGTGACTATGGCTCGTGATCGTCTTACCAAAATTTGGACCTCTACGTTGTGGTTACGTTACTTGTTTTATTAAATACATTGCTTTAAAAATCATACTTGGGAAAATTTGGTATACAAAAAAATAAAATACAGTGTTTAGTTTACCCCAATTTAATTTAGTTTACAAACAGTTAAAAAAAACAAGGGGTGGCTCTTAGGGAGATACGACCAGGGAAAAAGAGCTTGGGAAAAAACCCTGTTCGGCTATGAAGTAGCAAAGGATTACACGATTAGGCATTGTTTCTTTTAAAAGTTTATGCAAATCAATGGAATGACACGAGGCTCGTTACGCTATCTACCCCCTACAGGTTCAAAAATAGGAAAAACGTTGTTCGTTTAACAGGGCAGTTAACTGTTAGTCTGTCAACGTTAACGTTGCTCTGTGGAGAACGAGGTCCACACTGGAAGCAACTCGCGTAAAGTTCGGGATAAAAGTTGCGATGCCACCTAGAGAACCTAGGTGACCAGTTATCCCTCGCGGAGGGGAGCATTTTAGTATCTACTGCAAACTACGTACTAAAGAAAAAGGAGCATTCAAAGTTTAAAATTAACGGTCAATGCTCCCTTTTAAGCAACGAAACGTCCTGTATTACACTGATATTTGTTTTAAAATTACCGCAAAAAAATGCATAATCGTGTTGGGGTTACCGGGACAGTATACAACTAAATTAAGCCTAAGACAATAAAAGAAAGGAATATAAATTTTTTACATTTAACAGTAGACTTAAAAGGCAAAAACATTTTATAAAAATAGCTTAAACAAAAGGTGTTAATATCGAGTAAAATTCACTAAACGCAGTAGTGCAAAATTACGAATGCTCAGTTTATTTAAATCTAAATCGTTATATTACCTAACCGTTCGTTTTTTACCTCTTTTGCAAAGAATTTTAAATTTTACAACACCATTTATAAATTAGAAACTTATTCAAAAATAAATTTGTAAAACGTATTAAAGTACTGAACCATTACAATATTATTTCCGATATAGTAATCTTTTGATTGACATACTCACATGACTAAAATTGAAAATTTCCATTGGCTTTTAGAAACGGCAAAAAATAATCGCTTTAATTTTTCGGACTTGTTTTTTTTTATTTATTTCGAAAAAAAGTATTTTCTCTACGACTACTTAAGAATAGTAACATTCTAGTGTAATTTTTGATCATAGAAAGGATGTTTTTCTGCAATACTTTATCTAATCTATGGCAATACTGTGCGAGAATATTCCTACTCTTGTTTAAGAATGGTCACAAGTAACGACATCTCCTGGCTGTTTACTAAACGTAAAAAATTTAAAAATATTTAAATGTTACTGTATTATTTATTAATTAAAAAATAATAGCAGTTGTATAACACTAGTAAACAATAAAAAAGGTCGGTAATAAAAATAGCTCAGTCCTATAGATTTTGACCTGCTCGACGCAAATCCGGCGCCCAAAAAATTTTCCGAAGTCTCGTTTAGACGATACGGGCAGGACCATGATACAAAGAAAAATTGTAATAACGATAAAAATTAGTAAATAAAAAAGGTCGGTAATAAAAATAGCACACTCCTATAGATTTTCACCTGCTCGACGCAAATCCGGCGACCAAAAAATTTTCCAAAGTCTCGTTTAGACGATACGGGCAGGACCATGATACAAAGAAAAATTGTTAAATAATAACGATAAAAATAAGTAAATAAAAAAGGTCGGTAATAAAAATAGCACAGTCCTATAGATTTTGACCTGCTCGACGCAAATCCGGCGACCAAAAAATTTTCCAAAGTCTCGTTTAGACGATACGGGCAGGACCATGATACGAAGAAAAATTGTTAAACAATAGCGATAAAAATAAGTAAATAAAAAAGGTCGGTAATAAAAATAGCACAGTCCTATGGATTTTGACCTGCTCGACGCAAATCCGGCGACCAAAAAATTTTCCAAAGTCTCGTTTAGACGATACGGGCAGGACCATGATACAAAGAAAAATTGTTAAATAATAACGATAAAAATAAGTAAACAAAATAATTCGAACGATAAAAAACAGTAAACATCAAAAAAACATGCCTTAAATTTTTACAATATGTACAGATATGTTGTTCATGGAATGCTGAAATGTAAGTTAAAAGTAACGTCATCCTAAAATTTTCAAATCTATGTAATAAATGGTACCAAAATACAGTAACTGTGCTCCTATTTTTTATTTCCGACTTCAGAAATTTTTTTTAAAAACATTTTGGATCTATTTCAGTCATAAACAATCGAAAAATTCTATTTTTAACCAGGACCTTTTTTTTAAGTTAAAATTTGTTGCCTAGTGTAATTAAGGTTTAGGCACAAAAAATTAGTTATATTTATTGTTTTTCAAATATACAAATCAAAATTATAATAAATTTGATATTAAAATGATAAACCAGTTACCTACTATACCGGCTTTGAAGTTTTGACAGATTCAAAAAGTTTAAAAAAAGACCTTTAAAATGTAGAAAAAGAATAGATGTTGACATAGATTACTTGTAAAATTAGTTTTGTATTTGTTACAATGTTATTTTTTTTATTAGTCAGTGTAAATAACTATTTTTAATTATAATAAAGATTTAGGCATACCATTTGTTTAAATTTATTATAATTTACATTATAAAATTGTGACGGCACAAAATGGTTTGACAATACAAAAACTTAAATGTCAAAAACTGCTTGGTTTCTTTTCTGTTTTAAATTATATAAGCGTTACGTAAGAATGTAGTCGTAGAGAAAATAATGTCTGAAACACGTTTGGAATAGCATATTCCACTCTCGTAAAACCGTCACACTCGCCTTCGGCTCGTGTGTCAATTTTTTCCTCGAGCGGAATATGCTGTATTCCAAACTTGTTACAGAATGTACTATTCTTACTACCTCGACTCAAAATACGTTGTTTCGTCCCCGATTACGTTTACGTTTTATGCATTGGTCAAGCTATATGCGCACACTCTAATAGCGGGAGAAAAAATTTTTTAGTCGTGTGCTTAACATTCAAATTTCGTACTGCCAACATGAGAAACACAAAAATATGACAGTTTTAAACCATAATTTTGCAATTATAACAACAAATAAACAATTTATGTTTTTACTTTTTTACTTTTTATGTTGTTTTAAGTGTTTAATGTTACTTTTATTTGTTATAAAGTAGTAATTTGTTAATTAAAATACAACGTTTTATTTTTACTATATTGGCACCGCTGAATTCACGGCCTACTGTTATTTATCAAGCTCTTCAAATGGAGATAGGTACATAAATACACATTTAATTTTTTCCCGTATTTTCGGCCGGGTTGTATTTTCGGCCGAGGTAGTAAGAAAAATAGTATACACTACACGGGCTTCGCGCGCAGTGCAGGAATCTCACACTTTCTGCCCTTGTAGTGTAATATACTATTTTTATTTAATAATTTTAGATGAAGATACTGATGTAGGAGCACTAATTTTATCCAGGATCAAGCAACTTAAAAAGGATGAGTAAAGACTGATGTTTGTAATATTTGTTGCCAAAATCTTTATTTTTATTAGTTATAAGTTATACCCATATAACTGCAGTTAATCACAATAGAATAACTAGGGCTTTTATTTTTTATGTTGGTTTAGCTATTTTATGACAATGTTTGGAATGTTTTTTTATGTTTTAAATTAATAGTAGGTAGGTAACTGTTAACTGATAAAATTATTCGATTTAAATCTTATTTTGTTTTTTAATAAAAATTATATTAACATATTTGTTTTATTACTAGTGTCAAAATATTAAAAGGACGAGTTAAATTTTAAATTTTTGACGCAAACTATCTAACCATGTTCAGCTAGCTGCAGATGCATTGTTTATTTTGTTTATACAACGACCGTTTTAAGATGTTTAAGATCTGCCTGGATAGAAGATAAAAAATAAATTAAATTTGTTCTAATCAATCAAACGTGCTATTACCCAGTAAGCACCAAACAGTCGGCCTTCACTCGGCATAGGCGGTTGACCGGCGGTTCGGCTTGCCCCCAGTCTTCCCGCTTATGGCCCGCGTTATGTTAGCCCGGTACCGTTTGGCCATGTTCCAACCAAAGTCGGCCAGAATACAGCATGCCGCTGCAAAATCGTTCGGCTTGCCCTAGCCGGCCCGCTTACGGCCGGAATACGGCCTGCCGCGGCATAAGCAATACATCTCACGGCTGCTTACGCAAGCGAGCTAACTATAAATAGCGATGGGTTGCAATACTTAGTTGGAAGTGTGCGTCTGTTATGGCAAAAAATGCAATATTATTCAAAATTAGATAAAGGGGCATTCCACGCTACTCGGTAATTTTTGTCCCGCCCGTCACAATTAAAAATTGTGAGTAAAAACCACTAAGTTATTAAATTAATATTTTATAATATTATTTTTATTGTGCTTATAACTTATTAAAAGCATAATAAACAATATTTTAAAATAAATTTTATATTAAACGGGTAGTTTTTACTCACAATTTTTAGTTGTGACGGGCGGGAAAAAAATCCCCGAGTAACGTGGAACGACCCTAAACCAATAAACAGGAGATTTTCGCAAAACAAAAGCCTCAAGATCGATTTATTTTGACTTTTTATTGACATTCAAGTTTATCCATAAAGCAAAATCACGCGCATGTTTGCAACGCAGCGTTGCCAAACTCACTGCGATTTCCTCTACAGGAAAATTTAAGTTTTCACAAAAACTCCACATAAACGTGTCAAAATTAATACAATTAAATTAATAATTACATTAATTTTCATAACATTCTCAAAATACTGTATAAAAATTTTTGTATAAATCAAATCATCAAATCAAATAATATTATTTCTCGAGATCAACGTGAAAAAGTTGCAATAAATAAATCCGGCAACGTCGCCCTACGTCACGGGTCACGTGACTTTCTCGTTTGGTTTTTATAACGAGCGGTGCCCTTCATACGACACTTTCCGTCTTGTGTAAGTGCAGTTTGGGTGTTGTCGTTGAATTTTAATTGTAAGTACAAATTGTTAAACTTAAACGACTTCCAACAATGTTTGTCCTAATGTCACTTTTCGGCCAATAAAAACGCGAAATTGCTATTATTTTTCGCTAATCAAGTCGCCGGCTGCGGGGTGTTGTACGCCTACGTACTTGATTATTTAGACGTAATTGTTTATTGGGTGGCTAGATTACACTGTTGCGTAATGTAAATTGTTGTATGAAACGTTTTTTCGCGTTTTTTCATAGCAGAAATTGCGAAAAATGCCGGTTAAAGCGATGACCTTTATTTAACCTTCACGAGGTTACATCCAAAGAGTTCTTGGTTACATATGTGCATGGAGAAATTTTGATTTAATCATGTTTCTTTTATTCCTATTTGTAATTAAAGGGTTAAATAAATAAAGGGTGTTTATATTATTATACTGTTAATTTATTTAGGTATTTTAAAGTACAGGTCCTAAGAAATATTACAATATCATAATGTTCATTTTGATTTTTTTTTTCTTTAGTTAACGACTTTTTTAGTTGTTTTTAACTAAAACCTTTTCTTATAATTGAATATTTTATAAATTAAAACCAATATGTACACAGGTATTTATATATACTAACAATAAGTTAATTTATTTTTGTATTCAACTTCTTTTTGAGACCCTTCAAGATATAACATTGACCTTAGTGACCTCTAACATAAATATTTTTTCTAATCCCACCTTTAAGGTAGATTCTCCTGAAGAGTTTTTATGGAATGTCTTCAAGATTTAATATATGATTTTGTGAGGCATCAGACACATTCACAAATAATTTCAGATTTCTTTACAGCACAGATTCCAAAAAAATAATGTTAAAAGTTTATTATTTGATTATTAGTAAGTAATAATTTATTACCTACTATATTTTTTATGTAAATCTCAAAAATAGTAGGAATATTAAAGAACTAATGTCATAGCTAGAGGCTATAGGTAAATCTATAAATTATGCACTCTAGCACAAGTATTATTAGGGATTCCTGCTGTGTATTGTAAATGTTGTATAAATAATTATTGCAAATGTAAATTAAAATAACTTTATTGGAAAAAGGCAACATGAAAATTCATATTTAAAATAAGTTATCCAAAAATAAAAAAAACTGAACTTTGGTTGTTCTTTTTTTCCAAAAATTATATTGGTTCTCACAAATAATTGTTCCTCTAGGGAAGTAAAAATGTGTGACCGGAAAACAGCCTTTTAAGGCTTCATTGTGTTGCAGGTGTCATATGTAAACATAATACTAGGCAAAACTGTAATTAATAAACCCCCACTACAAAATATCCCACCGACTGCGCCATAGGTTGAAGACTGATTTATTAAAATGACACGTAGGACCTACATTGTAGGTGTATGTATCTTGAGTCAAGATTCTTGACTAGCTTGGGTGGTAGGTACATTTGTAGTGGGGATTTATTAATTACACTGTTGCCTAGTATTATGTATACATATGACACCTGCAACACAATTAAGTAAGTGTTAAAAGGCTGTTTGCCGGTCACAAATTTGTACTTCCCTAGAGGAACAATTATTTGTGAGAACCAACATAATTTTTGGAGAAAAAGAACAAAAGTAAACAAAAGTAAAACTTTAAGGTCAGTTTTTTTTAAATTTTTGGATAATTTATTTTAAATATGAATTTTCATGTTTTTCAATCGGAAGATCAAAATAAAAGTAAAGAAAAAGAGAATGAAGAGCCTAAAGTTGAAGAACCTGATTTTAAAAAAAGAATAGACAAAGTAATTTAATTACATGCCAAAAAAAAATTACAAAAAAATTAATTTTTTATTCTTTAATTTTACTTATTTATACCTCCATGGTAAAAAAAATGGAACCGAAAAAAACCGTATGGACCGAAAAGATTGGTCCGAACCGGACAGAAATATTATTTTAGAACTGTAACTGAAGGTTTTTAATCTCGGGTTGAATTTAGCTTTAATTTAGTTGAGTGTCAAATGTCAAACGATCGTCAAAATAAAGTGCCCTTTTTCTGAAATAAAACTAAAACGTGAAATAGTATATTACGTATCAATTTTGATAAACGCCATTTTAGTCACGAATTTACTTTAGGCTCGAGCGAGTGCTTAATTAAATGAGTGCCTAGAAAAGCTTATTTATAAACGAGTTGCATACTATACTTTTTCCACGACAAATAGGTACTTAATATTATCTAAAAAATGATTTTTAAATTAAATATTTGTATAAAGCGACATCTATACAAAAATAAAGTAACCATCCCAATAAACATTTTTGACGTAATTTTTACCATTAACATTGCCCGTTATTATTTTAATTAAACTTAACAATTATTGATACTGTAAAATATTAAAATAACTCAAAGTATTAAAAATTCTTACACGAGAAATGTTAAAGGTACAAAAAGTGACAGTTGTATGTATTCCCGTTAGAATTTCAAACTTGGGAATCTACCGGCGTTAAAATATCAAAAATTCTGTGTAAATCAAAATTAATCCCTTGAAAATAGTCTAACAATCGATATAGAAGCAGTTTTTTACAGTAAAAGAGAAGAGAATGTTTTATGGGCACTGTACGCAAAATTTTTAACGCTTTACCTGTTAAATCTGGTTAATATAATCTTTTCAAATATTGGCGACAAGAAACTATTTAATACTTTTGTATTTTTGTATTGAGATAATAAAATAGTTTTCACATTTAGTTTTATTTAACAAGATTGTATGACATTTGACAACACTGCTTTTGAAAGCTTGTCAAACTTTTCTAGACCCTCATATTTATTAGACAGTCGCTCTCAAGCTTCGCTCCTTCCTTATTAAAACCCGTGACTAAAGTGGCGTCCCGGACAACAATCGGGATTTCCTGGTGAAGTCATGATGATATCACAACGTGATTTTTTTTATCACGCTGTGATATCCTGAGTGCATACACATGCTTCATCACAGTGATATCATGTAGAACTCAGGCCCTGCGAACTGCGAATTTAAAACATAGTTTGTTATTCACATTACACCGTTATAATTTATAAAACGTTGTTTGAATATCACGAATGTTGTCCGGGTTCAATTAAAAAATATATTCCAATGTTTAACAAAACATATAACAATATAACAATATCTTTTTTAATTGAACCCGGACAACATTCTTGGTATTCATACGAACATCATGTCGTGATTTTCACAAATTTTATTCATACTGATATTATACGGAAGTCACTGCGTGAGAAATGAAAATCATGTCGTGATTTTTTATGCCATCACTGTTTGCGATTGACCGATGGCCTAAAAAATCACGACATGATTTTTTATGCTATCGGTATTTGGGCATAAAAAATCACGACATGATTGTTTATGCCATCGGTGCACCGACATGTTTGGTGCCGAATAAAAATAAATATCCAAACACCGATGGCATAAAAAATCACGACATGATTTTTTATGCTATCGGTGGACCGACATGTTTGGATATTTATTTTTGCGCCACATTCGTACATTGAAAGAAAAAGTATGTTAACAATTGAATCAACAGTTTAACATTCAATATTTTCTTGGATTTAAATTAATTATATATACCTAGTTAATATAAATAAAAGAAAATATTGAATGTATTTAACCGCAAAAACTGTTGATTCAACATAATTTTTCTCTTAGTGTACGAACGTAGCTCAAAAATGATTATCCAAACACCGTTGGCATAAAAAATCACGACATGATTTTCATTTCTCACGCAATGACATCCGGATGATGTCCGTATGAATAAAATTTGTGAAAATCACGACGTGACGTTCGTATGATTTTCATTTATCACGCGGTGACTTCCGTATGATATCACTATGAATAAAATTTGTGAAAATCACGACATGATGTTCGTATGAATATCACAAATGTTGTCCGGGGTTTATCAAACTTGATACATAATATACAATTTCGTCCTTCAGTGTTTAACTAGTAACTAACTGGTATTTCTTCGTTTTGTAGAATAATCCCTAAGCATGTCTAAAATCGGTATCAACGGATTCGGCCGTATCGGTCGTCTGGTGCTCCGCGCCGCCGTCGACAAAGGCGCCGAAGTGGTCGCCATCAACGACCCCTTCATCCAGGTTGACTACATGGTGTACTTGTTCAAATACGACTCCACCCACGGCCGTTTCAAGGGAGAGGTCAGCACCGACGGAACCAGCCTCATCGTAAACGGCAAAGCCATCCAGGTCTTCCAAGAAAGGGACCCCGCTGTAAGTGCCGTCAGTCTCTTTTGCGGAACCCTCGCCTGATTAAGCATTTTTTACAGAGCATCCCGTGGGGAAAAGCTGGAGCCGAATACATCGTCGAATCAACAGGCGTGTTCACCACCATCGACAAGGCTTCCGCTCACTTGAAAGGCGGCGCCAAGAAGGTAATCATCTCAGCGCCCTCTGCCGACGCGCCAATGTACGTCTGCGGTGTCAACTTGGACGCCTACAACCCGGCTGACAAGGTAAGAGCAAAACTTTTAAGGGAAACGTACGTGTCCCTTTATCATTTAGATTAATCAATTGGCTCTTCAATCCACCAGCTTAAGATATATTCTTAAAGTTGGTCGCTAAAACAGAGCTAGATTAACATATTTGCAGCCAATCCGGAATTACAGTTTATGTGGATTTTATTCGTCGCATATATAACATTGTTATGAAAAAAACCTGCACTAGCTTTTGGTACTTCCAATGAAGTAAGAGTCAAACTAAAAGAAGCTCTTTTGAGTACAACTTTTATAATTTTTTAAAACTTTTACTATTATTTAAAGTTTTTTTTATAAATATCTATTTTTTAGTTTTATTAGGCACGAGCGAAGCTTGCGAGCGAGTGTTTAATAAAAACGAGTGTCTAGAGAAGTTTATAAACTTCTCGTTTTACGGCCATTCCAAGCCCATGGACAGGACACATCAGAAACATGTGTAAATATATTCTTGTTACTTCCTTAAGTTTACTTATTTTTTCTACGAGTATTTATGAGAAGTATTAGCCAAATGATTTAAGGGATGAGTTTAACTCAGACTCTCTTGATTGAGACCCTTGTTCATATTAACTTTTTTTAAACATAATGAGCTGGCCATTTTAAATTAAGCTAAAGGCCATTACCCCTGAACACAGTTATCTGTGTTCAGATTTAAGAAGAAGAAGAACGGCAGCTTTACAGTGGTGATATAGGTCAATGGGCAAATGTTGTTTCTCAATACTTACGTGTTTTTACTAACATAAATCCTAAATTGGGCGCCAGTGTCTTATTATGGCCAGTTGTTAAAATCTAAGTAAGTCAGACACAATCCTACTAAAGACTAAGGGTGGTTATTAAAAGTCAAGTTTAAAAAAAATATAAATCAATTATATTTGTTCACCGATGTTGAAATGATCACTTTGCATGTAATAAGAAATATTTTGGTGCACCCTTATATGGCCATATATGGTTTACAAAAACCAAAGTCTGATAACTGACAAAATATTATCGATGCTACAAAAAAAATATATATACTGTTACAAAATTTAAAATATACATTTAAGAATTAAATTTTAATTCTACCTTAGTTACCTTCAGCAATTAAGTGAATTACGGCGCATTGGCATAGAGAGACAGACCAGCCCTAAACCTAAAACCAAATAAATATTTATGAGCATTTATATCAACTAATAAATAACGCGTACCCCTGGTATGAGCTCAACCAATAACAGCAAACGGATAAGTCATTAATAACAAATCCCCAATAAAAAGTCACCAACATACAGCCCCAAAACTATCTGGAGGGCCAAGATAGTTCTGCGCCAAGCCAGTTTGTTAACAACCAGCTGGAAGGCCAAGCAATACTGTTTAACTCAGTGGAGAGCCGACATGAGCTAGGGCAATACAATATTTATCATCTAGGTTATGCAATATCTTGTTACAATACTTAAAATAACTATTTTGAACTCTCAACTTAAAAGTACACAAACATAATATATTATAAGGAGTGTAGTGTACGTGAACATTAATATTCAAAATTGGTACGACCTGTTCGTAGTTGGGGCCCTGGTAGAGTGTGTCTCCGAATGGGTTGGCTTCTGATGTTGAAGTCTCCAACCATGTCAGATTATACAGGATGGCTTTTAACCCTTTAACTGCCGGCAACGCGGCTACCGCGTTCTTGTGTATTTTACAATATGCCGAGCACGCGGGACCCGCGTTCTGTACGGTGGCATATAGCATTGTTTTTGTCGCTGGGTGCCGCCAACGCGTCTACCACGTTTGTTTATTTGTTTTTTGTTTTAGTATTTTTTCATATAGAACCTTACGATAAGAAACGATAAACAACTTTTAGTCCATTTTTAGCTTAAATTTCCAAAAAAAAACATCGGCACTGCAATATGGGCGGACTATTTCGTCGGCAGTGAACGTGTTAAATAACGTAAGAACTTGCCATTATCCAAAACAAGTTCAGGGTAAAAAACCATTCCTTTATAACAAATCTGACATAAAAAGTCTTACAAAAAACTCCAACATAAAAACCCTAAAAAAAAAATATGGTATGATGCCCAAGCATCTAAAAAACTATTAACCGCCTAACTTACCCTTGTTTAAAGGAGTTTTTATAACTATACAACGTCAGGACTGGATAAAGACCAAAAATGAGGGAATAACACAACCCTAAAATGGAGAACCTCGTGGATAAAACATTTAATTTCAGCAACAGGTCAAAAACTCACCCAGAGCTCATCGTACCATACGAAAATTGTCTTGGTCGGAATTATACAATTAGATTGAATATTTACCACGTATTTTTGGAAATTTTCCATAATTTAAGCACAAACTTAACTCTCATCTAATCGCTTCAACGACCAAATCGAAAAGGAAAAACGTAAACCTTACAGTGTTGTCAACAGTCTGAAAGTAGTTTCCGCCGAAGGCAAACTGAAAATCCGCTAAAAATCCGCCAGATTTAAAATTATTTTTGGAATAATAAAAAAATATATTGTATTTTCTTATTCTCGGTACTTATTAATTATTTTCCTCCCACAATTATTTTCCTCCCACAAAAATTTGCAGTCATATTACGATGTTATACTTTTTAATTATTAATTGTTAAAAAAATAAACATTTTTTTAGTCATTGGGTATACTTGTTGGACATTCTGTTAAAATTTTCATCTTTCATCTCCTCTTCTACACACACTTTAATGGGATGTCTTTAACTAGAGATATAACTAGAGTTGGCGAAACTCGTAGAAATAAGTTATTTCAAATAGCCTAGCAAAACTTATTAATGTTTGACATTTGACACTGGGAATTGTCGGTAAAACAGTGCGCATTAAGATAGTTTATCTTATTGCGCACTGTTTTACCGACAATTTCATTCGAGGTGTCAAACCATGGAGCCTACACAAGGAGCCCGAACTTCATGTAAACAAGAATCTTCCTAAGATAAGAGGGCGCTGGTGTACTACCGGTCCAAAACAGTAGAGGGGTATAACCAGAGATGGCGCCACTACCTACCACTTATTATTGTGCAAATAATTGAGGTTATGCAACTGTCAGTTTATCACTTTCTGAAAACAATGTACCCATGTACCTGGTTCACTTCACAGATTATAAAGAATCACTTATATTTCACAACCAAAACCTTTTCATTAGCATCTACCTACCAGGTACAGCCATAAATAACAAAACGATTCGTACGTCAAAACATTATTGCAAATCAATTGTCAAAACTTACTTGCTTACTTCACATGTATTTTCGATACTATTTTCACGTCATTCGGACGCATTAACAAGCAGCGCCGCTGGTGGTGAAAAAAAAAGACTTAAATTGTGCAATTTAGTGGACAGGTTTTGTCAATTTTCCCTATTAAGTTCGGGCTCCTTGTGTAGGCTCCATGTGTCAAACATAGAGTATATGTCAAATGTCAAACATTAATAAGTTTCGCCAACTCTTTAGAAACTTAGGGACGCGTTCGAAAACTCGCAAGAGTGCACTCTGGATACACTCCAAGTTTACCTTGCGCGTTCGAATTCTCTGGTATATACCTAGATATATGCAACTGTCAGCTGTTCGAAAACAGCAAGCATAGAAAAAGTATATGCCCAAAGTGCACTCTTGGTTGTCCAAGCTTTAGACTTGGTTAAGTTTTACCCGTCATGCGCATAGGGTACATCAAACAATAATTTGTATTTAAATTCATATTATTTATTTATAACTGTTTAAAATTCAATAAAACAAAAACGAAAAACATTAAAATAAAAAAATTTATAATAATAAATTATTTAAAAAATATCAATTCTAAAAAATAAAACAAAATCCATCACAAAAACTTGAATAATCCATATAACTAAAGGGTTGAAATTCAATAATTTAATATTTATAAGTATTCAGTCAAATAACAAGCAAAACCAATTGATTTTAGAACACTACAACATAAAGTTTATAGGTATATACTCCGCGGCGTTCGAAAATAACAAGGAGGTTAGGTATAATGTAAAGTCACGTGATTATATACCTATCCTTATACCATATCCAAAGTACACTCTCATTTCGAACGCACTCTAGAACTAACTAAGTTATATTTTTTTTAATACTTTTTTAGCGGTTTTTGCAACTGTTATCCGCCAGAAGTTTTAATACTTTCCGCTAAAAAATCCGCTATCCGCTAAAACCATTTTTTATCCGTCAAGTCCACAGACAGGTCTGTGGTCAAGTCTATTTTTTTCCGCCATATTTGACGGGAAAACCGCCGTGTTGGCAACACTGAAACCTTATTGAGTGCGTAGAAGATTATTTCAACAAAAAAACACAATGTTGCCTATGTTAACAAACATTTTTAAAAAGTCCACCAGAACCTAAGCGTCAAACACAAATACTCCCTTAGTAAACCCTAGTAACATACCCAAAAACCCAAATACATACCCTCCTAAACGCAATCATTTGGAAAATTCCCTCCACTGACACTAAACTGTCAATAACGGCAAACCAGCTACCAAAATGAATATATTAATTATAATTATCATTATAACTACATACAACCAACCTCACACGGAAGTGTTTGTGTTGCATACTATCAAATTACATTTTTTGAATAAAATTAAAAGAAATGGCTTAAAAAGAGTTTTAAATACCGGCAATGCTATTCATGTGTCAGTAAAAGGAATTCCAATAAAACTAATAGATTTTCTTGGAAAGAGGCATTTAAGGAACTAAACAATTATCCTTGTTAAAATTATACTTAACAATTAGTAAAACTAAAAATAAAACACTTAACAGTTCACATCTATACCGTTATAGATGTAAAAAAAACTAATAAAATAAAATCAATGGGTAACTGTCAAAATGACGGTTACACGTTAACTTGTTTTGTTTGTGTTTTAGATTGTATAGTGCCATTTGCATTTATTAAAATGCGGTGTGGCATATTTGGATGCAATTCGGAAAACCAGTCCAAGAAAAACCCTTTAAATAAAAACATTAAATTTAATCGATTCCCGAAAAAGTTTGATTTGTGGAAACAGTGTTTAAATGCCACAAAAATAATAGACAATATTTACGTTAAGACCGCTTCTGTTTCCTATAAACATTTTCTGGACAGTGACTATAAGTTTATAAATTATAATTTAAAACACCAACGCTTAAACTACAGCCCTAAATGTTATCAAGGACTGAAAGCATCTATTATCCATATTAGAACACTTTCTTCAATATTAAGTTTAATAAAAACGCACTATGTCCAGAAATTTCTCTATTTTCTTTGATAATACGACTATTATTCGTGTATTCGCACGGCAACTACTCATCAAGTGACGTCATGCGCGGGACGAACCAAAACTCGTACACGGGAGCATCCAGCCCTGGATTTTGCTAGACCTCTCCTCCCCTATTTTTATCTCACGTAATTAATGGATGCCCCCTAACTTCGCTACAGAACATAACCAATTATTTGACTGCATTTCTAATTCAAATGTCAATGTGGAATTTTTGATGTAGAGCATATCCGCCTTATTTAAAACAACGTATCTGGGAAACTTGTAGATATACTTTAACACTTTATTAGAAGTTCTTCAAAGTAAATTTGTCAATATTTAGATTTTTTATGGGTAACTCCACTAAATATTTTTTTTGGTGGAGGTATTTTCTACACCGCAACAATAACTCGCTGCAGATTTGAGCTCTTAATGTTAAGTACTTTTCTAATAAAGATTTTTCGAATTTTTACAATATACATATTTTTTAATACAAATACCCTATTGTAAATGACCAATAAAATCCAATAAAAACTAAGTAATTGGTTTGAATTGATTTGAAATGTGTTTTGGCGCTATGAATCACCAATTCATTCCAGTTGCATTCCTATTGGTAAGTTCCAATGAAGTCAGCGGCTTGAATTGGAAAATACCCATCCATGCCTATTAGGCTGGTTCAAAAAAATCAACTATTTTTTTTCCTGAAATTTCGCACTGAAATATGTTCACGGTACCAAAAAAAGACACCTGTAAAAACCGGAGCTCTTAATTTTAATATTTAGAGGTCGCGCATCAAAATTTTCTATTCCCCATTTAAATAAAATGGGAAATTTTGTTTTGTTTCTTTATAATTTTCTAGCTCATAAACTAATTAGCAGATTTTTATGCGCGATATATATTCTTGTGGGAAATTGAACGCTCTACAAAAATGTCTCATATCATTTTTCACAGTTGTCTTTTTTGGGTACCGTGAAAAAATTTCAGTGCAGAATTTTAGAAGAAAAAAAAATAGTTGATTTTTTTGAACCAGCCCAATGCCTATGCTTATCTCTATTGGCTAAATCCAATAGAAATGCACATGGAATTAATTGGTATTTCATAGCGCCAAACCCATTCCAACCAATTAATATTTTTAAATTTGGAATAGAAAATATCTACCAGTTTATATTTCATTCAAAAATAATTTTAGATCCCAGCCCTGCTTAAAATACCCCATAGAGACCTATATAAAATAATCTATCGAGCGCTACCGGATTTAATATGTGCATTTGTCCATGGTTTTTTCCGGATACGGCCCGATAGAAAATTTATAGGAAATTACCTATAGGCACACCATAACTTGTACATTTTCCCTATTAAGACTGATAGCAAATAACTCAATAAAGGATATATAGGGATATCCCTATAGAACAACCATAAATCATTTGACAAAATTTTATTAAAACCTATGGGGTCCTGTGGGGGAAAAATTAATTTCTACATTTATGTGTATTTTCCCCATTGAAACCAATAGCAAATAAATCAAGGGTGGATATCCCTATAGAACAACCATAAATCCCAACTATGGGTCCTATACATACCAAAACACCCTATAGAAACACCATACATTCCTATACAAATATCTATCGGTTTGAACAGGGTCTCTATGGGGTATTTTAAGCAGGGTAAAAACCAGAATTCATTTTTCACAGAAGAGACAAAAAATTATTGTTACTGAGTAATTTTATTTCTTTATTAATTTTTTTGTAATATATGTATGTATTGATAAATATAACTTATTATCACAAAAAAAGTAATAAAAAATAAATAAAATTACTCGGTTATAATCATTTTTTTGTTTTTCTTGGAAAAGATGTTTGTAGGCATGGTCGAAGTCGATATTGTTTATGTCAATTTTTTTTATTTTGTCCGCTGTGACAATCATTCTTACGCGATCGTCCCTAAACCTTACACATATAAACATGTTTTTAAAAATATAAGTACACTACTATCACTAGGCACTTAACACAGAAGTCGACTAATAATAAAACCGCTAATAAATGGCGTCCAAAGACTTGTTTGTGTTGTTTTTTCTTTATGGTGGCGTCTCAACCTCGTTGGTTTTGCGCAGCTACACGAGAGCCCTCTTGCGATATTTGTATTGTATTGGGAATAACCAAATAGCAGATTTTTCGAATCTTACACTGGGAATGCCCAATTGAATTTAATTGGAAATTACCTATAGGTAGCTTTATCCAATCGAAACCAATAAAAAACATTAGAATCCTAGTTGGACTTTTCCATCATGGAAAATACCAGTAAAAACCAATTTCTGTTTTATATCGCGCCCAATTAAATTGGTTTCTACAGGAATTAATCGGTCATTTACAACAGGGTAACGTTTTATAAAAATACAAATGCCCAGTTAACTCGATGCAGAACTCAATTTTCTTGACCATATAAACATGTTTGCTTCAGGTAATCTCCAACGCCTCCTGCACCACCAACTGCTTGGCCCCGTTGGCCAAGGTCATCCACGACAACTTCGAGATCGTGGAAGGTCTGATGACCACCGTGCATGCCACCACCGCCACGCAAAAGACCGTCGACGGGCCCTCCGGCAAGTTGTGGCGCGACGGTCGCGGCGCCGCCCAAAACATCATCCCCGCCTCCACCGGCGCCGCCAAGGCCGTCGGCAAGGTGATCCCGGCCTTGAACGGCAAGCTCACCGGCATGGCGTTCCGCGTGCCCACCCCGGACGTTTCCGTGGTCGACTTGACCTGCCGCTTAGGCAAGGGCGCCACCTACGACGAGATCAAGCAGAAGGTCAAGGAGGCCGCCGAGGGCCCGCTCAAGGGAATTCTCGGCTACACCGACGACCAGGTCGTGTCGTGCGACTTCACCAGCGACACGCACTCTTCAGTATTCGACGCTGCCGCCGGCATCTCCCTCAACAACAACTTCGTCAAGCTCATCTCGTGGTACGACAACGAGTACGGTTACTCGCACAGAGTCGTCGACTTGATCAAGTACATCCAAACCAAAGATTAAGAAGTGTTCTCTCGAAGTGCAACACTCTTACTGAGGTTCGTTGAATATCAGACTTACTTCATGCAGTCTATAGCGGTGGCTTGTTTGTCAAACGTTACTTTTTTTCGTGTACGTACTATCCAAATTGTCATTTTTATTTAACTATGTTCATTTATTTAAAATAAATGTTTTAAAATACCAATCCAATCGTTTTATTACTATCAACAAAATTCTGCTTTTCATTTACAAATAACTTTGTTGAATGTTTGATGATCTTCATAAAACAGCTTCTAGCCAAAAAGGGCCCATCCTAAAAGACTAAATTTTAAAACTATATTAAATCCATTTAGTTTAAATCTATATTCTTAAAAAGTTCTACAAGGCAACTTTAAATTTATTTATTAAAACTTAATACTTGCAACCAAAAAGGGTTTCATTTTGTTTCCTAAAGTGGGAAAACTTGTGTGAAATAGTTGATGGCGGACAACGCCATTTATAAAGCAGGTCATAATTATTAATTAATTATTAATAGTATATGTATCAAGTTTCGTAAACGCCATTTTTATTATTATTTTTTATTAAACACTCGCTCTTAAGCTTCGCTCGTGTCTAATAAAACTTGTAACTAAAATGGCGTTTACAAAACTTGTCTAGGCATGTCTATAGAGAAGTTTATAAAACGAGTTAAATTTGACGAATTTAACCTCACTTTTTCGCAATTTATAATAAAGCAAACTTCAGCAGTTTTGTATTGTCTGCTGAAGCAGAAGGTTGTAGACGGCCTTCCTTGGGAAGACAATATGGGACTCCCAGTACAAAAATACGCTGGTATTTATTAAATATACAAAATCTACATCAGATTAAGTAAATTACGAGAAATTCCCACAACGGATGGTTAGAATATTTACGGAAAAAAGTTTGCAAGCAGACAATTGCCATGTAACGCATGGTTGAAATTAATAAAAAAAAAGGTATGAATGAATTAACAAGAATTATTGATTGAATATTGACCAATTGGAGGAGAAAATACTGAAAAATATGGAAAACGAACTGGTAAAACATAAATCAAAATTTTTAGAAGAGTAGTATGGATGAATGGAAGTGTATTGAAGATAAATGTAATTAAATAGATGTTAAAGTATAAATGGATGAATTAAGAAAAATTATTTGAAGAAAGAAAAACCGAAGAAAAAAGTGTACTAAAGTGATAAAAGAAAATAGACATAAAGTGATTTTAAAATAAATATATTATATAAATGATTCAAGGGATGAGTTTAACTCAGACTCTCTTGATTGAGACCCTTGTTCATATTAACTTTTTTTAAACATAATGAGCTGGCCAAATAGCTTTTAAATTAAGCTAAAGGCCATTACCCCTGAACACAGTTATCTGTGTTCAGATTTAAGAAGAAGAAGAAGCAAACTTCAGAGTTCGGTTTTGGGTCTCGTGTCATCCGTAGCTCTATGAAAGAGTATTTGAAAAATAAGTGAATTCTCGACCCAGGAGAGGCAAAATCGGACTCCCAGTGTAAACAAACTGGTAATAATAATAATAATGCTTTATTGAACTTTAGTTCAAAGTAGGGTTGCCACCTTTTAAGCTTGGGGTTGGAGGACATGGAAAAAGCCCGCCGCGAAAATTTTTCCAAAAAAAGGGGGCGTTGCCAATATCTAAACAAGTTCAACAGAAATGACCATGGACCGATCCCTTGCAATATTAACTTTATTAAATAGAACATTAAACTAATAACTACCTATTATACCTACCTAATATTAAATAAACACATTTTTATAACAAAAACAAAACAGCATATGCATATGCATATGCAATATTGCAGTCAGATTAAAATAATAATATACCCACAATTAACCCAGACTGCAATGAAGGTTCGAAAATATTCCAGGAATATGCTCTATCATCTAGGAATAATCCGCTTCATTCTAGGAATCTTCATTCCAAGCACCATCTAAGAAACTTCCCAGTGAATATTCATAACGCATTTTAAAAAGAACTAGGCAACCAATTATACAGATACCGGCCAACATCATTTTTTATTGTTTGCAAGTCTGTTATTTTATTGGTTTACCGAGAAAAATATTTTGTCAGAGCACAATAAAATACATAGAAAGGAGGACAAATTTCATTTAAAGGAGGACGAAGGACATGATCTTATCAAAAGAGGACTGTCCTCCACAAAGGAGGACGGGTGGCAACCCTAGTTCAAAGGCTATTGACCGTAGTCCTTCAGCCGAAACAAACTGGTATTAATCAAGAATTTGTAAAAATATATGGAAATAACTAAGAGATGGATCAGATGATTGAAGATTAAAGACAATTGGAAAATTCTGTGTATGAAGCCATGTGTACATAGTGAAGCGAAAATATGACATGCAGCGCCGGATTATAAAAATTTGCGCCCCGGGTCTAATAAAAAATTTCCGCCCCTACCTATATAATAAATTCAAAGAAATGTCACTTCTTAACAAAAGGATTTTATTTAACCATAAACATTAGGGTTGTAGTATTTTTTCGATTTTTTTTTGATTTTGGAGATCAAATAAAAAAAATAGGTCTAAAGTATTTAATTTTCAACAGATAACAAAATTTTAAACCAACCTTTTTTCTCAAAATCTTTGGCTTCTCACTATTTTTTTTGTATGTCGTATAGGAACATAATACCCCACTGGGAAAAATAATATTTCTACAATGTTACTGAACGTTACATTTGTTAGATGTAATGTTACAAAAATCCTTGTGGCAATGTTGCAGGAACATTGCAACAAAGCCTTATGTCCGGCTCAGGAACATATGTTACATTTACAAATAAAATGTTGCTTAAATGTATTAATTGCAATGTTACTAAATGTTATTTTTGTTAATGAAAGGTTCCTGCAACATTACAGGAACATTGCAATTAAATTAATATGAATTATTATAATAATAATTAATTATAATTATTTATCCGTAGCTATATATATAAATTTATATTATATATATTTATATAATATATATCAAAAACAATAGGTTTTCTACTTTACGCCAGTAGTAGGCAACCAATATATCAAAGACTGAAATGCCTTCCCATCTCGCCACCGAGCCGAGCTCGAAGCGCGTCTCTCGAATGGTATGGTCCAATGACTAATGCACCATACCCACCAACACTGACAGACAGACTGTTTCGACCTGTTTGGTCTCATCAGTGTCAGGCAGTCGGTGACGGGAGACACGCATCAAGCTCGTCACTGTTTACTTATAAAGATATAAATGACCAAGACAGCGGCGAGATGCATCGGCAAGTCAGTCTGCAAACAACATTGCAAAAATTATCTTAATGCAATATTTCGGATGAAACATAGTCCAAAACTAAAGTTATAATTATAAATGTAATATTATAGTTACAATGTTCCAAAAATCTTGTAAATTAAATGTTTATATTGTTTATATAAAGCAACATTTCAAAAATCATCTTAATGTAATATTTAGGATGAAACATTGCCCAAAACTTATCAATGTAATATTATAATTGCAATGTTCCAAAAATCTTGCAAATTAAATGTTTATATTGTTTATATAAAGTAACATTGCAAAAATCATCTTAATGTAATATTTCGGATGAAACATTGCCCAAAATTTATAAATGTAATATTGTAATTGCAATGTTTCAAAAATATTCCCAAACATTCCAAAATAAATGTTTCTATTGTATATTTAAAGTGAAGTTGCAAACATTTTTCATTTGAAACTTGTGTTAATATTTCAATTGAAACATTGAAAAAAAGTTATGTCTGCAATATTATAATTGTAATGTTTAAAAACTTGTATGCAACATTTTATACTAAATGTTACAAATATAACATTGTAAAAACTTTCCATGTGAATATTTAAATAATGTTTCAAATTTAAGGTTGTTGAAAATTATTATATGCAATATTTCAAATGTAACATTTCATTTATGTTAATGCAAGTAGCACAGGAAATATTTTATTTGTAAAGTCGGCGAACATTGCAGCAATATTTTGTAAGGTTTCTTTCCCAGTGGGACATTTTTAAGTCAAAATATTATTGGTCGCTCAATAATTTTGAAATACATTTTTTTAATAATTTTGATCTTGTAACCACTACTATTTTTCCAATTTAGTTAATTTTTTTCAGCGACGTTTATTTTTTTTTGAGTTGAAACTTGAATACTTTAAACTTAAATTGTTTCATGTGAGCTCCGAAATAAAAAAAAATGTCGAAAAAATATTGCCACCCTAAAAACATAAACAAAAACCATATAAAAACAAATACCTAAATAAGAAAATTAACATTTTGCCAACTCAACTTTGCGTGCTTTTAGAGAAGCAAATTTGTTTATCGCAATATTGACGTCATCTTTCAATAGGCTAATACCTACCTATACTGTATATATGCATACATATATATATGACTGGTACTGTATATAACAATAGTTTTAAACTAATTTAAATTAATAGTTGTTCGTAGTGTAATTAAATATTCTTATATTAAGAAACCTTTATCTACGCAAGTGAGATAAGAATTTCTTATCCCACTCATTTTGAGTGAGATAAGAAGTTCATTAACGCACGCGTTTTTCTCTGCTTTTAACCAATCAAATAAAAAACTCAAAATGTCAAAATAACCCTAAATTAAGTCTTAGACAAAAATAATTACCGTTTATTTTTTCATTTAGAGGCGTAGATAAAAATTTGTACAATATACGTGTGATAACGCTTTATTAACGTACGTAATTTTTTTTATTGGTGCTCAATTTTTAATGTAATTTGTACACGCTATAGAGCAAATTTTTACAAGCCTTTTTGGCCTCTAGAGCTGTGCGCCGTAAATTTTTGTTGATTACTGTGTTTTTTTAACTTACATGTAGTAAATTCTATCAAACCTAGTCAAAATGTCGCTCAACCCCTCTTGCCTAACAAGAGTCTTACCCATAAATTCTATGATTTTAACTTAAAACACAAGAAATTCCTAGTCAATAATCTTTAATTTTTAAATTTTTAATCAATCGCCAACGTCGAACTTCATATACCAATTTAACTTTATTTTACCTTAAACCTCGTTTTGTGATATGTCTAATACTAATCTCTTTCAGGACGCCTAGATTTTATTTCCACACGTTCAGACACAAATAATGCAGACAATGGGAGCGCCTGACTTATTATTGTAGCGAGTACCACTCTGGATATCGGAGTGATGACTCATCGCCGATGAGTCATCGCCGGTGACTCAGCGCTCGAATAATCGAGAGTGTGGAGCTCGCTGGAATGTTCCAGAAGACTTGGGCGCGGAATATATAAGAAACGGAGCAGCACAGAGCAGTCAGTTGAGCTTTGGTACGCGCGAAGAAATAAATAAATATAAGTGCAAATAAATAAACTAGTAGTGATATAAATAATTAGTAGTTAAGTGTTTAGTTAGTTTTATAGTGTTTTAAGTGTAGTTAAGTTATAAAATAAATAGTTTAGTTCGTTAATTAACCAGTGCGTGTTTTAATTCACACTACGAACAGTTAAAAACGTTACAATTGGTGTCAAGTGCGGTTAGTGTGAAAGTTCGCGAAAATGGTTTCGTTAATGGACTTAAAAGTGGCGGACCTTAAGCGGGAGCTGGAAGAAAGGGAATGTGAAACAACTGGAAAAAAGAATGTGTTGCAGCAGCGGCTTCGAGAAGCGTTGGAGCAGGAAGGTGAAAATCCAGATACGTATTTATTTGAAGGCCCGTGTGATATGCATTTAATGTTGCAAAATTTAAACGAAAAAATGTTGGAGAATTCCAACGATTTAAAACAGAAAATGCTAGAAAATTCTAAAGAACTGAAAGATTTAAAGGATGATTTGCAACAGAAAATGGTAGAAAATTCTAGCGAATTAAAAGTCGATTTGCAACAGAAAATGCTGGAAAATTCTAGCAATTTACAACAGAAAATGCTGGAAAATTCTAGCGAACTGCAGCAGAAAATTCTGGAAAATTCTAAAAATTTAAAAGAATATTTGGAGCAGAAGATTCTAGATAATGTCAATGAATTAGAAGAGAAAATGGGACAGAAATTTGATGACGTAAGGAAGGAATTGGATTCGAGAGAGGAAAAATTGAACGAGAAATTGGAAGTCAAAATTAGAGAAATAAATAGTAAACTCACAGCTGTAAATCTACCCATGATGCTGGCGGAACCAGGAGCAGTGCCGGAGGGGAGCCGAGTCCGAATGAAACCACCTCAGTTCGATGGAAAAACTTCTTGGACCAACTACATCCGTCAGTTGAGGCAGCAGCAAAAGCAAATGGCTGGCTACCAGAAGAAAAAGCTACAGCGTTGACTCTGGCTTTACGCGGAGATGCAACGGACATCTTGCAGACGCTTTCTCCAAACGAACAAGAAGATTACGAAGCGTTAGTGAAACATCTGGAACTTCGATATGGCCAGACACATCTGGAACATGTGTACCATTCCCAATTGAAGAATCGCTGCCAGAAATCGAACGAGACTTTACAAGAATTTGAGGCTGATATTGCACGCTTGGTCCGGCTAGCATATCCAGCTACTCCAACGACCGTTATGGAACGATTAGCGGTTCAAGCCTTTTTGGATGGACTTCGGGACAATGAAACACGACAGGCTCTGACATTGGCTCGTCCGAGCCAACTGGTTGATGCATTGGCTCGAGCTTTGGAATTCGAGGCGGCAAAGCAGAGCTGCAGGAGCCAGCCTAGAATACGGAAAGTCGAGGAAGAGAAAGAGGAGGAACCTAGTTTAATTGAAGCAATCACGCGAGTTTTTAAAGAAAATCTACCAGAGAAGAAGGAAATCCGGTGTTGGAGATGTGGAAAGCTAGGACATATACGAAGTCGTTGCAGAGAAAGCCAGGTGGCGCCGACTTCATCCAAGTCGGAAAACTAGATAGGGTCGAGGAAAAGGGGCAACCGTCGACCTGTAACCAACATGCCCCAGAGGATATCGAACGTGTCGCATCTCTTCTACATCAGTCCAGCAGTGTTTTTGTGGATGGCTTTATTAATGGAAAGTTACATGTGCTGCTGCTGGATACAGGTGCGACGAAGACAATTATTCGGCCAGATATTGTCGAAAAGTCGAAGATAAAATCTACCAATCGGCGACTACGTACTGCAACAGGAGATTCTGCTACTGTTCATGGAGAAGTGGACATCACGATGGTCATAGGAAACACGAAATTTAAACATCGAGCATTAGTAGCAGATATTGAAGATGAAGTTATTGTAGGCATGGACATTATGAACTCTATAGGATTTGAACTAAACTTTCAACAAGGAATATTGAGAGTAAATGGAGAAGAAGTCGTGTTGCATCGATCAAAAGAAAAGAATATTCGTGTAATGCTAACAGAAGATGCTTTGATACCGGAACACAGCGAGATGATATTGAAGGCTTCCTTAGATTGTAAATCAGAAGATGGAAGTATAATGCTTCTGGAGCCGAGAATTGATGACAAAGAGGTCGGCCGAGGAGTTGTAGTAGGGAAGACTTTAATACGTGTCGGAAAAGAAGTGCCTGTAAGAGTATTGAATGTTAATGGTTACTCTGTGAACTTGAAAAAAGGAATCGTTTTGGGGAACTGTTCTTCTGTTTCCTCAATTATTAGAAGCATTCGTGAGTCTGGAGTTCCGGCCAAGAAAATTAGCAATGAATTGACGACTCTGCTTTCGACTTCTTCAAAGGACTTAAAACCAAATGAGAGAATAAAGCTGAGAGAGCTGATACACAACTATCAGGACGTCTTTGATGATGGACAAGGAAAGAAGGGTAGGACAAGAATTGTCCAGCATAAAATTAACACCGGTGATGCACATCCTATTCGACAGTCGGCAAGAAGGCTACCTCTTGCTAAGCGAGAGGAAGCTGATAAAATAGTGCAAGAAATGGAGAAGGAAGGGGTGATCGAACCATCTAACAGCCCATGGTCTTCCCCAGTGGTGTTAGTTAAGAAGAAGGATGGATCAACTAGATTTTGCGTCGATTTTCGTCAGCTGAACAACGTGACGAAGAAGGACAGCTACCCTCTGCCTAGGATAGATGACACCCTGGATACATTGGCTGGATCCCAAATATTTTCGACTTTGGATTTGAAAAGTGGTTACTGGCAGGTTGAAATGGCACCAGAAGATAGAGAAAAGACGGCGTTTACCGTGGGTGCTGGACTGTGGCAGTTTACTGTCATGCCGTTTGGACTATGTAATGCCCCTGCAACTTTTGAAAGGCTCATGGAAATGGTTTTGAAGGGACTATCCTGGAAGACTTGCTTGGTGTACCTTGACGACATTATTGTGGTTGGAAAATCATTTGAGGACCATATGAAGAACCTGAAGGAAGTTTTCAGCGCTTAAGAAGTTCCGGCCTGAAGCTTAGCCCAAAGAAATGTCACTTGTTCCAGAGGGAAGTGCAGTATCTGGGCCATGTCGTTTCAAGTCAAGGAGTTGCAGTGGATAAACAGAAGGTGAAGACGGTGCGGGAATGGCCAATACCGAAGAATAAACATGACTTAAGAAGCTTTCTTGGATTATGCACCTACTAACGTCGGTACGTACCAGGATTCGCAAAGGTTGCTAAGCCTTTGACACGTTTAACAGAGGGAGAAAGACGATTTCAATGGGACGACGAATGCCAAGAAGCCTTTAAGAACCTGAAAAACGCGTTGACCAGCTCACCAGTCCTGAGTTATCCACTTCCGGATGGTGAATTTATTTTGGACACGGACGCCAGCAATGTGGGCCTGGGAGCTGTTTTGTCGCAGATTCAAGAAGGAAAAGAGAAAGTTATTGGATACTTCAGTAAAACTCTATCGAAACCAGAGCGAAATTACTGTGTTACTCGACGCGAGCTGTTGGCAGTGGTAAAAGCAGTCGAACACTTTTACAAGTACCTGTATGGAAGAAAATTCTTGCTAAGAACGGATCATGCTGCCCTTAAATGGCTTTTGCAATTCAAGAATCCTGAAGGACAGGTAGCAAGATGGATTGAAAGACTACAGGAGTTCGACTTTGACACAGAACATCGGGCTGGGACCATCCATAGAAATGCTGACGCCTTATCGAGAAGACCGTGCCCGGAAGACTGTAAACATTGTCTCAGGGCCGAAGAAAAGGATGTGTTTGTTCGCAGGACTACAATCGTGGATGATCATTGGCAATCCGCTGAGGTTCAACAAGACCAAGAAAGGGACCCGGATTTGAAGCTTATCATCGATTGGAAGAATAACGACCGTAAACCAACGTGGCAGGAAGTCGCCCAATATTCGCCGAATGTGAAATCCTACTGGGCCCAATGGAATTCCATCATCTTAAGTGACGGGCTTCTAAAGCGCGTTTTGGAGATGCCAGAAGGGGGAGAAGACCGGAAGCAGATAATAATCCCCAGAAACAGGATACCAGAAGTGCTGCAGGAAATCCATGATGGAACTACTGGAGGACATCTTGGGGTGACCAGGACGCTCGGAAGACTTAGGGAACGGTTTTATTGGGTCAACAGCCAACGGGATGTGAAGGAATGGTGCAAGAAGTGCGACGTTTGCGCGGCAAGCAATGGACCCCAGAAGCGCCCAAAAGCTCCAATGCGACAGTACAATGTGGGCAGCCCATTTGAGAGAATTGCAATCGACGTGGCGGGTCCATTTCCGGAAACAGAATCTGGAAATAAATACATCATCGTTGTAATGGACTACTTCAGCAAGTGGGCGGAAGCGTACGCCTTGCCAAATCAGGAAGCTGCCACAGTGGCCGATGCCCTTATTAAGGAGTGGATTTGTCGCTTTGGTGTCCCAATGGAAATGCATTCAGACCAAGGCAGGAACTTTGAATCTATATTGTTCCAGAATGTGTGTAGGATTCTTAACATTCGGAAGACGAGGACGACCGCATTACATCCGCAGTCTGATGGAATGGTGGAACGAATGAATCGAACGATAAACAGGTACCTTTCGAAGGTAGTCTCTGATCACCAAAGAGACTGGGACCGCTTCCTCCATCTGTTCCTGTTGGCGTACCGTTCTTCTATCCACGATACAACCGGTCAGACACCCGCTAGCATTGTTATGGGACGTGAACTTCGTTTACCTTGTGACCTGAGGTTTGGTTGCCTACCAGGGGATGATATTGCTGGAGAAGATTACGTCAATAACACTGTGCGACAAAATAAGGGTCAACATTTCTCAGACGAAATCTGTTCACTAATTATGGAAGAATGCCTCCCCAAAAAGATATTCCCTGAAGGATTTTGTTCGATTAGTTCGCGTTTTCAAGTAATTATTATTTAAACAAAAAAATTCAGTGACCGGCAAAAGTATGGGACAAATTCATTTAAAAAATTTCTTTTTTATTTAAAAAAAATCCTTGTACACTTCGATTTTGTTTTTCAATTCAGCACATTTTAATTTAAAATTTTGAAGATGATAAAGAGAACTTAATTTCAAATTCTTCTTGGAGCAATGACGATTCCGATGGAAGCGAGGAGCATTTAAATGAAAATAGAGAAGCTAAGAATTCTTTCTTAAGAAACGCTATAAATGAAAATTCATCGTTCTGTATATTGTTCTTTGCTTTTTTTTATATTTTAGATGCAAAATCTGCTTCCTAATTTGTAAATTTGTAATTTTAAGTTTGTTGTTTAGTTTTGTCGAAACATCATTAAAAACTATACTTTTAATGATTAATATTTTCAAAACTATCAGCCCAAAAGGTTTACATACGCATATTACTAAAATCAGAATTTTATAATCTATTCGAATCTCCAAAAAAAAGTGGGTGTCCAATTTAAAAAAAAAATGGTCGACGTCATTGCTTCTACAAAAATGTCGGAAAATATTAAAATTTTATATGAAAATGTGCGGAATTGAAAAACAAAATAGACGTGTTCAAGGATTTTTTTTTTAATAAAAAGGGAATTTTTAAATGAATTTGTTCTATACTTTTGTCGGTCATTATTTTTTTTTGTTTAAATAACAATTACTTCAAAACGCGAACTAATGGAACGAAATCCTTAAAGGAATATGTTTTTGGGGTGGCACTATTTCATAATCAGTAAACAGATATTATCTGAGATTTTTACTGTCGCACAGTGTAATTTACATGGGAAAATGAGCGACATTCACAGCCGAGTTCGTTTAAACATCCAGAGTGCCAGTGATAGAATGAAAGAGGCATACGACATCAAGGCGGAAAATGGAGGATTTCAACCTGGAGACCTAGTTTGGTTATACAACCCTCAGCGCCGTCGTGGTTATTCACCGAAGCTGCAGACTTCTGGGGAAGGACCATACGAAGTCATGGATCGCATAAATGACATCATCTACAGGATCAGAAAACAACCAAGAGGAAAGCCGAAAGTGATCCATTTTAACCGATTGGCTCCTTACGCTGGAAACAATGATGACCAAATTAACCATGCTAGAGTAAGGCGAGTTAATCCGCCGGAAGACGAGCTGCCTTTTAAAGACTTCATGTATTTTTATTCGAGCGGTAAAAAAGCTCGGTATGGAGTCACTCGAGAAGAACAACAAGATCTGTTCACGGTTTCGGCCGATTACTCCTTGGCCCACTGTGTTGCAGAAGAACTTAGGATGTCCAGGGGAATAGCGGTTGTCTTTAAAAACAAGTTTGGACGGGTCGACGAGCTACGAAGGCAGAATCCCAAAGTTGGAGAGGTGCTTGAAATTGTGAATAATGAGCAGATAGGCAACAGAAGTATCTTCTATCTGGTAACGAAGCAGCTCTCCCATCAGAAGCCAAACTACCGTGATGTATGGAATGCCTTAAATAAATTGAGGGATACCCTTTTGTCCAAGGACATCATGAACCTGGCGATACCAAAGATTGCTTGTGGACTTGACGGTTTGGACTGGAGAATAATTAGAAGTATGGTGGAAGTTATCTTCAGATTTAGTGGCATACACATTCTTGTCTGTTGCCACAACCCTAAAAGAACAACTGGAAGGAAGACCGTAGACTGCTACTTCTATAGGACGTCACAATGCAAGTTTGGATCTCTATGCAAATATCGCCATGGAGCTGAGGACCATTTTCGGGACGAAAATGTTTTAAGACGGGGGCAATGTAGCGAGTACCGCTCTGGATATCGGAGTGATGACTCATCGCCGATGAGTCATCGCCGGTGACTCAGCGCTCGAATAATCGAGAGTGTGGAGCTCGCTGGAATGTTCCAGAAGACTTGGGCGCGGAATATATAAGAAACGGAGCAGCACAGAGCAGTCAGTTGAGCTTTGGTACGCGCGAAGAAATAAATAAATATAAGTGCAAATAAATAAACTAGTAGTGATATAAATAATTAGTAGTTAAGTGTTTAGTTAGTTTTATAGTGTTTTAAGTTTAGTTAAGTTATAAAATAAATAGTTTAGTTCGTTAATTAACCAGTGCGTGTTTTAATTCACACTACGAACAGTTAAAAACGTTACATTATAGTCAGAACGTTCCCATTCCCCTGCTAGATAAAGTAAAGGCCGCTGGCGGACCCATACTCACCCACCCATATCTTACCACATCCCAGACTAACTATGCTATAGTTTTTCCACCCCCACCCATGTATTCCCATCCTCAAAGTAAGGGCTAAGGGTCACTATGACCCGTCCTTTGCTAGGGCAACAAGCCCAGTTTTGTTCATTTGGAGGCTACAGTAACGAATAATGTCTAGCTAGTCGAGTGTGTTAAAGAAGTATCTTGCCATTCAGAAAATTTCAGGACCGAACTTATAGGATATACCTCTCCAGGACGTCTGTTTTTTTGAATGGCCAGCCGGTTGTGGCCGGCACTCGGCCAACTATACACAGCCGACATTCGGCCAGGCGGACATGCCCGTTTACACGCCGCAAGAAATACGTGTGTAGGGCGGCACGTGGCCGATTCGGCAAAACGTATTCGGGCCGTATGCGGGCCGGCTAGCTTGTGCTTACTGGGTTTTATCCGCAAACATCTGATTTTAATCGCAAACATCTGATTTTATCCGCAAACATCTGCAGTTATTCGCAAATATCTGCTTTTATCCGCGAACATCTGCAAACATCTGCTTTAATTGCAAACCTCTGCTTTCATCAGCGTTCGGTTTGCCTGCATTTCTTTTGTCCATTTCGGTCCTGTTTCGTACGCAAACGTCTGGTTTCATTCGCGCTTTTTGTTCTCCTTTTTCTCGTGTATACTTTAGTTTAGTTTACCTGCTTTGTCAAATTTTACTGAGCTTTAACTAACTTTATAACTCTAAAAGGAATTATTTGAATAAAAACAACCTGTAAAGGAACTAAGTTTATTCAACACGACATTTTCCCAATGGGAAAATAATTTAATTATATTCACCAGATTTAAATTTAAAAATCAGGTATACTATGGTGAAGAGTACCAGAGAAATTATTAATACTAAAAATATTGGTTATGCCAAAATTAAAAAGTTTATAAAGTTACATGAAAAATTCTATGCCGAAATAACTGTTTTTCAAACAAATTCCATACAAATTGAAGATGTTATAATTCCAAATGTATTTGAAATTAAACATATGTTTTCTAACAATTAATTTAAATGTAAGCTTAATGATTAAAAAATGTCTATTTATATCTTTTAACAAAGACCTTATTTGTATTTTACCAAATAATATTGAAGTTCAATAAACTTATTTCCTTTACAGGTTGTTTTTATTCAAATAATTCCTTTTAGAGTTGTGTGCCGTGAACGGCTAACAACCAGTTAGTTCAAGCTTAGTAAAATTTGACAAAGCAGGTAAACTAAACTAAAGTATACACGAGAAAAAGGAAAACAAAAAGCTCGAATGAAACCAGACGTTTGCGTACGAAACAGGACCGAAATGGACAAAGGAAATGCAGGCAAACCGAATGCGGATGAAAGCAGAGGTTTGCAATTAAAAGCAGATGTTCGCGGATAAAAGCAGATATTTGCGAATAAATGCAGATGTTTGCGGATAAAATAAGATGTTTGCGGATAAAATCAGATGTTTGCGGATAAAAGAAGATGTTTGCGGATAAAACCAGATTTTTGCGTATAAAATCAGATGTTTGCGGATAAAAGCAGATGTTTGCCGATAAAATAAGATGTTTGCGGATAAAATCAGATGTTTGCAGATAAAAGCATGTTTGCGGGTGAAACCGTATGAAAGCAGATGTTCGCGGATAAAATGAGATGTTTGCGGATAAAAGCAAATGTTTGCGGATGAAAGCAGATGTTTGGGGATAAAAGCCGATGTTCGCAGATAAAATGAGATGTTTGCGGATAAAAGCAGATGTTCGCAGATGAAAGCAGATGTTCGCGGATAAAAGCAGATGTTTGCGGGGGTGCACTAACCGGATGAAATTAGGAGTTCGCAGATAAAAGCATGTTTGCGGGTGAAACCGTATGAAAGCAGATGTTTGCGGATAAAACCAGACGTTTGCGGATGAAAACAGATGTTCGCGGGTGATTGCAGATGTTCGCGGATTAAAGCAGATGTTGGCGGATAAAATCAGATGTTCGCGGATAAAAGCAGATATTTGCGGGTGAATGCGGGGGTGCACTAACCGGATGATATCAGGCGTTCGCAGATAAACCCTGCTGAAAATGACGGATGATTGCGGATATAAATTCTTCGTCAAAACCGGATAAAAGCAGACGATTGCGGGTATAAATTCTTTGTCGAAGCCGGATAAAAGCAGATAAAAATATCATCTTATAACATCTGCTTTTGTCCGCATCGCTATATCCGCGAATACCCGGTTGGTTGTGTTTTATGTCCGGTTAGTGCACCCCCGCAATCATCTGTTTTTAACCGTCTTCACTGTGTTTCGTTTATATCTGAATTTGTCCGGAATCATCTGCAAACGTCTGCTTACGTCTGGTTTTATCCGCGATTACCTGCATTTTTTTGGTTTATTTTTGTCTGGTTTTATCTGCAAACGTCTGGTTTTATCCGCGAGCACATGCTTTTACCCGCAAACGTCTGCCTAGTCCAATTTCACCCGCCAACATATGCTTTTATCCGCCAACATCTGCTTTTATCCGCGACCATCTGCTTTCATCCGCGAACATCTGCAATCACCCGCGAACATCTGCTTTTACCCGCGAACGTCTGCTTTCATACGGTTTCACCCGCAAACATGCTTTTATTTGCGAACGCCTGATATCATCCGGTTAGTGCACCCCCGCATTCACCCGCAAACATCTGCTTTTATCCGCGGACATCTGTAATCATCCGCGAACATCTGCTTTCATCCGCGAACATCTGATTTTATCCGCCAACATCTGCTTTTATCCGAGAACATCTGATTTCATCCGTGAACATCTGCAGTCAACCGCGTACAACTGCTTTTATCCTCGAACATCTGCAATCACCCGCGAACATCTGCAATCACCGGCGAACATCCGCAAACGTCTGGTTTTATCCGCAAACATCTGATTTTATACGCAAACATCTGCTTTTATCCTCAAACATCTGCTTTTATCTGCAAACATCTGATTTTATCCGCAAACATCTGATTTTAATCGCAAACATCTGATTTTATCCGCAAACATCTGCATTTATCCGCAAAAAATTGCTTTTATCCGTAAACATCTGCAAACCTCTGCTTTCATCCGCGTTCGGTTTGCCTGCATTTCCTTTGTCCATTTCGGTCCTGTTTCGTACGCAAACGTCTGGTTTCATTCGTGCTTTTTGTTTTCCTTTTTCTCCTGTTTACTTTAGTTTTGTTTACCTGCTTTGTCAAATTTTACTGAGCTTTAACTAACTGGTGGTTAGCCGTTCACGGCACACAACTTTATAACTCTAAAAGGAGTTATTTGAATAAAAACAACCTGTAAAGGAAATAAGTTTATTGAACTTCAATATTATTTGGTAAAATACAAATAAGGTCTTTGAAAAAGACAGAAATAGACATTTTTTGGATGGCGATTACAATTATTATTCATTTTATGTTTCATTGTCTGTTGATATTTGAATATATATATTTACTCTTAATCAGTGTGATTATTTAATTATATACTTTGAATTAAGATACTTGTTAGGCTTATATATGCCGAAATTCTCTATTATTTTATCTTTACCTGTACAACTGTACAATTCATCAATTTCATTTATTTTTAATTATTACTAAATTAACAATTTTTTTTTAATATATTTTTCTATCTATAAATACAACATTGTATATACATTAAAAAATATTTTTACCAATCCAAGGGTTATTGGTACCTTGGACACCATTGGTGTAAGTTTGAGAGGGGCCCTTATTATTTTTTTTATTATTACTATTATCTCAGCTCATGGATATTCTTCTTAAATCATTACCGATCCATTTTCAAATTTAATAATAATATTATTTTCGAATTATTTTGGAGTATATTCGTCATATAAAGGTTGTATATGCTTTTAATGTAAATTGTATCAATAAAGTTTGTGGATTGGGAAGATGAGAGAGAGGTATGACATGGGCTTGGGGTTGTAAGATTTGTTGTTGTTGTCACTCGTGTTCCTTTACGCGGATGACAGCATCGTGGCAATTCTTACTTTAGGGGTCTCCCCCTCTCTCTCTTCTTCTTCTTTGCGGACTAAATTAGATGTTTGCGGATTAAAACAGATGTTTGTGAATTAAAGCAGATGTTCAAAGATAAAAGCAGATCTTTGCGGATATAAGCAGATGTTTGCAGGTGAAATCGGATGAAGCAGACTTTTGCGGAATAAAGTAGATGTTTGCGGATGAAATCAGATGTTTGTGGATTAAAATAAATGTTCGCGGATGAAAGTATATCACGACGTTCGCGGATAATATTTATACCCGCAATTGCAGATAAAACCCGACATGCCGGGTAAAATCAGATATGTCGGATGAAAACAGATATAAATGGACATCAAACTAGCTTGGTTTTTATCCGCAATCATCCGATATTACCCGTCTTTTTCAGCAGGGAATTAAATATAATTCACATCAGTGGTCTACGGTTTAAATGCGTATATAGGTCAATTCGTGCTTTAAAATTTAGCGCGGTTTTGGTCCGTGATGTCGACTAAAACAATTTCCCAAATTGCTTTTAAGGCAATTTTAAAAAAATGTGCAAACCTGCAGTTATCAACTAACTTTCGCAGTGTTACAAAAATGGCATACAAAGTGACGTATTTCGACCTGACCGCTTTGGGAGAACCTTTGAGGTTCCTTTGCAGTTATGGCAATTTGGACTGGGAAGATTTTCGTGTGGAGTACATCAAACCCGGCGTACCCAGTCAACATTGGGAGGAATTAAAACCAAAAATGCCTTACGAGCAAATGCCAATTTTGGAGCATGAAGGTAAAGTGGCTCATCAAAGCGTGGCTATTTCAAGATTTTTGGCCATGATAGTTGGGCTCGTTGGTAAAGATGACTGGGAAGACTTGATAATTGACAGCACAGTTGATATATGTATACTGCAGTATATGATTTTCATGCTAAAATTGGCAGATACCACTACGAGACAGACCCAGCCATTAAAGAGAGCCTTAAAGTGCCCTTATTCAAAGAACAAATCCCTCACCTGATCAAACTGGACGATGCAGCCAAAACCAATGGGGGATTTTTGGCCATCAACTGTCTCACTTGGGCCGACCTCTTCTTCGTAAGTCTTTTGGACTACATGAACGGAATGACCCAAATTGACTTGTTGGCAGATTACCACAACCTGCAAAAGGTTAAGGAGAACGTTTTGGCCGTGCCGAATGTTAAGGCTTGGGTGGAAAAACGCCCAAAATACAAATTAAAATTTTTCTGTTGTGCTTGTTGAAAACGCCGTATTTTAGAATGAAGGCACTGCCTAGGCAGGCAACCCCGATTATAAATTGATAATACAGCGCTCTCATTGGTTTGTTCTGTGGACACCATCTATAGAATGTAAAATAAGTACTATTTTATGCATTTTATTTCTGATATAAAGCGTGGAAATAAATCAAAAACAAATCCATCTTAAACAATTTTATTATTTTATAACTCTTACATAAAAAACCTTTAAAACTTTCTTTTAGGAACCCCCATCAATAAAGTTTTGGTAACAGGTTCAATAATGGTGCCCATTTTGGTTTTAACGGCAGGTTCAATGTACCTCTTGAAAGCTGTCTCGGGGACGAAAGAATTGCTGATTGGGGCTCTGATACTTGCCTCAAAATCCTTGACAGTACTAAATGGAAAGGGGACATCAGCAACCAAGTGTTCTTTAACTTTAGTATTAGTGTTTTCGTTGATTATAAGGGAGCCTTTGTTGTCATCTCTTCGGGGCATTTTTGCTGGTGCTTTTATAATGAACCTCTTCTTCTTTCTTTTGCTTGGTACTATACCTGTGCCCCCCCAGTTACCCCAACCTGGGAGCGATAAATCCACATCTTTAGGTTTGTCTTTTTCGATTTCTTCGATTTTTTCCTTGTTAAAATCTTCCACAATATCGTCATCTTCAAATGCTTCCATAATTATGTCTCTTTGATTGATAGTATTCTCCTCATCTTCATTTGTGAGTAAGTTTGGAATGGCCGTGTCTAAATTCGTTGTTTTTGCGTGAATAAACTTATCAGGGTCTATATTTTTTGATTCTTTTGTGTTGACACTGTCTAATATTGCCTTTAATTCCTTTATTTCAGATGTAGAATTTTCTTCCCTATTGGAATTTTCGTTCAGGGGTTCATCTATTATGTGTTTTTTTGATTTTGATTTCATTGTAAGATCTATCTTCTTTTTTTCGACGATTTTTGTAGTGCTCTTTTTCTCTCTCTTGTTTTTCTGTAGTTTTTTCAACTTGTTTTGCATTTTGCACGTCATTTTATCTTCTAGTTTGTAAAATATATCTTCTATAGTTTCTGTATCTTCATTATTATCATCTTTTTCTATTAAACTTACCTCCCATTCTGAAGTACTGGTAGAGTTATTTAAGCTTTTATTAACATCAGTTTTTTGGCTTTTCTTTTTTTTATTAACTGGATTTTTCATGGTATTTTCGTCATCGTCGACACTTTCAATTTTCTGTTCTAGTTTCTTGCTTTTCTTCTTTTTATTAACTTTACTCTTCTCCATAACTTTCTTGAACTCCTTGATCATCTCATCGGTATCTTCTTCGAACTTTTCATCATCGGCATCTCCGTTCTCCTCTTCCAGTTTCTTGTTCCGCTGGTCCCAGTACTTCCGGTACCCGCTGACGAAATTCACGACTTCCGCTTCCGGTTTCATTCCGTTCACCCACGGGTTGTCGCTTCCTGTCGTTGCCGGAAGACTTTCCCCCGATTCGATGCCCTCGTCTTCCGAGGAATCGTCGCCGGTTTTTTTCAGTTTTTGCGTCAGGTCTCTGCTCACTGTCAGCTGTTGGGCCAAAGCCTGGCGACTCTTAAAATGAAAACAAATGAGAATTCAAAAAACCGAGAATTTTTAAGTGCTATTTTTAGGATTTTAGGACAAATCTTAGTAGCATTTAAGGACATTTTAGATACATTTTATGACAAATTTAAAAACTTTCAAACGTTTTATTTGGCACGCCGTTTAAACATTTATTAAATAATTTTTTAATTTAAAATTTTATTGGTTTAAAATTGTCCTACATAACCAATTTTAGGTTTACATTTATATATTTAAAATATTTTCAACAATCATGTATTGAAAGACAAAATTTACTAACTAACTTCTGTATTAAACAATATTATTTCCAATTAATTTTTGAAAATTTTTTTATCAATTTTTAATAAAAATAATTTCTTAAGTATAATTTATTTGGCAGAATTTTTTAAATCTTAAATTTACTTATATTTTATAAAATTATTTAGATTAAAGTTAATTTTTTTAGTACCTATTTAAAAATAGTGTCTAGACAATTAAAATAAAAAACACGTATAAAACATTTTTTACCAAAATAGTTTAAAAAGTTACATTCCACAGTAACGTTCGAGTACTCGTCCAAGACGCATCTGGCTGTGTCGCGCTCTTGAAAATACAAACAGCAAAGCTCGCAATGATTGCTATAAAGTGCAAATAGTCTGTAGTGTGGCAACCGCGGTTTAGCCATGCATTTGGATGCTTTTCACGAGACAAACAAAAGAGGATAACCAAGGGAGGAAAGGCCAATTTGCAATTCTCGATAAGTATACTTAGGTAATAACCTTAAACTCTGCATGACCTAATATTATCTGAGACCATGACAGAGGTACCTTTAAAAACCCTAAATGAGGCACTTTTCGCTTAAACATAAACTAACCAAAAAATAACAAAAAAATAAAATAAAGAAAGTGCACCAGTAACATTAAGACAATATATTAAACTATATTAAATAAACACTTCAAATTCAAACGAACATTAAATTAAGAAAAAATAAACACACAAACCGAATTCTAATGGAATTGGTAATTACATTAGTATACAGTGGAAGTCAAAAATACCTCCCACCGGTAACTGTTAAATCGTATCAATTGCACACCAACTGTTTAATACAAAGATAGGATTGCAACGCGAAAGAAAACAGCTGAAACAATACAATAACAAGTGCTGGAACAACTCGACACGGACAGAGACAATAGCGGTCAAGACGTTGACCACGACCAGTAAACTAGGCCCCTGCAGCGAACTAACAACTCCCCAACACCAAACAGTAATCCCAAATATTTGGAGTAATACTAACTTCCCGGTCTAGGGGGAGAATCAAAAAATATTTAAAACATAAAATTCAAATGTAAAAGTTTAAGTTTAAAATATTGGTTTTTAAAATTTGTACTTTTAATATTTTATTTTACAAAATTATTGGTTTAAATTTGTAAAAAATCATTTAAATGATAGTCGATAAATTTTTCATACAAAATTTCTCACATAACATTTAAATGTGTGGATTGTAGGAAAAACTAAAAAAGAGGCTACAGTTGGGTCTTGACTCTTGAAGTGTAAGGATGCTCAAAGATAGTTATCTCCTAAGCAGCGTATACGATACAAACGTAGTAAAGTATCAAAGCGAATCTAAGTATGCGGAAATACCGGTAATCGGTAATAAATAAATAAATAAATAAACAAACAAATGCGAAAAGTGCAACAATTGCGAAAAGTGCGCCGTAAAATAACAAAAAGTCAATATCGATTCTACACGTGAGAACTGGTTAACGCCGTAAAATAATAAAAAACAATATCGATTCTACACGTGATAACTGCCCCAAGTGCAAAAGAGTGCAAATTGTGTGTGGTACCTCCCCCTGGACTAAGTCCTCATGTGTTTGACCTGATTAAAAGGTGTGAGAGAGACGATCAGTTCTAATTTTTTTTTATTTTTTTTTTTATTTTATTGCTTAAACGGGAAAACCCCATTACAGTATAAACATTACATATAAAGGTTGTGTCTTGAAAAGAAGACAATTACAGTTAATCACTAAATTAAAAATAAGTAACAAATTCTTTAAACAGATAGTTAACATTAATAATAAAAAAAATAACAATTCATTTATCCAATAGTTAACAATAATAATAACAAATACTAATTATAGGTATATCACTAAGTTAACAAATAATATTCAAATAGAGATCACAAGTTAAATTAATTCGATTAAAGCTCTCTTAAAGGAACGAAAAGAACCCCTAAATACATCCAGCATTTCCTCCCTATTTAAAAAATTCAAAGACCTCTCAAAAAAAAAATGTTTACCAAAATTGGTCCTATGATTTCTTATAAAAAATAAATTATTGTGTCTTAGTATTCTTTGTGGTGTAGTAAATTTAATTTGAGAGAGTAGAAATGGACTAGATATTATACCATTTAATAATTTATAAAGAACACAGATGTCGAACATAGTTCGTCTCTTTTCCAAGGAACATAAATCAAAATGAACTAATATATCAGAATAATCATGGTCAGCAATAATATTAAGGTTAAATTTAAAATTACAGTATCTCAAAAACTTGTGTTGAACTCTTTCCAGCAAATCCTTATACACATTGTATTGTGGAGACCAGATAACTGAACAATATTCAAGTTGAGATCTAACCAACCCTACAAATACCGATCTCACTGCATCTATAGAGAGACCTTGACAATTCCTCAATGTAAATCCCAACATTCTGCTAGCTTTCACAACTAGTTGATGTATGTGGTTGGAGAAACTTAAACGAGAGTCAAACAGTATTCCTAGATCCATGGCCTCTTCCCTTCTACACAATTGTTGCCCATTTATGGAATAAAAAGTATTAATTCTCCTTTTTTTCTTGCAAAACGAAATATGAAAACACTTATTGATATTTAAATTTAACAAATTTTGCTCACACCAAGTTGAGAGACTATCAAGATCCCTTTGAACCAAGCTAGCATCCAGATCACTACCCACTATCCGAAACAACTTAAGATCATCTGCAAACATTAGAAACTCACAGTTCTTAATGTGATTTTTGAGGTCATTAACAAATAGGTTAAATAATAAGGGAGAGCAATGTCCCCCTTGGGGAACACCAGAGCTGACTTTGATCGCCTTGGACAAAAAATTACCAATTTTAACTCTTTGACTTCTATCACTGAGGAAACCAAGCAACCAACTGGCTAACCTATCCGAAAAGCCTAAATTACTTAACTAATGAAAATTTCCTGGGCTAACACGTGCGGGCGGCATGCGATAAGGATCAACTTTAGCACATCTGCCTGGCAAATATCCCGAAGTCCAAGTCTGCATAAACTAGCTACCAAATTGCATGACCATGACCACCCAATAATCTTAATACTAGTTAATACGTAATACGCAACCTTTAACTAACAATAATTTTTCAGGTAAAATTAATTAGTCGCAAACAATTTCCAAGATTCTCATGCAAATGAAACAGTAAAAAAAACTATAAACACAAGGGCACATAAGAAGTCATTAATCACTCAAGTTACGATAAACATTAGGCAAAAGAAACCATCCTAAAGAAATTTATTTATTTATGTTTACATCTATAGATTACCAAGTCGTAAGGGGTCATAAATTAAGTAAAAACCGTTAAGTAAGCGTATAGCCGCAATGCACAGTGAGGCGCAAAGATGGATCCAACCCCAAGTGAATGGGGATCACGCACAGTGGGAAAAAATAAATAATTCGAGAATCGATCCAGTAGGTTAAACGAATTATCACATAGTCAGAGGGCACTAATTACGGCGGGGTACGGCCGGCAACACTTCGGTTCTGAAGATAAGACTCAATCGCACAGGGGGGCAAACAATTCTAAAGCGGCTATCAGGAACAGAAATCTGACTCGGACAGCGACGAACAGGAAGTACACCATCAAGGAAAGGCGCTAGCAGCATACTAATCCACCCACCCCCATTCAGGAATACCAAATGAATGGGGTTATTACTAAAGCCCTGGTTAAGGAGGATTCCGGATTGTACTTAGTTTTGGGTCAGTTCAATGTCCTCCAAAAACCCTTCCTAAACTGGACGTATGGCCCGACCCGGCTGACAAAAATCCGTGGAGCGGCCTTAACCTTTGACACTGTCATCCACGACCTCCTAGGGTGGATCAACCAGCCGGCGTAAAAACTTCGGATCCAACAAACACAGGTAATGCTGTGATTTGGCGGGATACGCAGGAGAACGGAAAGGGGGTAAAATAACCCCGGGAGATTAGTGGATGATAATATATTTGGGCCTGCCATACGTTCCCATACTCATACTCATACTCAAGAGGCTTTAGCACGGCTACAAAATTTGACGGACAAAGTATGCCTTTGGTTCAACAAATGGAGACTCAGACCTAACCCCAACAAATCACAACTCATAATATTCCACCAAAATAAAACTTATCCAACCAAATATCTGGGCATTAATATAGACGGCAAACTAAACTTTAATTCGCACTGTAACATAATGAAAACCAACACAGTTAACAGAGCGGCTCACTTTAGATCTCTAACGCAAAGATAATTATGGGGTGTATTATCTTTGGCTATAGTACTTAAAAATGTATGTATAGTTAAAATGCGTCTTTTTTTCTAAGAGAATAACTTTATAATAACGATATGAATCTTTTTAGCTTAGGACGGCAGGATAGTCAATACTTACAAATTGGTTACATTTCCGCGCCCAACAACAATACATTTCACAACCATTAACACGTTTTATCACTTTTAAGGCGCAAAAATGTATTAAATAATTCAAAAATTATGATCGACATCAATAATTATGATTGACATTGACATTTGCAAATAGCGTTTGTACAGATGTCTGCAATTTACAAATAGATATAGTTCAGGTATTGTAGCTCTAGAGGGCAGTGGTGGGAGAGTTTTCAATCTATGGGGTGTATTGTCTTTGCTGTAACGTACCAAAATAAAGGCATAGATAAACTTACTGCAAAAATATTTTAGTATCTTATTCATGAACAGTACCAAAACCTGCCTTAAAATACTGGAAGTTGCAGAAACAACAGCAATCAGAAAAATTACAAAAACCCGACACCCCAACAACCCCCTCCATAACCCACCAAACACCCTCCTTTATGGGTTGCCAGACGTCCCGATTTAGGCGGGACTGTCTCGATTTTTATCGATGTGTCCCGATTTGTCCTGCCTTCCAATTTGCACGTCGAAAACCCCGATTTTTAAATATCTTTCAAAATTGCGATCGAAAAAAGGTAATAATTTAAAAAATTTACAAAATACAGGAAAATTACGATCTACGTCTAAAAAACTTAATTAAAGATCAGCATATTTTAAGGCAATTTTATCACTTGTTATTGTGTGCATCGGGTCCAATCGCAATCAAGCTTTAATTTTCACTGGTTCATGGGGGCGAAAATGATATTCAAAAGCATATGAAAAGTGTAAAACACAAAAAGAACTGTAAGGGTCCTGTAGTATATAAACTTTTAAATTCGAATTTGGCGCTATTTTAACCAAGGAAAGTTTAAATAATCCACTAAAAAATAATATTATAGTTTTAAGATATTTTATGTTTAAAATCTATTGCGTTTAAAGTTTCACTTCTTTGTATCTGAGCGTAGGAATATTAGGGTGAACTTGTTTATGTTGGACATTCTTGCTTAAGTGGCCGAGATGTTTAAAAGCTAGTTTAGGAAATAGAATACACACAGAGTGTTTTTGCTCGCCCTTCGAGATACTCCTGTGAAACAGTTTGTGAGATATATTATAATATAATATAGTTATAGTTTTTGTGATTGTTACCGATTTTCTGCTATAACTAGGTATGTACTCTTTTAAAAATTGTAAATTTGCTAGTAATGATAAACAACTCCTCATTTTTTGCTTATAATTTGCTTATAATTTTGAACAATATTATTTAATTCGCATTTTTGTCTATGACGTTTATCATTGCTAGTTTATTGGGTCCTAATCATTTTAATATGTGTAAATAGCGAGTGATTTTTGGTAATAATTTTTATTGTATCACTATTTCATTATTTTGGTTTAATACCTTGGTATCTCGCATACACTGAGTTCTAATCTTTATGTTGTCGCGTTCATCATATACACTGAATTAATTACATTTAACTTAAATTTTAATATTTTGTATTGTCTTTATTTTGAGTTACACTGGCCTTGATTTTGCTGTTTCCTTTTGTATAACTTTGTATAACTTTTATTTAACTGAAATGTATTTTATTGTTTTTGAAACTCAGTGTATAATCTCGGTATTAAGGTATTTATTTATTTTAACTCTTTGCATTTGTACTCAGGCTAAAGCTTTAAACTATTATATTACTATTATAAAATTGGTATTATTTGGGTAAGGTTTATAAAATGTTATTATTATTATTATTATTATTATTATTATTAGTATTGCTCTTATTATTATTATTAAATTTGATATTACCATTAGGTCATATCATGGTAAGGTAATAGTATCGTTTAACCTTTTGATAGATTCTGGATAGAGACTTTGATTTAAACTGCTTATCTTAGCGCTTTATTTGGAATATTTGATAATGGCTTTAACGTTACTATATATGATAAAAATCTCTTTATGTTATTATTCAGCGCGATACTTTCTGGTGGTTAGAGTTTTGGCCATGTTCAGGTGTTTCTTGTTATGACTCTCTCCTATTTATTATTTTATTGTATTTTATTTATATTTTACACCATTTTATTTTATTGCATATTATTTATTTTATTTGTGTCTGTATTTGTACTTGTGTTTTCGTTTGGAGAGTGCTCATGCATGAATATTTGAACATGGGTAATATATTAGCATTATTTCAAAAGGATTTATCCTTAGAAGAAAAATAGTGTTTTTATGTTATTACCTATATAAACTCTGTGTGCAGAATTGTTTGTATATTTTTGCAATACTTTTGTCTTGTTCTGGACATTGATTTTGTAAGAATATTTGAACATATTGTGATATAGCGACACTTTAGTGAGATAGGACCACCATAGCTGTCGTTATATCACTTCGCAGAGTATGCAATTGTTCCATAGTGTGGTTATTGGCAACGGTTTAATATCTGCACTTGGTTAAAGCATATGAATTCTCTCTATCAGAAATATGTGGTTGCTGTAGTTTATTTATATAAAATCGTATCCTTGTTCAATAGTTCGAAGATGCGTGGTAAGGTAAACAAACACTTCGTCATAAAATGACGATCTCTTTTATAACTATTTTACCTGAGTACAAAATGTTTTGAATATTGATAAAAACACCCAAATTCTATGAAATATGTTTATCTGCTTTTTATGTTATTTTATTCACTTATTATTTATACTGTATTCTTGTGATTATGACCCATATGACTATGTTTTGTTTTGTATTTTATTTTTATTTGAATTGTGTAAGTCGACAGGGTTTTTATGGTCCCTTTTCCCTGTGCTTTGACTCAACGGGCCACCCCTTTGTCTTTGCTTAAATTAAATCAGGGGTTTAAAATTAAATACTTGTGTTTCATTAAACCTGACCAATTTCAAAATAACGTTATTATCAATGTAAGTAAATACACAACGTAGAGTCCTAATTTTTATAAAGTAAGTAAATTATCTAGATGATCACGAATGTGCCAAAACAAGTATTTCAGTATACTTAAAGAATCGGGTTACGAAAATACCTAGTGTACCTTACAGAACATTGAAAAGTTAGCAAACACAAATGCACTTTAAAAAATGTTTAATCGAACGGGAGATGACGCAAAAAAGCTAATTGCTGAGTGTAGCTTTATTTGTGGCAGAACAAAACTTACAAAGATTGTTACAAATGTTTTGGGACCCTATAGCAAAAAAAATATTTTAGAAGATCTTTCTAAACACCATCCAATTTCGCTTCAAATAAAGGCAACATAAAAACCTTTCCGTTGGTGCTCAAATATTTTCCCGGACAACATTCGTGATATTCATACGAACATCATGTCGTGATTTTCACAAATTTTATTCATACTGATATCATACGGAAGTCACCGCGTGATAAATGAAAATCATAAGAACGTCACGTCGCGTCGTGATTTTCACAAATTTTATTCATACGGACATCATCCAGATGTCACTGCGTGAGAAATGAAAATCATGTCGTGATTTTTTATGCCATCGCTGTTTGCGATTGACCGATGGCACAAAAAATCATGTCGTGGTTTTTTATGCCAACGGTGTTTGGATAATCATTTTTGCGCCACGTTCGTACACTAAGAAAAAAATTATGTTGAATCAACAGTTCTTGCGGTTAAATACATTTAAAATTTTCTTGGATTTAAATTAACTATATATAGTTAATTTAAATCCAAGAAAATATTGAATGTTAAACTGTTGATTCAATTGTTAACATACTTTTTCTTTCAATGTACGAATGTGTCGCAAAATGAATATCCAAACACCGATGGCATAAAAAATCATGTCGTTTGGATATTTATTTTTGCGCCACATTCGTACAATGAGAGAATTAGTATACCTACATATATATTGAATCAACAGTTTTTATGGTTAAATACATTTAATATTTTTTTGGATTTAAATTAATAGTTAATTTACATACAAGAAAATATTAAATGTATTTAACCGCAAAAAACTGTTAATTCAATTGTTAACATACTTTTTCTTTCAATGTACGAATGTGGCGCAAAAATAAATATCCAAACTTGTCGGTGCACCGATAGCATAAAAAATCATCTCGTGATTTTTTATGCCATCGGTGTTTGGATATTTATTTTTACGCCACATTCGTACATTGAGAGAAAAACTATACTTACATATATATTGAATCAACAGTTTTTGTGGTTAAATACATTCAATATTTTTTTTGGATTTAAATTAATAGTTAATTTACATCCAAGAAAATATTAAATGTATTTAACCGCAAAAACTGTTAATTCAATTGTTAACATACATTTTCTCACAATGTACGAACGTGGCGCAAAAATGATTATCCAAACACCGGTGTTGGAATAAAAAATCACGACATGATTTTTTAGGCCATCGGACAATCGCAACCACCCAGTAAACATTTGTGATATTACGAAAAAGTCACGACGTGACATGTCACAACTTGATATCCAATTGCTGGCACAGTGATTAAGTTTGTCGTTTTATGACAAGCAGTGACACGCGCGTGATCTTTTTATGTGACCACCTGACCCCGCAGGGACGAAACTTTTCATTTAAATTACATTACTTTAATTTGCTCATAATACGTTAAATACGTATTATGTTATTATTGTTAGACAAATACTTTTTTCTTTAATAAATAATATTTTTCTTTAATGGTTATAAGAAATTATTTCCGCAAAAATTTATCTATATATATATATATAACTTTATTTTATATTTGTTTGCGATTTTGCAAGCGATTTTAGCCAAGTACGCATGTATGTATGCATATTGCTATAGTAAGGTATACATGGTGAACAATATATTGTATACTCCATTTGCTCTAGAATAAATTTAAGGTGTAAAACTGTTATGAATATTGTCAAGAGTGAAAAGATGTTTTTGAGGTTTTTAAATGTCAATAGGAATTATACTATAAGAAATATCATACTTTGTCCAAAAACAAAAAACTGGGAGAAATTCTGGATTTACTGAAACCATTGAATTTACTGTCCCAACTTATATGCGACGGGTCTCGTATACATATATTTATGTATACATATACAGGGTGCACGGCACGGCACGTGCAGGTTGGTTAAGCCATTAAACTGAAGAAAAGTTATGTAATTACAAGTCTCCATAATTAAAACAAAAATCTATTAAAAACCAAAATTTGTTACAACTTTGTTATTCCTGAGAATTAAAAAAAGTAAGTTTCGCGTTTTCTCCATTAAAAATTTAAAATTTTTTTTGTCTATTTGATTTTGAGTTATCACCACCATCTTTGGTTTTGCTATGGCTGCCATAATACAATTTTACATAGTTGGATAGTAAATAAATCGATTTATTAAACTATATATTATATACATATATATAGTATATAAGTTTATGGCGCACCATCGTCAATTTAAAAACAAAAGATGGTGAAAGTAACGAATAAATTGGATGAAAATGTAGATAAATGTGTATGTTAACAAGTCAAACTTACTTTTTTTTAATTCCCAGGAATAACAAAGCTATAAAGATTTTTGGTTTAAAAGGCTCTTAGTTTTTTTCAATTGAACTTTTAAAAGTTTTGAGAACGGCTGCCTTTTTTTTCAATTTATAAATTTCATACGCATAATAAAAAAAATGACGAGACTTATGATTCGATACTTTACGACACGTCACTTTTATCTTTAACGATATCGTAATGACGAGTCGTCATGATTAAAAAAAATTGTTTTATCTTTGTTTCTCAGAATTGAATGAAATAATTGCATTTTATATATAATTCTGATAATAAACTCGCTGCAATATAAATTTAGTTCAATAATTAAAATAAATTGACGACGTCATACGATTAGGATGACGATAGATAGAATTATTTCAAGTGACAATCGTCATAACAAGTAGTTTAAGCTGCTAAATCAAAAAAATATACATAAAAGCAGCATACAAGTATAATTTCTATACATTTTAATTTAATAGTAAACAGAACTCGCAAAAATAAGAAGAAAACTTTATATGAACTTGCTTTAAAGATTAATTTTGAAGAAAAAAATTAAATTCGTTTCCGTTTTATTTTTAATCTATAAATAATAATAAATTTATAGCATACCCAAATTTTATTTTTAAATATCTATTTGGGATGTTCCAGCGCCGCCTTTGGATTTAATTTAATTTACATTAAAGTAAGCCCTTTGCCCACTACTAAAAACCTAAAAGGTTTTTATGAAATTCGCCCAAAAAATAAATATTTTTTTAAATAACTTTACCACCCTGTCTCTAGAAAACGAAGCTTTAAAACATACATACTTTTCTTCTGATATTTTCGATTTCTATAGATCACTAAATTTTCCCAATTAAAATCTGCGACACCCTGTATACATGTAGGTATTGTACTTATAGGATACTTGTTGGTAGTGTGCAAATTTGTATTATTACTATTATATTGACTGTTAATATTTTAGCCCATAATTTTATTTCACCCAAGGCCGGAAGTATGTTGAAGCTGTGATATACGATAAGAGGGTCGTCGCTATTGTTACTAGCGATGCAACGTGTTTTAAAAGACGTTGCATCGCTATTAACGATAGCGACGCCGCTTTTTTCGTTTATCACAGCTCCAACATATTTTAAATATTCCCCTGCACTTTCGCTCGCGCGTGCGCACTAGCTATGTCACGGAGCGATATCCCATTGAGTGCGTATTGTGCTTGAATGTCACGACTTGATATCCCATTGATTGTGTATTGTGGAAACATATGAATGCGCCAGTGATATCACGATGTCACGACGGGATTTCGGAGTGATTTCAATACGCAATCACAAATGTTTACTGGGCAGCGATGGCATAAAAATCACGACATGATTTTCATTCCTCACGCAGTGACATCCGGTGATGTCCGTATGAATAAAATTTGTGAAAATCACGACGTGACGTTCGAATGATTTTCATTTATCACGCGGTGATATCAGTATGAATAAAATTTGTGAAAACATTGAAATATCTTTTTTAATTGAACCCGGACAACATTCGTGATATTCAAACAACGTTTTATAAATTATAACGGTGTAATGTTGTTTGGTTTTACCCAGTAAACATTTGTGATATCACGAAAAAGTCAAGACGTGACATGTCACAACTTGATATCCAATTGCTGGCACAGTGATTAAGTTTGTCGTTTTATGTCAGCAGTGACACGCGCGTGATCTTTTTATGTCACGACGTGACCCCGCAGGGACGAAACTTTTCATTTAAATGACATTACTTTAATTTGGTAATAAAACGTTAATTACGTACCTATTATGTTATTATTGTTAGACACGTTATAGGTTAATGCTTTTAAACAATTATTTCCCCAAAAATATATAACTTCACTTTATATTTGTTTGCGATTTTGAAATCGAAGAAAAAAATTAAATTCGTTTCCGTTTTATTTTTAATCTATAAATAATAATAAACTTAAAAAAAGCAGTATATAGGTACTATAATCTAATATAATATATGATATCATAATCAAAAATTTTATTTTAAATAACTATTTGGGATGTTTCAGCGCCGCCTCTGGATTAACTAAATTTAATTTACATTAAATTAAGCCCTTTGCCTACTACTAAAAACCTAAAAGGTTTTATCAAATTCGCCCAAAAAATAAATATTTTTTTTAATAACTTTACCACCCTGCCTCTCGAAAACGAAGCTTTAAAACATAAATACTTTTCTTCTGATATTTTCGATTTCTATAGATCACTAATTTTTCCCAATTAAAATCTGCGACACCCTGAATACATGTAGGTATTATACTTATAGGATACTTGATGCACCCTGTAAAAAGGTAGTGTGCAAAACTTGTCTTATTATTATTTTATTTAAATAAATGTTGACTGTTAATATTTTAGCCCATAATTTTATTTCACCCAAGGCCGCAAGTTTGTTGAAGCTGTGATATACGATAAGAGGGTCGTCGCTATTGTTACTAGCGATGCAACGTGTTTTAAAAGACGTTGCATCGCAATTAACGATAGCGACGACGCTTTTTTCGTTTATCAGAGCTCCAACATGTTTTAAATATTCCCCTGCACTTTCGCTCGCGCATGCGCGCTAGCAATGTCACGGAGTGATATCCCATTGAGTGCGTATTGCGCTTGAATGTCACGACTTGATATCCCATTGATTGTGCATTGTGGAAACATATGAATGCGTCAGTGATATCACGATGTCAAGACGAGATTTCGGAGTGATTTCAATACGCAATCACAAATGTTTACTGGGTAAATTCGCAGTTCGCAGGTCTCATAGGCATGCGAAAATTTTGCAAATATCACACCGTGAGCTCTACATGATATCACTGTGATGAAGCATGTGTATGCACTCAGGATATCACAGCGTGATAAAAAAATCACGGTTGATAAAAACTAAATTATTAAAATTCTACTAATCTGATTCTGAACAGTCCCATGATATTGCTCAGTGTTTAGTAATTTAAATAATTACTTTGATGTTGCTTCATAATTTAAAATTTCTGTTGATGAAGACATTTTATTTGAGGAGTTTGTCCAACTACCTACTTTTGTTAAAATTTTGAACACTGATGATGTCGATATAATGTGGACTCATTTTTTAAAAGAGCATCCAACTGCAATAAATTTTTTTATACCGAAAGAATTTTTAGTTTGATGAGAACAGTTTGAAAAAAAATGGGTTAAGCTTAAACACATTAATGTTATTAAGCTTTACCCTTTTTTTTCTAATTAGAAGCTGAACTGATGATCAAAACTAATAATAAAAAGACATGTAAAGAATTTGTTAATTTTTTAAAAAGCAATGAAAAGAAATTCTTGAAAAAGTTCCATCATGTGAAAAATGCATTTAAATAATATTTTTTTATAATTTTAAAATTAAAAAATTATATATCTTTTGAATTTTTTTTCGAATCAATTTCGAAATTTTCGAAACTAAAACATTTTTTTTAATAGAGATTTGCGTGTACCGCTTTTTCATTTGCAAAATCTGGCAACCTTGCCTTACACGCCTAAAAGAACTCGCCCAAAGAAACAGAATCTAACATCAAAAACATAGAAACAATGTGCATCAAACTGGAAGATGAACAAAGAAAAAGCAAGAACCCAAGCCTCACCTTGAGGGAAAAATTAAAGGAATAGCCTTTCCGCTTTTTATTTATGTTCAAATATATGAGTATTATGATAAAATTTGTTAATTTTTTTTATATAACATATAACAATTATATATACATTTTATTTTATTTATATAAGTAGGTACATAATGTTAATTTTTTTATATATACCAAAAAGTCAATTTGATCATCCAATTCGCTAATTTTGATCACACAACCATAGAGTAGGCAACCCAGATCACAAACATGTTTTGGTGTTTTTATCATGTGACAGGTGGTTTATGGGGCAATTTTAAATATTAACAAAACAAAAAATACCAAATTCAGGACAAGACCAATTTTATAGGACATTTAGGACAGAATGCTAAATTTTAGGACATTTGAGAGCCCTGGAAATCCAAAATCAATTTAACTCACCTCCTTATCATATTTGGCCCTTATCTGCTTATTTCTAGCCCACTGCCCGGTCCCTTTGTGCCTCAAACTAAACCGTTCCTCGGCACGAGCCCTCTCGATATCTTCCAATTTTTTCAAAGCTTCTTCGGGGTTCGTTTTTTGCAGCAACTCAAACTCCTTCAACTGCTGCTTAATTTTTTCTCTGCGCTGAATTCTGTGATACTTTTTGCTCTTTATTTTGTTCTGCCTGCGAGCTTTCGCTTCTTTGTATCTTTGATGAGCACGGAGTTTTGCTGATTCCTTGCGTTTTTCAACCAACTCTTCCATTGATAACGGGAATGATTCAGACGTGGGTTCCACATTGTACACCTCGACTTTCTCGATTTGCTCCAACTTTTTCTGCAGGTCAGATTTAACTCGCCAGTTACTTGGAATAGCAGCACTGTTTTCAATCGTTAAAGAATCTGTTTCGGCCAATGGAAAAGATATATGCGAGGCTGCTCTATTTGAGGTTATAAAAGCCTCCCATCTATCAAACTCCAACCTATTTTTCTCATATGCAACAGTTCTACGTATCTTATCTGCCTGAGGTTTTTCCAAAGGTTTTGGTAGCGTTGTCGCTTTTTTACTTGTACGCGTAACATTTTTACCAATTTCCGCAAGCTTCCTATTCTTTAAAACCTTCGTTAATTCATTTATATGCACCGCACCTTTATTCCCAGTGACTGATTTCACCAAATCAAACTCTGATATTTTTAACGTAGGTTCTGTACGCGACGGTTTCTTCAAATTCTGTATTTTGTTGAGGTTCAGAACGTCCTCCACGATTTTCTCGTGCTTGGAGTCGTCGATATCATCTTCATAGTCGTAATTATCGCTGTCACTCATTTTCAGATTTGTAAACACATGTAAATTTGAGGTTAAGTAAGCGAGTGAGGTTAGGTGTCAAACGTCAAAATGAGTGGTACAGATGAACTACTTTTTCTTGTTTATTTAAATTTATAATAAAGCAAAATTTAGATAAATATTGCAAAAATACGTCAACAAATTAAAATTAATTTAAAAAGAAATTAAAGCAAATTGCAAGTAAAATATTGTATCACAATTCAATTATTTGACAGTGGCGCTGCGGTCAGTTCTTCGAAATGTCGCTGTCATATAAACGTCAGTTGTAAAGAGAAAATGATCGCTTAAAGTGCAAAAACGACAGTGACTTTTCGCGATAAAGTGATTTTTTACGACAGCATGTAAGCATGGGCATACGAAAAGATGTCAAAAAAAGTCGTGGGCAAAATAAAAATCAGATCGACGTGTTCGCAGATTTTGAAAGAAAATTTGGACAGGATAAGTGTGCTGTTTTCCGCCTGCTTAGATGAAAACGGTGCCAAAGAAGGCTTAACTTTTTACGATGTCCTTTTGTTGGTTCCGGGGGAGGCTGACCGAACTTTGAGTGGCGATTTTTTGAACAGACTACAGGTGAGTGCATTTTATGTAACAAGCCCACTTCTTTTGAAATGTGGGACGGAATTTTTCGCACTTTATAAACAAACCAAACGGATCTGACCTGCGAAATTGAGGACACAACTTTTACTTTTGTTTATTTTAAGCACGATTGCAAAATCTAACTTTATGCATATCAGGCTTAGGTTGGCATTGGCATTGCAATTTTAAAGAAAACTTTTATTATGCCCTACGACTTGAAAATAGAGTACCTACCTACTAATTCAAAGTGAGTGGCATTTTAACATCAAATTTTAGGAAATGTCAAAAGAAAAATATAATATAATTTTTATCATAAACAAATAATAATAATAATAATGTTTTAATTAAAAGTGAGTGGATCGAGGAGTGGATTTTAACTTCAAATTTACGAGAAGTTAATTAACCCAGGGAACACCCACTGTTGCCACGTTTCTCCGCGTCATCTGTCGAACAAAACTATTAAAACCATAACTCAACAACACAACCCAACCGACCCCGCCCCATTGGGCCCCCCGCCCCATTGAGCAAAAAACCCTACTAAAATAGGCAAATTTATGTTACGATAAAAATAAAACACTTTTTAACAAAGGAACAACAAATTTATGAAATAAAAAAAGTTCGACAACTTCTAGTAGATTTTATGTTACGATAAAACTAAAACAAACCAACCAACCCAACCCAACCGAACACTGTTTAACAAAGAAACAACAAATTTATGAAATAAAAAAAGTTCGACAGCTTCTTAGTATCGAACCCGGGACCTCTCGCATGCCAAGCGACCGCCCTACCATCTGAGCTATCTAGCTGATGTCAAATGTTAAACGCTCGGGGAACAAAAACGGATTATAATTATGACGTAACAAATTTACAAAGTACAGGCATCATAGATAATAATAATAATGACATTTCGTATAAGAAATTAGGTTAAAGATTTGTTTACGTTTAATAGTTTTGTTTGACAGATGACGCGGAGAAACGTGGCAACAGTGGGTGTTCCCTGGGTTAATTAGCTTCTCGTTTCAAATGTCAAAGGAAAAATATAATATAATTTTTATCATAAACAAATAATGTTTTAAAATAATTATAATTTTCAGGCAAAATTGATATTATTGGGTTGAATAGCTTGAGTTAGATAATTAAACATTATCAATAAAAAATGCTGACCAGCATAATACCTACAAGTATTATAATAGTAAACTTTGAATTTGGGAGAAAGTTTTTTTAAAAGAAAATAAATGAAAACAGTCTCTGTACTGTTGAAATTTCAATTAATAAGAAAATAATAATTGTTTCTCATTAAAAATACATTGAAGGGGGCATATTTTAATTACATTAGATCAAAAAGGTATTCTTGCTTTGTTTTTGAGTTATAAGGTTTTAAAATTGTTTATTTTTATTATCTTAATATTTCATAATCTTCTCTGGACACTCAATAATAAAATGGCGTTTATAAAACTTAATACGTAATAGGTATCCTTTTTTTCAATTTTTCTACATCTGTCAAACGTTTTTAACCTTACTTTTCCCAATGGGGTTGGGACGAGTCAAAAATCAGTGTAAAATTACTTCTATCACTATTATATTATATAATAGAGATTAATCACTGAAAACAACCATACCGTTAAAAAAAACGATTTTTGTTGTCATTTTTTTAAAGCCCATGAAAATGGATTAATTGTCTCGGTGTTATAATATAAATGGAATATTGATAATAGGAGTGCCAAGATTACGATTGAAGTACTATGCTCCACACCTCAAAGTCCCACCACGTGACCACGTACGGAACGCAGTCTTTTGAAAATTTGGCATTTAAGGCTTTTTAGGTTATGTATCTGTCAGTATAGTCAACGAAAGAAATAATATTATGTTTAGGGGTTAAAAATGTATAAATCTTGGATGGTTTAAGAATTTAAGAATATAAATACTGCATTTAATGAAATTCTAAAGTGTATGGTGCCAAATAAGTAATATTTTTGTGAATTTGGTCCAAATATCCAGTTTCCCCCCATAAAATAATTTTAACTAAACAGCATTTATTTAAAAAAATCTAGCTTCTCTATTATGGAATAAGAATATCTGTTTTAAAGGTAGGTTAATATAAAGGGTTTTCCAATAAGAGCGGGTCGATGTTAAAATTAAATAAAACAAGCTGTGTGTGAGGAATCAACAAAATTATTGTTAGTCCTATGTTAGGCCTATGTATGCCATTATTTATGGAATATGACATCGTTCAAATGTCCTCCGCGGCTTCTCACGGTGGCACGAATTCGAGTGGTCCAATTTTCAATGAGTCTGCCGCATAGATCCGGCTGAATTTCAGCGATTGTCTGGGTTATGTTAGCTTTAAGCGCATCGGTCGATTGCGGCTTATTGGCATAGACCTGTGACTTTAGAAAACCCCACAAAAAGAAGTCCAGCGGAGTTAAATCGCACGATCTTGGGGGCCAATTCACGTCATCTCTGCGGGAGATAACCATACCATCAAACCGTTCACGCAGAAGGTTCATAGTGGCGTCCGCTGTGTGGCACGTAGCGCCGTCCTGCTGGAACCACTTGTCGTTTACGTCCATAGCGGGTGCAGGCCCAAGTCCTTATGCAATATTCGCCAAGTTGAAGTCTGCGAAAGGCCAAGTTCTTGTGCACGGCGAGGAATTGACTGCCTCGGGTTCTCCTGCACACTTTCACGAACAACGGCGATGTTCTCGTCCGATCTGACGTTTCTTTGACGTAAGGGTGTTGGCTGATTGTTTAATGAACCGGTGGTTTCGAGTTTATTCACAAAACGTTGGAGAGGCGACTTTGAAGGGCCACCGCGTCTGCCGTAAAATGGGCGCAATGCGCGCAAAGTTTTCACTAACGAACACTTATTTTGATAATAAAGTTTTATCATTTGGACGTGCTGCTCAATCGTGTAACTTGCCATGGTGATTTGGCATTAGTGACTAAATAATTAACAACGGGTTAAACAAATGTCGCCAAAATAAAATGGCCGACATAGCCCGCCAACTTCGACCCGCCCCAATTGGAAAACCCTTTATTATAACAAAAATATCATCTAATTTTGAGGTTAGAAAAATTTATTTTGACCAAAATAAATAAGTATTTTGGATTATTTAAAAGACTTTATAATATGGTATTTAAAAATGTGGTAGTTTTTCTTATCCAGCTTAAAGTGTACCTACATACAGTTTTGTCTATACAAATAGTTAAAAAGCTTTGACTGAACTTGATCTACATCGAAAAATCATTATAACTTTATAGTATATTATGTATCAAGTTTTATAAACGCCATTTTAGTTACGAGTTTAATTAAGCACGAGCGAAGCTTGCGAGCGAGTGTTTAATAAAAAACGAGTGTCTAGAGAAGTTTATAAACGAGTTGCATACTATACTTTATCTACGAGGAACACAAAACAGAATTTAAAGCCAATTTTATTTGTTAAAATTTTGACATCTGTCAACTGTCACCCGAATTTAACCTCACTCACTCACTCCCAATTTATAATAAAGCTTACTTCAGCCCGTGACGTAAAATGTCGAAAAGCCACTGTTGTTAACTTCAGCCCGTCAATAAAACGCCATAAAGTCACTGTTCGTCAATGTAGGAGTAGATAAATTTTTTTTAATAAATCTCATGTCATGGGGGGATTAAATATTTTCACATTGCAAGTTTCTCTAAAAATTGTTTGTTTTCTTATAATCTAACTTAAAGTAGGTATGCCGAGAGGTATGCACAAGTTTTGTCATTAGAAGTATAAAAGCTTCAATTTAATTTGAACCATATTCAACAATTATTTAGTATACCTATATTTATTTATGACCATATTAACACACTCTTCTAAATAATCCACTTATTTATTTTTCTAACCTTTAAATACAAAATTACATTCTCGTCCCAGCCGTCGAGTGAAGAAGTCGACGCAGCAGAGGCAGAGTAAACGTAAAACGTATAACGATAAAACCATAACCAACAAATAAACCTTCATAGTGCAAACTACTATAGTGTAAAAAAAAATACTGTGAGTACAGACTACAATACGGTCAATAATTAGTTGACGGCCAAGTGAAAAGGAGGAGTGAAGTGACAGGTGCAGGCGAACATAGTGAAACGGTCAAAAGTTTTAAGCGTTGAGTGACAAGAAAGTGTCGAGTGACAAGTGTCAGTGCCTGAGCGGTCGCACCATCGGTCAACAGGTCGATCTCCACAGGCCAAACAAAAGAGGACATACAAGGGAGGAACAGGCCACCTGCAAATATTTGCTAAGTATTTCCAATTCTTCCGCATGACCTAACACATAATTTGCAAATTGAACTAAACAAGGCACATTGCCTAACTAAAAAAAACAATAATCATCGGCATTAAATAAATAAAAGTCAATTTTCCAAGAAAAACCAAACAGCCGATCGCGGACACGCACCAAAGTTGAACAGGGCAACATAACAATTCAAGTAAAATAAACCGAGACCAAATAAATTTGACACTTAAGACATAAACAACATAAACTAAGAAAAATAAACAAAGTTAAAAAAAGCACTATAATCAAACTCCATGGAATTTGTAAACACTCTTGACTTCATAGTAAAAGTAAAAAAAATACCCCCCACTGGGAACTGCCTTATCGCAGCGATTGCACATCAGCTGTTTAACACGGTGATAGGTTCGTTACGCGAAACTGAAACAACAGCAGAGACTAGACAAATATTAAACAACCACTTACGTAATAACATAGGAACGTACAGACCCTACATCGAGGACGCAATAAATGAACTAAGCAGTCGTTATGAACACATAAGTGACAAAACAGGACAAATTAATGCGTACCTAAACGACCACGGTAATTACGGCTTCTGGGCCGGACTGGAAACAATACTAGCCGCCTCAGACGTATACAACGCAACAACATACTACAAGCCACCCTAGACCTTACAGACAAAAAAGTCGGGAGACCATGCTTCACATTTCATGACACGTTAGCACAAAACATGCACTTCTCACAAATTAACAAGACCAGTTGGGAGCAACTTAGCAACAATAAAAACAAAATAAAAAAAAACAACCGACACACTTTACCAAGTTCAGGAACTATCCGACACGGATAATGACAATAATGAACAAGACGAAGACCTCGACTAGGTAACTACACACTGCAGCAATAACAACTCCCCAACTCCAAATAGTAATCCCAAATGTTTGGAGTAATATTAATCGACTGGTCTAGGGGGATTCCGCGTCGTACTTAGTTTTAAGTCGGCGTAATTGTCCCCCAAAAACCAACACCCTCCCGTCCCTTCTCCATACCCCACTGAGCGTATAGCATAGGCTCGGCGAACCCGGGAATGGCTATTATAACTATTCGCCTCTCGCTCTCGAGCTCCAAATAGGGGACAGTACGAAACGCAATGGACATTCGCACCCAGCAAACACGGGTGAAGCCGCGAAGTTGCTGGGGAAGAACAAAAATCGGCGTAAGTAAACATACGCCTGTACGGGGTTCGAGAGTCAAGAGGAAATGGGGCTGGTTATACGTCTCTTATACTCATACTCATACTCATACTTAAAATACAAAATTATATGATATTTTTTGTTCTAATTATTAGAATCTAATACATTAACCTACCTTTCATACAGATATTCTTATTTCATAATAGAGAAGTTAGATTTTTTTTAATAAATCCTGTTTAGTTAAAACTATTTTATGGAGAAATGTAGACCCAATGCACAAAAATATCACTTATATTGCACCTTACACTTTGGAATTTCATGCAGTATTTATATTCCTAAATTCTTAAAACAACCATTGTTATTGTTATACTATAAAGATTTATTAACTTTTAACGCTTAAACATAAGCGGTAACACTATAAATATTATTTCTTTCATTGACTATACTTTGACAGATACATAACCTGAAAAGCCTTAAATGCCAAATTTTCAAAAGACTGCGTTCCGTACGTGGTCACGTGGTGGGACTTTGAGGTGTGGAGCATAGTACGTGCAAAAATAAAATTCCATACCTAACCAAATTATTTGACAGTTTTTACTTGTTATAAAACCATGAAAAGTGTATTTTAGTAAAAAGTACCTATGTACTTTACCTCGATTTAAATACTTTGAAGAATATTAAACATGTTGGATTAATTCGTAATTATTGACACATCTGTTCATTCATCGAAGCGTCTTGCTTAAGAAACGTAGAAAAAAAATGCATTCAAAATTTTTTTTTCATAATTTTAATGTTTGAAAGAACCCATTATGGAAAGAATATGTAACCTCTCTGAGAAATTCTGCAATACAAGTTCAAACCTTGAAATAATAGAACCCTTTATTTTTCCTGAAATAGAAGGCATCCAAAAAAAGGAAATTTCCAGTGAAATCCCTGTGGAAAATTATTTTGGAACAGATAGATTAATATCAATAATTGTTTTTTTAAGATAATTAAGTTTATATACCTAGTTTATATTTCCTGAAATAGAAGGCATAAAAAAAAATTTCCAGTGAAATCGGAAATTATTTTGGAACAGATAGATTAATATCAATAATTGTTTTTTTAAGATAATTAAGTTTATCTCCACGCGGTTTATAATTTAAACTTTATTGTTGTCAACATTCGATAATGAAATACCTTGTTATGGCCTAGGCCGATAAAAATTTTTATGAGGCAAGTAATTCGTTCAATTTTTTCTCGCTAGGGGTATTGTTTTGAAAAATTAATCCTTTTCTAAGAAATTAACGTACTAAACTGGTTTAATTTATTTATAATAAGCACTAATTTGTTTGTTTTACTGTTAATGTTTAATATGTTTCATTAAATTATTGTAAAATTAAATATGAATAATAAAACAAAACGTGAGGTTAGGCAACCAAGAAAACGCAAGATTCTTTTTCTACGATTTAAATTATTTTGAAATTATAAAGTTATAAAGTTATAAAAACAACACTATAAAACTCTACTTAGTCCCCTCAAATATTTAATAAATCTCATATTCTCAACTGGCGCATATCCAGAAATATTTAAGGCAGCCGTAGTAATTCCTGTTTTTAAGGCCGGAGATAAATCTAATAAAGAAAACTACAGACCCATCGCACTTACCAGTACCATAAGCAAAATTGTAGAAAAGTGTATTAATATAAGATTGATGGACTTTATCAATAAAGGCGGGCTGTTGTCCGAGCGACAGTATGGGCTTAGGGAAGGTAAGGGAACGGATGACTCTATTTGCAAGGTGCTTAAATTTGTAAATGATTCTTTGAATAGTGCTTTTCTTGATCTGGCCAAGGCCTTCGACACTGTGTCACACCGAATTCTCCTTACTAAACTTGATAATATGGGTATAAGAGGTACACCTCTAAACTTATTGAAATCCTATCTTACTAATAGAACACATATGGTAAAAATAAACGGGTTATACAGCCATAGGAGAGTGATAGAGTACGGTGTGCCACAGGGAACGGTCCTTGGCCCGATATTATTCTTAATATACTTTAATGACTTTATGACAACCCTTGAGGATGATATTACGGTTATCTGCTACGCTGATGACTCTGTGGTATTGATCAATGGGACAAAATGGGAAGAGGTGCTAAAAAGGTTGGAGTTAGCCCTTAGTAAACTTTGGCTCTGGCTTGACAGCAACCTGCTCACGTTGAACTACTCAAAGACCCACTACCTAGCCTTCACGAAATGCTCCGTAAACCCAGCACCAAAAACCACCTTAAAAATCCATAGCCTATGCTCTCTTAAAAGTCAATTAACAAACTGTCAGTGCGAACGTGTTATCTCTCAAAAAAAATTTCCAGCAATAACTAATATTTATACTTCCGCATTCGACACTGGTATTGACAGAAATTCATGCCGCAAGTGTAGATCGCAACCTGAACGCAATCCCACGGAAATAATTTCGTTGATATTGAAAGCATTTCGAACGCAATTTGACAGAAATGATTGCAGTCAATAATATCTCCGTTGTTGGCCGTATATTAATATACAATTGTCATAAATTTTATTTTAAAATATTTCAATAATTATTAAACGGTATACATGAATAAATATGTTTATTTGAAACTAACGTAAGTAAGTAAGGGGAACACAGATGTACATAATAATAATAATAATAATAATAATAATAATAAATATAATTATAATGATTAGGGATGGGATTTTAGTTATTTTACCTTTTTTCAATCGATGTAACTATTTGAAAACCAATAATGCCAAAATGTGTTTTAAAAGATTTTCTTTTATATGAACCTAACTTGTTTTCACCTTTTTTACCTTTTTTGGAGGTTTTTGCTTTAAACTACCTTTTTTATACTTTTCTTACCTATTTTTTTAACTAGTTTTCACCTTTTTTACCTTTTTTGGAAGGTTTTTGCTTTAAACTACCTTTTTATACTTTTGTTACATATTTTTTAATTTGTCAGTTTATTTTCACATATTTGTCTATTTTTACGTATTTTTACTTATTTTATTTTTTTGTGTTCTTTTTAAATTTTCCGCCAATATTTTATCCTGGGCGTGCAACTCAACGGTATAGAATTTTTTCTTATGGTCACAGCATAGAAATTATTCTAAATTATTTCTATGGGTCACAGACTGTAACAGTAACTTTCTTTACAGTATTTCTTTGTATTGAGCTTATGTTCTGTCATAGAATTTCTGTGTAGTGGGTGTCACTCAGTGAAACACAGTTTATTGCATAGAAATAGTTTATTGTGGGTATGTTCTGTGTTTGGGTATGCGGCTAAAGAAAATTATAAAAGAAACTTGAACTTTTAATGTTTTTTTTACCTAAAATGCTGTTTTTTTTAACCTAAAATGCTTTTTTTAGTACCTTTTTAGTTACCTATTTTTCAGTTTTTAGTACCTAAATATCCCATCCCTAATAATTATACATTTATTTAATTAAACTAATCGTTCGCCTCATTTTCGTATCGTCGACGGTTGCCTATCCCCGCAGCTGGAGCCTCCCTGTCCCGGCGCCTCTGCCATGGTTAATTAATTTTTGCTTGGCGTTTTTCAATGCCGATACAATGGTTGCCTGAAATTCGTGACGCGTTGGTTTTTAATAATTTCTGCTGACAGCAAGAGCTTCTAAAAAAAAAACGTATATGCGATTATCGCCTTTAAGGCGCATTCATGCTGCTTAAAATAAGAAATAAGAATAAGAAATAAGATAAAAAGTTAAAACTGTGTAAAGTAATGGTTGCGTTCATGTTCATGAAAATAAGAAATAAGACTAAAGATAAATAACTTTTAACTTTGGTTCTTATTTTTGCGTATAAAACTGCGCAAAGGACCAAAATGGGTCTGTGAATTATTTTGATGGGTTTTATGTGCTGGCCATGGAGCCATGGTGTTGGAATTTCCAACTTGGAAATCGCGTTGAGTGTCGCTGTCGATTGTTTATAGCCAATATAATCCACTATAATAAAATACAATTGTGTGACATAATTTTTTATTTCTTATGTTATCAGCATGAACGAACAATCTTATTTCTTATTCCTTATTTCTTATTCTTATTTTAAGTGAGCATGAATACGCATTTAAGGCTAAAGCCTATAGGTATTCAACATATTAATGTTTCATAAATTTACAGAAAGATTTTTTTGTGAGTAATGTATAACATGCGTGCTAACTTACTATACTGCCCAACTATGGAGAAAGGCAGTAACTGCTAAACAAAAAATCTGTGGAAAATTGGAATAAACTAAATTTTTATAAAAAGCAGTAAATATTTAATTGATTTATTTAACTTATAAGATATTTTACTGCATTTCTAAGTTGAATTAAGATACAACATGTCCATAGCTTTATCATAGCACAAGAAAACGCATTAAGAATTTTTTTGTAGTTACTGCCTTTCTCCCTAGTAGGGCAGTATAGATGGCCGAACAAAGGGCAGCATTATAAAAACTTTTTGCCGTTTCCTCCAAACCATGTATATTTATAAATGATTTCTTTCGTCACCAGCTTACTGCAATAATTTCAGTGCCTATAGGCAAAATTAATAAATATATTTTTTATTTATATCTAATAGTTCGCTCTAAAGGGTCATTTTGAGGGGTGGTGAATCCAGTGCCGTGCTTAGATTTTGTTTTAAAAAATCGCTAATATGAATTCTTAAAAATTTAATCTTAAAAACTGACATGGAAGGCCTTGTATTTTGTACAAATATGGCGTTTTTTGCCCCAAAAATACAGTTTATCAAGATCTACACTTTAAAACAAATCCGGTTAAAATCGCACAATAAATAAAGATTTTACAGGGGTGAGTCGCAAACAAAGGGGTCACACTGTATATATATATACATATATATTTTTTTATATTAAACAAAAACTCAACTATTTTGATTTTTAATAATAAATGTTTCTTGTTCTAATAAGGGTATTTTAAAATTACCCTCCCAATTTATAGGCACCACAAACAAAAAAAATTTAAAAAATCCATTAAAACCACTAAAATTGCCTTAAATATGATATTTCGAAAAAAACGTCAAATCCTTCAAAATGACAGATCACATATTCAAGTCTTTTACAATCTAGGCCTAATAACCTTTTAACTAATACCCAAATAGAGCTTTATTTTTTCCTGGATAGGCAAAATTCGGCAAAAGTTTTTTTTCGATAATAAAGCTTGACTCAAGCTGCTTGAGTACTGGAGAGTTTAAGAGCATCAACAACAACGAGTGGTTCAGTGTAGATCTTGATATATCTCTGGTGAAATATCCATGTTATATATTAATTTTTGCTTTTACATGCGTTTACTAAATCATTATTTTTTTTGGAAATTCGCAAAGAAATCCATAAAATTTAAATAGTATAAAACCTTGAACTTGCCTGCATCTGTCCCACTTAAGTGTATGTTAAAAAGATAGTTTTTGCTGCAGCTCCCCTGCAGCCTGCCCCCCCTAATAAAGATAATACAAATTTTAGTGGTGCAATTTAAAATTTACCATAGTTTATTGACAAATTTCTAAATTTATTTAAAAAATCCAAGTACCTATAGGTAATATATTACAGATTTTATATTTAAATTTTTTAAATAAATTTAGAAATTTAAATTTGGTAAATTATAAATTGCAAAACTAAAATTTGTACATATTAAGTCAAAATTTAATTAAACTAATTAAAAAAAAATCGCCCCTTTAAACAAAAATGTTGCCCGGATTGTTCTGAACAATACCTATAGGTACCTCGCAGTTTACGATTTACGACCAACCCCAACAAAAACACCCGATTCTCAAGGGTTGTAGACCTCGGAGCTCGAACGTGTGGATAACAATTCATATTGACAATTTTCCCAACTGTTAAAATTATCAAAATTAATTTTTACTTGTCCCACTATTGTTGGCGAAAGGCGATGTTTTTAAATTATCAATAATTAACACTTGACCATAAAAAACAGTATACTTACTTAACTCGGGATGTTTAGGCCATGCACAAACAGCACATATATTTATATAAACAGCACATAAATTAATATGAAAATAATTATTTTCATACGTATTTTACAGTAATCACAGATTAAAAAGAAAGTAATTAGAACCTTCAAAATATAAACAAATTTTGAAGTTTTGTTACCCTTGGTTTCCTCTGTATCAATTAGCAGTGTTGCCAGGTTGGGCGATTTATTGGTAAATAAACTATTTTAGAACTGCTATAGCAGAAATTGGCGACAAAAATTATAAATATAAAATTATTTTTTTATTAAAAGACGTATTTTTTGTTTAATTTACTTTTCCGATGTGTTACATGGTTGTGAACCGTAACAAAATTTCGGTCCATGGACCGGTTCGCCAGCGATTCAGTTTTAAAAACGGTCCATGTAAACGGACCGTTTGTGAAACGTTTGTGTTGGAACGGTCCAGCAAAAAAAGGTTAGACTGGACCGGACCGTTGTATAACATTGACACTGTGGACCGCCAAAAACGGTCCATGTTTATTTATTGGGAAATTATGTTGAAGTGATAAAGAAATGCTAATATTCAGTTGAATATTGAAATAGATAGGTAAATTATTTGATAATGTGTTCTATTTTAATATCTTAACATTTTCAATTTTTTTTTTTAATTAAATTTAATTTTTGATTTATTAAGAACCGTATGTATGTATATTACTTTGGTCAACTTTTTTTCAAATTTATTGTACGAACTTTTTGACATCTTTTATTTGAGCCTCTGTCATTTTGACAGCTGTTATTTGAACCCCTGTCATTTTATCACCAGTTATCTTTACAGCTGTTATTTTGACAGATTTCGTTTTGGCACCTGTCAATTGGGCATCAGTAATTTGATTATCAGTCATTTTACTGCTGGTATTTCCGCACCTGTCATTTTGACAGCTGCCATTTTGACAACTGCCGTTTTGACACCTGTCTTTTGAAACCTTTTATTTGACCAGTTGCCATTTTGAACAACTTTATCGAAATGACAGGTGTTAAAATGCAAGCTGTCAAAAAGACAACCATAAAAATGACAGCCGTCAAAATGACAGCTGTCAAAATTATAGCCGTCATAATGACAGCTGTCAAAATGGTCTTGTGACGTCACATGACGAAATCGTGACGTCGCAGTGACGTGGCACTTTAGACTTCACAAAACGTCGTTTACATCACAATTTTTCTGATTAAAATTTTAAAAACAGAAAAACAATTAAACGTCGTGTTTCAGAAATATTCACAAAATAACATTGTTTTAAATGGGACACCCTGTATATTTTACAACAATTAATTAATTTCGAGATGTCTTTCCATTTTTTCGAAAGGTGGACACAATTTGCAAATTTGTCTTGTGATTTTAAGAGCAATTTACGTTTACCCTTTGGGCCACAATTTTGGGACGCCCTGTATATGGACTGCAATTGCTGCAACAGTTTCTGTCAAACATCCCAGAAATTATTTATTTCAAAAAAATATGTAGAAAATAAATGACAACAATTCTTGCTGCAATAGTTTCTTCCAACCGTTTAAAAATATATGCGGCAACAATTTTCGCCGTATTGCGCTCCGCTTGCTGTCAAACAATTGTACAAATTTATTTACAACATATTACTATAAAATTGCAGAAAATTAGTTCTGCAACCGTATCTGTCAATCATCTGCAAATATATATGTGCGGCAATGATTTCCGCGGTATTGCGCTCAAATTGCCGTTTTAAGTGTCCAGCAAGTATTGCGAGTGCAAATTTGTAGCGATTTGAAGGAAATGTGAAAGAAATTATATCTAACAAATATTTCTTCCGGATTTCTCGGCAACGTTGGTTTATTGGGTATATAAATTTTACGCATTAAGAAATATTTTGAAAACAAAAATGTTAATAATGATATATAACGCAATTGTACAGTCAATCCTAAATTGAGGAGCGTTTATTCAAAAAGGGACATGTCCATTTTAGCGATTTGCAGAAACAAGTCAAAAATAACAGAATTCTTTTGCTTTTGACTTATTTCTGAAAATCGCTAAAATGGACATGTCCCTTTTTGAATAAACGCTCCTCAATTATGGTATTATAGCCTGGGGATCTGCATGTAAAACTCTGCTTGAACTAGTGAAGGGAGAATCGAATACTTTGCATTCGAATAGTCTAAAGAATCGAATGATCATTCGAATGCAGAGAATCGAATAGTTTGTTCCGAATCGGAACCGATAATAGCCGAAAACATTTATTGAATGAATGTTTTCGGAACAAACTATTCGATTCTCTGTATTCGAATGGTCATTTTATTTTTTGTTTACAATTCGTTATGGGCTAAGCGGGTTGGCGTCGCACTGGGTGCAATATAAATTCTAAACCGGCTAATATACCTACTAATTGATTTATGACAGGCTTTCTTTATTTTTGTCATAAAACATAAACCATATTATTTGTCAGGTTTTGTAAAAATGGCCTATTTTAATAAGGTAAAAATGTATGCTCTATATTTTTAATAAAATAATACCTTTTGATTCAAAATTAAAATCCTTAAGGAAATAGTCACCAAAATTCAACATTCTTTATTTTTAATTTGGTTGGAACGTCGGTTATATGTTTTATTTTTGTGACATTTAAAAAGTTTTAATAATAATTGTTAGATAATTATGTTTTTGTTATATTTACTAGATTTTAGTACATATTAAAATTAACACAAGCAGTGCTGGTCCAGCTCGATGCAAGCCGATTCTCCATGCGATACAAAAAATCAACTTTGGCGTGAATTCGAATGCAGAGAAATCTCTCGTCTCCGGTGGGAGTCCCACCTTCCGCTCGATGACACGCAAGCGCTTTCGATTCGATTCGAATAGTTCGAACTATTCGAATACTTTGTTGAGAATCGAATGCATTTGAATGCACGCCAGAATCGAATACTTCGATTATTTGTATTCGAATAGTCCCTTCACTAGCTTGAACCCCTCAATATTACTCAAAAATATGTTATTAAAGTACTACTTGGTAAACCTAGAATGACTCCAACTGTTGAAATATTTCAAGAAAGCAATATTTTAAGAATTAAGGAATTATATATAATCTCAACATTAAAGTATATGCATAAGTCTCCTAAGTGTAAAGTCAACATCTGCCATAACACTAGATCAGTGGGTGTAAATATTGAGATACCCAGATTTCACTTTACTTCAACACAGAGACATTTCTGTTATCTAGGCCCAAAACTATTTAATCTACTGCCTTTTGAACTAAAACACTGCAATTACTTAAGATTTTCTAAAAACATTAAACAAGGGACACAGACAAATTTTGCCAATATCTGCTCGAGGATTGCATTGCTAGAATTGTAATTGTACTGACACTGTACCTGACCTTGTTTTGCCTTCTATCTTATTTTACTCTGTACCTGGCTCTGTTTTATTTTATTATTTTATTTTATGTTTTATGTGGTTTCTGGTACCCCATTTGTTGTATACAATATAATGTATTATATTATAATGTGACCACTAAAGGTAATCATTGTTAATTTTATATCACTAAGGTAAATTTATGTTAAAGAAATTGTGAGATTACAAATTATAATTAGTGAAAAGTAGCATTATATGTAAATGTAAATGAAATATAAATGTAAATTTTGAAAATAGTCCACACAAGCTCATAGAGCTTAGGGACTGTTCTGTGATGACGATTTTATTTTTAAATAAACTTATTCTAAACTTATTCTAATTCTAGTAGGTAACCTACTACTTATTATATGTAGGTAAAGTATCAAAAAAATACGAATGTATTTTACTACAGAATATATGCAAATATTTAAGATCTGTATATTTCTCACTAATTCACTCCCATCTTCAATACATCACGGCAGTATGGTTTCCCACTTCTAATAATGTAATAACACCCCTTAAAACCCTTCAAAACAAGGCCATAAAAAACCTGTACTCATTGCCCACGAGATACAGTACCTCAGATTTGTATAAAAATTTTAATATAATGCCAGTCGAAAATATTTATTACTTTCAGGCAACCGCCTTTATTTTTAATAATCTTAACAAAAAAAAATATTCCAATCTAACTCTTACAATACGAAATAACATACACGCTCATGATACTCGTAACAACAATTTATTAGATTTGTATCCTTTTACCTCCAATTTTGGAAAATCGTCTATCTTGTATAAAGGAGCCGATAAATATAACGAACTTGTAAAAAAGTATGATTTATTGAATATAAATGAAATAAAAAAACACTTTAGGCCAAGCTAATTTATGTATTTATATGTACAGAATGTATTTGTGTTTTAATAATTAATAGGTGACAATATTTTTATTGTATTTATATGTAAACTTATGTACCTATATTTAATTAGAGTTCCCTCTGTAAACCGCATTGTGTTTTTTGGGTTAATAAATGTAATTTATTTATTTATTTATTATTATATATTGTTTATTTATTTTGTTGTAATACAAGAATCAAGGTATTAAAAAACAAAAATGTAGACAGGTTTCAATTTGCTTATCACTTGTAACTTATTCCTAAATCTTATAATTATTAACTGTTTAAAAACTTGTACAGAGACAGAGAGAAAATCTGCCTTTCGCTTGTGCTGTAGTCTTGGGTCTCTGTTTTTTAAACTTCATGTAGGATTTTGTTTAAAAGAATGTATTTTATTTTATATGTATGTATTTTATTTTATATTCAAAATGGCTGAACCGCTTTGTAATTGTGTTGAGTGAAATATTTTAACCAAGATTTTCTTTGTTTTAGGTAAGTAAAATTGTTAATTCCTGCTTTAACATTATATTAGGTGGATATAGGCATGTTTAAGTTAAATGTAGCATCACTACCGCGTTTTTATTAAAAAATACGTAGAATTAACCGTTTCGGTTTTTTCTCCATGTTTTCCTTAAACAAATGTTATGAAAGTTGTAATAAAACAAATAGAATATTATTATTCTATAATAAAACTTATGAAGTGTTTAATTAAACCAAGTTTTCATGGAATTGGAATGGTTTTTTACGTTTTTTGAATAAAAATAACAACGTAAATAAACCTTGTAAGTTTTTAACGATGTTTTCTCGAAATTTTCAATGCTCAATCAATTTAAGTAGTACATTTTATTTAAAAATTAACACTATATACCTACTAGGTATTACCTAGTTGCTTTTATAATATTCTTATTATTACAAAAGGTATATTTTTGTTTTGGTAAATCGTTAATGCGTCCGAATGACGTGAAAATAGTATCGAAAATACATGTGAAGTAAGCAAGAAACCAGGCAACAATTGACCATTGCAGAGGGCAGCGTGCGTGTGAGAAGTGAAATCAAGTGGGTGCGTCGCAATATTATATTATTGTATTATATATATTATATAATATACACATAAGCTCACGCAAGCAAAGCTTGGAGGATGGAGAAAGTAAATGGGCAAAGCCCCCACGTGAAAATGAAGTGGTAGGCCATCTATTGAGGCATGCGTTGCACGCCTGACATAGGGGCCGGGTTTCAAATATTGATGCGTTACACCACAGGGCCGGCTTTATCTATTTTGTATATTAATATTTTTATTTTTAAATTAATTTGGAAAAAAAATAAGTAAGAAGGCAAAGATATAAATAAATGAAAACGGTATGAACACTAATATAGCAATAAAATAAATAAAGAATATACAAGGTTGGTAGCCGGAGTAAGCAAAAAACTAACATACCCACCCCCATTCACGAATACCAATTGAATGGGGATACTACTAAGGCCTAGGTTGAGGAGGATTCCGGATTGTACTTAGTTTTGGGTCAGTTCAATGTCCTCCAAAAACCCTTCCTAAACTGGACGTATGGCCCGACCCGGCTGACAAAAATCCCGGGAGCTGCCTTAACCTTTGACACTGTCATCCACGAACTCCTAGGGTGGATCTACCAACCGGCGTAAAAACTTCGGATCCAACAAACACAGGTAATGCTGTGATTTGGCGGGATACGCAGGAGAACGGAAAGGGGGTAATATAACCCCGGGAGATCAGTGGATGATAATATATCTGGGGCTTGCCATACGTTCCCATACTCATACTCATACTCATACTCAAGAATGTATTTTATTTTATATTTTTGATTTATTTATTTGCTAATGTTAAATTTAAATGGGATAACAATGGCTAGTCAAGCACCAAAATGTTTAAGTTGTTTATGTTTTATTGTTGTTTAAGTTGTTTTTAACACCTTATTTTAATTATAATAAGGTCTTTTGAATTTTATTTGATTTTGTCCAATTTTGTCCAGAACAATTGATTTTGTCCGGACGGACATAATTGGACAAAATCGTCCAGTTATGTCCACTTGGACGAATTCAACCAACCCTGATACCTACCTATTTATTAAACAATTAATTGAATTCAATGTATACATATTAATAATATGATATTATAATAGCAAAAATACATTTCTACTAAAATCATGTTGCTAGGTATTGTCAAACTATTACTGCTTCTAAAAGCAATAATAATTATTGTACATTTAATGTAATCTTAAGCTAATAAATAAATGAGATTCTAAAAAAGTGAGGTTAGGCGGCTTTGATGTTGAATTAAATTGACCCATATAAAGTGCTTTGAAGATAAAATGTTGTATGCCATTCGGCCAAGAAGTGCCTTTTTGTGCTTAGCACAAAAAGCCTTACTTCTTAACCTAATGACATAATTAACTATTATATACCTAGTTTATAATTATATCAAATATTTTGTAAAATAAAATTGTATTTATATAGGCATACAGACTTCGGTCGATATCCTTTTGGTTTTTCCAATATATTTATTATATTATTATGTATTTTGTTTCGCGTGGTATGGGTATTTTTGGGACTCCCAAATTATACTTTAGCAAAAAAAGTTTAGGTAATTATTATTTCCACCAAAGGTTTTGATGATTCTGTTTAAAATTACGAAAATGTTTTTCATTTTGGAATAAAATCTGGGTCCAATTCAAAACTGCTTTCTACCTAGTGCGCGGCTAATCAGTAGAACGGGGCGTGTGACGCAACAAATAAGGAAACAGTGGCCCAGACCCGGCCGACCAGGATGCTTCTTTTTTTATTGTAACCTTCGAATTGTTCACCTCTCACTATTCAATCGGATACACAATCAGTTCGTATGACATACGAAACGAGCGTGTAATATCGATACCGCTGACTCTAAAAATCAACGGCTTTGAAAAGTCTAAAACTGCTCGACCATTTACAACGACCACTTGATAAAAATCGATTATTTTTCGCCATAATGGTACCTCTCTGGAAGCCATCTTCATCTTGCCATTAATCGGTTCAGCGACCTAAAACTTTTGCGTTGTTTGTTCGTCCGTTTAGTTGGCTGTGTTCGACCCGGATCTTGCTCGCTTGACGTCACGAGGACGCCGCTCCCCTCTGTCCAACACCGTCAACATCATCATGTCTTCTTCGTCTTAAGGGGGGATATTCTGTAAATTTCGTTTTTTAATTGGGTAGTTCATATTTTCTTTACTATATGGGCGATTCTACAAAAATTGGGCAACTTTTAACCTCATTTTGTTTATATAGTTTTCGGAGAAAATCAAACAGTATTTTGTTATGAGAACATAAATAATATAATAAATATACTGTTCCAGACCGGGCCAGTCACTTTTTCAAACAGTTTCTGAAATATCTGTGTTTTCTAAATTTGAATGCAAGGAAAGTGACGAGTATACCAGGGTACTAATATAATTAAATACATAATCTATTGGAAAATATAAGATTTATTGCAACTTTGAGCATATTATACATTAAATATCTTAAAATCAAATAATACCACACATCAGTGGCGGCTGGTGGATTTTGGGTATACCGATATCTCATTTATTAGATATGGGACCCACACCAAATTTATATGAGTTTATAATGACATTAAATAAACAAGTTCGGCGCAAGCAGAATTTAAATTGAAGTTTGCGAAAAAAAGATAACTGAAACATCGAACATGGAACTGACGACACAGTACTGATGAATGGGATACAAATTTGAGATTATAATTCGGAATTAAGTATTTTACTGATATTTTTTATTAGTGGATGCTACTTATCAACAAATCACATATGGCCTTATATAAATTACAATGAAATATATATACCTAAGAAAATAACTACTCACCACAGTACTGAAATTTTGACTGAAACTATACGTGCATTCGCCGCTTGCATTGTTTTCAAGATGACTGTCATGCAAAGGGCGGGCTCTGTAGGTAATTTTTTACAAACACTTAAGTTAAAACGAGGACTTGATGTTCGTGAACTTCAATATTTCGCAGGAATTTTGAATTTTATCATTGGACATAGAACTGACGGGTTTAAAAATTGTTATTATTCGAATCTATGATATAATATGAAAAATACATTATTTAGTGTTTTATAGTTTGTACCTAGTGAAATTTAAAAATTTAAGATAAATTGAATATATTTTAAAATAAAATCGCTAAAATATTTGATTCAGGAGTTGTGACACGCCAAGGTACTGATGTTTTGAATATTTATTATGTTTTTCTACAACCGTGCTTTTGAAAAAATACATTAAAATTGGGTGGACAAGTTAAAAAAACCTGGATCTTATGTAATATATTAAAATATTTACAAAAAATATTAAAATACCTACTCTATCGACTGATGACATCAAGTTGTCCAACTTTTGTAGAATCACCCATATATTTTTTTAAATTTTGACTTAACTTATAAATTTGAATTGAATTGCACAGAAACAAAAAAAATTAACAGATTCGAAGTTATTCAATTTCAACATGGTCTATTGATAACATCGACATCATGTCACTGTTTTGTTAATTAATAAATAAACAACCAAAGATTTTTTTCGTAAATACCTCATCGTCGAAAATGTTTGAAAAATGCTTTATATGACACATAAGTGTCAGTAAAAATATAATAATTCATTTCGTGGTCGACTTGACCCAGTGAGTGTGGATGTACCCACTATAGCTAGAGTAGAGTGCCATGGTACCACATCCTGTATGCCCATGCTGAGTTCAGATCCGGCGTGACAAATTTAAAGATCAATATTATACCTACCAACTTTATAACATAATCCCCACATAGACAAAAAAGCTTCATTCTTCTTTAATAAAGATGTTGTTGCCCGTGGGTACGGGCTTGGCGCCGTCCCTGGCTGCAGCAAGCAAATCAGATTTGCCGTGACACCGAAATTCATCCGCCTAGTTTCACTGCACGAAACGAGTTCAATGCCTAAATCTTCTTTCCTTCGTTGTCTCTGTCTTCTTCTTCGGCTATGTCAGTTAATAATGTAGTGATATTAAGCTTCTTGATACTTGATATATTATATTCCGCACAGTAAGAGGCCCCCCGGGGAATACCCTTTCTTCTTTTTCCCAGAAACGTTTAAAATAAAATTACCTCAATTAGCAAAAACCGAAAACAAATTAAATGCATTTTTATCCCATTGTGAAATTCGCTTAAAGCTATAAACCATTATTTACAATTTATTATTTATTAAATATTGTTCTGTATGTAGACACAGATCCGGTCGAATTTAAATATTAAATTTCTGTTAAAAAACTTCGTTAATATGGCGATGAGTTTTTTATTTGTGAAATATGACAAATATTATGCAAACTTATTAATCTGAAATGCAAATTTGAAATTGTTTTTAATGCAAATGAATCGGTGAGATTAAGAACAGTACATGTCCAAAAAATTTATTTTGACAGATCATTTTCTAAATTCAATTTCAAAGTTTAAATGCATTTTTGTGAAAAGATTCAAATTATTTTACAAAGTATTATATTTTATAAAATAGTTGAAATATTCTCAAAAAATGCATTTTGAATATAAAACTGATTTTATGAAATAATTTGTCAAAATTTTAACTTTTGGACTTGTACTGTTCTTAATCTCACCGATTCAAATATAGTAATTAAAATGAAACAATTGCTCAAAATTATAGAATACTAAAATAATTTAAAACAAATTACATTAAAATGGTATCATGATGATACTATCATCAATCAAACTTAATTATCAAATTTAAAAAAATACAGCATATCATTAGCAACGTTTGCGATCAATTAATTTATTTATAAACTATCAATGGTTAAACTTTTTAAAGTTCTCGTATTAAAATGTTATTTATAAAAATGAGTGAATATTTTTCGGTTCGCTAGTGCTGCTTTATAAATAAAACTTAAATGCCAAACATTGAAATTTATGTTGCGGATTTTGTCCAAGCCTCGCGAAAACATATATTTAAATTTTTGTCTAGTTGTTAAAAATGTCAACTAAAATTAATATTTCAAAACGTAAATTAAAATATTTCAAGTGTAAGTTTTTTGAATTTTACATCAAGAAGAAATCCTATGGTTTTTTATCGAAAAAACTGAAAATCTTAAATTTGTACTACATATTATAATTCATTTTTTAATGCATTCATCCAAACGACATTTCGTATAATTTGTGCATAAGCAAACAAACCCCGGTAAAGGTGAATATGTCATGAAATGTCGACAGCAAATCGTAAAGCATGTTTTGTTTAATAAATTCAATACTAAATGCTGTTAGCCACCCACGCCGTAATACAACTAACAATGTGCCAACTGTATAAACAGGTGGAAATAAATAAACCCATAAAAAAGTCTAAAAGCGTTAAATCGCAGAACCTTGGTGGCCAGATTAGCTAACTTCACCACCATGCGCAGTTCAACTGAATGTTTTAAGTTAACGCGCAAATAAATGGGTTGTGCTCAGCACAACCCATTTATTTGCGCACAATGTGCTGGTTTAATCACAATTTTAAAATAAAATACTGGAAAATGTAGTACGAGTATGTAATTATTGATTTTTTGAATCAAAAGTGCGAACGTCATTTGTTGATGATAAATTTGATTTATGGTATGCCTATATTTATTGTCGGAATTTCCTTCAGTTATTATTACACAAGCGCGTAACATAAAATTTAGTGGTTTTGAATTTTGCGGTGTAAAGAAGTCCTTGTGTCTGTGTGGTAATTATTAAATGTGTAATTCTTGGAAGTATCATAAAATGTTGTGGAAAATCTTGAAATATTGCAAGACGTAGGAATTTGTTTCGATAAAATGTCTATAATTATCGAAATGAAGGATTGTTGAAACGTCAATGAAAAAAAATATATAAAATAATAAATATTTTTATAATTTAACCTTCACTGCGCAGTTTTGCAATAATAAACGATAATGTTGACTGTGTCCAACGGTTGGACTCCAACCAAAATTATCAATCTGTCATTCTCGTCTAGAAGATCCGGCAGCACTGGATCGAAGGATATTTGGTTGGATTTATTTAGTTTTTAAAGTAAATTATGTTAGATAATTATGTTTTCATTATATTTACTAGATTTAAGTATACATTTAAATTAACACTAGCACCCTCGGTGCGATTAGTAAGTAAAGAGCCGACGGTGGACGAGTGGTTAGTGCTGCTGACTACAAGCCGGAGGTCGTGGGTTCGAATCCCACCAGGGGTATGGCTGTTTATTTGTGTTTGTCCTATTGTGTAATAGTCCTTCGGAGGGGACTTTAAGCCCGCGGTCCGTTCCTACCCATAATCCGCACAAGCCATTCAATTGGCTTATGGGACTTCTTAAGAAGTAAGGGTGGAACTAAAAGAGCACTTTTGTATATAAACTTTTGTATGTCAAACGTCACATAAATTGCCTTTGAGTATAATATTACTTTGAGAGGGCCACACACTAAGGGATTTGGGACATATTTTCGTGAGAACCGAATATATTAGAGTTAGTTTTTAGTCAGGTTTATTGTCGAACACTCGTGTATAATAATTAGTAAATTACTTAATAAACTATCCGTGTTTAATTAAAATACATCTCTAACAAGTCAGAAGTGTGGATTAGAGACCCAAATTAGTGATAACAAGTTCGATATTAAGTTTATGCTAAGCAGAGCTGCAACAAGTCAGTTTTAAAAAGATTTAAATCTTAAGTCTTAAGTCAATTCTAAAATCAAACTGATTTAAATCTTAAGTCAATTCCAAGACAAAGTTCAAATTAAGTATTAAGTCTTTGAATTAAATCATTTTCTTTCAAGTCAAGTCATTTTCGCAAATTCTTAAATCAATATAAAGTGATTAAAGTCATCTTATGGCTTAATTCCTTTAGTAAGTCGTTTTTATGACTTAAGTCTATATTTTTTATTTAAATCGTGAGTAAATAAGAGTTAAGTCAATAAAATGACTTGAATCAAAAATTGTGATATAAATCAAAATAATTACCCTTAAGTCAATACAACGATTTTTTATATGTTAATAATAATTTTATGGTATTAATGATACTTATACTATTAATAATCTATTGTAGATACTGATGATAATAAACCACTATGTTAAGAATTGAAAACGATTTATTTTCACTTACAAACAAAATAAAAACTTAAACACATTTTTTGAGCATATAGTAGACAATCAAAATAAAAACTTAAACCACCGTTTTAGTAGAGTAGACATACAGGGAGGCTATTTTTTTATATACATAAATGGGTAACTTCTAAACGGTAATAGATTCAAACTCTGTTAAAATAGATAAAAGTTGAAGCAGTTTTCTTAAAATCGCTGTATTTCAAAAACTGATAACTTGTTGTTTTGTTAAGTTTTGTTAGCTGTTTAACATCCATCTATAAACAAAATATTTCTCCCTTAAGGGAGTAATGATGAGAGGTTCCAAACTCTCGATTCACGACCGCTCAAGATTTACGACTGCTCACGACCGCTCACCACTACTCTCGATTCACGATTGTTCACGATTTACGACCACTCACGACTGTAATAATTCAAGACCAATTTGCACTAATAATCACAAATTAGACCTAACTACGCATGCATAACACGACGAATGTTGGCAAACAAAATAACAAAATTATAAATCCCCTTTTTTTTTCATTCATTTTAAACAAGACACTTTTTAATGTAGCCGTCAAACGGTTCCGAAAAGCTAACTTTACCGCGGCGGTTTTTTTATTCACTAGCGGTAGCAATTGTAGGAGTTTTTGATCTGCTGACGCGTGAACCCCTGGTAGTTCAAAAGAAGATACCGCTGTTAAAAATTTACAAAAAAATATATGAAAAATCTGACTTAAATATTTTCTAAAAAGACTTAAATCTTTTTCAAAAAGCCTTTTATTAATGACTTAAGTTTTTTCTATTTTGAAAAAATATTTAAGTCGCAAATCATTTTGAAAATTACTTAAATTTTAACTCTTAAGTCAGTTTTAGAGAAATGACTTATTACCAAATGACTTAAGTCATTAAAACGATTTAAATCAAAAAAACGATTTAAGTTTTCTGAGAGCTTGCAGCTCTGATGCTAAGTGATATAATTGTACGTCAATAATTAGTGTACATAAGTGAAACAACTTAACGGCGTTAAGTTAACGCCGTCAACGTTAAGTTCAAACGAAATTATATGTGAGTGAGTGATTGTTGATATGAAACGCAACGTTCACCGAGTACGAGCTCCAGCTCCAACTCCAGCTCCAGTTCCAGTTTGAACTCTGAAACGCGAGGTGAAACAGCTAAGAAAGGAAATAGTAGGGTTAAAACAACGCCAACGCCAAAAAGGATATCAACAAGAACAGGTGACGAATTTTTAATTCCAATATTCGACCCATCTGTAAATATGGCACGCCGTTTAACATTTATTAGATAAAAGTTTAAATATTAAAGTTTAGCACTTAAATTACGTTTTAACAGAAATTTATTAATTAAAATTTTTTTAAACTCAAAACATTTGATAGTCAACAGAATATTTTAAATATAAAATGCAACAGTAAAAATTTATGTTTAAAAATATTCATTTTTAAAAGTTTTGGATATAATATTTTATTCTACAAAATTATTGGTTTAAATTTTTAAAGAGTCATTTAAATGATAAATTTTTAATACAAAATTCTCACATCACATTTAAATGTAAGTTTTAAATTTTAAAGTAGTAATTTTTTGATTAAAAATTTATCGACAATCATTTAAATGACTCTTTACAAATTTAAACCAAATTTTTTTATTTTTAACAATTTTAAAGTGATATATTTTTAAGGCAAATTTTATAACTTTACATTTAAATGTAAGTCGATAATTTTTAAATTACAAAGTGTAAACGTAGCTTTAGTAGAAGGTACAAGAGTCTGGGATCGGAGCCACGATGCAGCCAGTTTGATCCGTGTTACCAAATCGTGCTTGCTCCATAAATATTTGACGCGTTTTAGAAATTATCGTATTGAAATGTTTCTTTATTAAATAAATTTGTAAAGAGTCATTTAAATGATAGTCGATAAAATTTTAATGCAAAAATTATCACTTTAAAATTTAAAACTAACATTTAAATGTAATGCTTTTGTATTGAAAATTTATCGACTATCATTTAAATGACTCTTTACAAATTCAAACCAATAATTTTGAAGAATAAAATATTAAAATTCCATTTTTTAAAAATCAATATTTTTAAACTTAAACTTTTACAGTACAAAAATTTAACTTTTTTAACTGTTTTGGTAGAAAATGTTTTATATGTGTTTTTATTTTAAATGGATTGATACTATTTTTAAATACTAAAAAATTTAACTTTACGAAATTAATCTCATTAATTTTATAAAGTATTTATTTAAGTTTACAAAATGCCACCCAAATAAATTATACTTGGGAAATTATTTTTATTAAAAAATTATAGTTAGAAATTGATAAAAAATAATAGTGTTTAATTCAGAAGTGAACTGTTAGTTAGTAAATTTTGTCTTTCAATACATGATAGTTGAAAAGATTTTAAATTTATAAATGTAAACCTAAAATTTTTAGTTAGAAAAATTTTAAACCAATAAAATTTTAAATTAAAAAATTATTTAATAAATGTTAAAACGGCGTGCCATATGTAAACCATGATTTTGTCGATAAATGGGTTGAACGCGTTGACACTATTGCTAAACGGTACCATTGGGACTAGAGATGTAAAATGCTCGAGCATTTATTTTTGGAGAACGCAAATTGAGCATAAACGAGAATAAACGAGCATAAACGAGCAAAAACGATAAATTCCCGAGAATTTATTAACAGCATGGTCGAATTAGGACATTGCAGGTTTTTTCTCAATATTCTCAAAAAGATTCTTAATTTTCTTAATATTCTCGAGAAGATTCTCAATTTTCTCAATATTCTCGAGAAGTATCTCAATATTCTCGAAATGATTCTCAATTTTCTCAATATTCTCGAGAATATTCTCAATTTTCTCAATATTCTCGAGAAGATAACCTTTTTTCTGGGCATTAAAATCTTTTCTTTATAAAAAAAACTTTAAATTTAAAAGGTTTAATCGAACAGATACATAAAAAACATATAAATAACAAAAATATCACTTTGAAAAAATAATACCTACACTGAAAAAAATGGGACAAATAAACTGTGTAGCTAATACTTTTTATTAATAATGAATATATTGTTTCTTATGTACCTCTAAATAGTCGAAATAATAACGATAAATTAACTTTAGTAAATTTACTAAAGATTATTATTTCGACTATTTAGAGGTAATAAACAATAAATTCAATATTAATAAAAAGTATTAGCTACACAGTTTATTTGTCCCAATTTTTCTCAATGTATAACCAAAAATGTACCCAAACTGCGGTATATAATATATATTATTAAACCTGTAAACAAAACAAAATATTTTTATTCAAGAGCTTAGAATCTAATCCAATACATCTTCATTTTCTAATAGATCCTCAAAGTCTTCAGAACCATCAGAAGTGTCATGAAGACTTCGTTATCACTTGTCTCCTCTTCAATAATTCGTTGAGTTGGATATTTCTTTTACAATTTGTTTACAGTGGCCTTCAATATCTTTTAAACTATTACCCTTCATTATGTCGCCAACTAAAAGATTAAGGCAGTGGGAAATGCATCCATAATCAATAATTTTTAGTTGCTCTGCAACTATCTTTCGCGATTTAACCATTGCGGCGGCATTATCTGTCACAATGCCAATTACTTTATTTGATCCGATGTCTAACTATTATTTTTTAATAAATGTATCTTGATAACTTTGCTTTTTAATTTTTGGTTAATTTCCAACATATTTTTTTTATTAAAACCATGATTTTAGTAATTGGTTTAAGTTAACTGATAAAAATCATCTCAGCCTTGACCCTGAGTAATAAAATATAATTATAACTTACCTACAACTTCCACAAGATTCCCGTCAATTTCGTCAACAAAATCATTACTTGACGACGTCAAATATTTTTTTATTTATTCTGGGAATCTGTTACATTTCAATAAATGAGTGGTCATCCTTGTGGCATGTTTCGTATATTGCGAATGACAAAACTTACACTTATAAAGATTTTTATTTATTTGTACAGTGAAATACTGCATAGCCTTACCCGGCTGTCATGCGGCGATCGAGCATTTTGCGAGAATTTTCGAGCATATTCAAGGGAAGCTTCTCGATTGTGCTCCAAAATGCTAGGCCATGAAAGTGCGCGCAAATTCATTTGAAGCTTCGCGAATCTTCGCGAAGCTTCTCCGAGCACAATCGAGAACGTTCCCTCCTTCACATCACTAATTGGGACGGTGATGACATTATGAGATTAATCGCAAACCGGCTACAGGGTAACGCGCGTAAATGGTATGATACGAATAACAAATTTAACAGTTGGGTTTAAAAAAAACTTTAATAAAGCAGTTTCATAAACAATTGCCGTTCTGCAAGTTGTTAAAAGACGCTGCTAACTACGAAATAGGCAATATGCCGATAAGGATGTCAAATAAGTTCGAGAAAAATAGCCTTAATAAACCGAGCGCGATATCAGCTAATAACCCGGAAGTGTCTCAAGCGCATAGTCGTAATAAAGCGAGCAAGCCGTCGCAAGATTTTAATAAGCCGTCCATATCGGGGGCTAATAATTATAATTATCGACAGTGTTTTAACTGCGGGTCTTGCAAGAAAATGTATTATACCTCCAAAGAAGTGCAAAACTGCAATCGCCTAGGTCAAGAGGCGGCCAAATGTAGTATGTTTTAAAATGTCATTAAAGTAGCAATTTTGAGTTTTTACGTATACCTTTTGGATTAAATAATTCTCCAGCCATATTCCAAAGACTAATTGACACCGTTCATTAAGAAATATAATTGTTTTCCCATATATTGATGATATTATTCTATAGTAGGTATACTGTCAGTAACCTGAGAAGGGCTAGCAAACCTTGAAACGGCCTATCGAGCTACCTGTAAATTTATAAAAGAGTATGCGACAATTGTAACGTGCAAATTTCGCCTACCTTAAATTTTTAGGATTTTTTTATTAAATTGTCTTTATTTTGTATACGTTTCTTTAATAGGTCTGTGTTTTAAGAAAGTCTTGCATAATTCGTACCTCTTCATACCATATTTTCAGTGAAACTTAGATATTTTTTGCCTCTTTAATGTAATGTTTACTTTTACTGTCAAGATCATGGAGCCTACACAAGGATTCCGAACTGCATGTAAACAAGAATCTTCCTAAGGAAATTAGGCGCTGGTGCACACAAAAAAATCTAATCTCGAGTTGAAACTATTAGCATCAGTATGAAACTATCATAGTCATGAATAGGAGCAAGATTAGTGTATGCTTACGTTAAAATTACCTTTTCTTTAACTTTTATACCAAATGTATACCTACTTTGTATTTAACTTGAGAGTACTTATGTTATAGGTGTAAATTTAAATTTAAACTCGATTTAATATTAGCCTTAACTTCAATTTAAAACTATCTTATGGGTCTATTTAGAATTGGTTTTATTTAGATTAAATATAGTTTAAGTTCAAATTGAAAATAATTATTATATATGTTAATATAGCTTGTCTTTTATCGGAGTAAAACTATTTTTTAATTGAGACATGTAGTTTAAGGTTTAAATAAGAATATACTGGGCTTGTATTTTTATATGTTAATATTGAAATTAGGTCTTGCTTTAGGTTAAATTGAATTATGGGGCATTCCACGTTACTCGGTAATTTTTGTCCCGTCCGTCACAATTAAAAATTGTGAGTAAAAACTACAAGTTATAAAATTAATATTTTATAATATTATTTTTATTGTGCTTATAACTTATTAAAAGCATAATAAAACAATATTTTTAAATAAATTTTATAACGTGTAGTTTTTACTCACAATTTTTAATTGTGACGGGCGGGACAAAAATCCCCGAGTAACGTGGAATGACCCTTATACTTACTGTAACACTTATCATACTTATCTTTTTTTTTAAACTTCTTTATTTTTAGATTACTATATTTATTTTTAAATGAAAACTAACAAAAAATAATATGGAACGATTTATTTTCTAAATAAAAATACAATATTTTCTAAATAAAAACACAAATTCTTAATACATTTATATAGGGTCTCTGATAATAAGTAAAATTTTATACACTCTAAACCAGAGCTGTGCGGTACTCGAGTACAAGTACTCAAACACTGTACTCCAAGTACTTTCAGTGTACTCGGTACTTAGTCCCGAGTACTTTAATTTGAATGTACTTATACTTGTACTTGATACATTTAAGATTGCAAAAATGTACTCGAGTACTTTCCCGTGTACTCGAGTACTTTTACGTGTACTCAAGTACATCCAAAATATGCAATGAGTACATTTTTATGCGGTGAGGTTGGCGTGGACACATATGTGCAAATATGTGCGTGGGTGTTTAAAATGAGCAACACTTCTCAGACTTGTCAAATTACGGACATGCTCCCTGAGGCAGCCTCAGCCAGCCTGCCTCACACGACAGCCTTAAGACAGCCTCACTCAATAAATAAAAGGACACAGGAAAAATCATTGAACAAAAGGTTTTTACTTATATATGAAATGTAATTTTGTTTATATTTTGGTAGAAATAAGGTGACAATATTCCTCAAAAAGATAATTAAAAAATAAAGCTAGGCAAAGTAAAACAAGATACTAGCCGGCATTGATAATTAACATAAAGCGAAATAACAATATTTGATGAAGGCAATAGGCCTATTTAGTTTTGCACTAGTGATTCTTAATTCATTTCTTAATCGCCCCATTTCTCTAGCATTTTTCCCAACATTTCATAACTAAAGTGTACTCTGTACTTTGTACTCGTATGGGTACTCGAGTACAACGGTACTGTACTTGTACTTGGTACTCGAGTACTTTTATATAAGAGTACTTGTATTCAGTACTCGAGTACTTTTTCATTGTACTCGGAACAGCTCTGCTCTAAACTACCTACTGCAATATACATCAAAATAAGACTATACATGTTTAGTACACAATGATAATACCTAATAGGTAAACAAAATATTTGTATAGCCACCAAATGTCATTTATGCTTTGTTGTAAAGGGTAAAGCAATACAAATGACTTTATGATGTGAAAAAATATCAAATATTTTTTTGTACTATGGTCAGGATGTTCTAAGCAATTCCTCCATAATGGGTATTTCAGAAATACTATTTCTTTAAAAAATAACACAATCACCACCACAGAACAAACCACGGCACAATAATTACACAAAACAGGTCCACGCGCATCGGAAGTTTACTTACTACTCGTAATTATGCCAAAGAAGATTGATGCCGCCCTCTTTGTAGAACGTATTTTTGCGCGGTTCTTTTGTTATGCTCAATTTGAAGATAGAGTACGTTTTTATTATTAAAATAATGATAGTGTCACTTTTTATTATTGGAATGTTTACATGTAAGGATGTTTTAAGTATAAAGCAAGTGTTCACAGGGATGTTTTGTTATTATTATAGCAAAATTTAGTTATCTTTGATATACATAAAAATATATATTTTTATAATCAATTTAATGATTATATTTAAGAATATATTATACTTGCTATGAATTAATTTTGGTAACAGAATAAACCTTATTTGTATTAACCTAAACCTAATTATTTGAAAATATGTTATTTGTTCAAATTGATATTAGATTTTTTTGTGTGTGTCCCGTTTATTCTGAAATAATTGACTAATTTGTACCGAAACGCTTCCAAAAAAGCAGACGTCAGGACGCATCAACAATCAGCGCCGCTGGTGGTGAAAAAAAAAGACTTAATTTGTGCAATTTAGAGGGCAGGTTTTGTCAATAGAGTAATTGCATCAAAAATGAAAATCCCTAAAAACCTTTTTAATGTAATCAAGAGGTAAAAACACATTGCGAATTTTTTTTTTATATTCCCAAAGTTCAACCCGGCCCCAAAATATCAAATTAAAAAAAAGGTACTTTTCAAACGTTCCCGAACTCCCGCCATATTGCATGACGTCATAAACCTACACCAGTGTCAGAAATCAAGATGTCAACAAATAATAAACACCGATAAAGTTTATGTTTAACATGGAAAACGCGAAAACAAAAATTGGTTGTAAATATTGTTTTGTGCCTTGTTGTACAAATACAACCTGGAAAACTCCTGGGAAAAGGTTTATCACCGTGACAAAAGGGAAAATAAGCATAAAATGGATTAAAATAGCTCGGCGCGATATCAAAACATCGTCACCGCAGTCAACATTTTATTGCTGCGAGGATAATTTTAGAGTAAGTAAAATATAATGTCGTTTACTAGGTATATGTTTGGAATAGGTATGTTAAATAATAATAAACTCAAGAAAATACGGCTGAGCCGTAACGGCTCTCAGTGTAGGGCAGGGTTAAAACAATCGTTTCCAGCAAAATATCTAGATACCATTTGTACGTCAACAATAGGAAGATTGTCCGACTTCGCTTGCACAAAACCAATTTGCGGATTTCGGCTCATTTTCACTATTTTTGGAGGTTTGTATCAGTTCTTCTAGAGATGTAAAATGCTCGAGCATTTATTTTTGGAGAACGCAAATTGAGCATAAACGAGAATAAACGAGCATAAACGAGCAAAAACGAGAAATTCCCGAGAATTTATTAACAGCATAGTCAAATTAGGACATTGCACGTTTTTTCTCAATATTCTCAAAAAGACTCTTAATTTTCTTAATATTCTCGAGAAGATTCTCAATATTCTCGAGAAGATTCTCAATTTTCTCAATATTCTCGAAAAGATTCTCAATTTTCTCAATATTCTCGAAAAGATTCTCAATTTTCTCAATATTCTCGAGAAGATTACCTTTTTCTGGGCATTAAAATCTTTTCTTTATAAAAAAAACTTTAAAATTAAACATAAAAAACATATAAATAACAAAAATATCACTTTGAAAAAATAATATCTACACTGAGAAAAAATGGGACAAATAAACTGTGTAGCTAATACTTTTTATTAATAATTTATTAGGCTATCTAAACAATTAAAATTGATCCCCATCTTGTGCTAACTGGTAATTTAAGTGAGGATTTTTTCCCTTTCTTTTCCAATTGTATGTTAGTAAAAGTAGCCAGCGCAATGTGAGAGTTGGATATTTCTTTTACAATTTGTTTACAGTGGCCTTCAATATCTTTTAAACTATTACACTTGATTATGTCGCCAACCAAAAGATTAAGGCAGTGGGAAATGCATCCATATTCAATAATTTTTAGTTGCTCTGCAACTATCTTTCGGGCTTTGCGACGGCATTATCTGTCACAATGCCAATTACTTTATTTGATCCGATGTCTAATTATTATTTTTTAATAAAATTTATTTAAAGTAAAGTTATCAAGATACATTTAATGTATCTTGATAACTTTACTTTTTAATTTTTGGTAAATTTCCAACATATTTTTTTAATTAAAACCACGATTTTAGTAGGTAATTGATTTTAGTTAACTGATAAAAATCATCTCAGCCTTGACCCTGAGTAATAATAGTTATTTATGTATTAAGGGCATAATAAGGTTTTTATGGTCCGAGGCGCTATTTCGAGCCCGAGCGCGTTAGCGCGAGGGCTAGAAAAGCGTCGTAGGACCATAAAAACCAGTTATGCCAGCAATACATACAAAACTTTATGCACGATTAATATATTATTATTTTTAATATATTATTGTTTTTAAAGACGTTTACGTCAAAGAATTTTTGTTATAATTGTCATATTATAATGTCAACTGACATCAGTCAGTTTTAAAGTTTAAAGATAAATAAAATTGAGGAAGCAGCTGAAAAGGCGAAAAATTGCGGCCTGCTGCCGGTAAAATCAAAATCTTTATACGAAAAAACTTACTTCGAATATATCAAATGGTGTAACATTGTTGTTTTTAATTTTTGACGTTTCATTATAGCCCGCTGGGCCATAATAACGCCCGCGGGCTATAAAAAGACGTTTACGTCAAAGAATTTTTGTTATAATTGTCATATTATAATGTCATCGTGCATAAAATATAATTATAACTTACCTACAACTTCCACAAGATTCCCGCCAATTTCGTCAACAAAATCATTACTTGACGACGTCAAATATTTTTTTATTTAATATAGGAATCTGTTACATTTCAATAAATGAGTGGTCATCCTTGTGGCATGTTTTGTATATTGCGAATGACAAAACTTACAGTTATAAAGATTTTTATTTGTTTGTACAGTGAAATACTGCATACCCTTACCCGGTACGCCGATCGAGCATTTTGCGAGAATTTTCGAGCATATTCAAGGGAAGCTTCTCGATTGTGCTCCAAAATGCTAGGCCATGAAAGTGCGCGCAAATTCATTTGAAGCTTCGCGAATCTTCGCGAAGCTTCTCCGAGCACAATCGAGAACATTCCCTCCCTCACATCACTAAGTTCTTCTAACTGAAACTTGTATACAAAAACATTGACGTCACAAACACTTCAACCAATCACGTCGCGTTTTAAATGCGGGCTAATTTTTAGGAGTTTTTATATTAAATTATTTAAAATTGAGAATTGCCTAATCTTTGAAATTCAATAAAAAAAAGGTATATTAAAATTTTTGCAATTACTCTATTTTCCCTATTAAGTTCGGGCTCTTTGTGTAGGCTCCATGGTCAAGATAGTGACTTTGATCAGCTGTTCGGTTGGTAACTTGCAGTAGTACCAACGTGATTTTAAATATTTAAAATAAAGTAAAGGGGATTAGCATTTTATTTATTTATTTATTTCTTAATAATAAATTAATGAAAGTGTTATTTTATTGTACTACTTATATTTAATTTTAAGATCGGTAATTTAAATAAATTGAATTCTCCATTGGTTTTGTCAGATTTTCACAGTGTATTCATATTCAAGTGTTATCATTGGCAGTTTAAATAATGTGCCAAAAATTTTCTTATAAAAAAAAAGAAGAGCCACTTTAATTGCGGTGACACTCACTCGATTTCCGGTTCAAAAAGTGGTTGGTTAATCTTAGGGGTTTGATTTACAAAAACTTTCATCTTTAAATATTTGTGGTAAAATTACCCATCCTTCTGGGGAAATTAGATGAATGGTTTTACAAGTGATTTCTGCTACTTTGTAATAGTTATTTTGGTTATCAAGAAATCTAGCCGATTTTTTTTTCGGGATAGAAAAGTTTTCTAAGAAAACCACTCTTTGCTGCCAATAATCCAACGAGCCTACAAGAATTACATTTATTTAGAATAACCCTTCGTTGTCACTGAAGGGTTTTTATTTGCTACGTATTTATTTGCATTTTTGATTGGAATTCTTCGTGTTTTATTTTGGTACATGGTTTTAAAATTGTAGTGTTCCATACTGTCCTTTTGAACTCCAAGTTTTGTTGTTACTGCGTACCTGCATCAAGAAACTGAACGAGCGTCCAGTGCTTTTGCCTACATATTTCCACTGCGTTTCTACCATAGCTACAAAGATCTTCAGTACAATCAGGTTTAATCTAGTAACAAGACAGTATCTATGTAAGATAGTGGCCAGGTATTTATGTACTAGTTTACCAGTTACCCTATAAATTAATTACTTAAAAATCAGACTGATACAAAGTTCTTCTTCTTCTTCTTCTTCTTAATTCTGAGCCTTTGCCCAGATGTTTGGCCTTTAGCTTAATTAAATGCTATTTGGCCAGCACATTATGTTTTAAGTTTTCTTAAGGATCAAGGGACTCAATTAAGAGTATCTGAGTTGACTCATCCCTTGAGTCATTTTTTCTTCAAATATATACCCAGACCGCAAAATCACATTCCCTGCACATGCCAGGAATATTCCCAGGAATATTCCAATCGTCCCAGAATATTCCCAGGAATATTCCTGGCATAATCAAATGTCCGCTTTTTGATTAACCCAGGCATCATAAAAAGAATATTCCATATATCTGCCTGCAGAAGACTCAAGGATTGTTAGGGGAATATTCCTTGATACAATTTGGGGATTATTCCCCGCCCTTATTGCCTCTTATACCCAGGAACTTAACTTAAGTACCTATAGGCATTATTGAGTTACTGAGTAGATCAGTCCCACTCTAATCATTGTTTAGCTGTGCCATCACAGACGCACATCTCCAACTGATATTATTAACCTATCGCTATATATAGTTATCAAGCGTGCGTAAGCAACGGTGAGAGGTATTGCAACTAAACTAATGAATATTCACTGGGAATGTTCCTAGATGATGCTTGGAAGTTTTAGAGGATCATTCTAGGAATATTCCCAATGAATATTCCTAGAATGAAGCGGATTATTCCTAGGCGATAGGGAATATTCCTGGAATATTTTCGAACCTTCATTGCAGTCTGGGTAGGTGTATTTTTCTTTTTTGCTTAAATGTGTTTTACAGGGTGTTAGTACAGACAAATTTTACAAACAAAGGTTAGACTTTTCACGTTTGGGGGCAGCGGCCAAACGACTTTCACAACCCAATGGATGCTACCTCGGTTTAGGAACCCAGGATGTGTTTTTGGAAGGATCTGTAAATCATAAAGAAAATATTATAATATTATTTTGTTGTGGTCTATGAATTTTATAAGAGTTTTGATATTTTTGCGATTTAAATTTCTCAGTATAAGTTGTAATTTGTTGGTAGTTCTAATCCATTTTGTCCCAATTCAAAGTATATGTTGCCATTTATTGGGCATTCTAATATTATGTGTTTTAAGTCGCCTACCTGTCCGCATTCGCAGTAGGGATTTTCCAGTATACCTATTCTATGTAGGTGTGCATTTGTAAGGCAGTGTCCTGTTCTTAGGCGCATAATAGTTGTTAAGTGCCTTCGGTTTTGTATCTTATTGGTGTAGAACCACGGCTTTTTAGGAAATTCGTTTGTTATACCTCCATACCATCTCCCTGTTCTAGTAAGGGTTTCTGCCATTTTTTATTGTAAGTTTTGTAAAGCTCTTTTCTTATTTCAGGTATTATTTCTGTTATTTCTGGTTGAAAATTTAAAGGGACATTAAGGTTTACTCCAATATTCGCCAGTTGGTCTGCAACTACACTTCCTTGAATTTCGTCGTGTCCTGGTACCCATGCTATTATAAAGTCGAAATCGTTTTCTATGGCTGATATAATGAATCTTTTGGTGACAATTGATATATATTGGTCCTTTGATGTATATTTATTATTCATTAATTTTTCAAGGGCGCTGGCAGAGTCTGTTAAAATTAAATTTTTTTTTATATTTTTTTCGATTGCAATTTCTACTCCCTTACAAATTGCGGCCATTTCCGCGGTACATATCTGAAGATGATCCGGTAGCCTTTCCGAAAATTGAATATTGTTCTCAGGCATATATATTCCAATACCCGTTTTATGATTTATTTTTGAAGCGTCTGTATATATGATATTATATTTTTTTGTTTTGAATGTTTCTAGTTCCGTTAAAAAGTTTATTTTATTGTCAATGTTTTTTTTTCCTAAGTTTAGATTTTTACTTTTGATTTGGGCAAACTGATAACAATATTCAACCTCAAAGCAGGGTGCAAGATCACTTCTTCTAATTTGATTAATATATTTGTTAAATAGGTCAGCTACTTGGATGATGAGTGGTTGTTTTTTTGACTTCCAATATGTTGCTGGCTTTGAGCATTCTATCTTTAGACTTGTCATGATGGGGATTAAAGGATGGGATTTAAATTTAATTATTTTTGAAAGAAATTTTACGGTTAACCATTTTGTTCTTTCGGTTAATGGGAGTTCTGCACATTCAGCCAATAAAGCGTTAATAGGGGTAGTTTTCATAGTACCTGTAATCGTTCTTAATGCTTTATTTTGGGTGGAATTTAGCCTGCTTTTCAGGCTTTTGTGTATGGGACTCAGCAGAATGGATCCGTAATCAAAGGTGTGATCTAACCAGCCCATTATAAATCATTAATAAAATTTTGGGGTCCGCTCCCCAGTGTACCCTTGATACTGCTCTCATTATGTTAATGCCCTGATTGGCCCTAGCAATTAAGAAATTCGTTAAATATAATTCCCAAATACCTGATACTGTCTCGCTGTTTAATTTGATTATTTCCTATTTTTATTATTGGAGGTGTTTGTTTATTTTTTCTTTTTTTAAACCATATGAACTCCGTTTTTTCTTATGATATTGAAAATTTGTGTTTAGTGAACCAAGAGTTCATTTTTGTTAGTGTCTCGTTGATGGTATGCGTCATTTTTTGTATGTTATTACCCCTGGTAAAAACGACTAGATCATCAGCATAAGACAATAGGCGGGTATCATTGGGAGTTACATTAAATAATGTGTGGATATATATGTTAAATAATAGAGGGCTCAATGGTGATCCCTGCTGGTGCCAGGCCATTCCCGACCAGTGTTGGGCCATAAATTTGGTTATGGCGAACTTTAATAAACAAATTTCTATTTGAAAGAATATTATATATTAGGTTGGAATATTTATGCGGTATTTTAAGTTTTACTAGGTAATTATAAAGGATTGAAATGTTAACATTATCATATGCGGCTTTTAGGTCTATAAATACTGCTAATATGGTTTCGCCCCTGCTAAAAGCTAGGTGTATGTTAGTTGTAAGATATACTAGATTTTCTATTTTACCCATGCCCTTTCGAAATCCTGTTTGGAATTTTGACAGCGCATGAGAGTTTTCAATGGACCATTCTATTCTGTTTTTTATGATTATTTCTAATGTTTTTAAAAAGCATGATGCGAGAACTATAGGTCGATAATTGTTTGTATCCGGTTGTTTATTAGGTTTAAGTATTGCTATCACCATGTACTCCCTCCACTGGTCAGGGATGGTCTGGGTTTTAAGACATTCGTTAAGAATATTGCAAAAAATTTGTGTGGCTTTTTCAGGTAGGTTATTCAGCATTGAGTATGAGAACTCGTCCATTCCGGTTGCTGAATCCTTTTTATATTTGATGGCAAATTTTAATTCTTCCGTGGTAATTGGTGGGGTCTGAATGTCGTTCATCAATAAACTATGGTTAGGGTTTATGTCTATAATGTTTAGTTTTTTTAAATTTCAGGTGCAATTTCTTCATTTGGAAGTAGGTTTTTAAAATCACTATGATTATTTGAGAATTTTTTTAGTGTTTTCCACACTCGCGGTTAAGGGATGAACAAAATAATTTTTCTTTTTTCTTCTTTTTTAGTAATTTTCTACATTTTGCAATTTCTTTTTTAGTTTTTAAGTAATTTTCTAAGCTAGGATTTAAATTAAAAAAAATTAACGTTGCTTTTCTCTTGTTAATAGTTTGTTGACAATGTCAACTTGACATTCAGGGTCCCACCAAGGAACTCGGAATTGTGTTTTTTGATAGTTTTTAGTTCTAGGAATGACTTTTTCTGCAGTGTTATTTATGGATTTAAAAAAGGTGTTAACATCTTTGCAAGTTTCCGGAATGGTCGACGTCTCATACTCTATTTGGTTTAGGTATTTATGCCAGTCAGTTCGATTAAATTTTCTCCTTGCAGCATTACTATTGTATTTAATATTAAAGTTATTTGGGTTGATTTCAATGAGGGTTGGGTAATGGTCGCTAAATCCACAGTCAGGGATTATATTCCAGGCTGACTTTGGTGCAAGTTCAGCTGATATTATGGATAAGTCAATTGGACTTCCAGATACACTTGGGTTTTGGAACCTAGTACTACAATTATCATTTACTACTACTAAATTTTTTTCTATGATTAGTTCTGACAGTACCTTGCCATTATGATTGACCCTAGTGCTACCCCAAGTACTATGGTGTGCATTCAAGTCTCCCATAATTAGTATCTGCCCATCTACTGAGTCACATAGTCTGAAAAGTGTGCTTTTGCATAATTTATCTTGTGGGGGACAATAAATACTCATAATGTTTAAACTTCCAATTTTGATAGTGATTTGTTGAATCCTTTCATTGGTAAAATTTACTTTATTAATATGATTATATCTAGTGTTATTTTTAACAAGTATAGCGACACCGCCATACCCGTCAGGTCTATCTTTTCTAATAGTTTCAAATCCTGGAAAGGAGAATTTAAAGCTTGATTTTAGCCAGGTTTCGTTTAATATAATTACATCAGGTTTATTGTCCCTCACAAGATCAACTAGATTGTGTTTATTTGAATTTAAGCTACGAATGTTCCATTGCATCACCTTTATACCCATTTTAAAAACTAGATAAGCTATTGTCAGATGAGTTTAAATTATTTTCGGAGTTTTGTGTCAGTGTGTTAAAACGTGATTCAAATTTTTCAAAATTATTTATGTTTTTTGTTACTAATGGATTTTTGTTTATTGTGTTTTCAATTATTGGAGGAGTTAATACTTTTGGTATTGGGTGCTCTGTTCTTAGGGGGAGAAGTTTTGTAAAATTGATAATTGGGGATACTGGTGGGCTTCGACCATTTGGTGAAATTAGGCACGACTGGAAAGACGTGTCATTTGTTGTGTTTGTTATATTTCTTTTTTTTCTTTTTTGAGGGGGGACACTCCCCTAAAGTTATAGCTTGTTGTTAGGGTTGGTTGGATTTTTTTTTGTCTTAATGCAGGGAAGTCTCTAGGATGGGGTGCGAATTCGGGGTTAGGAAGATAGTTTTTTTTTCCTTTTTTATCTACCTCAAAATATGAAAGGTTTTCAAAAGCCATTACTTTTTTGATTTCTTTTTGGCGTTTAAATTCCGGGAAATTTTTATTGGTTGATTTGTGGGTTTTTTTGCAGTGGTGACATTTAATTGTGTCACAATTATGGCTGTCCTCGTGTATTGAGGCACAGTTTGGGCATTTTTTTTTCCTTTGTAATTTTTTTGAGTATGCCCGTAGATATGGCAATTAAAGCATTGTGTGACGGGAGGGATGTAGGGATTGATTTTTATTGGTAAGCTAAAGATACTTATAAATCTTGGTAAAACTGTTCCTTCAAACATTATGAGTAGTGTTTCGGAAGGTACATATTTAGCTACTATTTTACCAGATTCATCTTTTTCCAAGACTTTCCTTTTTAACCTTTTAATTTCAATTATTTTATTAGAAGTTGTTATAGCATTCGAAATTTCTTCGAGTGGAATATTTATATCAATGTGTAGAGCTACACCCTTGCATGTTACCCTATGGTAAAGGATGTACAAATTGTAACCTTTATTTTTGAATGTTTCATTTTCAACGAACTTGTTTGCCGCTGTATAATTATTAAATGTAATACAAACTCTGTTCTTAATAATAATAATAATAATAATAATTTATTCATGTTATTATACAGATAGTATTTACATATGTCTTAAAAAATAATAAAATTAGCTAGTCAAAGGACATGATAAAAACTACAATAATGAAATAGTTTAGTACATTGGTCACAAAATAAAACATTGAAAATTAGTATATAGTTCATACATGCACATTCTTAAAAACAAACAAGTATATTAAAAAGGTTCTCCATTTAAAAATTCGTCAAAAGAATAAAAGGCTTTTTGTATAAGTATTTTTTTTATCGTGGTTTTAAACGAGTTTAAATCCATAGTTTTTATAGATTTAGGCACTTTATTATAATATTTGGGTCCAAGATAACTTATTGTCTTTTGGGTTTTGGTTAGTCTACAAACTGGCAACCTTATGTTATCTTGACTTCTAGTGTTATGCAGATGGTTGGAGTTATTATTTTCAAACTTTGTCAAATTAAGCTTGGTATAAACCAAAGTTTCAAAAATAAAAATGGACGGAAAAGTGAGAATTTTAAGTTCAGAAAATTTACTTCGACAGTCTTCGCGATAATTTAGTTCGGATACTATCCTTACCGCTCTACGCTGTAAGGAAAATATTCGATGCCAGTTTGCAGCCTGACCCCAAACTAATATTGCATAAGACAAACCAAAGTTTCAAAAATAAAAATGGACGGAAAAGTGAGAATTTTAAGTTCAGAAAATTTACTTCGACAGTCTTCGCGATAATTTAGTTCGGATACTATCCTTACCGCTCTACGCTGTAAGGAAAATATTCGATGCCAGTTTGCAGCCTGACCCCAAACTAATATTGCATAAGACAGTAACGAATGACACAATGAAAAATATGCTGTCTTTAATACAGGAAGTGATACAGATTTTGAGAGATTTCGTAACAAATATATATTTTTACTATTACTACTTACCCTTTCCTTGGATTTTTTTTTACATCAGCTATTTGGAGGTTATATACCTATATCTCTTGCAAGGGCTGGTTATATCTTACTATGCTTTGGTTATTTGTTGCTTCCATGCACACCTCATATGGTGCAAAGTCGCTAGGTTTGTACTTGAAGTTTTTTGCCGTTTGTGTTTTTTTCACCGCTTCGGTATCCATTATTAAATTTATGTAAATTTTTAACTTACCGACGCTATTTTGAGGAGATAGGTTCAACAAACAAACAGAAGATTTTTTTTTAGTATTCTTTTTTGTTTGTAATTATACCCATAAACTGATATTTTTATAACTTTTAAGCTTTAAGTAATCGCCACTTTTAGTGCGTGCTGCCTTTACCGTGAACAACGCGCGAATGCTGATACATAGTTAAAAGAACGATTATTGTTTTATAACCTTACTTTAATTATTTTATAGGATATGTTGTAATTATTAATAAATTCTACTTACAAGTGTTTGACTAAAAGAAATAACCCCATTTTGATTAGCAGTTTATGCAAGTTTGAGTTTCAATAGTTGGCGAGTTCTGGCTCTTTATTATAATCCTAATATTACGCGTACTACTGTCAAATCTCAATAATTGGGTTATTTCACTTGTTTTCAGAGATAAGCGTTGTTCCAGTCACGGAAGTTGTCCAACGAAAATATTTGTACATTTTCGGTTACGCATGCATGCTGAGCGAAAATAGCTATTCACGATCGTTTATTTGTATATTTATTTACCTGCTGTACTCGCTTATACTCACTTGAATAACAACTTTTTTTTATTCTAGTTATATAGATATATTTATGGTAGAACGTAAGATAAATTATTATAAATATTATTTTGCTGGCTTATATACAGGGTATACTGATAGACATTAATTTTGGTTATAATTTTTATTTGTAATTTTCTTATACAGAGTGTTTGTAGAATTTAACACTTGCAGTTAACTACAAAAATATTATATTTTGTTTTGTTAGATACAGGGTTTACTGGGGGCGTTTACGCAATAAATTGTTATGTGTTTAAATCTGGTTAGTGCTTATTTTATTCGTTTCCTTTGCGGTGTTTCCTGTTTAGTATTTTTGTTAACATTTTTGTATTACGTTGCCGACCCAATTAAGTGTATGAGGTTTCTTAGTTTGTTAGTACCATTACCTTATTGGATCTTAAAAACTAAGTGGCGCCTAGGTATTTTTGATTTTATTTATCCCACCCCTTCTTCACTGTAGCTACAGGGGCTAGGGTACAATAAGTCGCTGAGGGTTTATTATACCTTTAGGGCATCGTATTACGAGTAGCACCACTTACAAGAAAAGGACAACTGGTGGTCATGGGTCGAGCCGCAACAAAAGGCATTTATAACTATAAAACAGATGTTTACAAAACACAAATCGCCGACGAGTAGTATGGTACTACAAATAAAAGCCCAGAAGAAAGTAGTAAATTACACCCCATTGAGAAGACGCCCGTGCCCTTTCACACATTGCACATTGACCATGTCGGACCATTTGAAACAAGTTACCGGAAACACAAATACATAGGTATTTACAGTGGTAGACGTTTTTACAAAGTTTGTGATAATCGAACCAGTGCGCGATGTTAAAACACGACATGCTTTAAAATCCCTGACCGATAATGTACATTTATTTGGCGTTCCGACGCGTATAACACTATGTAACATGATATTTGTTTATCTGGATTTTATTACACAAATCTTAGTAGGCCATGCCCCCGATTACGTAACATACATTTGTTTTTTCAAACTGTCAAATTTTCAACGACAGCCGTCAGATCGTGTTGATGGCTTTGAGTGTCATTAGGGGACATCCATTAATTACGTGAGGCATTTTTCTGATAATTTAGACCCCTCCCTCCCCTTGGTGAGATTTGGTGAGATGTGGTAGACCCCCTTATCCCTTACGGAAGATTTTGGCCATTAAACTTTCTTTGTGGACAACATGTAAAAAAAATGAATAATTTTTTTTTACAAAATTTGATTATAATACATATTTTTTAAACTCAAAACAAACGTGATTTTAAATGAAAGGTTTCCTTGGTAACCACAAAAGAGAAAATTATACTGACCTTGTCAAAGTTTTATTAGGAAGTTTTAAAGAAATGGGATGCCGCATCATGCTATGCTCACTCCCCCTTTCTTTTCAGACCTTAAAATTAGTTGCGGATAGGATCGACTATAGCGCTGAAGCAGCAGAATTTAAATAACACGCTTTTTTAGGTGGCATCTTTGTCAATTTGACAATTTGTCAATTTTTCGTTTAAACTTTAGAGACCCCATTATTGTTGTGTTCATAGATGACCGAAGGTTTTGTTCCAGCTTTGTTCTAGACAAACAAGTTTTCCTTTTGTGCGATTTTGTTAGTTTGACTTTTTTACAATGGTGTTTAAATGTGCTGTTGTTAATTGTAGAAATACAAGTAACGAGGCAGTATTACACTCGTTTCCTAAGGATCCTGACGTAAGTTAGTTAACTTTAGAAATAACCAATACAATATATAAAAAAATGCCTTATAAATAGGTAAAAATGAGTCCGAGAAGAAGAAGGAGGCTATTAAAAATTTTAAAAATATTGTTAACTAAATTAGTATTTTTTTTGGTTTAGACATTAATGCTTATTTGCTTTGTTTTATAATTGTAAACTTTATTTTTATATACTTCATTAAAAAAATATCTAAAATCATAATTTGTTTGTTTTATTACATTTTCCTAATTTAAGGATTTTTCAAACTCATTATTAATTTATTTTATTGTATATCGCCTCCTGTAATCTACAATGTTACATTTAGTGATTAATATAAGAACTTTTAAATTGCCTTAAATTTTGTAATTGTAAACTGTGAGAAGTTTGTTTAAAATACAAATCTGATTAGTATGAAACTTACCAATACTTATTACTATTGGATTTGATAGAATTCATTATAAAATGCAAACATCTTAAGAGAAAACCAACATAAGCATGAAAACTTCAAACCTTAGTAATATTATATTAAATTTTGTTTTCTTTTAAATTGGGTGAATTTTATAATAAAGCTTACGAAATCTTATTGGACATTTGAAAATACAACATATTTAAATATGTTTGTTTAAAATTTCTAGACAATGGTTTTAATATTAAATTTTTTTTATAAGGACCCATTGTCTCACAATATAATAATTAATTTCTGAAAGTCTCTAATAAAAATTAACCGATTTAAATATATTTGTTAGTCAGTTTCATTCGAGCCAGATTTGTATATAAAACAAAATTTTTACGGTTTACAATTTTAAAATTCAAGGAGATTTAATTTAGTACAGATATCACACATTAGATGTCGCACTGTAGATTCCAGGCGGTTTAAACTGTTAGTAAAGCCCTTGGGCAATAGATGTCGCTATCTAGAATGGATCTGCTTGCAGCGCCACGGGCGGTGATATCCGCTGTTAAATTAACTTTGTTTCGATTTTCTAACGAGAGTCGGCTATCTATACCTTCGGTCATCTATGTGCCGCATGTCGTTGAAAGTACCTACACTATTTGCATTCGCATCTTTACTTTTTCCGTGAAAATCTAGGAGATGTCAGCGAAGAACATGGAGAAAGATTCCATCAAGATATTCGGGCAACGGAAAAGTGATAACAAGGAAAGTGGGATGAGACAATGATGGGTGACTATGTTTGGAATCTACTTCGGGAAGAAAATGCATCATATAAAAAAAAGTCGTATTAAAATTAATTTTTGAGCCAAGATTTAAAATCTATGTTAAGAAAATATTTTTCTAGATTGTATGTTTTGTTAAAATAATAACTTTGAGTTGAATTTCTTGCCATTTCTTGTCAATATTTTTTTTGTTTTTGATAAAACTGGGTTTGATTATATTATATAAATACCCCTTAAAAAAATAAAAACATCACTAAATTTTTTAAATTAAGTTAAAATAGTTTTTTGGCACACAAATATTGATAATTTAACAAAAAAATCCAATAAACAAAACAAAAATCAAATTTTGTTACATAATTATAATTAATGATCGGGGTACCGAATTTACCTCAGCCAATTTTAACGCGTTTTGCAAAAACTATGGTATTAAACATGTTATAAGCACCGTGGCTACTCCGAGAGCCAACGGTCAGTGCGAGCGTTATAATCAAATGCTTGTTAACGAGTTAGTTACGACGGCGGCCGGTAAAAATCCTCGCGAGTAGGACAAGTACGTTTAACCAATTCAAAGTGTCACACAATAAAGGAATTAATGCAACCCCGATGGAGGCGCTTATTGTTTGCTACAGCAGTTCGACACAAAATTGCGCAGTACATAACCGAAGATCAAAGACGGCAGAAGGAACGCTACGACAAGGGTCGTCGCGACGCTGTTCAGTATGAAGTAGGGGATCTCGTCATGGTCACCATTACCAGTGAAGCCACCGCTAGTGGAAGCCCCATTATGAAGTCGAGGACTTGCGCGAAGGGCGCAAGCGGACAAAGTCGGTGGCCGCAGCGGATCACCTTAAGAGGTGGATAAGTTTACAAGGCGACGATATGTAAGTACATAATATGTTATATATTATGTTATGTTATGCTATGTTATGCTATGCTATGTTATGTTATGCTATGTTATGTGTTATGTTATATTATAAGTATAAGTACATATAAGTAGATAGCAAGACCTAGAGGGAGCGGTTTGACAAAGTGTCACAATAAAGTAGGATCCTGAAGGATTAAAGTAAATACCAAAGTGGTATGATGAAGAAGGGGGGACGCAGTGCACGCGTCTTTCCTTACGAAATATGTGGGACAAGGCCAAAGTGGTGGCGTCTTACGAGGGGGGACAGAGTGAATATTTTGTTCCCGAGGTTGCGCGCAAGTGATACCAAAGTGGTTCGTTGCAAGCACCAAGTAAGACCAAAGTGGCCTGTTTAAACAAATCAAGACAGGTTGTATTTTTTATGGAGGAGTGATACTACAGCTCCGTCTCCTCCATTTTAACTATTAAGTAAAGTAACAGAATTTTCATCGTAGGTCCATTGGAAGTATAATTTCATCCAAATGACGTTTTCCTGCAACCAAGAGGGTAGGTACCAGTCTCAAACAATCCTGCCAGAGAAGGTCAGGGAGTGACTTACTCAGGATGGCCGAATGTTGGATAATTATGTCTTCATTATATTGACTCGATTTAAGTATAGGTACAATTAAATTAACACTAGCACCCTTGGTGCGATTCGTAAGTAAAGAACCATGTCAAACGTCACATAAATTGCCTTTGTATATAATATTACTTTGAGAGGGCCACACACTAAGGGGTTTGGGACATATTTTCGTGAGAACCGAATGTTTTAGTTTTTAGTCAGGTTTCTTGTCGAACACTCGTGTATGATAATTAGTAAATTACTTAATCAACTATCCGTGTTTAATTAAAATACATCTGTAACAATTATAAAAAATTTTTTTTTTTTTTAAATAATTAGACAATCCTACTTCTTCTATTCTTTTCTGCTCTTTTTAGAATTTCGTTTTTAAACTAAATTATTAAAAAAACACAATTGTATTAAGTTATTGTTTTTATAATCAGCCAATGGATCTATGGTTTTCTATTCTTCTCTTTAGACTTTCGTTTTTAAAGAAAATTATTGAAAAAACAATTGTATTAAGTTATTTATTATAAGTTTTTTTTAATTATTGAGGGGCTTGGTGCAAGAACCGGGTATCTCCATATTCGGAAAATGTTCAGGAGAAAATAAAAACCATGTTAAAAATTATTTTGCACTGTATAATTTCTGCGGTATCTCCTGTATCTGATATATTTAATTAACGCTAACGTGGATATACACTAGGGTGTCCGTTATTTACCAACTTGTTTTTTTGTTCGCAGCGCCCCCTAAATTTTTAGTTTATGACCTAAAAAGAATTATTAAAAAAATTATAAAAAAAATATTCATTTTAAACCGATACATTTTCCGTTTAAATAACATGGGGTTTCGGCAAGTTTTACATTTATTTTTTTTTCTTTGAAGCAAGTAAATATACAGCAAAAATTTACACATATTTTTATAGGAAATTGAACGCTGTACAAAAAAGCTTTCTTATGATTTTTCGATAAATTCACTGGTTTAAAAGTTATTTAAGGTTTAAATTGAACTTAAAGTAATTTTTTCGATTTTTTTTACTTTGACTGCAAAATTATCATTATTTTTATGAAAATAAATTGTTAATTTTGGAAAATATGTGATTTTATTGTATTATTGAAATAGTAAAAATTATTGAAAACAGATAAGTGAAAATTATTGACAAGAGATTCCGATAAATTAAAAATTGTTTATTACATTAAAAGAATCTGGTAGTTTTACTCAAATTTAGAACGATTACTTTTTTTACATAATCTTTTTATTTCTGTGAAATTTTATTAAACGCCATTTTAGTTACGAGTTTTATTAGGCACGAGATAAGTTTATAAAGCGAGTTGCATACTAAGTATACTTTATCTACGACGAACACAAAGAAGAATTTAAAGCCAATTATATTTGTTAAACATTTGACATCTGTCAAATGTCAATGGAGTTAACCGCACTTTTCTCTAATATATAATAAAGCTAATTTTAGCCCGTGACTAAAATTCCCAAAAGCCACTACTTATTGCCAACTTCAGCCCGTGACTAAAGCGCCATAAAGTCACAGCTCGTCAATGTAGAAGTAGATAGATACATTTAACTTATTTGAAAAGGATAATTGGTAAATTCTCATATAACTTGTTCCGATGCTGTATCCACTTATTTTTGTGAAAACTAATTCTCGCTCAAGGTTTTTTTTAGTGTAATAAGCATGTAGCATTTCAAGGTAATGGGAACTTAAATTATGACAACCCTAATCTATTAATTTTTTCCTAAAATGCAGGCTTTATGTTGCAAATGTCACATAAGTTACCGGTCTCCAACTGCAATATCCTAACATTGATGAATATTTTAACAAAATGGCTGTTGAAACAACTAATGTTAGTGCTTGATTAACTAAAAATAGACTTAAGATTGACGAAAAATTATTTTATCCGAAATCGGCAGTAAAGTAGAACTTTACTGCCGATTTATTTTAATTTACGATTGTTGACTACTTTACTGCCGATTTCGGATAAAATAATTTTTTGTCAATCTTAAGTCTATTTTTAGTTAATCAAGCACTAACATTAGTTGTTTGAACGGCCATTTTGTTGAAATATTCATCGATGTTAGGATGTTGCAGTTGGTGACCGCTAACTTATGTGACATTTGCAACATAAAGCCTGCATTTTAGGAAAAAATTAATAGATTAGGGTTGTCATAATTTAAGTTCCCATTACCTTGAAATGCTACATGCTTATTACACTAAAAAAAACCTTGAGCGAGAATTAGTTTTCACAAAAATAAGTGGATACAGCATCGGAACAAGTTATATGAGAATTGACCAATTGGTGTAGCGGAAATGTCTGCATCTCATACTCAAGACAACGTATGCGTAACTACGAATTTTATTTTGTCGTAAAAATAATTGTTAAAAGAATTTCTACGTCATCAACTGTACTTTTTATTGTATAATATTTTATAAAATCATATAATTTTCCATCTTTGCTTACTATAGATTTATTACTTACTGTAGTTAGATTCAGATTAGAATGAACCAAATTATACTACATACTTATATTTCAGGTACATGCACTTTACATTTAGGCTTCTTACAATTTTACGTCTATTCAATACTATGGTCGATACAAAACTGTCTCTTGGTGGGGGGTTTCTTGTACCCATAGAAATTATTATTATTTCTATGCTTGTACCATACGAGTTGTATGTACAGGGTGTATACATAATGTATAATACATTGCATCGTATGTAAAGGGTGTATACATTGTATATAAAATTTTGTAGAATTTCACAGAAATAAAAAGATTATGTAAAAAAGTAATTGTACTAAAATTGAGTAAAACTAGTACCAGATTCGTTTAATATAATACAAAAATTGAATTTATCGAAATCTCTTGTCAATAATTTTTATTTTTTCAATAATGCAATAAAATCTCATATTTTCAAAAATAAACTATTCATTTTCATAAAAATAATTATAATTTTGCAGTCAAAGTAAAAAAATCGAAAAAATTACTACAAGTTTAACTTTAACCTTAAATAACTTTTAAATCAGTGAATTTATGAAAAAATCATAAAAAAGTTTTTTGTACAGCGTTCAATTTCCTATAAAAATATGTGTCTCTTATTTATGTATATTAACTTGCTCGGGAGAAAAAAATTAAATGTAAAACTTGTGTTAAATGTATCGTCTTTGTGGCACGGTTTAAAATGAATATTTTTTTATAATTTTTTTAATATTTTTTTTTAGGTCATAAACTAAAAATTTAGGGGGCGCTGCGAACAAAAAAAACAGGTTGGTAAATAACGGACACCCTAATCTACACGGTTTGTGCACCGAACGATGCGGACTACTGAAGGGTGTATCTTCCACCTTCCATCTTAGACTTTCGTTTTTAAAAACAATTGTATTAAGTTGTTTTTTTTAATAATTAGACAATCCTTCTATCTTTTATGGGTTTCTGCTCTTCTCTTTAGACTTTCGTTTTTAAAGTAAATTATGAAGAAAAAACACAATTGTATGTTATTTTTTTAAATTAATTAGACAATCTTCTCAATGCTCTTTTTAGACGTTCGTTTTTTAACTAAATTATTTAAAAAAACACAATTGTATTAAGTTATTTATTTTAAGTTATTGTTTTTATAATCAGAATGGATTTCTGTTCTTCTCTTTAAACTTTCGTTTTTAAAGTAAATTATTAAAAAAACACAATTGTATTAAGTTATTTATTATAGGTTATTTTTTTAATAGGTAATTAGACAATCCGTTTATCTTGTATAGTTTTCTGCTCTTCACTTTAGACTTTCGTTTTTAAAGTAAGTTATTAAAAAACACAATTGTATAAGTTATTTATTTTATGTTATTTTTTTAAATTAATTAGACAATCCTTCTAAATGCTCTTTTTAGACTTTCGTTTTTAAACTAAATTAAAAAAACACAATTGTATTAAGTTATTTATTTTAAGTTATTGTTTTTATAATTAGACAATCCTTCTCTTTTATGATTTTCTGCTCTTCTCTTTATACTTTCGTTTTTAAAGTAAATTATTAAAAAACACAATTGTATTAAGTTATTTATTATAAGTTTTTTTAATAATTGGACAATCCTTTCATCTTCTATGGTTTTCTGCTTTTCTTTTACACTTTCGTTTTTAAAGTAAATTATGGAAAAAATTATTAAAAAAACACAATTATATTAAGTTATTTATTATAGGTTATTTTTTTAATAATAATTATTAGACAATCCTTTTATCTTTTAAGGTTTTCTGCTCTTCTCTTTAGACTTTCGTTTTAAAAGAAAATTATAAAAAAATACAATTTTATAAGTTATTTATTTTGTTATTTTTTTAAAATTAATTAGACAATCCTTCTCAATGCTCTTTTTAGACTTTCGTTTTTAAAGTAAATTATTAAAAAAAAATACAATTGTGTTAAGTTATTTATTATAGGTTATTTTTTTAATAATTAGACAATCCTTTTATCTTCTATGGTTTCTGCTCTTCTCTTTAGACTTTCGTTTTTAGAGTACATTATTTAAAAAATACAATTGTATAAGTTGTTTATTTTATGTTATTTTTTTTAATTAATTAGACTTCTCAATCCTCTTTTTAGACTTTCGTTTTTAAAGTAAATTATTACACAATTTTATTAATTATTTTTTTTTAATAATTAGACAATCTTTTTATCTTTTAGGGTTTTTTGCTCTGCTCTTTGGACTTTAGTTTGTAAAAAACACAAGTGTATTATTTGAGTTGATTATTATGAGTTTTTTTTTACAATTAGACAATCCTTCTATCTTCTATAGTTATCTGCTCTTCTCTTTAGACTTTCGCTGCATTTAACATACTGAATGTTTTCTGTTTTGTTATACCTGTTTTAATATATTTCTTTGTGGTTAACAACTCATTTTTAGATTCTAAATAACACTGCATATAGAACTGTCACTGCCACTGTAAAAAGCTAAACGCAATGTGTCGCGTTTGTATCCTATTTTTTACGCTTTTCAATTTACGTTCCTGTGTTACAATATATAGGTATGTTACGCCGAATTTGCGTAATTGCCGATTTCATGTATTCGGCAAAATTTTGCCTAATTCGTAAAATCGGCAACGGACTTGCCGATTTCATGAAATGGGCAAAATGTTGCCGAATACATAAATTGGGCATATATAAATTTGCCGATTACATGAAATAGGCAACCATATATTATTTTTAAATTTGAGGTTATGTTGTAGGTATGTAAATACCGTTCTTCGGAATAATAGTAATATTTGGTGTTATCCGTGAATATATATTGTTAAAATGGGTGAAGTTGGTAAATCTAGTCAGGTGTGGGTCGACGAATATGAAAAAGAGGTAATAAAAACGCTACAAGCAATAAGCAATGGCAAAACTATCGAGAAAAACTGGCAGTTTTATCACATTTAATAGATTTTGCTGGAATAACAAAATTATGTAGAATTAAAGATAACAAAATAATGATTACTAAAACGAATGCATGGAATGTAATTCGAGATTTACATACAGATTGCGGACATAAAGCAGAAAAAAAACTTGTAAAAAATGAATATTGATAAAACACCGCAAAAATGAGCCAAACTCAACAACACAACCCGACCGACCCCGCCCCATTGGCCCCCCCGCCCCAAATGTCTTGCCATGCTGCAAGAAGCTGTGATATTTTTGAATGTTAAAAATAATAAAGTTTTAGTTTTATTGTTTAGAGAAAATATATATATTTTTTTAATAAAATGTGACTTTCATTTATTTATAAAGAATTAATACATTGTTGAAAGATTATATATTTTTTCTACTCCCACCTTTAAAACGCCCTTTATCGTAAATGTTTCCATGACACTAAGTGACCTTTTAAATACACATTGACAAGTTGTGGCTTTACGGTGCTTTAGTCACGGGCTGAAGTTAGCAACAGGTTTTTAGTCACGGGCTGAAGTTAGTTTTAAGTTAGTTGACAGTTGTCAAATGTCATACAATCGTTAAAATAAAGTGCCTTTCTTGTAAAATAATACTAAATGTAAAAATTATTTTATTATCTCAATACAAAAATACAAAAATATTAAATAGTTTCTCAACGCCAATATTTGAAAAGTTTATATGAACATTGTACTGACCTTTTAATTTCGCCGGCAGTAAACTATAACTTAAATTCGGGCACGGACTCTACTGTAAAGTCCTCATAAAACATTTCCTATACTGTCACTGTGAAAAACTGTCAATTTTCAAGATACATTTCGATTTATAACCTTTATAATTGTGTTTATAAAATGTAAAAATGTGACATTTGACAGTTTCCCCTGTTGTTTCATAGATGGCGCTCTATACAATTTTATGAATTAAATCATTTTAAGATAATAATAAGTATTTGTCGTAGAAAAAGTATAGTATGCACCTCGTTTATAAACTTTTCTATACACTCATTAACTTAAGCACTCGCTCGCAAGCTCGCTCGTGCCTAAATTTAATTCGTGTATAAAATGGCGTTTATCAAACTTGATACATAATATACTATTTTTATTTTTGTAATAAAATATTTGAAAGCTCATTTGAATTATTAAATTATCTGTGTGCCTATTCGTTGAAATAGGCAAACTTAATTAAAATAATTGCCCATTATATGAAATCGGCAAGTCCGTTGCCGATTTCATGAATTAGGGAAAATTGTGCCTATTACATGAAATCGGCAATTACGCAAATTCGGCGTAACATATATATTCCACGCGTTCGGGCATCACACCGGGAAAAAGCAGAAGCACTGTGCTCGGCAGTGTTGCCAGTATCACAAAAATTAAAGTACTAACACAATAAACCAAAAAGTACTACTGTCTGTCCACTCTAAGTTGGCGGAACTAAGGAATTTTGTAGTTTAGATATTAAAGAATTGTCGTACTGTGTGCTTTTAAAACAGTTTTTATATTATAAATAATACTAGTACATATTATATACTAGTATTATTTATAATATAAAATCTGTTTTAAAAGCACACATTACGACAATTCTTTAATATCTAAACAACAAAATTCCTTAGTTCAGCCAACTTAGAGTGGACAGACAGTAAATAGCTTTAAAAAGTACTGATGACGTCATCGAAATAATTATTTCACAAAAGGTATAATTCATAATTGTCTTGTACTTGTAAGTAAAAAATAAATGTTTTGAACATGAAATAAAACAAATAACAGCAGTTGTTGCTTTGTTATAATATGTTATTAATCAGAAATATAATTATGTTCCTCTTCTTTCAACTTGGCTAGTAATTATGTTAATAGACCTATCCCATAAAACGGACTTTTGGATAGCGCGTGCGTGAAAAGGCAGGTCGTCTTTTTTTAATTATATAAAAGAGAAAGAGATACCACTCTTCTTCAGGCACGCGCTATCCAAAAGTCTGTTTTATGAGATAGGTCTATCATTACAAACTTTGAATTATTTATATGAAAATGACAGATCGGATTGACGGGGGAAACCATTGCCAACTGTCGGTAAATAAACCGCAGAACGATCGAGATAAAATAATTTAGAGCGGATTTGACATCACGTGACCTTATCTTGATGCGCAGAACAAACCCAAAATTATAAAACGACAGTGCAGCGTTGTCTGCACTTAAAAAAATCGCACTGTTGTAACTTCTAACATAAAATGAAAAAAGGAGTTTCACTAAATGTCGTAAAAAAGTACTAAATCTTACGCGGTAGCACTAAACTTATACTTATGGACTAAAAAGTACTAAAATTGTACATAATATGTACTAACGCTGGCAACACTGGTGCTCGGTCTCGACCTCAGTCAGCCGTCCGCTGCCCTTTTCTCCTACTTTCTTCCCCCACCCACTCCGAATAGCGTGCGAACTGCTGGAAGCGTTTGCCGACGATGTCGTCTTCAAACGCGCAACCACGAGTACAAGTCCGGTTGCAGGCAACCAGCTCTCTCCTCCTCTACGTCTGCATTTTCGTGCTTCTACCTCCTTAGAGAAGAGCAGACAATAATTCGGTGCTGTTTCTTGGTGTGTTTGGTTATTTTCGGGGTTTTATTGTGTGTTATAATAGGTTTTGTGTTATGTGTCGTGATAGAGTGGTTTACGTGAACCAGGATGTTGTTTAAGCGAAGAACAACGTCTAACGGATGAATATGCTTTCCGGATATTCACACTAAGATATGACAGTTACCGTAAAGGTAAAAATACATTTTCTTACCATAATAAAAAAATATTATTGTAAATTATTTCAAACTACATAGACAAATTGAAAAAATGATATAAGTAATACTTATTAACTTCATGAACACACCATTGGCTGCCGAGAAGTTACGATTTTATTTCCCTCGACTTCTTTTTCGTGTGGCAAACCGTATACAGTGTGTTTCATTTTGATTTGGCGACAATTCTGTATTAATAGCCTTGGAATCTCCCATAACAAGAACCTTACATCCGTACTTATAACCCAGATTTGTGCTGTATCAGAACGGATTGCTAAATTATTTAATGAAAGTTTTCGGTCGTTCTGTATGCCACATAAACACACAGTGTTAAATCCGGTTCGAAAGTGGAAACTGCAGAATATTTCTCATCTAGTTTGTCGATAACTTATCTTTTATTATGTATTATTACATGAGTCATTTTTAATTTTAATTATGTCCACTGAAGTGATATGTGAAAATTAATTAAAATGAAATAAATTATACAGGGTATCCCAGGTTTTAGTGGCACGACTTCAGCAGCGTATTTTATAATTATTGGTTTCGTAAAGTTCATGAGATTTTTTTATCGTATTAATTTAAAAATGTTGATTATACAAAGGTGAGTAACTGTGAACCCATAAAATTTACAAAACGGAATATTTCTTCAATGAATTTACCTACATCCTGTTTCGTAGACAGTAAAAACAAATCTCACAAATTTATTTATATCAGATTCCCATTCTTACGGTTAATTTAAATAATTTTTTGGATAATAATAAGTATTTGTCGAAAAAAAGTATAGTATGCAACTCGTTTATAAACCTTTTTAGACACTCGTTTAATTAAGCACTCGCTCGCTCGTGTCGTAATTAAATTTGTGACTAAAATACTCCTATTGCTTAATTTTGTTTTTTTTTTCGTGAATATTGTTAAACATTATAGTCCAAGATCCCAGGGCCGCCAGACCTACGTCATTTTAATACTGCTGAGATTTTTTTAATAAATGCCCTAATATGTTGTTAAAAACGTATGGGTACTTGCTAGCTTGAAAGCAGGGCCCTTTTACAGATAACGGGCACTAAAGGTACATAAAAAAGGTACCTGTCTACGTTAAAGTAATACCGCTGGTTTTCATATATGTTTTACACATTGTTATTAAAAAACAACATTCATTATTGCCAGACGCTTTCCAGGGGACCTAACTTCCGCCAGACGCTTTAAAGCTCAAGAAAAAAGGGCTGAACCTACGTTATAGTAGTACTCCTGAATTTTACATATATTTTTTGAGTAATTATTTTGAGACCTTTTATAAGCAGCCAGACCAATCCGAGGGGCCCAAGCCCCCCCCAGACGCTTTAAAGGTCAAGAAAAAAGGGGGGAACCTACGTTATAGTAGTACTCCTGAATTTTATATATATTATTTGAGTGACTATTTTCTGATCTTTTGTAAGCAGCCAGATCAATCCGAAGGGCCTAAGCCCCCCAGACGCTTTAAAGCTCAATAAAAAATGGAAAAATCTACGTTATAGTAGTACTTTTGAGTTTTACATATTTTATTTGGGTGATTATATTAACACCTTTTATAAGTAGCCAGACCAATCCGAAGGTCCCAAGCCCCCCCTGGCGGTTTAAAGGCCAAGAAAAAATGGGAGAACCTACGTTATAGTAAAACTTCTAAATTTTACATATATTATTTGAGGGACTATTTTATGATCTTTTGTAAGCAGCCAGACCAATCCGAAGGGCCTAAGCCCCCTGAATATTTTATATATTATTATTATATATTTATTATTATATATTTTAAGACTTTTTGTAACTACCCAGACCATTCCAAAGGGCCTAACCACGCCCAGACACGATAAAAGTTACCCTGTGAGTACGAGAGCAAGGCATGCATGTGAGTGCGAGTGATAGTATAAGATGGCTTTATTAGACAGCTTCATGAAATTTAAGTTGTGTATTTGTCTTTATGGAATTTTTTAATAATGACTTAATAATATTTAAATTCTTGTTATAAAATTAGTTTTAATTAAATTATTCAAAATTTCAAAAAATTTCAAAATTTCAAAGATTTTCAAAATTTTCAGGATATCCAAAATTTTGAAAATTTCAATTTTTTTAAATATTTTCTAAAATTTTCATAATTCCCACACTAAACTTGTACCAACCAGGATAAACAATGGCACTTAACGGTAAGATCTTAAAATAGCCAATTAAATAATATATATAAAATTTAGGAGTACTACTATAACGAAGGTTCCCCCATTTTTTCTTGACCTTTAAAGCGTCTGGGGGGGGCTTGGGCCCCTCGGATTGGTCTGGCTGCTTATAAAAGGTCTTAAAATAGTCACCCAAATAAAATATGTAAAATGCAGGAGTACTACTATAACGTAGGTTCCCCCCTTTTTCCTTGACCTTTAAAGCGTCTGGGGGGGCTTGGGCCCCTCGGATTGGTCTGGCTGCTTATAAAAGGTCTTAAAATAGTCAACCAAATAAAATATGTAAAATTCAGGAGTACTACTATAACGTAGGTTCCCCCCTTTTTTCTTGACCTTTAATGCGTCTGGGGGGGGCTTGGGCCCCTCGGATTGGTCTGGCTGCTTACAAAAGGTCTTAAAATAATCACTCAAAAAATATATGTAAAATTCAGGAGTACTACTATAACGTAGGTTCAGCCCTTTTTTCTTGAGCTTTAAAGCGTCTGGCGGAAGTTAGGTCCCCTGGGATACGTCTGGCAATAATGAATGTTGGTTTTTAATAACAATGTGTAAAACATATATGAAAACCAGCGGTATTACTTTAACGTAAAAAGGTACCTTTTTTATGTACCTTTATTGCCCGTTATCTGTAAAAGGGCCCCGCTTTCAAGCTAGCAAGTACCCATACGTTTTTAACTACATATATATTAAGACATTTATTAAAAAAATCTCAGCAGTATTAAAATGACGTAGGTCTGGCAGCTCTGGGATCTTACTCTATTATAAATTTTCACTAGTAATACCACTAGAGGTCAAATTATTTCCGGAAATTTTTTCGAGCTCATGAATATTTTGAAAATTATCCCGAGTCGAAGACGGATAATTTTCTAAAAATATTCATGAGGGAGAAAAAATTTCCGGATTTAATTTGACCTCGTGTGGTATTTGGTAAGAAAATTCCACACCAAATTGTGTTTAAATAATTAAAATTTATTTTTTGATTTAACTTGACCTCGACTTGATTATTTAGTTACCATGGCAACTAAGTCAACCCCAACCTAAAAGTTATTTCAGTTTTGAAGCTGTCAAGCGGCACGACGTAAAAAATGTGAAATTGTCTGCTGTAATGATCAATCATCGTGCAATGACTTATTTACCCGCATTATTAGAGGATTGTGGCTCCTACTTGAAGAAAGAAAATTTGTTTTGAATTGTTCACGAATATTTGCATCTTAACTATTCAAAACTCAAAGTGCTAAATGGAAAAAAAGGTGAATAGAATAGTGTCTAAATATTATATATATTTCATTAGACATAGACATTTAATTTATTTCAAGTCCTGCATTTTCGCCATTAAGAAGAAAGGAGGTGTCCAACGAATATAGAAAACATCTAAACTTTGTAATGGAAATGTATCAAAATTATCATGTAAACAAATAAAAACCAGATTGTCAAAAAAATATTCTGTCATTATAAACGTCAAAAAAATTTCCAGTATAATTCGCTGTTGGGTACCCACGAGGAAAAAATTTCCACTAAAATTCAACCGTTGCCATGGTGATCTATGAAAAATACACGTTTTGATTGGTTAAAAATTACAGGTGTGGAATTTTCTGCCTTACAACGTAAATGTGGCCGATTTCAATATTCACTGTGATTTGAACCAATCAAATTTTAAATGGGAAGAAGGCGACTAGGTATAATAACATTTAAAATTGGTAAAAACTGAGGTTAACAATTGACAGATGTCAGATTTTATTTATTTAAGCCTGGTTCTAACAGAAAAGTAATTTAATTTAAGATGTAATTTAATTTAACTTAAAAGTTAAAAACCCAACAATCCTTTGTAACGTTCATACAGTGATGTAATTTAAAACTTAATTTAATAGTTGGCCAACTTTTATCTTTTAAATTAAATTACGTTATTTCAAGGTTATTTCGTATTATCTAACCTATTTTGTGTAAACGGTTTTAATAATAAGACAAATATTTCGATTGTAATTACCAAAGTAAGCCATATATATCTAAAACTTTAGTTTTAGATACATTAAGTAAGCACTCTCTTTAAAATATTGTTTTTAATTTCAAACACTATTAAATTACGTTACTTTTTGTATGAACGCAAGTAAATTAAATTACTTTTAAAGTTAAATTAAATTATATTACGTTATTTCTCTGTTAGAACCCAGCTAAATTTTAATTATCTACTTATTGGAGTAGATAAGGTATAGTATTACACTCGAGATTATGCGCAATATTCACTCGGATGATTTAGTTCTCTCGTCTGGCGACTCGAGACATAAACCTCATCCTCGTGAATAATAAATAGCCTGCAAAAAACTTACAAGGAATTGCTACTGCTTTTTAAATCAAACCCACTTAAAAATTCTAAAAGCAAAAATCAATCATGCAAACATTAAATCAGCGTTAATCTTTTATAATACTTTGGTAAAAAAACTATTTGCCTATTTGTGACGCAAAAGATTTTTACTATTTGTCGTTCTTGATTTTTAATAGGAAATGCTAAAACACGAATCAATGCCTACAACAAAGCTTCCGAAATGTAATACCTACCTTATAATAATTATTATTAATCGTGACATACGGAAACTCTATAGATCCTTGTTGTCCTGCCTTGCTCACGACCAATTACTGATTTATTATGATTGAGTTATGTTTATACACAATCGTAAACCGAATTCTTGTTTATAATTAAGCAATCGACGCCCGATTGTGTTAATTTATTGCATCGACGACATTCAATTTTTTTAAATTATTAATGGATCACACAGTCGATTATTATGGCAAGCCGTTTTAGTTTTTATTACTATCACATTTTAATTCGACTTTATTTCTATTTCCCTAAGGAAAATTACATTTTAATTACAAATTATAAATGAAATTCCTTTTTTAATAAGTATTGAAATTTTGGGTACATTAAATTGAAAAGATTAGATGTAGAGGATGATTTTCATTCGAAATTGTAATAAAAATACTAAAACAGTTCATTTTTATTTGAAATAATAATAAAATAGTTATTTATGTCATTAGGTTAAGAAGTAAGGCTTTTTGTGCTAAGCTCAAGGTTTGAAGGCCGACGCGTAGCGGAGGCCTACAATTGAGCGAAGCACAAAAAGGCACTTCTTGGCCGAATGGCATACAACATTTTATCTTCAAAGCACTTTATATAGGTCAATTTAATTGAACATCAAAGCGGCCTAACCTCACTTTTTTAGAATCTCATTTATTTATTAGCTAAAGATTACATTAAATGTACAATAATTATTGCTTTTAGAAGCAGTAATAGTTTGACAATACCTAGCAACATGATTTAAGTAGAAATGGATTTTTGCTATTACATTGAATTCAATTAATTGTTTAATAAATAGGTAGGTATCTAATTTCAATTTGTTTGGATTTTTTTATAAAAAAAAATAGGTAGTTTGGAATGTTTAAGCTTTGTTTAACATTTAATTTCACTGAAAACTTAAAGCAAATTAAATGGTAGAAAAAGAATCGTGCGTTTTCTTGGTTGCCTAACCTCACTTTTTGTTTTATTATTCCTATTTAATTTTAGAATAATTTAATGAAAAATATTAAACATTAACAGTAAAACAAACAAATTAGTGCTTATTATAAATAAATGAAACCAGTTTAGTACGTTAATTTCTTAGAAAAGGATTAATTTTTCAAAACAATACCCCTAGCGAGAAAAAATCGAACTAATTACTTGCCTCATAAAATTTTTTATTTCCACCTTCTTAGTAAATTACACTTTATAGGTTAATTTTGTTGTTTTTGTATCCAAGTAAACGATACATTATGAGAACAGACCTGTAATATTTTACGGGCTTGTATAAAAGACCTGTAAAGGTTTACAGGCTTGTAGAAAAATCAATTTATGAAATGAAATGACACATTTGACACATTAATTGAAATATTTAAATTTAAAAATCGTTATCTAAAGGTGAAAATAAAAGTTTGTACGTGCCACGCTTTGCAATTAATCTTTACTAGTCTCACTGGATTATGGGTTCGCTCCTGCGTCGCTTACCCACAAACTTCCAGCTCGCCCGTAAAGATTCATTTACAAAGCTTGACACGTAAATAACTATTATCGGCCTAGGCCATAACAAGGTATTTCTTTATCGAATGTTGACAACAATAAAGTTTAAATTATAGACCGCGTGGAGATAAATTATTTTTATGACAAATAGTAATTTTAATGGAAAGTAGTTTTTATTATAATTAAGAATTTAAATGCATTTCCGTTAACATAAATACAATTTCCCTTAAGGAAAATATCATTTCTGTTAAGAGAAATTGTATTTCCCTTAACAGAAATAGCATTTCCGTTAAGGGAAATTGGCGCCATCTATGAGAGGCTGAAGTTCAAATAGTTAATTTTTCATAATTCTATAAAATGAAATTATTGCACTGTAATTTTACAAAAGATTTATTAGTAAAAACAATTTTTTTGATTGTTACCTTTTTAACCTTTTTTACCAACCTTTTTAACCGACCAACCGTTACACATCCACCCAAAAAATATCACCCACCAGTGTTGCCAGATGTAAAAAGTGAAATTATCGAACAATATTGACAATATTATTGAATTATAATAATAGTAATATTAATAATTATGGGTACTACTCGAGAAAACGAAACTCTCCGAATCGAATCGCAATGACACCGATCGACTTTGGAATCGCATCATTCGAATAGATTTTTGTGTGGCAACGCCGCATGTGTAAGGTGTGTTTTGACGTTTTTAATAAAGGTTATTAAAACGAAAAGAAGTAGTAAATAGCAAACTGTAGTATTAATATTATTCATTATTGTTAATTGTGTCATATTTGTTGCATTCAAACAAAATGAAAGATTCTGGCATCCCAACCAAATTTGGCAGAACTCTGTAAGCGGTGGAAGGTTCGGCACCTTCACCACAGATGACGCCACTAATTTCTCTTAAGGAAAATGTAATTTCTGTTAAGGGAAATATCATTTCCGTTAAGGGAAATAACATTTTCGTTAAGGGAATTGTAATTTCCCTTAACGGAAATAGAAGTTAATTTTTGTTTAGTTAAAAATAAAAGTATTTGGGCTATTTTTTGTACATAAAAATTAAAAACATTTTAATTTGAAATATTATGATCATCAAGTCTCATTTTAATTCGATGTTATTTTCTGGTTCTTTAAATATTGTTATACTCTAAATTTTATTCGGGACAACATTTCAATGAGTATTTCAAATTAAAATGTTTTTAATTTTTATGTCATTTAGGAAAGTATAAAACTATATCTTTAAGGACAAATGCATTTATATTCGTAATAGTAATTTTAATACGTTTTATTTTAATACTTAGCCTGGTCTAACATAAATAAAATGTAACATTGTATCCAAGTCAGAAGCTACTTTAATAAAATTGAATTAAAATAAAATCCTTTTAATGTGTCATAAAATTGCTCAAAAAAACTAAAACAGTAAAAATAATTTGCATTAAAATTATAATTAGTAAATTTAATAAAATTTCTGTTAACGAAAATTGCTTTCACGTTAAAGACAATATTTAAAAAACCAATGGAAATAAATACAACAAATGCATTATTTTTACTATTTGTAAAGAAAATATGCATTCAATTTTGAAATTATAATAAAAATGTAATTTCCCTTATGGAAAATACATATAATTTTAATTATCTAATGTCTCATAGAAATCAAGTCGAATTAAAATGAGACTTGATAGCCATGTGTAATAAAAACTAAAACGGCTTGCCATAGATTATTGCATTGCATTGCCAATACAGGATATGCCTACATCGTAAGCTCATGATTCGAATGTATTGAGACTTGTAATTAATATTTTTTTTCTGTTTAAGTTAAATGTATTGCCGTGTTTGTAACATTCTATGCTGAATTTTTGACATTAGTATTTTATTTAATTCGTAAGATTGCTTTTAACATTTCGAATTTTAATTGGCAATAATTTTGTCTGCGCTTTTGTTTAATTTCGTTCGTGTTCCTTACCAGCATTAAGGCCAATTCTCACATAGCGACGCTACGCTACGCGACGCGACACTTTATGCCCAATTCTCACATAGCGACGCGACGCTACGCTACGCGACGCGACACTTTAAAATGTAGCTGATCAACGCGACTCGACAATATTTTGTCGCTTCCTGGAGCGACAAAACTGCGTTGGTCAGCTACATTTTAAAGTGTCGCGTCGCGTAGCGTAGCGTCGCGTCGCTATGTGGGAATTGGCCATTAGAGATGCGACTTGAAAAAAAACGGTCCGTTTTTGTTGTTTTTTTTTTCAGATAATACTTTTTTTCTTCAGATTAGTCCCATTTGCCTAATTTTTTATGTTTCCAGTCCAGTTCATGGACTAAAATTAGACACTAAATGACATTTAGTAAATGTAAATACAGTCTCGCGCTATGCACGCTCCACCACCACCGAAATGACCAATAATTTGTTCCTAAAAAAGTAACTACCTATAATATTTTTGATTCAGCGCTTGATTTTTCAAAAAGCTACTAAAAGCACTTTTTTCATGATTTTTCAAATTCATGTAGAGTATGGAAATTTTTTTTTTCAAAAAAACAATAGCAAATTCTTGTAGAACATTTATTCATTGGTGGTTAAGTCAGAAGTTCTGACTCAGAACATTCCGTGAAAAAAGAAAGCCAATTTTTTTTATTACGGTATTCGTTAGGATTGAGCGTTGCACGTTTTTCATATCCCAAAACTACAAACTTCAAGATTCAAATTGCTTTTTTTACGGCTCCAATACGACCATTTTTAACGAAGATACACCTATCCGAAAAATCGCAAAAAATTTGGAATTTTTTTTATCCTTTAATTTTTTCTATTAGTGTAGAAATTTTACATTGCTATTGGTTTCTTATGAGGAAACTACCAAATAATAAGAAATCAGATTTTTTAGTCTCGGTCAAAATTTTCAATAATGAAAAATGTAATATATTCACTTTATTATTAATAGGTACATTTTACTCAAAATTTCATTTTGAAAAATTACCCCATTTTTTAAGATTGATGTTATTAATTGACTGAATATGCTTTATTGTAGCCACGATTGTAGCGGATTTGAAAAAAAAACCGTTTTTTACATCTCTAACCAGCATCAATAGAGCGACTATTGGAGCTCATCAGTATTGAGTTGCTGTATGGTGCGGAACACAAGATATTCTCAATTGTCTGAATATATGTATGTTTAACATTCTAAAATGTGTTTTTTCTTTCTAAAAATGTTTTTTTGATTTTCTATGATGTCTTGAAAATATTGATTCATTGAAATGATTCTAATATTCTATTATTTCTTTTAAACATTCTAAATTGTGTTTCCAACATTATAAAACTTGTTTTTGACATTCAAAAATATGTTTTAGACATTTTTGCTTTTGATATAAAATTTGTTTTAGACATTCTTAGTTTGTGTTTTTGACATTCTCAATTGTGTTAATTTATTTTTAACATTCTAAAATGTGTTTTTTTTCTAAAAATGATTTTTTATTTTCCGTGATGTTTTAAAAGCTGACTATAGTCCATTCCATTTAAGAATAAAGTAGATGTCGCTGCAAAACGAGACAGGTTTACACAGGAGTACTCGGCAAATTTAACTATTATGGCGGTTGTCGTTAATAGAATATTAATATGTTACAACAAATATGGACAAATCAAAGCAACCCTGAATGTACAATATCATGAAAAAATAATTTACTTTACTAATTAAGACCTTTAGACACAGAAAAATACATGTATTATATTATTTTCAGAAAATAAGAAGAAATAAACATTAATTTGAGCAACATAACCTCAATTATTTAACTGCATTCCTTATGTCAGTTCATTTTTTTAATGTTTTATTAAATTTTTATGATTTTATAATATAATTCGTTTAAAAGCGAACTTTCGGTTAAAATGAACCAACTCGAATAATATCTACGAACCAAAGTCCTAAGTATTTGAAATTTGTTTATTTTTTCTAAAATAACAAACAAAGCGAACCATCGTTCATGGTTTATTACGGTTCGTTATAAGCGATTGCTACTCATTATTTGCTAAGGAATATTTAATGAAATTCATGGAATGAAATTAATTAATACATTTATATTTTAACATATAATTAAATTTAGCTATTGTAAAAATTTGGATTTGGATTTTTTTACATTCATTCATCATGAAGTCCCTACTTACCCCACTGAAAAAAGTTATTTAAAAAATTAAATCTAGTTTTTTAAATAAGGCTTAAATAAAATACAAATGCAATTCATAAAGGTTTTATTAAAAAAAAACAAAACTTTACAAAGACAAAACATTTTTTATTCAAGTCTCAAAAACATTTCCATTCATATCCTCATGTTAATTCCCTGTTGACTTTTACTCAAATACATTTAAGCCACCTTCCACAAACTCTGTTTCTGAACCAATATGGGTGGTAATAAGCCTTTTACCTTTGCCTGAAGGGTCTTTTAGTCCAGTCGATAACCCCTCATTAAATGCCTCTTGATATTATCAATATACACGTCGCATCAAAATTAACAGACCACTAAAATTTAGCACAATTTCATAGTTAATTTTCTCGCAAACTGCTTAATCGATTTGGACATTTTTTTTTAAAATGCAGCCTAAATCTTCAGGAATGACTCTGTGAAAGAACTTTTCATTTAAATCGAAGTTTTAGGCATATACAGGGTGTTTTAAAATAAACCAGTTTGTTGTCTAATTTTTGTCGCATCCTGTGAGACTTTCCATATGCACCAATTTTTTGTATTTTATTTGAAAATATTTGAAGTTTTTTATTACTGTTATTTTTGATCGCTGATCGCTGATAACGGTTGATCTGAAGAACTTTGACCTTCAGATGTTTTTTGTAGAGCGTGAATTTGTCTATAAATCCTCTCGCTTGGGTGTTGCGAAAACAAACCATTCCAAAGTTATAAGAATTCAAAATGAAAAAATAAAAATTCCCGTGTTATTGAAACGGAAAAACAAAAAATGAATTGAGGCAAACCTTAATTTTAATATAAAGGGTTCAAATAGGCGCCAACATTTTTGTTTTTTAATGTACTATTAATTTTTCAACACCATTGAAAAAAAATAATTGTTAATTTAACACCCTAATATATATATACAAAAATAATATTGTTTTTCTCCAGAAATATGTAGACGACATTTGCGGCGAGGGATGTTGCGCGTTGGGCGGTGGTGCCGCGGGCGGCGAAGACTCGTGCTACGACTCCGACTACGAGGTGGAGACCGCCACCACGATCACCACACCCGGCAGCCACCATCACCACGACGTGTCGCGAACCACCAGCGACACCTTGGCGGCGGAATACGCAGACTACGTGCAGTCCGCGCCCTGCCACCAGGGGGCGGCGGACTCCTCCCCCGGATACACCGCTAGAGTGGAGTTCGCGTTGAAGCTGGGCTACACCGAGCGCTTGGTGCAGTCCGCCCTTCAGAAGCTGGGCCCCGCGCCTGAGCAGAACGAGCTGCTCGCAGAACTGATCAAACTGGGGGCGCAGAAGGGCGGCGCGGGGGGCGGCACCTCGTGCGACAGCAGCCCCACCGACAGTACGGGCGACGTGACCGAGCTGCACGCCGAGCTGGACGCGCTGGCCTCGCAGCTTAGGCCCATCGTCATAGATGGCAGCAACGTCGCAATGAGGTAATTATGTTTGAGCGTTTGACATTCTAAATTGTGTTAAATTCTTTTGATATTCTGATTTCATTTAAACATTCCAAAATGTGTTGTTTTTTGTCTCTCTGTGATGTCTTGAACACCTGGGTTCGTTTAAATCGTTTTTATTTTCTATAACTAAATTAAGCACAATTGTGCTTCTAACATTCTAAAACTTGTTTTTGACATTCCAAAATATGTTTTAATACATTCATAGTTTTTGCTTTTGATATAAAATATGTTCTAGACATTCTTAGTTTGTTTTTTTGACATTCTCAATTGTGTTCATATATTTTTAACATTTTAAAATGTGTTTTTTTTCTAAAAATGTTTTTTTCTGTGATGTTAAAAACTGACTAGTTTGAATGGTTTTTATATTCTATGATTTATTTTTAACATTCTAAATAGTGCTTTTAACATTCTAAAACTTGTTTTTAATATTAAAAAAATATGATTTAAACATTCTTAGTTTGTGCTTTTGATATAATATATTTGAAGACATTCTCAGAATTAATGTATTTTTAACATTCTAAAATGTGATTTTTCTTTCTAAAAATGTTTTTTTGATTTTCGGTGATGTCTTGAAAATCATGATTCGTTTAAATCGTTTTTATATTCCTTATGATTTCTTTTAAACATTCTAAATTGTGTGTTTCAACATTCTAAAACATTTTTTGACATTCCAAAATATGTTTTAGACATTATTAGTTTGTGCTTTTGCTATAAAATATGTTTTAGACATTCTTAGTTTGTGTTTTTGACATTCTCAATTGTGTTAATATATTTTTAACATTCTAAAATGTGTTTTTTTCTAAAAATGCTTTTTGATTTTCCGTGATGTTTTAAAAACTAGTTTAAATGGTTTTTATATTCTATAATTTCTTTACAACATTCTAAATTGTGCTTCCAACATTCTAAAATTTGTTGTTAACATTAAAAAATATGTTATAGACATTCTTAGTTTGTGCTTTTGATATAAAATATGTTAAATACGTTCTCAATTGTGTTAACATATCTTTAACATTCTACAATAGGTTTTTCATATAAAAATGTTTTTTGGATTTTCTGTGATGTCTTGAAAAGCTTGATTCGTTTAAATCGTTTTTATATTCCATATGATTTCTTTTAAAAATTCTAAATTGTGTGTTTCAACATTCTAAAACATTTTTTAACATTCCAAAATATGTTTTAGACATTCTTAGTTTGTGCTTTTGGTATAATATATTTGAAGACATTCTCAAGTGTCTTAATATATTTTTAACATTCTAAAATGTGTTTTTTCTTACTAAAAATGTTTTTTAAATTTTTTGTGAAAATCATAATTTGTTTAAATCGTTTTTATATTCCATATGATTTCTTTTAAACATTCTAAATTGTGTGTTTCAACATTCTATAACATTTTTTAACATTCCAAAACATGTTTTAGACATTATTAGTTTGTGCTTTTGATATAAAATAGGTTCTAGACATTCTTAGTTTGTTTGTTAAAATTTTTAAATGTCTCGATTCGTTTAAATGGTTTTAATATTCTGTGATTTCTTCTCTAAATTGTGTTATCAACATTGATTTTTTTTTTATACTTAAAACATGTTTTAGACATTTTTAATTTGTGTGTTTGACATTCTCAATTGTTTTAATAAATTTTTAACATTCTAAAATGTTTTTCGTGATATTTTGAAAATCTTGATTCGTTTAAATGGTTTTTATATTCCATATGATGTCTTTTCAACATTCTAAATTTTATTTTGGCATTTCCATGTCTTAAATTGTGTTTTTAACATTTTAAACATTCTTTAATTTGTTTTTTATTCTTCACATTCTAAATTAAGTTATTGATATTCCTAAATTTTATATTCTATTAAAATTTGTTTTTGACATCCTAGTTAAATTCTCAACATTCTAAACTTTCTAATCAGTCCAACAGTGTTTACAAATGTCCAAATTTTTACTTTCACAAAAATTATGTATATTTTTATTATTTTAGTGTTAAAATGTGACCAAAATATATTGTTTATGTTCAAATACCACACGTTCGGTGATTTAAAAATTAACATAATGCACAAAACATTCAATGAAGTAAACAACCAATTAACAAAAGAAAGTATATAAAAGCACATTTTCCAAATTAAACGAACCACAATGTAAACAACAATAACATGTGTTAAAAAAAACACGTTTAAATGCCATTAACACAAATGACTTTGATCCAAATATTTATCTACCACCAAAATAGATTGGAACAGTTCATTCAGAAAGCAACAAACATTAATTGCACGTGTTTAAACGTTAATGGATAAACTAATTAGTCCTAATATTTTTATGCGTTAATAGAATAAAATGCATTTTTAAAATATAAAAAGCATTTAATAAATTTTACTATCAAATTTTGATAAACTTATTAGTCCTTATGTTGTTTTACGGCAAAAAAGTAGAGGTAAAAGGTAAAATATATTTTTATAGGAAATTTAATTTTCTACAAAATTAGTTTCATGCATTAATACAATAAAATGTATAGTTTAAAAGATATAAAGTATTTAATAAATTTTACTGTCAAATTTTGATAAACTAATTAGTCCTATGTTGTTTTACGGTTAAAAGTAGAGGTAAAAGGTAAAATATATTTTTGTAGGAAATTTAATTTCCTACAAAAATAGTTTTATGCATTATCCTATAAAATGTATAGTTTAGAAGATATAGAGCATTTAATAAATTTTACTGTCAAATTTTGATAAACTAATTAGTCCTATGTTGTTTTACGTAGGGTTGGGACAGTTTCAAAGTTGGGAAAGTTTCAAACTTGAAATATTTCATTTAGTTGGAAAAGTGAAGTTTTTAAAAATTTCAAATGAAATTTTCAATTCGAAAATTTCAACATTGCCTGTGAAACTTTCAGAAATTTTATTGAAAGTTTCGCAATTTACTGAAAATTTCGCATAAATTTCACATGCGGCCTCCCCTGGGACCTTTAATAATAATTTACAACAGATTCCGAATCGACCAATAAGAACAAGTTATCAAGCGTCTGGGCGTTTTTGTTTAGTTCGGCTTGGATTTGAATACAATATAAGTAATTATTGTTACTTATAAGCATAAATTAATTTAAATAATTTAATTCAGTTACCAATTTAATTTGTAAATTAAATCAGACTTTAAAATGTTTTTAAAAGTCATGATTAATTTAAATTTAAACTTTTAGTTTTGATATAATTGTATAGGAAAACGGATAAAAAATGCCTTTGACTCATAAAGTTTTGATGAAGTTTCTTCAATTTTTGTAAAATTTCAGTAAAATATATAAAAATAATAAATATATATAAATATAAAACAATGAAATTTGCACAATCTCATTAGCTTACCAAGAAGTGCTATATATCTCTTTTAGTAATTTAAAAAATATTTTAAAAGGAAATCTCAAGAAATTTGTGGTAAATATAGGTAGGTATTTACTATTTACATTATTGGTGGTCAGGGGCTCACAGAGAGGTAGGAGGTAAGAGAGGCAATTTGCCATGCTACCAGAATGGGCTTATTTCAATATTAATATATTACACTTAAAGTGATTGAAATTTATTGAAAGTTTCAATAAATTTCATAAAATTTTAGAAATTTAAGAAATTTTAATAAATTTCATAAATGTCATGAAAATTTCAAGTGAAATTTCAAGTAAAAGCAAAAAGTGAAATTTTCCCAACCCTAGTTTTACGGCAAAACGGTTGACAAAAAATCAGATGTGTTATTTAACAAAATAAAAACTATATCTGAAGTCTAATAGTTTAATTGCGACGTAATTTGCATATAACCTTAAAATCAGGGCTGGCAAATATCATGATATTTATATAAATATCCAAATATCTGATATATATCGATATATATCAAAATTTGGATATTTATTTGTTTTTTTTATTATAACTATTTTGTGCTTAGAGAATTAAAGATATATGTTTACAATTCAAAATTACTTAATTTAATTTTAAAATTTTATAAACATGTAAATTTGTATTTCAATTCTATTGTATTCAATGAAAGTTGCTATCACAATAACAAGTTTTTTTATTACCTACTAGTATGTATAGAAATGTAAAAAAGAAAGGTAAAAAATAAAAGTTTATGAATTTAAACACATTATATATTTTTTATAAAAACAAAAAAATTGAAAAAGTACAACATCCAATATATTAATATATTAATAGATAACAACAACTAAAATAGTATTTTTAATAAAAAACAAAAAACAATAAAAGGAGTTAAAAAGGCTGGCTAGAAACAAGTAAGTTTAGGATGAAATCAGTCTGGCTAATGGTAGATCCAGATCCGAATCTGAATCTTCATTTTCATAAATGCAACAAATTTGTAGAGGGATTTTCTAAATGTTTCTGTTGCTCCAGCCAAACCCAATCAAGATCATGTTTCTTTAAATGGTCTCTGTTGCGTAAATATTTAAACAAAAATACTAGTTTTCCAGCTTTTTTACATTTATACTTAGGTAAGGTGCTGATGAATAGAATTTTATAAAAAAAAATATTCAAATACAAAGTGTCCCTAAACTTAGTGGCAAATAAATATTTTTTCTAATTACGTATGTTTAGAAGATACAGGGTGATAAAGTGTTAGTTATTATATCAGTTTTTTTAATATAACTTCTACTGTGGTAGACTTAGAAATTTATTTAGGTTTTCGTCTTATTTTGACTTTCTTATTTTTTTCCTAAATTTATGCCAATAAGTTTAGGGACACCTTGTATATCAGGATAAATATCGTCGCATAAATATCATGATATTTATCAAGGTGTATATCAGGATATTTATTTCTGATATATATCCTTCCAGCCTTGCTTAAAATATTCGTACATGTATTGTGAAGCCAACATTAAGAAAATTTTAGAAAATAAAGTATGCAATTTTTGTGCATTTAAAGGTTACTATTCAAGTTTTACACAAAAAAATATTATATGCTTTCATAAAAAATTTTACAGTATCATTTAGTGTCGCACCCGTTACAATGTAAATACCCAAAGGTAAAAAGTCAAGAATATTTTTGTAGGAAATTTCTTACACAAATTGTTTTATGCATTAATACCATGAAATGTATAGATTAAAAGATATAAAGCATTTAATAAATTTTACTGTCAAATTTTGATAAACTAATTTCCTATTCCTATGTTGTTTTAAGTCAAAACGGTTAAAAGTAGAGATAAAAGGTAAAAAATATTTTTATAGGAAATTAAGTTTCCTACAAAAATAGTTTTATGCATTAATACCATAAAATGTATATTTTAGAAGATATAAGGCATTTAATAAATTTTACTGTCAAATTTTGATAAACTAATTAGTCCTAGGATTTTTAACGGTAAAAAGTAAATAATATTTTTATAGGAAATTTAATTTCCTACCAAAATAGTTTTATGCATTAATGCAACAAAATGCATATTTTAAAAGATATACAGCATTTAGTAAATTTTACTGTCAAATTTTAATAAACTAATTAGTCCTAAAACGGTTAAACCTTTAAGGTAGAGATAAAAAGTAAAAAATAATTTGATAGAAAATTTAATTTCCTACAAAAATAGTTTTTATGCATTAATGCAATAAAATGCATACTTTAGAGCATTTAATAAATTTTACAGTTAACTATTGATAAATTAATTAGTTTCATCGAAATTTGACGGTTAAATTTATTAGTATTTTGAAGTAAGATTAAGGGCTGAAACTTTAAGAGCTCAAGAAAAAATTGTTTCTTTAAAACGCCAATATAAGTATATATATATTTCTTTCAGTCATGGTAACAAAGAGGTGTTCTCTTGCCAGGGCATCCAGATTTGCGTGGACTGGTTCAGGGCGCGCGGTCACAAGGACATAAAAGTTTTCGTGCCTAAGTGGCGGAAGGAGGCCCCTCGGCTCGACAACCCCGTGCGCGACCAGGACATCCTGGCCGAGCTGGAGCGCGACCAGATTTTGGCCTTCACGCCGTCCCGATTGGTGGGTGGCAAACGAATAGTGTGCTACGACGACAGGTACATACTCAAATGGGCGGCAGAGACAGACGGTATAGTCGTCAGCAATGACAACTACAGGGACTTGTGCCAGGAGAATGCCGAGTTCAGGAAAATTGTCGAAGAAAGGTAAGGAAAATTTTAAATCTAGTATTGGACAACGTTTTATGAATCCGAAAGTTTTTCTTCTTGTACTGATAATTGACCATGGAGATTTTTTTGCATGAATCTTTTGGGGTTTTTTAAAAAACCTTTTGACATTTTTATGTAATTTACACATTTAATGTGTTTTATATCTTTCATTTTCATTTTTTTTATCATTTTCACATTTTAAGATGTGTATTTAACATTTAAGATGTGTTTTTGACATTTTTATGTAAATGTGTTTTCACATCTTATATTTTGTTTTTTTAACATTCTCAAATGCGTTTTAATATTTTAAATCTAGTATTGGGCAATGTTTTATGAATCCGAAAGTTTTCTTCTTGTACTGATAATTGCCCTTTGAGATTTTTTTGCATGAATCGTTTGGGGTTTTGTTTAAACCTTTTGACATTTTTATGTAAATGTGTTTTACATCCTACATTTTGTTTTTTAACATTCTCAAATTCGTTCTTAACACTCTTACAATGTGATTTTTACAATTTTGAATAATTATTTATATCAGTTGAGTCTTGACACGAAATTTTTACATTTTCAAATTCAAAAATGTGTTTTGTTAATTTTTCTGAAATTTTAACATTTTTGAATGCGTTTTTGACAGTCTTAATCATTTTTATATAATTATTTATTCAAGAGTCTTGAGTCTTGCCACAAATTTTTTTATTATTTTAACATTGTAAGATGTGTTTTCAAATTTTTTTATGTAAATTTGTTTTGACAACTTTAAAGAAGTCTTGACACGAAATTTTTAAATTTCAAATTCTAAAATGTGGTTTGTTTTTTTCTCTGAAATTTAGAATCCTGATGTATTCGTTCGTAAACGACCACTTTATGCCCCCTGACGATCCCTTGGGGAGATCGGGCCCGACGTTAGACAACTTTTTGCGATCTCAGCCTAAACGTGGCAACCCGCCCCCGCCCTGCCCGTACGGCAAAAAATGCACGTACGGCAACAAGTGCAAATATCACCATCCGGAAAGGGGGCAGCTGCCGCACAAAAGCGTGACTGAAAAGCTGTTCGAGCACGCGCAACGCCATCTCTCGGCTAGAGAGGGCGACGTCAGAAAACTTCCTCTAGGTGAGTAAAGAAATGAATGCAAAAAGTATCGAGGCGTGTATCGGGAATTTTGTTTCTGTAACTCAGGCAGGACCCGTTCTAACGTCCCGCCGCCCAAAGAGACGCACCACGCCCTCGTCTCGAAGAGCCGCAGCGTCGACAACGTCGGGTTCTCCCACCAAAACTCGCCGGCAACGCAGGAGAATCTGCACCGGAAGTTGCAGCGGCAACTCACGCTCAACCCCGGTGGTTCTGATCCGCGATTGGCGCGCAGAACGTACGCGCCTCAGGTTTCTCAGCAGCAGCCAATGAGCCCGCCGTATTTGACCGCCGCGCACGCGAACTGGGACGTGCACCAGCACGTGACCAGGATCGCTTCTGCGCCGGACTCCTACAGGCAGTGGCCGCCGCAGCCGCATCCTCAACACGCGAGGTGAGATGCGAATTTTCCTCTTTCTTGAACGATTTTATTTTGGTCTGTGATGTCTGCTAGCCCCATCCTCTGGCAATTCATGCTACAGATATGAAGCTCACGGTTCTTCAAGTAAATTTCGTACATAGTGATATGTAAAACGGTGAAAAATTTAAAAAACTTCATCCAAGCCCCGTTTGAAAAAAGAATTTTTTTGTCTCGTTTTACTTTGAAATAATGAATTATTATGTCTTACCTTGAAAAGGTTTTCAAATTTTTCGAATTGAAATTTTAGCAACGAAAATATGATTTTTTTTCCAAAAGAGTACATTTAAGGGTTTTTGGTAGGCAATACACTCAGTCTTTTTAAGAACAAGAGGATAAAATGGTGAAAGATTGTTCCTTGAATAATTCTGAACAAGCGACAAGCAACAAACTTCCATTATTTACAGAGGGGCCTAAGCAAAGACCACTTTTTCAAAATGGCCCCTCTGTAAATAATGGAAGTTTGTTGCATTTTGGTGAAAATTTGCGAAAACTAAATCTTGAATCGATATTTACGTTCGTGACATGTTTTTTTTATAATTTTGACCTCCTGATTGTGATTCAGTTGTCAAATTTAAGTTTCAGATAAAACCAAAATCACCAAGAATCAAAATTCGAAAACAATTCCCGGCTGTTAAATGTCTTAACTGTGTATTGCCTACAAAAACCCTTAAATGTACACTTTTGGAAAAAAATCATATTTTCGTTGCTAAGATTACAATTAGAAAAATTTAAAAAATGTTTTAAGATAAGACATAATACTTCATTATTTCAAAGTAAAAACGAGAAAAAATATTTTTTTTACAAACGGGGCTTGGATGAAGTTATTGAAATTTTTCACAGTTTAACATATCACCCTGTAGGAAATTTACATGAAGAACCGTGAGCTTCATATCTATAGCATGAATTGCCAGAGGATGAGGCTAGCAGATAACACAGGCCAAAATAAAATAGTTCAAGAAACAAAAAAGTTATATCGTTTTGAAAAAGAACGAACTTTTTGGTCGCGACTCATTGAGTGGTGCGCAGTTTAGATGCGAAATGCGAATATTCGCATTTCATATAGATGCGAACTATTTTAGGGACATTTTTTTCTCACTAGGTGATATTTGCCATACTTGGTTAACATTTTCTATTTGTTGTTTTATATAAATTGAGATTTTGTGTTTTTATTATGAATGAACAGGGCCGTAGCGAGGCTGGTGCAGGCGGTGCGGTGCACCAGGGCCCCCGACCTCAAAGGGGCCCCCAAAACTAAAAAGTTTTACTAAAAAATCGTAATTTTCGATATCCTATCCTATCCTAAAGTTTTGCACCGGGGCCCCTGAGTCCGTCGCTACGGCCCTGTGAATGAACAATTATACCAGTGGCAATTATACCACAGGCGACGAAGGCGTGCAATTGCGCTTATGTATTGTTGAAACGAAGACAGAATTAATTTATGCGCATGACGCATCACGACAAATTCGTGCGATTTTCGCAAAATATTGAATCAATCTCAAGATTCCCGCCCCCTAGATTTCAAATCTTGCGAATTCGCAGGATCTGTCAAAAAGTCAAAAGGCTTTTCCCGAAAAATCAAATGGACCAATGAAAATTTTTTTCGTATTTCGCATTTCGCATATGAAACCGCTTTAAGTTTCATATAGATGCGAAATGCGAATTGCGAAATACGAATATTCTCATTTATTTTAGGGACATTGTTTTCTCACTAGGCGATATTTGCCATGCTAATTTAGGTACTTAAATAGTAAAGTTAAAATAAGAAACATGAATGTACCTCAAAAAACTCTTTGTCCATTATAAAAAAACAAAAAAACTCTTAACACTTAAACAAATATAAGAAATATTCCCACACAAACAAAAAAAGTGCTTAAAGTACTTTTCCCCAACGATCTTGTTTTGGTGTTGGGGAATATTTCTAATATTTGTTTAACATATCACCAAAGTTGTTCTTTTTCATAAAATGAAGACAAAATAAAATGAAGATAAGCTAAAATATTGACAAACGAAAATGATGGCAACATAAAATTATGGCAAGATAAACTAATGACAAGCCTCAATAATGACAAGCTTAAATGGTGATAAGCCTAAATGACTAGCAAAAATAATAACAAGTCAAAATAATGACAAACTAAAATGGTCCTGCCCCGATGTCAAGATAAAATGAAAATGAAGTGCTTAAAGTACTTTTCACCAACGATGTTGGCATCTTTAGAGGTATAGTGTAACTGAGCACTTTGTGTTTTGTTTTGATGTTCAGGAATATTTCTAATATTTATTTATCATATCACCAAAGCTGGCCTTTTTCAAGTATCAAAATAAAATGAAGATAAGCTAAAATATTTACAAACGAAAATGATCCTAAGCCAAATTATGGCAAGAAAAATTATAAAAAGCTAAAATATTGACAAGCTTAAATAATGATGACAAGATAAAATGAAAACAAGTTAAAATGGAGACAATCTAAACTGATTACAAGCTAAAATAATAACAAGCGATAATAATGACAAGCTAAAATGATGATAAAAAGCTTAAATAATGACAAAGTAAAATGGTCCTGAGCCTAAATGATGACAAGATAAAATTATGGCAAGATAATTTATGAAAAGCTAATAGAAATATTCCCCAACACCAAAAGAAAACACAAAGTACTTAAAGTCCTTTTCGCCAAGGATGTTGGCATGTTCAGAAGCAAAGTGTTTTGTTTTGGTGTTGGGGAATATTTCTTATATTTGTTTAACATATCATATTCTTTTTTAAGTATCAAGATAAAATGAACACAAACTAAAATATAGATAAGCTAAAATATTGACAAACGAAAATGATGACAACATAAAATTATGCAAGATAAATTGATTACAAGCCTCAATAATGACAAGCTCAAATGGTGATAAGCCTAAATGACGAGCAAAAATAATAACAAGCTAAAATGGTAATGAAAAATGAATAATTGGAAATATTCCCCAACACCAAAACAAAACATTTATAAAACGCTAAAATACTGATGTCAAGATAAAATGAAAACTAGTTAAAATGGAGATAAACTAAACCGACGACAAGCTGTAATAAGCTAAAATGGTGATTATCCTAAATAATGACAAGGTAAAATGATGATGAGCTTTAAAAATTAAAAGCTAAACAAGATAAAATTAAAAATAAATAAAAGAAATATTCTCCAAAACAAAACACATATCACCAAAGTTGTCCTTTTTCAAGTATCAAGATAAAATGAAGACAAACTAAAATAAAGATAAGCTTAAAATTGACAAACGAAAATGGTTCTAAGCCTAAATGATGACAAGATAAAATTAGGAAATGCTAAAATAATGATATCAAAATAAAATGAAAACAAGTTAAAATGGAGACAAACTAAACCGATGACAAGCCTCAAGCTAAAATGACAATAATCCTAAATTTATAATGACAAGCTAAAATGATGATGACAAGCTTTAAAAATTAAAAGCTAAAATGGTGATAAGCCTAGATGATGGTAAGATAAAATGAAAAACAAATATTAGAAATATTCACTGAAATATACACTTCACTTCTGAAGATGCCATCATTGGCGAAAAGTACATGTGTTTTGTTTTGGCATTGGGGAATATTTCTAATTATAAACAAATATTAGAAATATTCCCCAATACAAACACTATGATACAAACGAAATAAACCTAAATGGTGATAAGCAACTGCATTAATTTGCATGCGATTTTCGCAAAATATTGGATCAATCTCAAGATTCTCACCCCCTGGATTTCAAATTTTGCGAATTCGCAGGATCTGTCGCCAAATCAAATGGACCAATGAAAACATTTTCGCAATTCGCATTTCGCAACTGTATGAAACCGACTTTACTCCTACGAAAATCTTTCAGGCACATGCAGAGGATCTCCAGCTGCTCGGATCCGCAGCTGAACGTGTGGCCGCCCCCGTGGGGGCCGAGCGCCGCCGCCGCCAACCAGGAGGACGCCCGCAGAAAACTTCACTACCACCTGAAGGCGATTTTTCCCGAAGAGCAGGTCACTGCGGCCATGCAGATGTACCCGGAGGAAACGAACCCGCAAAAAATTTGCGCCGCCATTTTGTCGATGTCGAAAACTACGCCGTAAGTTGTGTGATTTTTTAAAAATGTTTTTGCGTTTGCACGTTTTTAAGGGACGTTCTATGAAACAAGATGGCAGGGTATCTAGCATTTTTTAATAGTGTTTTTAACCTTCTTAAATTATTTTTTACATTCAAAAATGTGTTTTTAACATTTAAAAATGTCTTTTCAACATTCTTAATGCTTTTTATGGGGTCAAATTGAAACCCTTAAATTGTGTTTTTGACATTCTTAAGAAAAATCGCCAAAATTGTCTCACGTAATTAATGAACGGCCCCTTATGACAAAAGCTCGACATCTCGGATTTTACTAAAAGTTTTTGAATTTTAAGATCAATGCTTGGGATGAAGTAAAATCATATTAATATTTTTTTATTTAAACACCCTGAGAAATTAGGTGAGGCCATGTTGACCGACCGGTTTGCATAAAATATTACCAAATCGGTTTCTAAGAAATCCTTTTGTAACTTTATGTTTATTAATATTTTTTATCGCGTAATATTTTCTTTTAACCATAAAACGATGTTCTTTTTATATATATACCTAAAATTATACAAATGTTTTTACAAGTGTAGTTTTTTTAGTGCTAAATTTACGCTTCTTTTAACTGAAAATGACAATTTTCTACCATTGATATTGTGTAGTAGGCTATGAAAATTTGATTTGGTGTGTACTTATAAATATCGATTAAAATATAAAATGCAAAATTATAAAAAAGTACCCAAATTGCAGGAAATACCATTTTTATTATAAAAATTTCCCATTTTTGGCGAAAAAAACTGCATTTTTTCGTCCAGAGGGCCCGAACGAAAATTGTTCAAAATTTAACAGAATGTTCTCCTCAATATACAGGGTGTTATGTAATTAATGTTATATATTTATCCTACCAAAAAGTACGCCACTGATCGACTAGGAACTTTATTATGTTATGGTTGGTAACAACACTGTTGTTACAACAGTGTTTCCCACGGTCTTATATACAGGTCTTGAAACTTTAAGCTTCGAGGTGGCTTCCTTAACGTGCCAAGCCGCTAGGTGGCGCTAAGATCGAAGGGGTAAAGTCAATTAAACTACTACTTAGTTAAATGTGGAACTACTGCATAACCATAACCTAACTTTTTAAATTCTAGTTCTATGTTTTGTTTACATTTTCAAAAATTTAATATTTAGTTTGTTTCGGATAATTTACGTTAACAAAATAGGACAACAAAGTCTATACTCTATGCACAAAGTCCTCGGCCGTCACATGCCCAGACCAAACATGTTAATGTATAAAATACATACGTATATCAGATATCATATATAATATATATACATATTATGTTACGGCTAATGTGTAAACATGGATAGTTTATTAAGTAGCTGGGTAGTTTATAAACTAGCCAAACTGTCAGCTATTTTAATTGAAAACGTATTTTTAACTAAATTAGCGGCTAGTTTGTAAACCAACCAAGGGTCTTGGCTAATTTACTTGAAATTATTTAGGAATAGCTGGATAATTTGTAAACTATCCAATTCAATTTGGCTAATATGAAAACCAAAATTTCTAGTAACACAACAAACTAACCAACCAATATTCTGGCTAATTTATTAATAACCGATTTTTTTATTGTCTTGGCGGGGATGGGTTGATTGTTTATTTAAAATAATATATATTTCACCAACACGATGTGCTTAATTATATAATAATCATACAAAATGTGAAGGTGTCAATAGAAATAGAAATAGTTTATTGTCATCAAAATTACATGACTAGTCAAATTACATGTGAATAAAAAAATTAGAGTAATACAATAAAATAAAAATAAAATATCACAAAATGGCAACAGAGTGAATATAAAAACAATAAATACAACACATTTAAAATATTTAAGGTAGTATAAAAAAATAATATGTTTTTTATTGCACATTGCCATGTTTTTAACCGCTCCTTATTTGTTAGCACTTTAAACATGGACCGCTTAATTTTAATGCCGGAACGATAGCTTTGCTGGTTACATTTTGGCACAACACAGGACTTCATGTCTATTAAAAAGCACAAATACAAATGTATAACAAGAACAAATATAACAAGAAAAAATAGAACAATATAATATAACAATAACGAATATCACAATAACAATAAGTAAAAACTCCCTGTAACAAAATACACAAGCTTGTTTATAAAAATGTAGGTTATGTTTCTTCACAGAACATAAGTAGGTAGTTCATTTGACCTTTATCCCATAGACTTTAAGGACTTAGAGCCGGTTTTACAATCGTTAGATTAAGTTAGCTTATTTGGCGGATAACTTTCATAGAAACCTTCTATCTAAGAAAATTATCCACCAGAGAGCTTATCGAACGATTGTAAAACCCAAAGATAAAGAAGGTAAAAACGACCTTTAAACATCTATGGTTCACCCTCAACTCGATGCGCCATCTGGTGGGTGTCTCATTAGAGAGGTCACTTTTCCTATTGAAATTGGGCGAAGTTGCAAGACCTGTATATAAGACCGTGGTGTTTCCAAAATCTGTCAAAAAAGTTGACAAACATTGTTTAAATTTAGATTAATTACAAAAATGACAAAATTAACAATGCAAATTGTCAATTTGGCGTTGTTATTAATTGTTGGTTATGTCATTTTTGTACTGAAGGTAAATTCAAGGTAGTGTCTCCCCGACCGTCGGACGGACGTAGAAAAGTGTGTGCTCGACCGGCGGACGGACGTAGAAATGTGTGTGCTCAACCGTCGCATATTTTAACCTCATTTTCAACTAGAGGCTAAATGTAGCAAAGTATTCCTCAAGGTTATGACGAATAGCTGTCATTTTGGTTATGCAGGTACACTGCATTGTGCCATACCAAACTAACCCAAACTTAACAACCCAACCCAACCGACCCCGCCCCATTGGGCCCCTCCCGCCCCATTGTCACAATCCAGCCTGCCCTTAGATATATTATACCTCTATTGCTCAATGGGGCGGGAGGGGCCCAATGGGGTGGGGTCGGTTGGGTTGGGTTGTTAAGTTTGGGGTGGTTTGGTATGGCACAATGCAGTGTACCTGCATAACCAAGATGACAGCTATTCGTCATAACCTTGAGGAATACTTTGCTACATTTAGCCTCTAGTCATTTTTACACGTTTGTACGTCCGTCCGACGGTCGAGCACACACATTTCTACGTCCGTCCGACGGTCGAGCACACACTTTTCTACGTCCGTCCGACGGTCGGGGAGACACTACCTAAATTCAAACAAAATTTGCCAACTTTTATGACAGAATCTAGTGCATTTCTTTCAAATTTTGGGTTATGTGCTCAAATTGTAAATCTTAACTAAGGGAAGTGCTTTTGGATTTATTTACACAAATTAAATGTTTAAAGTTTAACCTGTTAATTTCATCTGAGTAAACAGAAAGAAAGAAACTGATGAAAAAATTAATTTTGTGGTTATGGATTTTTTAAAATAGGTATTAAATTTTCTAATCATTGCTTAAGCTAATAGCTGGATGAGTAAATAAATACAGAAGGGTATTAGAGCTTTAAGGGCATAAAACTTTTTTATTTATTGAGTTTTTATTTATTTTTTGCAGGAAAAATTTTTAGTAACAATTTTTTACATCTGGCAACGCGCAGCTACTTTGTTGGTTGGTATCTATGTCCTCACAGAACACAAGTGTGCAGAGATAAACCAGTGGCGTGTCACAAAAAAATCAAAAAAATTTCTAATGCATATTTTTTCTTTATCTTTGGATAAATATTTTTTTAAATATTTTTCCTTTACTCCTTATGTCAAAAGGTATTCAGTATTTTAATATATAACATTAATTACATAACACCCTGTATACTAAAAATTGTAAAAAAATATTGTGTATTTGCCTTGCTAAGAAGATACAACGGTTTGAAATGCGACAAATTTTATAGAAAATGGCACTAAATTTATATATAATTTTTGTTTAAGAAGGCTTTGATATAAAAGTCAATCTGTATTTTTTACATTTAAAAAATATTTACATCTACATGGTTTAAAATGCATGTTTACATGTTTAAAAATATGCTCTGTTGGACAATTCCTGAATGAAAAGTGTGAAAAACTGTTGAAAAAAACCTAGTACAGATGTTCAAACTCTTTTAAAATATATAAGAGTAAATGATAATTTTCAAAAATATGTGTATAAATATTTTGTAATTTACTTTACCTTTAATTTACCATTTTCTGATTTAATTGACAAAATATTATCAGCAATAGATTCTTAAAACATTTGCTTCCAAGGTGATTTTGCTGACTATTTCCCTCGTCTTAATTTCCACCAATCACAAATGCGCAATTTTAAATTACAAATGGTTTCTAGGTGGAAAAACTGTATGACAGCACCTGTCAGCAGTTTTTTCGAGTTTACACGCGGCAAAACTTGACAGCTGTTGTCAACAAAACTTGCAATTTATATTTTAATTGTACCATAAAAAATTAAGTTTGTAGTATTTTGTGATTAAATAAATTACCTATTATTCAGTTTTCAAATTAATACCTACATATTTATTATGTATGCATGTATAATAGGTAGTGTATTTTGTAAGCTATGTGTATGCAGAATAACTGTTACTCATGAAATAGTCTTGTCAAATACCATTCGGGCATCTAATTTTTCCTGTAAAAAAAATCGAAAATACACAATGCTAAGTAATATTTTTTAACAAAATGCATTCGTGCAGGTGCACCCAGCACTTATGCTTCTTGTTAAAATATTACTTAAGAACGTGTTTTTTCGATTTTCTTCGGAAAAATTAAATGCCCTTATGATATAACTTACGAAAAAACCACTCGTTTATACGTTGACGTTTCTAATTTTAAAATAAAATTTTTAAAAAATATGCGTTTTGGTCAAAAAAATCATACAAAATTGAATCGGCAGTTAAAAATATTCGTGAAATAGTCTTGCCGAATACCACTTGTGGTATTATATACGACTATTTCCCTCGTCTTAATTTCCACCAATCACAAACGCGCAATTTTGAATTACAAATGGTTTCTAGGTGAAAAAACTGTATGACAGCACCTGTCAGCAGTTTTTTCGAGTTTACCCGCGGCAAAACTTGACAGCTGTTGTCACCAAAAATTGCAATTTATATTTTAATTGTTAACTGTTACTCATGAAATAGTCTTGTCAAATACCATTCGGGCATTTAATTTTTCCTGTGAAAAAAATCGAAAAAACACAATGCTAAGTAATATTTAAAAAAAAAATGCATTCGTGCAGGTGCAAAAATCCTCGTCTTCGACTCGGATTTTTGTTGCCACCAGCACTCATGCTTCTTGTTAAAATATTACTTAGCAAAGTGTTTTTTCGATTTTTTTCGGAAAAATTAGATGCCCTTATGATATTACTTACGAAAATTTCTCCTCCATTATATAAGACGAAATACAAAATTTACACTGGGTAAATAATTAGGTCCCTTTGTTATAACATATATATATTATAAAGATGAAAATAATGAATTATTTCATACAAGTTTTTGTATTTGTTATTATTTAAAACATAACTCTACTGTTGCTTACACTTTTCTTAAAGAACTTATTAATTTCATAAAATTAAATTTTTCGCAAATAAAAAAATATATTTTACTTAGGTAAGTCGGGGACAATATAAAAATAAATATAATTTTATTAATTTTGCATATCACAAAAATGACTTTGGTTTGGAAGCAGAATGGCATTTTTTTGCCACATCGCACGGAAAAGGACCTTGTGATGGAATAGGTTGAACCGTTAAGAGGTTTCAAAAGCAAGCCTACAAAGACCATATAAGGATCAAATTTTATTACCTTTAGATATGTTTTGCAATGAAAATTTAATAGGAACACATTTTTATGTAAAACCTAAAAAATAATAGATCAACAAAAATTAATTAGTGTACTAAAAAATACTAGAAGTTTTTATTCATTTGTGCCTAAAAGTTTACAAATTATTCAGGTTCGAAGTACATCAAAATAAAACCGTTATATAAATAAAAAAAATTAAAAACAACAAAATTTGCAGCTTTAATAAACCAATAAATTATGTTAAATTTTAATAGGGTTACCCAATAGTGAATGTTATTAAATTTAAATTAACAACTACCTTAATAGATTAATAGAAAAATTTAAGATTCCATGTAGAAAAACAATATAAACGTTATCATAGTTTTGTATTATAAATGCAGTAACAAACAAACGATAAACATAAACAAGTTCTCTGTTAAAAGTATTGCTAAAATACACATAATTATTAATTATTCACTTAGGCATAGTACCAAAATTGTTCTTCAAGAACAGTTCTTGTGTTAAATTAAATACGTGAATCTGATTGGTTGAAATCATTTAACAGTAATAAAAATAACATAGGCGATCCATCATAACCCTCAATAGGTATAATAATAATAATAATAATAATAATAAAATAATTCTTTATTCAACCCAAAAAAACATATAAAGGATATTTTATAGAGGGACACCTCTGTATACACATTATAATTCAGTACATATTTACATTAACAATCGTCATACACAATTCTTATAGTTACTTAAATACACTATACACATTTATACATATATATTTACATATACATTTATCACTAATACAGTCATTATTAAATATCACAGATATACTTAAAATAAATAAAGCAAGCTTTAACCTCAACTTAATTTTTTTTTTCTTCAGTCTTTTTTAGTCCTCCCTGTAATATTGAATATAATCATTTATGTTTTTTTTAAATTTGTGACCTTTAAAATTTTTAATGCTGTTAGGCAGCCTATTATATAAATGGACTCCCCTGTAGGAAATCGAGTTCATTCCCATTTGGGAATTTACTTGAGGTAGATTCACCTCTGCATTGGCTCTTGTCGAGTGATCGTGAACATTATTTCTATAAGTGAACTTAAGACATGAGTGTCTTTTAGAATTAAGGACTTGATTTATAAACATACTTGTTTGATATTCATTAATACTTTTTATAGATCTAATTCTAAACAAGTTATAGAGGTCAGCTGTTGGATATCTTTTATCTAAAGAATATAATTTTTTATGGCTTTATTTTGGAGTAATTTAAGTGGCTTAAGAGTACAGTTAGATGCATTTGACCAAATAAGATTCAAGTATTGTAGGTGTGAGTGTATCAAGGAGAAGTAAATCGACCTCAAGTATTTCCGGGGGACAGTATACATTCTCCTAAGCACACCAATCGGACCGGCCACCTTTCCACACACATGACTGACATGATCTTTCCAGGAAAGCCTGTCATCGATTTTTAGGCCCAGGAACTTTGTATCCGTAACCCGCTTCAGCTCGAAAGCATCATTAACATATCGTTCTCTCTGGTTTTTATGAATATACATATAAGATGACTTCTCCATGTTCAGGGACAATTTATGGGAATTAACCCATTTTTTTAAAATTATCAAATCAGAAGCCATGGACTCGTTCACTTGCTCGATGGTGCGGCCATAGTATACTATGGTCGCATCATCAGCATACAACCTTAAATTTCCATTAAGTTTTAAGTTTGACATGGAATTTACGTAAACCAAAAAAAAGTGTCGGCCCCAAAATTGAACCCTGGGGCACACCACATTTAATAGATTGTCTAGAGCTTTCTACTGAGTCCACAACAACATACTGCATTCTATCCGAAAGATAGTTTTCAAACCACCGCAAGCAAGAGTCCGTTACACCAATTAGCTCCAACTTCCGAAGCAAAATACCAAAATTTACAGTGTCAAATGCCTTTCGCTGGTCAAGCGACACGAGCGCGCATTTTAGGCCTTTATCCAGATTTAATTGTATTTCATTGATCATGTCAACTGCGGCCGAGCTCGTGTCACTTGACCCGCGAAAGCCATATTGACACGGAGACAAAAAGTTCAACGCTTCCAAGTGACCCGCAAGCCTACCATTAACCACTCGTTCCAGAATCTTAGCAAAGACTGATATTACACTTATTGGTCTATAGTTGTTTGCCTGATCCTTATCGCCCGACTTAAAAAGTGGAGTTACTCGTGAGATTTTCATTCCTTTTGGAACTGCGCCGGTCTTGAGTGACTTATTAATTATTTTACAAAGAATATGCTTTATTGCTTCACCACACTCTTTGACAGTTTTTATATCAATTTTATCATGACCTGCAGCTTTTGATGAGTCCAGTTTCACAATGATTTTTCCAATTTCTTCAGGGGTAACCTCATTAAATACCATTTTTATTGTGCTCTTGCTTTCTTGGTTTATAAGTAGAGGTTCATCCGGTATAGAACATGCCAGCTCTTCACTAATTTTTATAAAAAAGTTATTTATGTGATCTCCAATTTTCTTTTTGTCAGTTATAACTTCTTATCTCTTATCAATCATTCTGTACAATACAAATATTGTTTGTTTGTTTTATTTTATATTAATTATTATGTATGCGTTATTTTGTTAATTATAATTATAAAATAAATATTTAATGTTTAATAGCTTAATTTTTACTATTTAACATTACTTTTTCAAACACCTTTAAATAGCATTTTTTATCAAAGCCATCTTGATAAAAAATACCATGAAAGTAATTCCATATTCTATACAATTTATGGTATTTTAAAGTTGCATCTTCCTAGCAAGGCAAATACACAATTTTTTTGTTGTACAGTTTTTAGTTTATATTGAGGAGAAAATTCTGTTAATGAATATTTATAATTACTTTAAATAAAAATATACACCAAATCAAATTTTCATAGCCTACTACATAATATCAATGGTAGAAAATTGTCATTTTCAGTTAAAAGAAGCGTAAATTTAGCACTAAAAAACTGCATTTGAAAAAACATTTGTATAATTTTAGGCATATATTTAAAAAGTACATTGTTTTATGGTTAAAACAAAATATTACGCGATACAAAATATTAATAAACAACTAAGTTATAAAGGGTTTAGACACCGTTTTGGTAATTTTTTATGCAAACCGGTCAACATGGCCCTGCCTACTTTCTCAGGGTTTTAAATAAAAAATTATTATTGTGGTTTTTGTTCATCCTAAGCCTTGTTCTTTACACCCTGAAAGTTTTAAGAAAATCCAATAAGGTCAGCTTTCAATAATAATAATAATAATGTGGTTTTTATGCCCAATTTTATAAAAAAAAATTATAAATATAATAATTGTTAATTGTAGTTACAATATTGAATTTATATAAAAAAAAAGTAATAAAAACATATAAATCTCAAATATTTTAGTCTTCGTTAGTGATGTCTGTGATTATCTCCCATAAAGTTTGTGTAGGATATTTCCTTTTGGCGGGCAGGTTATGGTCTCTACCGTGCATTAAGTTTTCCATAATTTGTATGTTGTGGTGTTTTTTTGCAAATTGGCATGCCAGCTCCTTGAAACGTTCCAAAATGGAGGTGACCTGCGTTGTTTCGTATAGCAGTTGATTTGATGGCTTATGAAGTGGATTATCTGGGTGTCTCATTTTGGTGATTATTTTCAAACTACTCCGTTCAGCCACTTCTAGCTTACCTACAGTAGTTTTTTTGCAATTTAGGTAGATTAGGAAGGCATATTCAATAATGGGCCTGCATACCATTTTATAGATTTTAATCGCAGTTTCAGGTTGTATACCGTTATTTTTTATGTCAGGCTTCTGAAATGTTTGGCTCTTTGGCAGCTTTCAATTTTTGTCAAATTTTGTGAAAAATGATAGAATGACTTAGATGTAACATTGTTAAATAATTATTTAATTAAGATTTTTAAACTATTTTTTGACAATATAAAATGTACTTTTGACATTTTTAAGCAAATCTTACATTTTGTTCATTAACATTCTCAAATGCGGTTTTGACACTCTTAAAATGTGTTTATTTATTCAAGACACGACACGAAATTATGAATTTTATTTTATTTTGACATTCTAAAATGTGTTTTTAACGTTGTTGAGTAATAATTTATTCAAGACTCAGTATTGAAACTAAGATGTGTTTTTAACAATTTAAAATGTGTTTGTGTGTTTTTACCATTGTTAAATAATTATTTAAGTCTTGACACAAAATTAAAAAAAAATCATTTTGACTTTCTAAGATGTGTTTTTAACTATTGAAAGTGTGTTTTTGACAATTTAAAACGCGTTTTTGACATTTTTATGTAACATGACATCTTACATTTTGTTTTTTTTTAAATTCTTAAATGCGTTTTTGAAACTCACAATGTGTTTTTAACATTGTTGAATAATTATTTATTCAAGACTTAAGTCTTGAAACGAAATTTCGAAATTTTTATTCTTATTCTTTTGACATTCTAAGATGTGTTTTTAACATTTTAAAGTGTGTTTTTGTCAATTTAAAATGCGTTCTTGACATTTTTATGTAAATGTGTTTTGACATTTTACATTTTGTTTTTTTGACATTTTAAAATGCGTTTTTGATACTCACAATATTGAACAATTTTTCATTTTGACATTCTAAAATGTGTTTTTAACAATTGAAAATGTGTTTTTGACAGTTTAAAATGTGTTTTTGACATTTTTTGTAAATGTGTTTTGATATTCTTCATTTTGTTTTTTAACATTCTTAAATAAGTTTTTGACACTCTTAAAATGTGTTTTCAACATTGTTGAATAATTATTTATTGAAAACTTGAGTCTAGACACAAAATTTTGAATTTTTTATCATTTTGACATTCTAACTGCGTATTTAACAATTTAAAATATGTTTCTGACAATTTAAAATGTTTTTTTGACATTTTTTTACATATTTATATAAGGCTTAAGTTTTTGACACCCTTAAAATGTGTTTTCAACATTGTTGAATGATTATTTATTGAAAACTTGAGTCTTGACACAAAATTTTGAATTTTTTATCATTTTAACATTCTAACTGCGTATTTAACAATTTAAAATATGTTTCTGACAATTTAAAATGTTTTTTTGACATTTTTTTACATATTTATTTAAGGCTTAAGTCTTGACACAAAATTTTTATATTTTTATCATTTTGACATTCCAAGATGTGTTTTAACAACTTAAAGTGTGTTTTTGTCAATTTAAAATGTGTTTCACACTCCTTAAATATGTTCTTAAAGAAGTCTCAATGCATGTAAATGTAAAAATCGTTTTTTTTATTAAATATTATTCTTAAATTCTAAAACGCGTGTTTTTGATATTTTTGAATTAACAAATTGACATTATTTTTAAAATTGTTTTTAATAAAAATAGTTTCTGAAATTCTAAAATGTGTTTTTAACATTCCCAAATGTGTTATTATTTCCAAATTATGTTTTACACTTTTTAAAAAATTGAAAACAATTAAAAAAATTACTAAATTAGATACTAGATACCCTCTTTAATTTATTATTGTAAAAATGGCATTTGGACAATTTTAAATAATCCCCTTATGTTTAAACGTTCAAAGAATGTCCCAGAGTTTATATAAATGTATTTATTTTGTATATATTACTTTTTAAATCAAATATTTCATTATATTGACAAGCGTAAATACATTTTTGTGTAAATATAATATTAATAATAATAATAATTATAGTGGGCAATTTTTATTATTACTATATCGATGACTTTCTGCCAAAGTCTCGTAAGCAACATAACTCAAATTTCGGGAATCGAAAACATTTTTATTTTAAAATCTGTTTTAACCCATATATAACCTATAAGTTTTATAACAAGTAAATCGCTATAATTATAAGCTATTTACTTGTTATAAAACCTTTAGGCTATATTTAATTTAAAACAGTCTTTAAGACAAAAAATGTTTTCGATTTCCGAAATTTTAGTTATGTTGCTTACGATACTTTGGCAGAAAGTCATCGATATGTTGCCTACCCTGAAAGTGTTTTTTTCTTGAAAAATAAAAATTGTATATCAGTTTCAGCTTCAATATTCTTTGCACTTTGAAAGAATGTTTGAAAGCCTTTTTTGCTTTTCTTTATTGTCCATGTGTCCTTTATTTTAATAAATAAATCGTTAAAAACCAACACTTCATATTGAAGATATTAAAAATGCTTCTAAAGGATTCTGGATTTACTATGATAATTAATAATTTTATATTGATAAGTTGATACTATGTATCTCTAGTAAAATTGTTGCAATTTTTGTATTATAGTATTGTATGTTACATAATTTGATTCAATCTGAAATTACACATTTTACATACCTAATGTCTTATCTCTAAATAAGTAGGTATTTACTCAAGATTTCATGGAATTGATTAATGAATAAAACAACTTAAACTGTAAGAAGCGAGAGAAATTTTGAAAGTGATATTAATCAAAAATCATTTAATTTTTGTATGTAATTTAACTCATCTCATTGCCAGTCAAAATAAAGTAATTATTTAATTGATAAGTCAATTTTTAAACTGTAAGGAAAAACAGGCAACTTTAGGAAGATACGCACAATTTTCGTACAGCGGGTAGAGCGGCGAAATTTAGCACTTATTATGCAAAAAGTAAATAGATCTAAAAAATCTTAAAAATCAAGCCCTTAACACGGCATATTTATCTCTCAAAACAACGAAGATACCTCGAAAATGCATCATCGATTCGTTTTTGTTTTACTGTTGCAACTTCTTTGTTTTGGGACATAAGTACACCATGTAACCACTAAAACTTCATGATTGTTTGTTTTCTATTCAAAAATGATTTAATAAATGGTAATCATTTGCAGTAATTCAAGAACGTTTAATTTTGCATATAAAAACCTTTTTATGGCATAGATCCCAAAAAAATCCTGAAAATCAAGCCCAAACACGGCATATTTATCTCTCAAAATAACTAATATACCTTAAAAATGCATCATCGATTCGTTTTTGTTTTCTGTTGCAACTTCTTTTTTTGGACATAAGTATGCCATGTAACCACTAAGACTTAATGAACTTTAATTTTCTATCCAAAAATGCAATAAAATGTTTGAATTTGATTTAACGTTAAATGTACGTATTTTTTTCAAGACCTGTTAAGAGCAATAACTAAAAAATTGAATGAAATAAGTTTTGTCCTGTTAATTAAATCATTACCCTCATTTAACGTAGTGCCAATTTTAAAATCTTAGACTGTATGTTGTTTTTTCTATTAAAAGATATTTTCACATTGTATAAAAATTAATTTTTGTTAATTTAGAAAATTTTATATATATTTTAGATGTAAGATTTGTCATCCATTAACTGTTTTTATCTGTATTTAAAAATACTCAAAGTATGTATATTAGTTTTTTTAATCATCACACTATAAAATGTACTGTGTAGAATTTTTTTATTGCAAAATTTTACACAACTGTTGATTTTAATAATATTGTATGTTAATGTTTTATAGTTTTATATTACTTTTATGTTGTTAACCTTTACTTAACTATATCTATTTATTTTCATTTTATAAATATAACTTAATTATGAAATTCGTGTTTTATTATAAATACAAAACTTGATTCAATGGCGCAAAATTAAATTAATTCGGAGACACCTTGTCTTCTTCTTCTTCTCTTTCTTTATTGGCCTTGGTCTGTGTAAACCATATCAGCCAGTGGTCTGGATTCTTAGACGTTATCCGGGGTGCAGATATTTTATCCTTAACCAACGTCCCGAGTCCGCCCGCTTGCCGAGTCCCGCTGCAGCGCGCTGTCACACTGTAAATCGGTATTATTTTTTCGAGCGATAGGAATTTTACAATAAGCTCGGTAGCTCGATGGAAGGGCGCCTGCTTTGCATGCGAGAGATACGGGGTTCGATTCTTGGTGCCTCTACAACTTTTTTTAATTTTTTTTTAAAGAAATTATATACCGAAATAATACAATGTGGCCTTAAAAGCATTTATATTTAATTTTACATTAGGTAATATTTTAATTTATTTACCTTTCCTCATAATAATTTTGCAACAGTTATATAATATAAAATTTAATAAAATAAATATTCCTTCGTTGAAAAATTTGTACTCAATGGGGCGGGGGGGGGGTCAACGGGGCGGGGTCGGTTGGGTTGGGTTGTTGGGTTTGGGTTGGTTTCGAAGCTTCGCAATTGTTCTGTACCTAGACGTTAGTCACTGAGTTCGCAAGCGCGAGATGACTCGGTAAAGCAGCGGGACTCGGCAAGCGGGCGGACTCGGGACGTTGGTTTAGGAAAAAATATCTGCCATCGGGGTAGTATGTTGGGTGTTAACGTGCTGGTAAACAGGAATTTGGGTATTAGGTTTTATATGTAAGGCGTAGCCATGCAAAGCGGGTAGGTCAGAGCAAATGAGAGCAGGGGGTTTTACAGCCTGATGTTAGTTGAATCTAGGAAGGCGAGTACTGCAACTATAACTTCGTGCGTGGGGTTACACAGCAAACGGAAAAATATAGAACTGTATAGGATCACTCCGCGTTTGAATATTAAATCTTAAAGTTTTATCAGAACTGTATTGAATCGTGCTTTGTTTTTATATTTTTCGGCTCTATACCTATGCACGACTATATTTAAAGTCAAACTCAATGGTGTCTTACAAGATACATTATTTTGATTTTCTATATTCAACAGAGAGGTAGAAACTCGACCCTGTCGAATGGTGCAGTCATTTATGTCTCTAGAAATTATTCTTCTCCTTTGTCTGATTTTTATTTACCGTAACAACTCAGGTATGTAAAGCACAGAGGATATGATGTTAAGTATATTTATGTATTATATAAAGTACCTATATTTTTATTAAAAATTTCAGAGGTTATGTTGAAAAAATGATCGATATGCTATTAAACTTTAATAATTTAGTAATGAGGTCTGTTGGTAGACCCTGCACTATCTCCACTGGTATATGTTAGTACAGCAATATATAAATCTGGTTGATGAAAAAGTACACACCAGTGCAGGTTATTGTAGCATCTACGAACAAATGAATTAATGGCCCATTAGCAATTATTCCTTTAGGAAAAATATTCAACACAGCTTAATTAATTAATAAAATGAAAAAAATCACAATCATGTCGTATATAGTTTTTTTTAAGCATAAAATAATTTTTATATTAATACTAGTTCAAAAGTGAAATTACGACTTCTATACTGTGGAGAGTATTGAAACGCTCGACTGACGAATACAAATCTATACCGTGGGGAGATTTAGAAAACTATATTCAAACGTGGCGTCATCCTATACACTTCTATAATTTTCCGTTTGCTGTGTATTTAAGATGTTTGTCAGGTTTATGGGATTGATGGAGATTCTACTTAATTTTCTATATAGGTTGATGATGTGGTCTGTCTGTGTTGTACATTCTAGAAATATGTGGTGGAGGTCTTGTTCGGTGGCTCACACGAAGGGCTGGTTTCTAAGCCAATTCTATGCAGATGGGATTTTGTGAGACAGTGACCACTTCTTAGTCTCAGGAAGGTAGTGATGTGTCTTCTATCAAGAGAGTTGATTGAGATCCAAGGCTTTTGAAGTTATGGTGTATGAGTAGAATCTGCCTGATTGCGTTAGGTTTTCCTTAAATGTGTTTTTCCATCTCTTGTGTATGTCGTGTTTTATTAGTTTTATGAGATCTTCATAGGGTGATCTTGTTTCTGTTAGGTCTTCCAACTTGCATCCTTTGCTGGCTAGGTTGTCCGCTATTTCGTTGCCGGGGATGTTCGTGTGCACAGCAAACGGAAAATTATAGAGGTGTATAGGATGACGCCACGTTTGAATATCGATTTCTAAATCTCCCTACGGTATAGAGTGGTATTTTCACTTTTGAACTAGTATTAATATAAAAATTATTTTATGCTTAAAAAAAACTATATACGACATGATTGTGATTTTTTTCATTTTATTAATTAATTAAGCTGTGTTGAATATTTTTCCTAAAGGAATAATTGCCAATGGGCCATTAATTCATTTGTTCGTAGATGCTACAATAACCTGCACTGGTGTGTACTTTTTCATCAACCAGATTTAAATATTACAAAACTATACCAGTGGAGATAGTGCAGGGTCTACCAACAGACCTAATTACTAAATTATTATAGTTTAATAGCATATCGATCATTTTTCAACATAACCTCTTAAATTTTTAATACAAATAAAGGTACTTTATATAATACATAAATATACTTAACATCATATCCTCTGTGCTTTACATACCTGAGTTGTTACGGTAAATAAAAATCAGACAAAGGAACCAAAGAAAGGAACTATTTTCAACAAAATCATATGGAGAAATGAGAAAATTCATCCATCAAAAGATCAAAACTTCTTGCAATATTACACCCTCTTTTTATACTCTCAGAAATATTGACTAGAACAGTATTAGAGAGACTCCAGTTTCTATAACTTGGTAGAGTAAAGAGAAGTCGAAACCGTTGCGATATTGCATTGCGCTGTTTTTGTATAATTCTCGGGGACATTAACGAAAATCATTAGGTTCATTCCAACCAGCAGTAATTTCCAGTAATATTACTGATACACATGCGCGTTTGTAAAATGTCGTTCCAACCAACTAAAATTACTAGTTTAGAACTGGCAATTACTGTCAGTTCGCCGTTCCAACCAGAGTTACGAACAGTTAAATTACGGTTCAAACGATTCTTGCTCGAGAGCAAGAACTGTTGATAATAAAATTAGACGCATGCGTAGAAGGGGCACATAACCTCATTTTTTTGTTTATTTATTAACGTTTGTAATATTGTAAGTTTGTTTTCTGTTAAAGTGGACATATTATTTAAAAATGACTGCTATACAAGGTGATTTTATTAATTTTTAATGTTAATACATCTAATTTTTGTCATTTTTGAGCAGGAATGGAAGAATTTATTATCAATGTGTGATGTTATTAAAATATACTTTTAGGTATATATATTTATAAACTCAACAAACCTGGGTTATATTTATTTCTAGTAGCAATGTCCCCAATAAAATCTAAATCCTCGTCATCCGAAGAATCATACAAGTAATTATTTAAAAAACCTGCCATATTTATTACTTTATTGAAATAGATATACCTATATGCGCTTTAGAGGCCTATTCCCTTTCGCTAAACATGCATGTTCATGAACTACATATGTTTCGTAACATATGAGCCTATTCCCTTTCAATTATTTCGTCTATAGACGCATGCGCTCGAAGAATTTCTTAAACATCCATGTTTATAAACATCATCGGTGTTAAAATGGCTATTCCGTTTCCAAAATTCGATGTTTGGTGAACATACATGATGTTTGAAAACGTATGTTTACGAACGCTTGCCTAAGAGGTGCTGTTATAGACAATATTTAAGGTTTTTTATCAATATTTAAGTTTTTTTATCTTGCATTAATCATAAATTGCGGCGATGTTTGGTACAGTATACAGTACAGTATCATTATCAAGCATAGTAATTATAAATTAATTACTTTTTCATAATTAATACCTAATTAATTATAATTATAAATGATAAATAATTAAATAATCATATAAGGTTTTACACCAAACAAATAATAATATATTTTTTGGTAATTTTAAAAATATGTTTGATTTGTTTTTTAATTATTAAAATGTACCCATTTCCTAATTATAATACCAGAATACAAATTTTGCTTTACTAATTTTTTTTATATAATTTTATTATAATAATAAATATTTATTTAGAGAAAAACAGAAAATTAAAAAAATCTGAGTGTGAAGAGAGAATTTGGGGGGAGGAATAAAAAATAACTTGGAAAAATATATTTTATTAAAAAAATACAACAAATATAAAATATCAAATACCTATGTAATATTATTACTCAAAAATATAGACAAAATATTAGTCAAAGAAAAGTATAACTAATAAAATACAAAAAAATATGCATCTAAAAACTATTTTTCTTCACATGGGAGCTAAAACTTTTTGGTTTAATTTTAAAATCTTTAAGGTTTTATCAATACCTTCACTACTCGTCAGAGTTTGAGTTGGACTTTCTCTTTATGCGTCCCTGTTGTAGAAGGCACCCTTCCACCCGAACTTAAAGGCTGGTCAATGAAGAGTTCCAACGATGGTATTACCTCCACCTTACCCTCCATCACTAACTTTCACAGCGCTTCCTCTATTAGGGCTAGTAATTTATCCTTAAAGTACTTAGTTGTTTTACTGGCTCCCCGACATTGCCAGTCTCCATGTGAGAAATGCGTAGTTTTCTTGCCATTTTCAATACACTAAAAGTGTGTAAAAATAAGTAACAAATAATTATTTTAAGATATTTTATGATTACCCTTTTCCATATAAGGATGGACTTAATGGCCCCGCCAGAAGATCTGTGCTTTGGCTAGTTCAGCATAAAACGTTTTTCCCAAGTAGGTATTTTTAGAATTTGTGGATTTTCCCAAATTGTTTTTAAGTTCATTTAATGCATTAAATATCACCAATGATGTTTAAAACAATTATCTAACACAATTTTAGTTTAGTCTGCGACTTTTAGGTTATAAAACTAAGAAACTCCCTGTCCTAAAAACATTTATCGCTGTTCAGAAAGATTCAAGGTCAAGACTCTCAACATATGAGAAACGGAATACCCCTAAACATAGGTAATGTTTGGCTTGTCGTTGGGTGAACATACATGTTAAGAAATCGATGTTTACGAACAGCAAGAAAGGGAATAGGCCTCTTACTTAGCTTTTAGCACAATACAATTGTGGGTTTTGGGTTATTTTCTTTTTCTTCTGATTGTGAGTACTACCAGTTCAAAAAAGGTTCCAACCAGTTTATACATTATTCAAAATAATTTTACTATTTTTGTTCGCGCAGTCGCATTAACGCTGTTACGGACGATAATATTACGGTAATATTACTGCTGGTTGGAATGAACCTATTGCCAGTAAAATTCGAAAAGCTTGAGTTTCTATGTCTCTGAGGAGAATAGGAATCCGAAGTTGCTGCACCATTGGACTGAACCCTTTTTTAATAATTTCTAGAGACATATATGACTGCACCATTCAACAGGGTCGAGTTTCTACTCCTCTGTTGAATATAGAAAATCAAAATAATAAATCTTGTAAGACACCATTGAGTTTGACTTTAAATATAGTCGTGCATAGGTATAGAGCCAAAAAATATAAAAACAAAGCACGATTCAATACAGTTATGATAAAACTTTAAGATTTGATATTCAAACGCGGAGTCATCCTATACACTTCTATAATTTTTCGTTTGCTGTGTGGCTGGGGACCCAGCAGAATTCTACTTTGGCTCCCCGTACTTCTAGATTGTGTAGAGTGGTCTGGTGTGAGAGTCTTTTTTTGCGGTGTTGTTGGTGTTACATATTTTTTGAAGTGCTGCCTGGGAGTCTAAGAGGATACACAGCAAACGGAAAAATATAGAAGTGTATTGGATGACGCCACGTTTGAATACAGTTTTCTAAACCCTCGCCACGGTATAGAGTTGTATTCGCCACTCGAGCGTTTCAATACTCTCCACAGTATAGAGGTCGTAATTTGACTTTTGAACTAGTATTAATCCGTAACCGGTATACCGGTATACTGTACGACTTTCAGGTCATAAACGGTACTAAGGGGTCTGAGAGACACCTGCCTTTTAAAATTATAATTTATATTATTTCTTTTATCTGAGGCTTTGGAGATACTAGGAAATATATATAAAGTTAGAATATCACCAAAAATAATACCTGAATAAAAGAAAAATTTAAACAAATAGGTTTTAATCAAAAATGTACAAAAAGTGCAGTAGTGCAAACTTTGTGATTAAACTATAAAAAATATTAAACCAAACAAAATAAAACGATCTTTATTGCGAAGAATATACCTTAAAAAATAACATAAACAAAAAAAAATTAAATATATCTTTTTTTAACAGCAAAAATAACTGCTTCAAACTATAGCTAATTTTTACAATTATTTTTTCCATAGTTAAATTTCAAATTCTTCACTATCTGACCCTATAAAATTATTTTCTATAGACTATTCACAGACAAGTCCTGAATCGCTGCTGTGATTATCTTCAACGACATAATCACTATTATGGTTATGTAGTATACTACAGTCATCTATATCAATTATATCGCTGTAGATTTCATAAAACCACTACATTACAGTTTCCTTAAAGCCCTTCTTATCACTTTGGACACTTTTAGAAGGCCCTTGTTGCGAATCCATAACGAATTAATTGTTTTATAAAAATTACGTAACCGGTACGCAGTGGTCTACCAGACACCTCAACACTTTGACTTGTAATAATTTGTCCGTTTGACAATCCAACTTGTTCAAAGTCTGAGAGCATATTCACAGAACATAAGAGCATATTGATAACTGCTCAACTTAAAAGTATTGGAAGCGACAGATTTTCAAAACAAAAGGTGAGGGCAGTGTTGCCAACCATGTGAAAACAAATTATGGTACACAACCCTCAAAATTATGGTACAATTCATAAAATTATGGTACACCTTCTAAAATATAAATAAGAGGCAGTTTTTTTTAAATGGATAGAGGAAAAAAATATAAAAAAAAACAACACCACATTTTCATTTCTAAATGTTAAATGTTTTCAACAAATAAAAATAATTATTTCTAACAGTAACTTTGGTTTTAAAGTAAAAAAAAAAAGATTTAATTAAATTTTATAATTTAATTAAATGAGATCTTCACCACCATCAGTCTTCTTATTAGAATATATTTCTTTAGTCATTAGCTTGTACATAGGTGACGGTGGATCAATTCCAACGCAATTTATTTCCATTCCTACTTAACAGTAAACCATTAATAGTTTCACTGCAAAGTTTATTGCGCAAATCTGTTTTAATTAAATTAATTTTAGAAAACACAAATTTTGATAATGCATTAAATTTAAAGCTACCCATAGAAAAAGAATATATTTAACCAGTTTGAGCAGACAAAATAGCAAACTGTTCAAAACAAAAATGGTATAAACAATTAAAAACACATAAATTACACATTTATTTTTAAAATCACAAGAATTAACTGAAAAAATCGTTTTGCCGTTGAATGAGGATTAACGCAAAGTTGCAAAATTATGGTATAATTATTGATTATGGTACGCCTAAAAAAATTATGGAAAAGATAGTGAAATTATGGTACAATTCCATAATTATGGTACGGTTGGCAACGCTGGGTGAGGGTGGGACAGGGCTTTGTTCGTTGATGAGTGTCTCCCAGACACCACAGTACCGGTTACGGGTTAATATGAAAATTATTTTATGCTTGAAAAAAAACTATACACGACATGATTGTGATTTTTTTTATTTTATTAATTAATTAAGCTGTGTTGAATATTTTTTCTAAAGGAATAATTGCCAATCATTCATTTGTTCGTAGCACAGATTATAAAGGTTCGTAGATGCTACAATAACCTGCACTGGTGTGTACTTTTTGATCAACCTGATTTAAATATTGCTGTACTAACATAAAACTAACAGTGGAGATGTGCAGGGTCTACCAACATACCTCATTACCAAATTTTTAAAGTTTAATAGCAATATCGATCATTTTTTCAACATAACCCTGCTGAAAAAGACGGGTAATATCGGATGATTGCGGATAAAAAACCAAGCTAGTTTTATGTCCATTTATATCTGTTTTTATCCGACATATCTGATTTTACCCGGCATGTCGGTTTTTATCTGCAATTGCGGGTATAAATATTATCCGCGAACGTCGGGTTTTATCTATTTAGATCTATGTCTGCTTTTATCTGTTTTCATCCGCAAATACCTCTATTTGAGTTTATATCTGCAGTCACCCGGTTTAATGTGATTTTACCTGCAAACATCTGCTTTTATACGTGAAGATCTACTTTCATCCGCGAACATCTATTTTAATCCACAAACATCTGTTTTAATCCGCAAACATCTCATTTAGTCCGCAAAAGTCTGATTCATAAGATTTCACCTGCAAACATCTGCTTTTATCCGCAAACATCTGCTTTTAATCTCCAAACATCTGATTTTATCCGCAAAAATCTATTTTAATCTGCAAATATCTGCTTTTATCCGCAAACATCTGATTTTATCTGCAAACATCTGATGTTATCCGCAAACATCTGCATTTATCCGTAAACATCTGGTTTTATCCGCGAACATCTGATTTTATCCGCAAACATCTGATTTTATCCGCAAACATCTGATTTTATACGCAAACATCTGATTTTATCCGCAAACATCTGCTTTAATCTCCAAACATCTGATTTTATCCGCAAACATCTGCTTTTATCCGCAAACATCTGATTTTATCCACAAACATCTGTTTTAATCCGCAAACATCTGATTTTATACGCAAACATCTGATTTTATCCGCAAACATCTGCTTTTATCCGCAAACATCTGATTTTATCCACAAACATCTGATTTTAATCGCAAACATCTGATTTTATCCGCAAACATCTGCATTTATCCGCAAATATCTGCTTTTATCCGCGAACATCTCCAAACATCTGCTTTTAATTGCAAATCTCTGCTTTCATCCGCGTTCGGTTTGCCTGCATTTCATTTGTCCATTTCGGTCCTGTTTCGTACGCAAACGTCTGGTTTCATTCGCGCTTTTTGTTTTCCTTTTTCTCGTGTATACTTTAAGGACATAAATAGATATTTTTTAATCATTAAGCTTACATTTAAATTAATTGTTAGAAAACATATATGTTTAATTTCAAATACATTTGGAATTATAACATCTTCAATTTGTATGGAATTTGTTTGAAAAACACTTATTTAGGCGTAGAATTTTTCATCTAACTTTAAAAACTTTTTAATTTTGGCATAACCAATATTTTTAATATATATGTAAGAATTAATAGACTTATTATTTCTGTGGTACTCTTCACTATAGTATACCTGATTTTTAAATTTAAATCTGGTGAATATAATTAAATTATTTTCCCATTGGGAAAATGTCGTGTTGAATAAACATATTTTCTTTACAGGTTGTTTTTATTCAAATAATTCTTTTTAGAGTTATAAAGTTGTGTGCCGTGAACGGCTAACAACCAGTTAGTTAAAGCTCGCGGGTGACTGCAGATGTTCGCGGATGAAAGCAGATGTTTGCGGATAAAAGCAGATGTTCGCGGATAAAATAAGATATTTGCGGATAAAAGCATATGTTTGCGGGGGTGCACTAACCGGATGAAATTAGGCGTTCGCAGATAAAAGTATGTTTGTGGGTGAAACCGTATGAAAGCAGATGTTTGCGGATAAAACTAGACGTTTGCGGATGAAAGCAGATGTTCGCGGGTGATTGCAGATGTTCGCGGATAAAAGCAGTTGTTCGCGGGTGACTGCAGATGTTCGCGGATGAAAGCAGATGTTCGCGGATATAAGCAGATGTTCACGGATATAAGCAGATGTTGGCGGATAAAATCAGATGTTCGCGGGTAAAAGCATATGCTCGCGGATAAAACCAGACGTTTGCAGATAAAACCCGACAAAAATAGACGAAAAAAATGCAGGTAATCGCGGATAAAAACAGACGTAAGCAGACGTTTGCAGATGATTCCGGACAAATTCAGATATAAACGAAACACAGTGAAGACGGTTAAAAACAGATGATTGCAGATGATTGCGGGGGTGCACTAACCGGACATAAAACACAACCAACCGGGTGTTCGCGGATATAGCGATGCGGACAAAAGCAGATGTTATCAGATAATATTTTTACCCGCTTTTATCTGCGTTTATCCGGCTTCGACGAAGAATTTATACCCGCAATCATCTGCTTTTATCCGGTTTTGACGAAGAATTTATATCCGCAATCATCCGTCATTTTCAGCAGGGAACCTCTGAAATTTTTAATACATATGTATTAAAAATTATATATATATATATAGGTACTATATATATTACATAAATATACTTTACATCATATCCTCTGTGCTTTACATACCTGAGTTGTTACGGTAAATAAAAATCAGACGAAGGAACCAAAGAAAGGAACTATTTTCAACAAAATCATATGCAGAAATGGGAATATTCAAACTACCTACTTGCATCCATCAAAAGATCAAAACTTCTTGCAATATTGAATTACACCCTCTTTTTATACTCTCAGAAATATTGACTAGAACAGTATTAGAGAGACTCCAGTTTCTATAACTTGGTAGAGTAAAGAGAAGTCGAAACCGTTGCGATATTGCATTGCGCTGGTTTTGTATAATTCTCAGGGACATTAACGAAAATCATTGCCAGTAAAATTCGAGAAACTTGAGTTTCTATTTCTCTGAAGAGAATAGGAATCCGAAGTTGCTGCACCATTGGACTGAACCGTTTTTCAATAATTTCTAGAGACATAAATGACTGCATCATTCGACAGGGTCGAGTTTCTACATCTCTGTTGAATATAGAAAATCAAAATAATGTATCTTGCAAGACACCATTGAGTTTAACTTTAACTATAGTCGTGCATAGGTATAGAGGCGAAAAATATAAAAACAAAGCACGATTCAATACAGTTCTGATAAAACTTTAAGATTTAGTATTCAAACGGGGAGTCATCCTATACAATTCTATATTTTTCTGTTAGCTGTGTAATGAAGTGTCTTCTTCCGGATTGGATATGGCTGTTTGTAGCGTGTAACAGAGCTTGAGCAATTGGGAAGCATTCTGCTGTCGCTATGGAGGCATGGTTTGGGAGTCTGGCGGAGTATTTTAGTTGATTGGAAGGGCTATAAACTCCTGACCCAACTCTGACTTGGCTGACTGAGCCGTCCGTGTAGTAGGCTTCTCAGCCTTTCCATTTGTTTTGAAAGTAGTGCAGCCTGTTTATTGTCCGTTTGTTTTTGGAGAGCGGGTACGTGGATCTTTCTTTTAACGGTGATGGAGTCGAAGTTTGTATTGAAGCAGGGGAAAAGGGGGGAAGTTTTTATCGAGGCGGTTTTGTTGAGGAAAAAGTCCAATGCGTAGATTATAGGGGGAGGAAATTTGTTTGCCAGTACCGTAGAATTGGGTGACTTGGGACGATTTAGAAATTCAATTTACCATGGCTGAAAAACGATAAAGTTTTTATCCATTTTAAATATGCCATATCATGCCAAATACTTGAGGCTATAACTTTTGATGCAATTCTGTACAAAAAAATCGACCCATTTTGAAAAAAAAAATAAAAACATGCTGTCCCAAGTCACCCGTCGATTTGGAACACTTGGGACACAGTATTAATTTTCATGTTTTTATAAAGTAATGCTTCTTTAACGTGACTTGGGACAAATAAATGCTTTTTAAAAATATTTAATTGTACAAATATTTTATAAAGGAGAAAAAAAACTTCTCTTTTGTGTAGGTAGGTAGTAATTTATTGACCACGAACAAATAAAACAGTGAACAAAAATAAACTAAAAAAAAAAACAAAATAAAATATTAATAATTGTTAATAAATTGGTTCATAGCACTTTCCTTAAATACCATTCCTCCCCTCCTCAGTCTTTGTGGAAGTGGCAGTTTTGCTACAAACTCATGTGGCTCTATATCTCCTTCGTCCAAAATGATGGGGAAGAGATATGCATTTCTCATTTTTGTATTTTCTTTTAGATAGGAACAACGATATATATCGATCCATATGGATCCTCCCGGAGACTTCATGTTTTTTTTATTTAATTTTCTTTCCAGAGTCGACTTGGGAATCCCATACTTGTCGGCGGCTGCGCGATACGTCAGATTATTAATTTGAATATCTTCTAAAGCTTCTTGCAGGGTTTCCCCAGAGAAATCGCGATATTTGCGACTTCCCAAACGCCTCTTATATTTGGACGGCATGTCCACCTTAAAAACAACAAACAAAAATAAAAAGGGTTGTTAACTTAAAACTAAATTTTTTTTAGGTTAGGTATAATATGTTAAGCTTTTACGACATTCTAAAGATCATAAATAAAAATACTAGAATTGCCAGTATTAAATACTCTATAGTGGGCCGTGGGAAGTGTAACGGTCATAAAATATTGCTTTTTACATACCTGCGTTCAAAGTTGTTTATACCGGCATAGAAACAAATTCAATTCTCAAGCATATCATCAATACCTACCCTGACATCTACCCAACCCGCCTGCAACAACAGTTTTATTTCCGCTGCCCACTAATAGACGGTGGCACATAAATTATAATGTGACGTAGTTTACGGTACATTAATTCCGTCGTCATAGTAGTCCGAGTAGACGTCTATAAATTTTCCTTTGACTGGGTGGTTTTCCAAGGAGAACAGTCTGCCTACATACTTGGAAGCCAGCTTAGGTGGAGTGGTTGTTCCCCGATTTCCGCTAGTAATACATTAACAACTGGGGTAGTTTTCATGTATCCTCCTATAATTCTTAATGAATGGTGTTGGATTTTTGATAGTTTTAAAATGTGGGTCTTGGGTACTCGAGAGAAGAGGGGACTGCAAAAATCCAGGAACGGCCTTATACATGCTTTGTAAATCAGAAGTAGAGTTCGGGGGTCCGCCCCCCATTTTGTACCACATAAACTTCTTAAAATGTTTGTATATAGAGGATTTCTTCTTCTTCTTTGGTCTGAAAAAACGTCTCCGTTTCTTCAGGGGGGATGGCCTTTAGCTTATTTAAAAACTATTTGGCCAGCTCATAATATCTTGAATATACATTATAATCAAGGGACCCAGTTAAGATCTTAACTCGAGTGTCTGAGATTTCTCATCCCTTGATTTTTGGGCTTTTATAGATTTAAATGTCTTATGTGTATGGAACGCTGTTGTATTTTTAAGTCTACTATTTTAAATGTTAGTTTAAAATGTAATTCCACGTCATGATAACATCGAAATACCAAGTAAAAAATATTTCGGCGTTCCAGCTATGGAAAATTAAAATTATCATGGTAACATTTTAAATTTAATGAATAAAAACGTTTGTTTAATTTTTTCTTACTTTGATTTTTGTAATTCAATTCATTTTAAACGTCATCTAATATCTGTAATTCGACATGAATTAAAAATATCATAACGACATTGAATTAAAAATATGCTTTGCACTTTTTTGTCATTTGAACATTTTAATTCATTTTATTTTAGAGGTTAATGTGATTTTTATAATTCTACGACAATTAAAACCAAAGGCTTTGTTATCTATGATTAAAACTATCACAGTTACATTTTAAATTCAATGAAATAAAAACGTTTGTTAAATTGTTCTGTCACTTTGATATTTTTAATTCGAATTTTTCTGTCTAGTTGATATTTTTAATTCGAATTTTTATGTCTAGTTAATATTTTTTTAATTCGAATTTTTCTGTCTAGTTGATATTTTTAATTCGAATTTTTCTGTCTAGTTGATCATTTTAATTCGAATTTTTCTGTCTAGTCGATATTTTTTTAATTCCAATTTTTCTGTTTAGTTAATATTTTTAATTCGAATTATTCCGTCCAGTCAATCATTTTAATTCGAATTTTTCGGTCTAGTCAATCATTTTAATTCGAATTTTTCTGTCTAGTCAATCATTTTAAGTGTGGACACCTCTACTACTAACTTCGGCTAGATGGCGCAGTGGAAATAGAGATGTGTCAGTCAATTGCGAATGATTCTATTATTTCAAGTATCTAATTTACATAATATGTATATAATATAATAATAATTATACTTGTATATGTATGTTATACCCCAGATAGCACAAAGGTATACTATGGACGTCCAATGGACGTATGCTCGTGGACGTCTGTATGTACATAGGATGTCCATCTTTTTTCTATGGACGTCCCATGGACATCCGTTTAGAGTCCAGATGTCACAACTTTGGACATCCATAAGTCGTCCACCGATGGACGTCTATAAGGTGTTTGAACCATTCCTCCAGCATCCAAGACCTGCTTTTTTGCTTACTTTAACTGTTTTTTGCGACTGTATTTTCATTGCGATGTTGCAGAAAATTTTCTGTCTGGCTCAGTAACAATCCCACTAGGAATATAAATATTCTAAAAGTTGTTAAAAGTTACAACATTCAATGTTGAACATTGCAGGAAATCCTTGTATTCGACCCAGGAACATTACATTTGCAATACTACAAGTGTTTAATATTTCATTGATAGCTTAAGTCCTTTATAGCACGCGCTTGCTTGAATGTCAGTGAGATTGATCATAACTGTTGTTATGCAGCCAACAATACGTTTTAACTTGCATTTCTGTAATAATAATTATGGACGTAAAATGGACACTATATGGACGTCCATTAAAATCGTACAAAGGATGTAAATATATGGACGTACATAGTACATCCATTTTTAGTCCGTGGACCAATGTACTTAAAATGGATCTTAAACGGACGTCCATTGGACGAATGGTGCTATCTGGGACTTGAAATAATAAAATCATTCGCAATTGACTGACACATCTCTATTTCCACTGCGCCATCTAGCCGAAGTTAGTAGAGGTTTCCACACTTGGAATTAAAATGATTGACTAGACAGAAAAATTCGAATTAAAAATGTCAACTAGACAGACAAATTCGAATTAAAAATATCGACTAGACAGAAAAATTCGAATTAAAAATATCAAATAGACAGAAAAATTCGAATAAAAAATATCAACTAGTCAGAAAAATTCGAATTAAAATGAATGACTGGACAGAAAAATTCGAATTAAAATGATTGACTAGACAGAAAAATTCGAATTAAAAATATCAACTACACAGAAAAATTCGATTTAAAAAAATCAACTAGACAAAAAAATTCGAATCAAAATTATCAAAGTGACAGAAAAATTTAACAAACGTTTTTATTTCATTAAATTTAAAATGTTACTTACTGTGATGTTTTTAATTGGGGTAGAATTATAAAAATCACATTAACCTCTAAAATAAAATGAATTAAAATGTTCAAATGACAAAAAAATGCAAAGCATATATTTAATTCAATGCAATTAAAATGTCGTTATGATATTTTTAATTCATGTCGAATTACACGTATTAGATCATCTAATTTAGATGACGTTTAAAATGAATTGAATTAAAATGACTACTTGACGAAAAAATATTTAGATTAAAAAAAATTTTGGATAGACTTGATTTAAAATGAGTACTTAATGCTTTTAATTTGATTTTATATGTCTTGCAGACATATAAATTTCGCGATTAAAAAATGCAACGGCGTTCCATATATGTGTGGTAAACTTTTTGTTTGAGTAGAGTATATTTATGTTTTTTGTTTTAAATTAAAGTTAGTATAGCACAAAACACAACAAAGGTTAAAAACTTTTCACGCTTGGAGGCAGCGGCCAAGCGACTTGGACAACCCCCTTTGCAAAGATGCTACCACGGATAGGGATCCCAGGATATGAGTTATGTGTGGATCTAAAAAAAAATATATGATTAAATTTTGATTTTGTTTGTGTCAAAGTAGTTAAGTATAATTTTTAAGTTCTGTTTGTTTGAATTTTTCAATATTGTAGTTATGCTGGCAGGGAGGATAATGTCATTTTTTGCCAGTTCAAAGTAGATGTCTGTTCCAGGTATTTTGTTTATGGGACATTCCAGTAATATATTGTATAAATTTTCTTCCTCTCCGCATTCACAGATAGGGTTATCCTCTATTCCTATTCTATGAAGATGAGTTTTAAATAATCTATGTCCAGACCTTAAACGTATGATTGTTGTTAGATGTCTTCTGTTTTTGATTTTATTTGTATGAAACCATAGTTTTATTGGAAAGTTTTCTTCAATTTGATTGTACCATTTTCCTTTGTATGTTGATATTTTTTTCCATTTTTCATTCCATGCCTTTATAATTTGTTTCTTTAAGTTGGGCATCATTTCATACATGTCAGGTTGGCATTCCAAGGGGACATTAAGGTTGATTCCAATTTTAGCCAGCTGGTCTGCTTTTTCATTTCCCTTGATATCATTATGGCCTGTTATCCATCCCAGTTTGAATTCAAATCCATTTTCATTTGCTGTAGTAACTGTTATTAGTTTCTTAGTTGCCAGAGCTAAATAGTTGTCTTTTGCATTGTAGTTAGTATTTGCAATGCGCTGAGAGAATCGGATAGAAGTAGATTTTTTTTACTATTTATTGAAAAGTAAATATCCATTGATTCACCATATCCAATACAGATGACAACCATATTGCATACAATACTATATCCACTGGGTATCCATTGGATATCCACACTATGTCCAGGAGGGTCGGACATTTATATATCCAATGGTTATCCATTGGATATCCATACAATCTCCATAACATTGCAATGTTATTTATTGAAAAGTAAATATCCATTGATTCACCATATCCAATACAGATGACAACCATATTGCATACAATACTATATCCACTGGGTATCCATTGGATATCCACACTATGTCCAGGAGGGTCGGACATTTATATATCCAATGGTTATCCATTGGATACCCATGGGTTTTAAAATAAAAGTCTTATTCTTTAATTTAAATATTTATTTTTATGAAAACATAAAATAGAACAGAAAACTACATATAACTAAAGAAGTGAAGTCTCTGGCTTGCCATCACTCCTCCAGCTGTCATTTGCCTTTTTATCAGCCTAATCATTTAGGGCCTATTTCACCTGTCTCCTTATGATTCCCAAAATTTGGCCAATCCATCAGCCCATTTGTTACCCTCGAGCCTATGTATAGCTTGCAAATAAAGGTACGGTATATAAATCAGCGTTGCCAACCTTCGTTCGAAAAATCCTGAGTTCTCTAGTCAAATATCCGTAGAAATCCGTGGGTGAAGGGTAAAATCCGGGCATTTATCCGTACCAGGGATCAGAGGTGGCAGGCACCGCGGCGACTTAGAAACTTGGATAGATTTACGAATTTTTACTGAAAATTTTGATTGGTACTCAATATTTATCAGCTGTTCAGTTATTTAGCATTGACATTTGGCGCAAGGTGGCGCTTTCTTAGTAGTGCTTGGCGCTTTTAAGATTTACACATTTCATAAATACATATATTTATAAACAATGTAATTAGATACTAATAGTGTGATGCATGTATAAAAAACTTTTAAATGTAAATAGATACCAAAACAAATTTAAAACTTTAGTTGCCATTTTTTTCACAGCATCTTTTTGACAGACAGCACCTTTTCTGGTAACCTGACTGGCGGATAGCCGTACCGATTCCACTTTGATTCCTCGATCCTCGCATGCGCGGTAGTGTTCTGTCACTTTTATTGTTATCGACAATCTTCACGCGGACATTTAATGTAGGGTTTATTATAATAATCTAAGTATAAAATTACTTCTTGCGAAGCTTCGAAACCAATCCAAACTCAACAACCCGACCCAACCGACCCCGCCCCATTGCCCCCCCCCCCGCCCAATTTTTCAACGAAGGAATATTCATAAAATTACATATTATATTATATAACTGTAGCAAAATGAATATTAATGTAAAATTAAATAATAATCCTTTTCGCTATATAAATAAAAAAAAAAAAAAAGTTGTAGGCGCCAAGAATCGAACCTGGTATCTATCGCATACAAAGCGGGCGCTCTTCCATCGGAGCTACCGAGCTTATTGAATAATTCCTTTTGTTTTGAAAATAATACCAGTTTACAGTGTGTGACGTGTGAAGCATGCGGGGATCGAGGAATCAAAGTGGAATCGGTACGACTAGCCGCCAGTGGTAACCTGCTGGTAACAAACACAAAATTCCTAAACTAATGAGTGCGTTCCATGAAACGTTCCATTAGTACGTTCAGTGCAAGGTTTTATACCTTCCGTTTACTGGACGGAGCGAAATAGTTAGAAAATATTAAAAGGGTTTCAAGCAATTTTTTACTTGTGGCAGGTTTTAATACATAAAATATCAAGTAATTATGAATTATGTCCAAATATCCGTAGATTTTCAGACAAAATCCGGTTATCCGTTAATGACCCTTAAAATCCGTAGATCTACGGAAAAATCCGTAGGGTTGGCAACGCTGATATAAATGCATGCATGTATTCACCTTTAATGATATACGGTATATCATATACCTTCAATGCTAACCGAAAGTTTATAAATTGCACTTAAATATACCTATTTAATTTAAAATTGTATTAGTTTTAGACAAATACAATTTAAAATGATAACTATGATTAGAAAATTAATAAAATATTCACTTACCACTAGAGACCTCAAACAAATAACCACAAAACACAATAACTTGGCAATAAACTTTATGACAAACATATAACAAATAGCAATGATGGCGAATGAACCTTTACAATCTGTGGAATGAAGAAATTTGCTTCAAGCAAATAAACATGAAAACCCTTTGGATGTACCTCACAATCATGGCATCATATTTAACGGACGCTACCATAGAAAAAGGACGCTTCTTTATCTTCTGTGTTCGGCAGCAGTCACTGCTGAGCAGTGTTGTCAGACGTTTAAATAATTTCAGAAAGCTCATCAAAATGGCGGTTATATTATTAAATCTTTAATACTTAATTAATTAGTATACCTAGTATACCTATTTGACATAAATGTGGTGAATAATTATTTTAAATTTATTTAATTTATTTATTAAAACTTAATAAAGTACGGAAATATATTTCGTTTAGTTATTTTGCTTATAACGGGCAACACTGAAGATTCTCAAATTCAGCGCGTGCGTAGTACTATGAAATACAATAATAAACAAAAGGGACTTTTTTAAGTAATTTTTTATTGTATTGCAGACTGTCATAGTCATATTATTAACAGAAATAATATTATTAATATATAAATATTATTATCTGGGTAAAGTGAACATTTCAAAATTAAAAATTTCGTAGCTCTTGGCAAAAAATCAATTTACCGTAAAGTTGTTTTTTTTACATATGCTAGTTTAAACCATCACAAAATCCCACATGTATACATACAAGTATATATACAAGATATCCGTATCAGTTATCCATCGGATATCCAGTGGATATCCAGTGGATATACATTAGATGTACAGTGGATATACTTTGGACATACATTAGTTATCCATTGGATATATATTAGAGATACTTTGTTGAAATTGGGTTAATAACGATTTAAATGATATATATTAATCATTACATAAATTTATCCTATAAGGGGCTATTTTAAAAAAGAAAAAAATATTTTTAATGTTTTTGTTTTTTTTGAACATCCAGTATGGATATCCATTGGATATCCATCGGATATCCAGTGGATATCCAGTGGATATACATTAGATGTACAGTGGATATACTTTGGACATACATTAGTTATCCATTGGATATATATTAGAGATACTTTGTTGAAATTGGGTTAATAACGATTTAAATCATATTTATTAATCATAACATAAATTTATCCTATAAGGGGCTATTTTAAAAAAGAAAAAAATAGTTTTAATGTTTTTGTTTTTTTTTGAACATCCAGTATGGATATCCATTGGATATCCAGTGGATATCCAGTGGATATACATTAGATGTACAGTGGATATACTTTGGACATACATTAGTTATACATTGGATATATATATATTAGAGATACTTTGTTGAAATTGGGTTAATAACGATTTAAATCATATTTATTAATCATTACATAAATTTATCCTATAAGGGGCTATTTTAAAAAAGAAAAAAATATTTTTAATGTTTTTGTTTTTTTTTGAACATCTAGTATGGATATCCATTGGATATCCAATGGATATCGTAAAAGGCATGGATGTTATATGGACATTGGGATAGCCATTGGATATCCATTGGATAGCGTGTTCTGTGTGGGTAAAGATGATTCAGCTGAAGTAAGTATACTTATAAGTTACTTAAAATGTTCGGGTGCACTCGGCCTGTATACTTTTACATAAAAAATACGATATTTTAACACCAATTATGTAATAATCTAAGCTATCGCGGAATATTGCAAAAGTAAATTTTAACAAACCAAAGAATTCTTGTAATTTAAAAATATTGTTTAATTATACTTACTATAATATTGACCCTATTATAGTATAATAATATATTATATATATATTATAGTATAATAATATATATATATCTCCTATAGGATATAATCATTGACAAGTGATGCACTTATGTATACAGGGTGTCCCAGAACTCGCGCCACAGAGAAAAAGGGAACGTACCGAAAGTAATTTGAAACACATATTTAAAAATTCAAATTGTCCAACGCAAAGGATAAGGGAGATAAGAATAAAAAACGATAGCCAATCCCAATAGATCACCACAGGGAATTCTTTAAATTGCTAGGATACTTAGGTTGCATTGTTGATAATAAAAAATATGTAAAATATTTTGTCCACTGGAATCCAATTCATTGTAACACTGCTGTCAATCTTTACTTCTGTCATTAATATTATATTTGGTTATAACACAGTTATAAATTAAGTTATTATAAATAATGTTTTCCTTAGATGATTATACCGAAATGATAATTATTTATGGGGAGTGTGGGCGCAACGCCAGGGAGACAGCGAGAGTTTTTTCCCAGCGCTTTCCTGATCGTCCCCTGGACAGTAAAGTAATCCTTAGAACTATCACAAGAACCCGAGAGACCGGTCAAGTTGTTCCGCTTCGTAAGGGGATTGGAGGTGCTCCCAAACGTATTAGAACAGTGGAAAATGAAGAAGCTGTTTTGAATGCGTTTGAGGAAAATAGTAGGAAGAGCATAAGGGAAGTTGCTCGAGAACTGGATATTTCCCGCTCCACAGTTCAGCGGGTTATGAAGAACGATCGGCCGGAAGATTATCCCGCTAGAGTCGAATTCTGCCTGTGGTTGCTGGAGCAAGTAAATCTCCAGCCAAATTTTGTTTCTAACATTATGTTTTCGGATGAGTCAATTTTTGCCAGACAAGGATGCTTCAATGCCCATAATTTACATGTATGGGCAAATGAAAATCCGCATGCTATATTCCAAGGGGGGTTCCAACATCGATTTTCTATTAATTTTTGGAGTGCTATAATAGGAGATCGCGTTGTATGTAAACTATTTAGGTTTTCTTTTTTATTCTAATTTGGCCATTTTCCTCTAGGTTGGACCTTTTGAATTTCCTGCACGGTTAACTGGCCAAATTTATGCAGACTTCTTAGAAAACAATTTAGAGAATTTGTTAGGCGACGTGCCACTGGTATATCGAGTAAATGAATGGTTGCAGCACGATGGGGCACCACCACATTTTAGTCGCGACGTTCGGCGAATCTTGGACGGGCAGTATCCTGGCCGATGGATAGGACGAGGTGGGCCACAAAATTGGCCTGCTCGTTCACCCGATTTAAATCCCTTGGATTTTTTTCTTTGGGGACACCTTAAAAACTTTATTTATAGTGTACCCATCGAAACAGAGGATCAGCTTAGGAACCGGATCCAAGACGCTTTTGCGACGGTTACTCCTGAAATGGTGATGGAGTCAAAATCCAGCCTTTTAAGAAGAGCGCGGATTTGTTTACAAATGAATGGTGCACACTTTGAGCACTTATTGTAAACAGATTAGCATATTTTTTTTATTTAGTTGTTAACACATTTTCATAATATTTAATTTAGTTTTACTAATGTTGTTTGTTTACTTTTACGGAAAATTATTGTTTTTGTAATTTTTTAAAAGTTTGTTTATTTGTTTCTGTAACTTATGACTTTTTCTAAAATTTTAACTAAAAAGCCTAAAAAATTACAACTTGTTTGATTTTTTACTTTAAAACATTGTCGTTCTGAGGTATCAGTCATTTTTGACAGCTTTTGACAACTTAGTAAATACAGTCGGCCAAAAGATTTTTAAAAGTTTTAAGACAACAATGTTCTATCGTCTCCTAGCAATTTTTAAATCCCCTACGTTTAATCTAGGCAAGAGCTCTCGGTATTGGCTGCCACTTTTTTGCTTTAATTCGCTTACACTATTACCTAGAAATTTTTTATTTTTAAATTTGGCATCTCCATTTCTGTCGGCACGCCCCCTTTTTCTCTGTGGCGCGAGTTCTGGGACACCCTGTATTATACAGGCTGTATATATTTAACAGTATATTGCATTACCTAGTAATTCTAAAGCATAAATAACTCTTATAAAAAATTTAAAAAACTGAAAAAAATAATTACCTATGTTAAACCACTTTTTTTCCTATTCCTGCTGAATAAAAAAGGGGGCGGCAAAAATATCTTCGCCCGGAGCGGCAAAACACGTCGGGTCGGCCCTGCCCACCATACTCTAGAGACGGCTCTTAGGACATTTATTCCTTGGTTGGCTTTTGCGATTATTTTATTTACTTGTTGTTTCCAGTTAAGATTTTCTTCAAAAATGATTCCTAAATATTTTACAGAGGATTTTCTTGATATTATTTTGTCGCCCATCTTGACTGGGGGTGGAGTGACTCTAGATTTTCTCTTTTTAAACCAGATATATTCAATTTTCTCAGCCAAGCAGGATAGTTGGTGGTCATTAAGCCACTTTTCCAACTTCCTCAAAGTATTGTTTATTGTATGTACCATAGTGTGTATGTTATTTCCCTTGGTAAAAAGCACGAGATCATCTGTAACAAGTAGCTATAGTATATTGTAATAACTAGGTACTTGTTCAATGACAGACAAGTAGCCAGTGTGGCGGTGTCATAGAAACAGTCATGTTAGAAATAAATAGAAATAGACGCTCCTGTAGAATTGAATATAATACTTTATAAAACATGAATAGTGTCTCATTAATATAATACAAAGATGTTACCAGAACATTACATGGTGTCAGGTGAAACGAAAAATTAAAATACAATAATAATAAGAAAAACTACGAAGAAATCTAAAAATAAAATGGAGACGCTCTCTCATGTGTTTAAACCGCCAAAGAAAATGGTGTTTGATGCAAATGCTAATAAAAACTTTAAAAAGTTTTTGAATAGTTTTAAAATATACCTAACGGCTAGTGGGTTTGAAAGCAAAGCGGATGAAACCAAAATAGCAATATTCTTAAACATTGCTGGTGAAGAGGCACAAGATATTTTTCAAACTTTCTCGATGGTGGAAGAAGAAAGAAAAGATTATAATAAGGTTATTAAGGAGTTTGAAACTTACTGTAAACCTTTAAAAAATGAAACTTATGACAGGTACAAGTTTTTTTCAAGAAATCAACATGAAAATGAGGAATTTGAGCATTTTCTTACCGATATAAAAATACTAGCGAAAAACTGTAACTTTGGAAACCTGGAGGAGTCACTAATAAGGGACAAAGTCGTGTTGGGAATTCAAAACCAAATGGTTCAAGAGAGGCTGTTGAGGATTCCGGAATTAACATTAAAGAAAGCTGAACATCAGTGCAGGATCTCCGAGGCAAGCAAACTACAACAGAAGGAGCTAAAAAGTCCACAAGAGGTAGAAGTGTTAAGGCAACACAGCAAACGAAAAATTATAGAAGTGTATAGGATGACTCCGCGTTTGAATATCAAATCTTAAAGTTTTATCATAACTGTATTGAATCGTGCTTTGTTTTTATATTTTTCGGCTCTATACCTATGCACGACTATATTTAAAGTCAAACTCAATGGTGTCTTACAAGATACATTATTTTGATTTTCTATATTCAACAGAGGAGTAGAAACTCGACCCTGTCGAATGGTGCAGTCATTTATGTCTCTAGAAATTATTAAAAAAGGGTTCAGTCCAATGGTGCAGCAACTTCGGATTCCTATTCTCCTCAGAGACATAGAAACTCAAGCTTTTCAAATTTTACTGGCAATGATTTTCGTTAATGTCCCCGAGAATTATACAAAAACAGCGCAATGCAATATTGCAACGGTTTCGACTTCTCTTTACTCTACCAAGTTATAGAAACTGGAGTCTCTCTAATACTGTTCTAGTCAATATTTCTGAGAGTATAAAAAGAGGGTGTAATATTGCAAGAAGTTTTGATCTTTTGATGGATGCAAGTAGTTTGAATTTTCTCATTTCTGCATATGATTTTGTTGAAAATAGTTCCTTTCTTTGGTTCCTTTGTCTGATTTTTATTTACCGTAACAACTTTGGTATGTAAAGCACAGAGGATATGATGTTAAGTATATTTATGTATTATATAAAGTACCTATATTTGTATTAAAAATTTCAGAGGTTATGTTGAAAAAATGATCGATATGCTATTAAACTTTAATAATTTAGTAATTATAATAAGACCTATAGGTCTGTTGGTAGACCCTGCACTATCTCCACTGGTATATGTTAGTTTTGTAATATTTAAATCTGGTTGATGAAAAAGTACACACCAGTGCAGGTTATTGTAGCATCTACGAACAAATGAATTAATGGCCCATTGGCAATTATTCCTTTAGGAAAAATATTCAACACAGCTTAATTAATTAATAAAATGAAAAAAATCACAATCATGTCGTATATAGTTTTTTTAAGCATAAAATAATTTTTATATTAATACTAGTTCAAAAGTGAAATTACGACCTCTATACTGTGGAGAGTATTGAAACGCTCGACTGACGAATACAACTCTATACCGTAGGGAGATTTAGAAAACGATATTCAAACGTGGCGTCATCCTATACACCTCTATAATTTTCCGTTTGCTGTGAAAAAGAAGGTAAAAAGTCAGGTACTTATAATAATAATAAAAAGACTTATAAATGTTTAAAGTGTGGTACACAACATTCTGTTTTTGAGTGTCCACTGTCCAGCTTATGGGAAAGCATGTTCCAAATGTAAAAAATTAAATCATTTTGCTGTAGGTTGTAAGTTTAGAAACAATTACCGACAAAATCCAAATAATTATGACAATTATAATAGAAATAAACAAGGATTTAATAATACTGAGAGAGGAAATAACCTAAATATTAGGGATAATAATAAAAATAAAATAAACGAAATTAATGAAAATCATGTTATAGATACACTAACTATAAACAGTATTAATAATGTAGATATTTGTAAAAGCTGGTATATTGAGACAAGTATTAATAATAAAATAATTAAAATAAAATTAGATACAGGTGCAACTTGTAACTGTATGCCATACCAACTTTTTCAAACATTAGGGTTGAAAAATAAAGTTGAAAAAAACACTATGACAATAATAACATATGGTAAGAACGAAATTAAAACATTAGGGACGGTAGTGATAAAATGTATAATAAATAAATAAATGCAATGTCAGATCAAGTTCATTTTGGTTCCTGTTGAATGCACACCAGTTTTGGGTTTAAATGCTTGTGTAAAACTTAATCTAATAAAAAGGGTAAATGAAATAAGTTTAAATTCTAAACAAGAATTTATTAATAATAATAAAGAAGTTTTTGAAGGTACAGCACAGCAAACGGAAAATTATAGAAGTGTATAGGATGACTCCTCGTTTGAATATCAAATCTTAAAGTTTTATCATAACTGTATTGAATCGTGCTTTGTTTTTATATTTTTCGGCTCTATACCTACCTATGCACGACTATATTTAAAGTCAAACTCAATGGTGTCTTACAAGATACATTATTTTGATTTTCTATATTCAACAGAGGAGTAGAAACTCGACCCTGTCGAATGGTGCAGTCATTTATGTCTCTAGAAATTATTAAAAAAGGGTTCAGTCCAATGGTGCAGCAACTTCGGATTCCTATTCTCCTCAGAGACATAGAAACTCAAGCTTTTCGAATTTTACTGGCAATGATTTTCGTTAATGTCTCCGAGAATTATACAAAAACAGCGCAATGCAATATCGCAACGGTTTCGACTTCTCTTTACTCTACCAAGTTATATAAACTGGAGTCTCTCTAATACTGTTCTAGTCAATATTTCTGAGAGTATAAAAAGAGGGTGTAATATTGCAAGAAGTTTTGATCTTTTGATGGATGCAAGTAGTTTGAATTTTCTCCTTTCTGCATATGATTTTGTTGAAAATAGTTCCTTTCTTTGGTTCCTTTGTCTGATTTTTAGTTACCGTAACAACTCAGGTATGTAAAGCACAGATGATATGATGTTAAGTATATTTATGTATTATATAAAGTACTGATATTTGTATTAAAAATTTCAGAGGTTATGTTGAAAAAATGATCGATATGCTATTAAACTTTAATAATTTAGTAATTAGGTCTGTTGGTAGACCCTGCACTATCTCCACTGGTATGTATATGTTAGTTTTGTAATATTTAAATCTGGTTGATGAAAAAGTACACACCAGTGCAGGTTATTGTAGCATCTACGAACATTGGCAATTATTCCTTTAGGAAAAATATTCAACACAGCTTAATTAATTAATAAAATGAAAAAAATCACAATCATGTCGTATATAGTTTTTTTTAAGCATAAAATAATTTTTATATTAATACTAGTTCAAAAGTGAAATTACGACCTCTATACTGTGGAGAGTATTGAAACGCTCGACTGACGAATACAACTCTATACCGTAGGGAGATTTAGAAAACGATATTCAAACGTGGCGTCATCCTATACACCTCTCCCTGCTGAAAAAAACTGATCGAAAATGGATCGAGTTTAAATCTCGATCCTTTTTGATCATTTTTGATAAGGATTTTGTCTCCTGTTTTCGTGATCAAAAAGGATCGAGTTTCGATCCTGTTTTCTGGATCAAATAGGATCGAGTTTCGATCCTTTTTGATCAGCAAAACAGGATCGAAACTCGATCCTTTTTGATCACGAAAACAGGATCGAAACTCGATCCTTTTTCGATCATTTTAATATAGCTATAATTTTCCGTTTGCTGTGAGGTAAAATGCCTTTTCAGTATAACATTGTTTTAAAAAAAGATGCGCAACCTTATGCTAGTTCATGTAGGAGAATTGCTGAAGCAGTAAAACCAAAGTTATTAGAAGCATTAAATGACTTAGTTAAAAGAGATATAATTATGAAAATAGAAATAGACGCTCCTGTAGAATTGAATATAATACTTTATAAAACATGAATACCCTGCTGAAAATGACGGATGATTGCGGATATAAATTCTTCGTCAAAACCGGATAAAAGCAGATGATTGCGGGTATAAATTCTTCGTCGAAGCCGGATAAAAGCAGATAAAAGCGGGTAAAAATATTATCTGATAACATCTGCTTTTGTCCGCATCGCTATATCCGCGAACACCCGGTTGGTTGTGTTTTATGTCCGGTTAGTGCACCCCCGCAATCATCTGCAATCATTTGTTTTAAACCGTCTTCACTGTGTTTCGTTTATATCTGAATTTGTCCGGAATCATCTGCAAACGTCTGCTTACGTCTGTTTTTATCCGCGATTACCTGCATTTTTTTTCGTCTATTTTTGTCGGGTTTTATCTGAAAACGTCTGGTTTTATCCGCGAGCATATGCTTTTACCCGCGAACATCTGCAATCATCCGCGAACATCTGATTTTATCCGCCAACATCTGCTTTTATCCGCGAACATCTGCTTTCATCCGCGAACATCTGCAGTCACCCGCGAACAACTGCTTTTATCCGCGAACATCTGCAATCACCCGCGAACATCTGCAATCACCCGCGAACATCTGCTTTCATCCGAAAACGTCTAGTTTTATCCGCAAACATCTGCTTTCATCCCCAAACATTTGCTTTTATCTGCAAACATCTGATTTTATCCGCAAATATCTGCTTTTATCCGCGAACATCTGCTTTTATCCGCAAACATCTCATTTTATCCGCGAACATCTGCTTTTATCCGCAAACATCTGATTTTACCCACAAACAACTGATTTTATTCGCAAACATCTGATTTTATCCTCAAACATCTGCTTTTATCCGCAAACATCTGTTTTAATCTCCAAACATCTGATTTTATCCGCAAACATCTGCTTTTATCCGCAAACATCTATTTTAATCCGCAAACATCTGATTTTATCCGCAAACATCTGATTTTAATCGCAAACATCGGATTTTATCCGCAAACATCTGCATTTATCCGCAAATATCTGCTTTTATCCGCGAACATCTCCAACCATCTGCTTTTAATTGCAAATCTCTGCTTTCATCCGCGTTCGGTTTGCCTGTATTTCCTTTGTCCATTTCGGTCCTGTTTCGTATACACAAACGTCTGGTTTCATTCGCGCTTTTTGTTTTCCTTTTTCTCGTGTATACTTTAGTTAAGTTTACCTGCTTTGTCAAATTTTACTGAGCTTTAACTGGTTGTTAGCCGTTCAGGGCACACAACTTTATAACTCTAAAAAGAATTATTTGAATAAAAACAACCTGTAAAGAAAATAAGTTTTTCTACTCCTAATACGGAATTTGACCCTTCTAATATCACTTTTATATATGGAATGACATATATTCCGTAAAGTGTTACAGAATGAAATATTCTATCATCTGATGACAGAATAAACACTCGTGGCGACATCTCTGTTTTTAATATCTAACAAATTTTAGACCGATCCAACCTCACTTTCTTCCAATTAAATTATTTTTCTATGGTATTTTTTGGAAACGTAGAAAAAGTATAGTCTGAAACACGTTTGGAATTGCATATTCCGCTCTCGTAAAACCGTCAAACTCGCCTTCGGCTCGTGTGACAAACTCTTCACTCGAGCGGAATATGCTGTATTCCAAACTTGTTACAGAATATACTATTATTCAACACGACATTTTCCCAATGGAAAAATAATTTAATTATATTCACCAGATTTAAATTTAAAAATCAGGTATACTATAGTGAAGAGTACCACAGAAATAATAACTCTAGATCTATTAATTCTTACATATATATTAAAAATATTGGTTATGCTAAAATTAAAAAAATTATAAAGTAAGATGAAAAATTCTACGCCGAAATAATTGTTTTTCAAACAAATTCCATACAAATTGAAGATGTTATAATTCCAAATGTATTTGAAATTAAACATATATGTTTTCTAACAATTAATTTAAATGTTAGCTTAATGATTAAAAAATATCTATTTATGTCCTTAAAGTATACACGAGAAAAAGGAAAACAAAAAGCGCAAATGAAACCAGACGTTTGCGTACGAAACAGGACCGAAATGGACAAAGGAAATGCAGACAAACCGAACGCGGATGAAAGCAGAGGTTTGCAGTTAAAAACAGATGTTTGCAGATATTTGCGGATAAATGCAGATGTTTGCGGATAAAATCAGATGTTTGCGGATAAAATCAGATGTTTGCGGATAAAAGCAGATGTTTGCGGATAAAAGCAGATGTTTGCGGATAAAAGCAGATGTTTGCGTATAAAATCTGATGTTTGCGGATAAAAGCAGATGTTTGCCGATAAAAGCAGATGTTTGCGGATAAAATCAGATGTTTGCGATTAAAATCAGATGTTTGCGGATAACATCAGATGTTTGCGGATAAAAGCAGACATTTGCAGATTAAAATCAGATGTTTGCGGATAAAAGCAGATGTTTGCGTATAAAATCTGATGTTTGCGGATAAAAGCAGATGTTTGCGGATAAAATCAGATGTTTGCGATTAAAATCAGATGTTTGCGGATAAAATCAGATGTTTGCGGATAAAAGCAGACATTTGCAGATTAAAATCAGATGTTTGCGTATAAAATCAGATGTTTGCGGATTAAAACAGATGTTTGCGGATAAAAGCAGATGTTTGGAGATTAAAACAGATGTTTGCGGATAAAATCAGATGTTTGCGAATAAAATCAGGTTTGCGGATAAAAGCAGATGTTTGCGGATAAAATCAGATGTTTGCGTATAAAATCAGATGTTTGCGGATAAAATCAGATGTTTGCGGATAAAATCAGATGTTCGCGGATAAAACCAGATGTTTACGGATAAATGCAGATGTTTGCGGATAACATCAGATGTTTGCAGATAAAATCAAATGTTTTCGGATAAAAGCAGATATTTGCAGATTAAAATAGATGTTTGCGGATAAAAGCAGATGTTTGGAGATTAAAACAGATGTTTGCGGATAAAAGCAGATGTTTGCAGGTGAAATCTTATGAATCAGACTTTTGTGGACTAAATGAGATGTTTGCGGATTAAAACAGATGTTTGTAGATTAAAATAGATGTTCGCGGATGAAAGTAGATCTTCACGTATAAAAGCAGATGTTTTCAGGTGAAATCGGATAAAGCAGACGTTTGCGGATTAAAGTAGATGTTTGCGGATAAAATCAGATAAAACCGGGTGAATGCAGATATAAACTCAAATACAGGTATTTGCGGATGAAAACAGATAATAGCAGACATAGATCTAAATAGATAAAACCCGACGTTCGCGGATAATATTTATACCTGCAATTGCAGATAAAAACTGACATGTCGGATAAAAACAGATATAAATGGACATAAAACTAGCTTGTTTTTTTATCCGCAATCATCCGATATTACCCGTCTTTTTCAGCAGGGTAGTGTCTCATTAATATAATACAAAGATGTTAGAAAAGCCAACTGAATGGGTAAACAATATTGTTATTGTTGAAAAACCTAACAAACAACTAAGAATATGTTTAGACCCTGTTCATTTAAATAAAAATATAGTATTAGATCAATATCCAATACCAACTGTTGAAGAGTTGGCATTAAAATTAAAAGATAAAAATATATATACAGTTTTGGACCTGAAAGAAGGTTTTTACCATGTTCCTCTTGATAATGTAACGTTTTTAACTGTTCGTAGTGTGAATAAAAACACGCACTGGTTAATTAACGAACTAAACTATTTATTTAATAACTTAACTACACTTAAAACACTATAAAACTAACTAAACACTTAACTACTAATTATTTATATATCACTATTGTTCAAGAGTCTATTTATTTGCACTTATATTTATTTATTTCTTCGCGCGTATCAAATCTCCACTGACTGCCGTGTGCTGCTCCGTTTCTTATATATTCAGCGCCAAGGTCTTCTGGAACATTCCAGCGAGCTCCACACTCTCGATTGTTCGAGCGCTGAGTCACCGGCGATGACTCATCGGCGATGACTAACCGGCGATGAGTCATCACTCCGATATCCAGAGCGGTACTCGCTACATTGCCCCCGTCTTAAAACATTTTCGTCCCGAAAATGGTCCTCAGCTCCATGGCGATATTTGCATAGAGATCCAAACTTGCATTGTGACGTCCTATAGAAGTAGCAGTCTACGGTCTTCCTTCCGGTTGTTCTTTTAGGGTTGTGGCAACAGACAAGAATGTGTATGCCACTAAATCTGAAGATAACTTCCACCATACTTCTAATTATTCTCCAGTCCAAACCGTCAAGTCCACAAGCAATCTTTGGTATCGCCAGGTTCATGATGTCCTTGGACAAAAGGATATCCCTCAATTTATTTAAGGCATTCCATACGTCACGGTAATTTGGCTTCTGATTGGAGAGTTGCTTCGTTACCAGATAGAAGATACTTCGGTTACCTATCTGCTCATTATCCACCATTTCAAGCACCTCTCCAACTTTGGGACTCTGCCTTCGTAGCTCGTCGACCCGTCCAAACTTGTTTTTAAAGACAACCGCTATTCCCCTGGACATCCTAAGGTCTTCCGCAACACAGTGAGCCAGGGAGTAATCGGCCGAAACCGTGAACAGATCTTTTTGCTTTTCTCGAGTGACACCATACCGAGCTTTTTTACCGCTCGAATATAAATACATGAAGTCTTCAAAAGGCAAGTCGTCTTCCGGCGGATTAACTCTCCTTACTCTAGCATCGTCTATTTGAGCATTGTTTCCAGCGTAAGGGGCCAATCGGTTGAAATGGATCACTTTCGGCTTTCCTCTTGGTTGTTTCCTGATCCTGTAGATGATGTCATTTATGCGATCCATGACTTCGTATGGTCCTTCCCAAGAAGTCTGCAGCTTCGGTGAATAACCACGACGGCGCTGAGGGTTGTATAACCAAACTAGGTCTCCAGGTTGAAATCCTCCATTTTCCGCCTTGATGTCGTATGCCTCTTTCATTCTATCACTGGCGCTCTGGATGTTTAAACGAACTCGGCTGTGAATGTCGCTCATTTTCCTACGTAAATTGTTGACGTAATCTTCTCCACCAATATCATCCCCTGGTAGGCAACCAAACCTCAGGTCACAAGGTAGACGAAGTTCACGCCCCATAACAATGCTAGCGGGTGTCTGGCCGGTGGTATCGTGGATAGAAGAACGGTACGCCAACAGGAACAGATGAAGGAAGCGGTCCCAGTCTCTTTGGTGATCAGAGACTACCTTGGACAGGTACCGGTTTATCGTTCGATTCATTCGTTCTACCATTCCATCAGACTGCGGATGTAATGCAGTCGTCCTCGTCTTCCGAATGTTAAGAATTTTACAGACATTCTGGAACAGTATAGATTCAAAGTTCCTGCCTTGGTCTGAATGCATCTCCATTGGCACACCAAAACGACAAATCCACTCCTTAATAAGGGCATCGGCCACTGTGGCAGCTTCCTGGTTTGGCAAGGCGTACGCTTCCGCCCACTTGCTGAAGTAGTCCATTACAACGATGATGTATTTATTTCCAGATTCTGTTTCCGGAAATGGACCCGCCACATCGATTGCAATTCTCTCAAATGGGCTGCCCACATTGTACTGTCGCATTGGGGCTTTTGGGCGCTTCTGGGGTCCATTGCTTGCCGCGCAAACGGCGCACTTCTTGCACCATTCCTTCACATCTCGTTGGCTGTTGACCCAATAAAACCGTTCCCTAAGTCTTCCGAGCGTCCTGGTCACCCCAAGATGTCCTCCAGTAGTTCCATCATGGATTTCCTGCAGCACTTCTGGTATCCTATTTCTGGGGATTATTATCTGCTTCCGGTCTTCCCCCCCTTCTGGCAACTCCAGAACGCGCTTTAGAAGCCCGTCACTTAAGATGATGGAATTCCATTGGGCCCAGTACAATTTCACATTCGGTGAATATTGGGCGACTTCCTGCCACGTTGGTTTACGGTCGTTCTTCTTCCAATCGATGATAAGCTTCAAATCCGGATCCCTTTCCTGGTCTTGTTGAACCTCAGCGGATTGCCAATGATCATCCACGATTGTAGTTCTGCGAACAAACACATCCTTTTCTTCGGCCCTGAGACAATGTTTACAGTCTTCCGGGCACGGTCTTCTTGACAAGGCGTCAGCATTTCTATGGATGGTCCCAGCCCGATGTTCTGTGTCAAATTCGAACTCCTGTAGTCTCTCAATCCATCTTGCTACCTGTCCTTCAGGATTCTTGAATTGCAAAAGCCATTTTAGGGCAGCATGATCCGTTCTTAGCAAGAATTTTCTTCCATACAGGTACTTGTAAAAGTGTTCGACTGCCTTTACCACTGCCAACAGCTCGCGTCGAGTAACACAGTAATTTCGTTCTGGTTTGGATAAAGTTTTACTGAAGTATCCAATAACTTTCTCCTTTCCCGCTTGAATCTGCGACAAAACAGCTCCCAGGCCCACATTACTTGCGTCCGTGTCCAAAATAAATTCACCATCCGGAAGAGGATAACTTAAGACTGGTGAGCTGGTCAACGCGTTTTTCAGGTTCTTAAAGGCTTCTTGGCATTCTTCGTCCCATTGGAATCGTCTTTCTCCCTCTGTTAAACGTGTCAAAGGCTTAGCAACCTTTGCGAATCCAGGTACGTACCGCCGGTAGTAGGTGCATAATCCAAGAAAGCTTCTTAAGTCATGTTTGTTTTTCGGTACTGGCCATTCCCGCACCGTCTTCACCTTCTGTTTGTCCACTGCCACTCCTTGACTCGAAACAACATGGCCCAAATACTGCACTTCCCTCTGGAACAAGTGACATTTCTTCGGGCTTAGCTTCAGGCCGGAACTTTTTAAGCGCTGAAAGACTTCCTTCAGGTTCTTCATATGGTCCTCAAATGATTTCCCAACCACAATGATGTCGTCAAGGCACACCAAGCATGTCTTCCAGGATAGTCCCTTTAAAACCATTTCCATGAGCCTTTCAAAAGTTGCAGGGGCATTACATAGTCCAAACGGCATGACAGTAAACTGCCACAGTCCAGCACCCACGGTAAACGCCGTCTTTTCTCTATCTTCTGGTGCCATTTCAACCTGCCAGTAACCGCTTTTCAAATCCAGAGTCGAAAATATTTGGGATCCAGCCAATGTATCCAGGGTGTCATCGATCCTAGGTAGAGGGTAGCTGTCCTTCTTCGTCACGTTGTTCAGCTGACGAAAATCGACGCAAAATCGAGTTGATCCATCCTTTTTCTTAACTAACACCACTGGGGAAGACCATGGGCTGTTGGATGGTTCGATCACCCCTTCCTTCTCCATTTCTTGCACAATTTTATCAGCTTCCTCTCGCTTGGCAAGTGGTAGCCTTCTTGCCGACTGTCGAATGGGCTGTGCATCACCGGTGTTAATTTTATGCTGGACAATTCTTGTCCTACCCTTCTTTCCTTGTCCGTCGTCAAAGACATCCTGATAATTGTGTATCAGCTCTTTCAGCTTTATTCTCTCATTTGGTTTTAAGTCCTTTGAAGAAGTCGAAAGCAGAGTCGTCAATTCATTGCTAATTTTCTTGGCCGGAACTCCAGACTCACGAATGCTTCTAATAATTGAGGAAACTGAGGAACAGTTCCCCAAAACGATTCCTTTTTTCAAGTTCACAGAGTAACCATTAACATTCAATACTCTTACAGGCACTTCTTTTCCGACACGTATTAAAGTCTTCCCTACTACAACTCCTCGACCGACCTCTTTGTCATCAATTTTCGGCTCCAGAAGCATTATACTTCCATCTTCTGATTTACAATCCAAGAAAGCCTTCAATATCATCTCGCTGTGTTCCGGTATCAAAGCATCTTCTGTTAGCATTACACGAATATTCTTTTCTTTTGATCGATGCAACACGACTTCTTCTCCATTTACTCTCAATATTCCTTGTTGAAAGTTTAGTTCAAATCCTATAGAGTTCATAATGTCCATGCCTACAATAACTTCATCTTCAATATCTGCTACTAATGCTCGATGTTTAAATTTCGTGTTTCCTATGACCATAGTGATGTCCACTTCTCCATGAACAGTAGCAGTATCTCCTGTTGCAGTACGTAGTCGCCGATTGGTAGATTTTATTTTCGACTTTTCGACAATATCTGGCCGAATAATTGTCTTCGTCGCACCTGTATCCAGCAGCAGCACATGTAACTTTCCATTAATAAAGCCATCCACAAAAACACTGCTGGACTAATGTAGAAGAGATGCGACACGTTCGATATCCTCTGGGGCATGTTGGTTACAGGTCGACGGTTGCCCCTTTTCCTCGACCCTATCTAGTTTTCCGACTGAGATGAAGTCGGCACCTCCTGGCTTTTTCTGCAATGACTTCGTATATGTCCGAGCTTTCCACATCTCCAACACCGGATTTCCTTCTTTTCTGGTAGATTCTCTTTAAGGACTCGTCTGATTGCTTCAATTATACTAGGTTCCTCCTCCTTTTCTTCTTCGACTCTCCTTATTCTAGGCTGGCTCCTACAGCTCTGCTTTGCCGCCTCGAATTCCAAAGCTCGAGCTAATGCATCAACCAGTTGGCTCGGACGAGCCAGTGTTAGAGCCTGCCTTGTTTCATTGTCTCGAAGTCCATCCAAAAAGGCTTGAACCGCTAATCGTTCCATAACGGTCGTTGGAGTAGCTGGATATGCTAGCCGAACCAAGCGTGCAATATCAGCCTCGAATTCTTGTAACGTCTCGTTTGATTTCTGGCAGCGATTCTTCAGTTGGGAATGGTACACATGTTCCAGATGTGTCTGGCCATATCGAAGTTCCAGATGTTTCACCAACGCTTCGTAATCTTCTTGTTCGTTGGGAGAAAGCGTCTGCAAGATGTCCGTTGCATCTCCGCGTAAAGCCAGAGTCAATGCTGTAGCTTTTTCTTCTGGTAGCCAGCCATTTGCTTTTGCTGCTGCCTCAAACTGACGGATGTAGTTGGTCCAAGAAGTTTTTCCATCGAACTGAGGTGGTTTCATTCGAACTCGGCTCCCCTCCGGCATTGTTCCTGGTTCCGCCAGCATCATGGGTAGATTTACAGCTGTCAGTTTACTATTTATTTCTCTAATTTTGACCTCCAATTTCTCGTTCAATTTTTCTTCTCTCATATCCAATTCCATCCTTACGTTATTTAATTCCATCCTTACATCGTCAACTTTCTCTTCTAATTCATTGACATTTTCTAGAATCTTCCCTTCCAAATATTCTTTTAGGTTTTTAGAATTTTCTAGCATTTTCTGTTGCAAATCGTCCTTTAATTCGTTGACATTTTCCAGAATCTTCTGTTGTAAATCGATTTTTAAATCGCTAGAATTTTCCACCATTTTCTGTTGCAAATCATCCTTTAAATCGTTGACATTTTCTAACATTTTCTGTTGTAACTCGTTAGAATTTTCCAACATTTTCTGTTGCAAATCGACTTTTAGTTCTTTAGAATTTTCTAGCATTTTCTGTTTTAAATCGTTTAAATTTTGCAACATTAAATGCATATCACACGAACCTTCAAATAAATACGTATCTGGATTTTCACCCTCTTGTTCCAACGCTTCTCGAAGCCGCTGCTGCAACACATTCTTTTTTCCAGTTGTTTCACATTCCCTTTCTTCCAGCTCCCGCTTAAGGTCCGCCACTTTTAAGTCCATTAACGAAACCATTTTCGCGAAGTTTCACACTAACCGCACTCCTGACACCAATTGTAACGTTTTTAACTGTTCGTAGTGTGAATAAAAACACGCACTGGTTAATTAACGAACTAAACTATTTATTTAATAACTTAACTACACTTAAAACACTATAAAACTAACTAAACACTTAACTACTAATTATTTATATATCACTATTGTTCAAGAGTCTATTTATTTGCACTTATATTTATTTATTTCTTCGCGCGTATCAAATCTCCACTGACTGCCGTGTGCTGCTCCGTTTCTTATATATTCAGCGCCAAGGTCTTCTGGAACATTCCAGCGAGCTCCACACTCTCGATTGTTCGAGCGCTGAGTCACCGGCGATGACTCATCGGCGATGACTAACCGGCGATGAGTCATCACTCCGATATCCAGAGCGGTACTCGCTACAATAAAGTAAGTAGTGAATATTGTACATTTATAACGCCTTTTGGAAAATATTGTTTTAAAAGATTACCTTTTGGCTTAAATGTTAGTCCAGAAGTTTTCCAAAGATTAAACAGTAAAATATTTAGTGATTTACCAATGGGTATCTATTTTGATGACTTTATTATAGCAGGATCAAGTGAGGAGGAACATGATAAAATCCTTAGTGAAGTAATAAAAAGAGCTAAGAAGTTTGGTTTGAAATTTAATAAAAATAAAGTACAATATAAAGTAACTGAGGTAGGTTACATTGGTCAGATATTTTCAGCTAATGGTGTCAAACCTGATCCAGAATACATACAAGCCATACTTAAATTAAATGAACCTAAAACTAAAAAAGAGCTTTTAAGTATACTTGGGATGGTAAATTATTTAACTAAATATATACCTGATTTGTCAAATATTGTATCACCATTAAGGGAATTAATAAAAAAAAATGTTAATTTTTTATGGACTAATGACCATAAGCAAATATTTTTAAATATAAAAAAATTAATTACTAAAATACCAAATCTAAAGATATTTGATAATAATTTATCTGTTGAAGTGCAGTGTGATGCAAGTCAAAATGGCATTGGTGGTTGCTTACTCCAAGCAGGACAACCAGTTGCGTTTTGTTCGCGTAGTCTGACTGAAACAGAAAAACGATACTCGCAAATTGAAAAAGAGATGTTGACTATTTGTTTTTGTCTAAATAAATTTCATCATTACATTTATGGTCGTAAAATAACTGTAAAGTCAGATCACAAACCTTTAGTTAGTATTTGTGATAAAGATATTTCAAAAGTAACGAGTAGATTACAGCGAATGAAATTAAAAATATTAAAGTATAATTTTACAGTAGTATATTTGCCAGGTAAATATATGTACATTGCAGATCTATTGTCGAGGTCGTACATTAAAGATGATGTTAGGGATGACCCTGAAATGAAGGAAGTTATACATTGTATTGATGTTGACTTACCTGTAACAGAAAATCGTCTTCAAGAATTGAGTTTCGCTACAATTAATGATCCAATACTTCACATTGTCAAAAAGTTCTGTAATGAAGGGTGGCCAGAAAATAAACGCGAAATAACTAACACTAAAGTTAAACACTATTTTAAATTAAAAGAAAATCTTTTTATTCGAAATAACATTTTATATCTTAATGATAAAATAGTAGTACCTTATAGTCAAAGGGAATTAATGTTAAAAAAGTTACATATAGGACATTTTGGTATTGAAAAAACCAAAGCAAGAGCAAGGAAAATTTTTTATTGGCCCGGTTTGTCTGTAGATATACAAAAGTTTTGTAACAAAACTATATTGAAAAATGTAACGCATGTTTAAAGTATGGTAGAAATCCACAAAAAGAACCGCTAATTCAACATTTAAGACCAGAAATTCCTTTTAATAAGATAGCAGCAGATATTTTAACTTTTGGGGCTAAAGATTATCTTGTTGTTGTAGACTATTATACACTGAGAAAAAAATGGGACAAATAAACTGTTTACCTAATACTTTTATTTGTAGTGAATATATTGTTTATTACCTCTAAATAGTCGAAATAATAACGATAAATATACTTTAGTAAAACTTTATATGTCGGGAATAAAAATATATTTAGGATAAATAAACTGTACCCTTGTCCCATATTTAAATATTTTTTTTATTTGGGAGCAATAAACTTTTTTCTCCGTGTAGTAATTGGATAGAGCTAATTCCATTAAAATATAAAACGGCAGGTGAAATTATTAAAAAATTAAAAATAATATTTTCAATTTATGGGATACCAGTAACATTTGTTTCTGACAATATGCCTTTTAATAGTAGGGAATTTAAAGATTTTTCTAAAGCATGGGAGTTTAATATAGTGACTTCAAGTCCAAGATACCCAAAATCAAATGGTTTAGCAGAAAAAGCTGTGGGTATTTGTAAAACCATGCTCAGAAAATGCAACGAAACAAATACAGATATAAAGTTGGCTCTTTTAAATTACAGAAATTCACCATTAACAGGTCTTAATATATCTCCAAGTGAATTGTTAAATAGTAGGTTACTTAGAACACAATTACCGGTTAGTACAAAAATACTTAATAAACAACCAGTTAATTTAAGATTAATGAAAGAAAAAAGGGTAAAGATAAAGGAAAACTATGATAAAAACGCAAAAAATCGAAATACATTTAAGGAAGGAGAAAGTGTAATGTTAAAAAAAAATAGAAATTGGGTTCCGGCTCAAATACAAACAGAATTTCCTCATTCCTTTATTGTTAAAGATTACTTAGGAAATTGTTATAGACGAAATAAGTCCTTCATAAAGAAAACGCCCAATACTTTTAAATTTGAAATACCCGATAATGACATAATACCTGATGTGACAGACCCTGAAATGAACATTGATAATGACATTGATAATAATAAATTAGAAAATAGACATAATAATTGTACTCAGGTTCCGAATGAACCTGATACATACAAAAGTAGTTATACCACAAGAAGTGGAAGGCAAGTTGTTAAGCCGATTAGGTTTAGGTAATAGATTAGATAGAAAATAAGTTAGTTCAGATAGTCAAGTTAAAATATTGTATAAAAAAGGAGATGTAACAAGTAGCTATAGTATAAGGTGACCAACTGTTCTGATTTAATCAGAACTATACTGTTTTTGAGGTCTTCATTCTGACTGGAAATCAAAGGTAGTAAAGGTTCTGATTTTCCTATTTTGGTTCTGGTCTGTTCTGATTTAGCTTACCATATAAAATAAACTTCCAATTTTTATAAATCCATATTAATTTATTAGGTAGGTATACCTAATATCTAAAAATAACTAGGCTAAAAACACAAATTTCATAATAGTTAATTTATAAATATATATATGGGGAATTCCACGCCAAATCGACCACTTTTGACCAACTTCTTTCGATTTTACTGAACTTTTTAAATTTTTTTCTACCCCACTAAAAAAGTTTCTTAGAATTTTTCCAATATATTTACCCAACCAAAAAAAAGTTACGAATTTTCAAAAAAATTGCCAATTTTCTTTTAAAATAGACATAACTTTGTCAAAATTTGACTAAATGGGGCGTTTTTTTTTGGTTTTGAATGAACTTTTCAGAAAAAAATACAAAAAAATTTGGAAAAAGACATTTTTTTGAAAAATTTTTAACATGTTTTTGGTCGGGTGAAATAAACTAAAACATTCTAAGAAAAATTATTAGTGAAGTGAAAAAATATAACATAATTTTAGCCAAATCGAAAGGGTCGGGTTCAAAAGTGGCCGATAAAATAACTATTATGAAATTTGTGTTTTTTAACTCAATTGAGAGTAAATAATAATAACTTAACACAGGTAGTTGCACAAAAAACAAGCAAAAATAGGGCAACACCTTTTTTCTAAAAAAAATTTCTTACAGGCCACCGCTGTTCTGGTTTTCCCCTTTACACAGTTGGTCACCTTATATAATATATATATATAGTATAGTATATTGTAATAACTAGGTACTTGTTCAATGACAGACAAGTAGCCAGTGTGGCGGTGTCATAGAAACAGTCATGTTAGAAATAAATAGAAATAGACGCTCCTGTAGAATTGAATATAATACTTTATAAAACATGAATAGTGTCTCATTAATATAATACAAAGATGTTACCAGAACATTACATCATCTGCGTATTATGAGTCCTCTGGGATTATTTTAAATATTTTGTGTATGTATATATTAAATAAAAGTGGGCTTAGTGGTGATCCCTGAGCAATTCCATTCCCGACCACTGCCGGGTCATATGTTTCTCCATTATTATCTTTTGTATATATGATCCTATGTGATAGTATGTTATAAATTAGGTTGTAGGTGTATAATTTTGATATATTCACATGGTCATATGCTGATTTAATGTCTATAAAATAAATATTGCTAGGACTGACTCCTTTCTGCTGAAGGCAGGTAACTTCAGGTTTGTTCTGTGGGTAACTTGCCGCAAGTTGCACACTAGAAGTATAGAGGAATGCATCCTGCATAAACATTTCTTAGGTTATGGTATTTAGCCGATGGCATTTTTATCCAGCGAGAATTAGGCGCGTCGTCACAATCAATATTCCAGCATTGGCAACACTGATTCTGGTGACAAACTGCGTGGTGTTTTTCTATTTGTGGGTGTGGCATTAGTTATCACTTTGATTCTCTCGCTGGGTGTTACGCTTCGCCATTTTATGTCAGTTTTATCGAATAAATCGGCTGGTTGGACTTTTCGAAACGCTATGTGTGTGAAAATCGCGAGTTTCCGTGCGGTTCTATGTTAAAATGTGTGTAGTTTATCCGCATAAGGTATGTTTGTTAAATACTTGACATTTAAATCTGTCTGTTGCCCTTTCTCATTCTGATTTGACATTTTCATATTAAAAAAAGCATTTGTGTAATTACTATGTTCTTTGCGACGTTGCACAATTACAGTGTGATTTAAATAACGAATAAGGGTTTTTATTGATTTAAATAAAAATCAAGGCAAATTTAGATAGGTATAAGAAAAGTTACAGGATATGTTCCTATGTAGATATCTCATACAATTTGTCAAAATAAAATCATCATTGAATGATTCATTTCCGTATATGTTTTATATAATTTCAACCGCACATGTTTTTAAAGTAATCCCAAATACCTAGTCTGTTTTATAGTAAACATTAAAGATATTATTAACATGTGCTGAAGACATAAATTAATAAATACCTTCACGATTATTTTTATCATCATGTGCAAGTATTTTGCATTAACCGTATGTTTGTTTTATTAATATCAAGTACAACTATTCATCTGACAAATTCAATATTTGTCAATAGTTGTCATTTGCTATAACCTCAAAACGTCCAAAACAGCCCACCGGATTGGTCAATATTTTTAAGCCTACTTTATTCCGATAAGATTTTTTGGCCTACTTATTTTTCTGTACCTATTAGAGCGAGATAAAGTTAATTTGCCAAGATAGCAATAATTGTTAATGAGCTGGTGCTGTTAATAATAATTATAATTATCGTTTTATGATAATTACGATATGCGGTGAACTAATTTAACTAGCGTATATAATGATAATAAATTTTAAGGAATTTGTGGTATTTACTTTTTACAATGGAATTGTGTATAAGCGTTTAAGAATTATTGAGTTTGCGCTATTTTGTCAGGTAGATAATGTTGACGTTTGACATTATAGGTTATGTGTACGAATTTATTCTACAATTCCATTGTATTTTTCGAGGTATTTTTATTATTGCAGGGTTATAATTAGAGATGTAAAAAAAACGGTTTTTTTCAGATGTGAAAAAAAAAACATGAATAAAAACCTAGAAAAAAAACTTAAATATACAGGGTGAGTTTTTTAAAGTGTTACAAGACAATATCTTGAAAACGGTTCAATATTTTTTTGTGAAATTTGGGTAAAGTAATGAGGACATGGGGGGACATATTTGGACATATTTTTGAAATTTACCCCTCCACCCCATTTTGAGGGGCAAGGGGTAACTTTGGATTTTTCAATGGAATGATGTATTTTTTTTTATAAAATTCGAATCTACGTAAGAAACTACGTATGTGTGCCAAAAAAAAATTCATTTGCTCTTTTGGTTACGGAGTTATGATTTATTATGTTAAAATACTAAAAAATAATTTCAATGTTTTTATCAAGTCTGTTAAGCTGCACGTTGTTGTTTATTTCCATGGAGACGCGTTATTTTAATCTAAGTTAGTCGAAAATTTTGACATTTTGACGATTAATTCTCAATTTATTATTCAGTTAAACATGGAAAGTAATTTTAATTATGATTTATTAAATTACAAATTACACAAAAATTATTAATTAGAACAAATTTATTTTTTGCTTATTTAAGAAATTGTTCAAAATGCCGACCTTGAAGTTCTAAGCACTTTCTCACTCTTTTTTTAAATGAGTTCCGTACATTCTGCAGCATTTCAGGTGTTACATTAGAGCAGGCAACGCGGATTCTGTCCTTCATGTCCTCTAATGTTGTAGGCGCAATCGCCATCACTTTGTCCTTGATAAAACCCCAAAGGAAATAATCCAGAGGGGTCAAATCAGGTGACCTAGCAGGCCAATTGACCGGACCAGCTCGACCAATCCACCTATTTTGAAAAATTTCATTCAAATAGGTTCGGGCCTCAATAGCATAATGAGGTGGAGCTCCATCCTGCTGAAACCACAGGTCCTGGTTTATGTTCTGGTTTAATAACTGCGGTAAATGGTTTCTTAAAAAATCCGTGTACATTTCTCCATTTAAGTGCCCTTCAAAGAAATGCGGACCAATAACTCTATCCTCCATTATTGCACACCAGACATTAAGTGACCATGGGTGTTGATTTGGCCGAATTCTTACCCAGTGGGGATTTTCCGCAGCCCAGTAGTGCATATTGTGTCTATTTACCTTTAAGAAAAGTACCAAACAAAAAAAAGAAATTAAATTTCTACTGATAAGGGATAATTTAAATTTGTACCTGCCCACAATTATGAAATGTAGCTTCATCGGAGAAAATAATATTTTTTAAAAATCTGTTATTTCCTAGCATTTCTCTGGCGACCCAATTGCAAAATGCAACGCGATTTTCAAAATCTTGTCCGTATAGCTCTTGGTGCAGTGTCATGTGATATGGATGAAATTTGTACAAATGCAATATGTTCAGAACAGATTTTTGACTCAGACCAGCATCTCTAGCAAGCCGCCTGGTACTGACTTGCGGGTCAACAGCTACCGCTCCTAAAACGCCAATTGCACTATTTTCATCAGTTTTATATCTCCTCCGAACTCGTTTTTTTGGTTTCAAACTGCCAGTAGTACGACTCCTCGCTTCCAGTCTTTGAAATGCCATATGAGATTTACGATTATCAGGAAACCTCTCTGCCCACACTAGTGCAGCTTCTCTGTAGTTTTTTCTACACTCCCCCAAAATCAACAACATATCAACTTGCACATTAAAATTATTTTCCATGTTTAATTGCTCAAAAAGCTTTAATCGTCAAAATGTCAAAATTTTCGACCAACTTAGATTAAAATAACGCGTTTCCATGGAAATAAACAACAACGTGCAGCTTAACAGACTTGATAAAAACATTGAAATTATTTTTTAGTATTTTAACATAATAAATCATAACTCCGTAACCAAAAGAGCAAATGAATTTTTTTTTGGCACACATACGTAGTTTTTTACGTAGATTCGAATTTTATAAAAAAAAATACATCATTCCATTGAAAAATCCAAAGTTACCCCTTGCCCCTCAAAATGGGGTGGGGGGGTAAATTTCAAAAATATGTCCAAATATGTCCCCCCGTGTCCTCATTACTTTACCAAAATTTCACAAAAAAATATTGAACCGTTTTCAAGATATTGTCTTGTAACACTTTAAAAAACTCACCCTGTATATACATTAGACTGGTTCAAAAAAATCGAATATTTTTTTTTCTTCAAAGCCCGCATTAAAATATCTTCCTAGTAGTAAAAAAAGAAGCCTGTGAAAATTGTAGCTCTTAATATTAATATTTAGAGGTCGCTCATCGTGAATTTCTATTTTACGTTTAAATAACACAGGAATTCTTTTTTCTTAACTTTGAAATTTTTTAACTCGTTTTTGAGTGAACATTTTGGAATATTTTTGAAGAAAATTGAACGTTCTACAAAAAATGTCTCTTATAATTTTTTCGTAAATTCACTCCTTTAATAGCTATTCAAGGTTGAAATTATTCCAATATGTTCACTCAAAAAAAAAGTTATAAAATTAAAAGTTACAAAAAATTCCTGTGTTATTTAAACGTTACATTTATTATATGTCTAATTTCAACCTTGAATAACTATTAAAGGAGTGAATTTACGAAAAAATTATAAGAGACATTTTTTGTAGAACGTTCAATTTTCTTCAAAAATATATAGAGTTACTTCCAATATGTTCACTCAAAAACGAGTTATAAAATTTCAAAGTTAAGAAAAAATAATTCCTGTGTTATTTAAACGTAAAATAGAAATTCACAATGAGCGACCTCTAAATATTAATATTAAGAGCTACAATTTTCACAGGCTTCTTTTTTTACTACTAGGAAGATATTTTAATGCGGGCTTTGAAGAAAAAAAAATATTCGATTTTTTTGAACCAGTCTAATATACATATATTACATTTTTCATTATTGAAAATTTTGACGAAGACAAAAAAATCTGATTTCTTATTATTTGGTAGTTTCCACATTAAAAACCAATAGCAATGTAAAACACTAATACAAAAAATTTAAGGATAAAAATTTTTTTTAGCTGTATATTTGTTAAAAATGGTCGTATTGGAGCAAAAAGCAATTTGAAGCTTAAAGTTTATAGTTTTGAGATTTTTAGATGAAACGCTCGATTCTAACGAATACCGTAATAAAAAAAATGGATTTTTTTTTTAATTTCTTTTTTGGTCCACGGAATGTTCTGACCACCAATGTAGAAATTTTCTACAAGAATTTGCTATTGTTTTTTGAAAAAAAAATCCATCCTCTACATAAATTTGAAAAATCATGAAAATAGTGCTTTTGGTAGCTTTTTGAAAAATCAAGCGCTGAATCAAAAATATATGTTGTTACTTTTTTTAGGACCAAATCAAAACAAGCGCGGCCCTTATTGGTCAAATCGGTGGTTGTGGCGAGTGCATAACGCGAGACTGTATTTACATTTAATAATTGTCATTTAGTGGCCATTTCATCATCACTCCCGGACCCCGTACAGGCCTATGTTTACTTACGCTGATTTTTGTTCGCCCCCAGCAACTGCACGGCTTCACCCGTGCTTGCTGGGTGCGAATGTCCATTGCGTTCCGTACTGTCCCCTATTTGGGGCTCGAGAGCGACATGCGAATGGTTTTAATAGCCATTCTCGGGTTCGCCGAGCCGATACTATACGCTCAGTGGGGTATAGAGGAGAAGGGACGGAAGGGTGTTGGTTTTTGGGGGACAATTACGCCGACTTAAAACTAAGTACGACGCGGAATCCCCCTAGACCAGTCGATTAGTATTACTCCAAACATTTGGGATTACTGTTTGGAGTTGGGGAGTTGTTATTTCGCTGCAGGGGTGAAGTTTCCTAGTCGAGGTCTTCGTCTTGTTCGTTATTGTCATTGCCTGTGTCCTCCGTCTTGATGCCAAAAACCATCAATAGATAGGTAGTTCAGTAGCTGGATGTAACTTGTAGCTTTTGGTGTTTTTTTATTGTTTATTGCCGCAGAAGTGCGAAATTTCTAACAATTTTTTTTTATTATTAGTTATTGTGTTGTCCAAGCACGTTTTGTGGTAGAGTTTTGTCTTTTTTTCTTAAATTCCAAAATTAAGTAATGCATTTATTTATTAGTTAAACAAATGACAAGCGCAATTATTCTGTTATCTAATGTTTACAAATCCAGTAGAGTTTGGTTATTATGCTTTTTTTACTATGTTAGGGTTATAATGATTAATGTCTGTGTGTCTAGTGTTTATTATTGGTCTCGTTTGGGTTTGCCTTATTTGTTGTTGACAGATTTATTGTTCTAAGCAGTGTGCCTTTCTTATGGTTTTAAAGATATCGTGTTTAATTTGCAGATTATGTGTTAGGTCATAAATATGCTTAAGGATACTTATCAATTTTTTGCGGACGGCCACCTCCCTTCTTGATTGACCTCCTTTGTTTGTCCAGTGAAAAGCGTCCAATGACAGGTGGCACTTAACTCATTCATCACTTAACACTTCACTCTTCATTGACCGTTGCACCATTTTAGTTTAGTTTAGTTTGCACTCTATGAAAATTGTTTGTTTCACTATAATTGGTTTGCACATTTTAAAAATTATTGTTGGTTTTAATCTTTAAACTTTTACGTTTCAAGAGCACTCGCTATCGCGTGGTGCCTTCTCAAGAGCTGGAACCTGACTGTTAGTGGCTAATTTTAGTCCATGGAAACATAAAAAATTAGGCAAATGGGACTAATCTTGAAAGAAAAACAATGAAAAAAACCTGAAAAAAAAAACAAAAAAACGGACCGTTTTTTTTCAAGTCGCATCTCTAGTTATAATATTATTGAGTCTTTTTATCTATATGTGCTTATGGCTGTTATAATATGAAAATGTAGTTATAATATTCTATGGAACGCCGTTTTACTATTTATTAACATAGCGCAAATTGTTAAATAGTAAAACAGCGCGCGCCAATTTTATATTTATTTATGGTACTAGGTAAGTCTTAGTACCTACCATGATATTTATTTAATCAAACGTTTTACTATTTAATAACTTGCAGTTGTGCTATATGGAAAAAAGTAAAGATTTTATGGAGAAAAGTTAAATGTTACCAATACATAGTTTTGGCAAATGTCGTTTATTGCAAAAACTCAAAAAGTTTTGGCAATTATCGTATATTGTAATTTATTTAATACTTAGGGTAGGGATGTAAAATGACAGTCATTTATTTATGTGACACGTGACATGTCATTTATGTGATACGTGACATGTCATTTATATGTCATTTATGGTCATTTTCATTTCCTTATCTTTAATGTAGATATAGAAACATCAGACAATTGTCTGATGTTGTCAATTGTCACTTAAGTTACAAGTGACTAAAACATTAATAGACATAAATTTAAGCCTGATTTATAGATTGTCTTCCTTCCTTCCTTCCGTAAAAGATGAAGAATACAAAAACCGTTGTGCTGTTTAAAGATTTTCGTACGGGAATCTATAAATTGCACTACGATTTTCGTATTGTTCATCCTTAAAGGGAGGAAGGAAGGAAAGCAAAATTTTAGTTAGATTTATTATAAATCATTTATAGTCATCGATTTAAAAGTCATCTAATGACAATTATTATAGTTAATAGTCTCTAAAATTTTAAATGTTAATATTTTTAGCATATGTATGTCGGCGCCTTTATTAATTATTGGTGTACGCTCATGATTCTTTCTCACCCTTTTGTTTATTTTTGTTGATAAGATTTGTGTGACGATGTTTAGGCTAAACAAAAAGTCCCAAGCATGTGGAGAATGTCATTTTTCTCGTATTAGGTGTTTATGATTAAGTCTAACACTAATACGATACGTTTATTTTAGTTCATATAATTTATGTGAATTTGTCTAGACAAATAAGTTATAGTTCTTTAAGACGTAGAAAATATGTTAGGAGGGGTAAAATGTTTTTTTTAAGGGAAACCGCTTGGCGATAAGCTTAGCGAACGAAACGAGCCCAGAGTTATTTTGAGTTCGATTGAGACAAGTCGAATCTCTGAATTGATTTTTGATTGACTATTGTTGGTCTAGCGGGTCGCGGATCGTTGGTTTTCTTTTTAGAGCTAATAATTAGTTTGGGACGATTAATATTAATTTTGTGTTCTGTGCGGATTTATATGACTACGTGTTTCATTAAATAACTTTGTATTAAAAACCAGTGTCGTACATTCTTTTAAAATGTCTAGGCAGCCTAACCCTCAGTCGCCCTCGTTAATCTCTGACATGTATATTAAAAGATAAGAATAATAATTTAAGGCCGTATTACAGCCGGAATTCTTCTTGCAGCATTTTTTCTTGCCATCAAGTTTTCAAGGCCGTATTGCATGTTGTTTTACAGTCAGCAATGGCAAGACAACTTGCTGTTTATTACCGTGCTACCAACCGAAGAAAAATATACGATTTTGTAAACACTAAGTTTATTTGTTATTTAGTAGAGATATTTAAAAATTAATGAGTAAAATGGATACTAGAACTTTGAACAAAATGTCAATCATAAAACAAATAACCTTAAACTGTTTAAGTCAAACAGCGTCTCTTTAGGGAATTTGTAGTAGGGTTGGTAACATAAAAGTTACCAGATTTTACCCCAGAATTGCCGTGAAACGGCAATAAAAATCCATCCGGACCGATTTTTGGCAATTGCAAGAGATTCGTCGAAATGTCTTGACCGCGCATGCCTATGGCAATTTTCATTGCAATTGCCGGCTGTAAAGGCCGTATTACAGCCGGCAATTCTTCTTGCAGCAATTTTTCTTGCCATCAAGTTTTCAAGGCCGTATTGCATGTGGTTTTATAGTCAGCAATGGCAAGACAACTTGCTGTTTATTAAGGCCGTATTACAGCCGGCAATTCTAGATATTTAACTCTACTAAATAACAAATAAACTTAGTGTTTCAAAGTCGTATATTTTTCTTCGGCTGGTAGCACGGTAATAAACAGCAAGTTGTCTTGCCATTGCTGACTGTAAAACAACATGCAATACGGCCTTGAAAACTTGATGGCAAGAAAAATTGCTGCAAGAAAAATTGCTTCAAGAAGAATTGCCGGCTGTAATACGGCCTTTATACCTAGTTGATTTTGATCCATACTTTCCCAATACCAATTCAATTGGAGTTATCTTTGCTAAGGTTCTTGCTCTAAGTTTTTACAAGTTAAAGCAAGTTAAAATACCTTATTAATTAAAAAAATATTAAAGTCAAAATACTTTTTGAAATTGTCATAGATTGCAAAAACTCACTTTGTAATTTTTAAGGTTTATGCGATTGTGCTTTATGGGAAAAAGTAAAGCTTTTATTGAGAAAATTTAAATATTATACATAGTTTTGGCAATTATCATATATTGCAAAAACTCAAAGAGTTTTGGCAATTATCGTATGTTGCAAAAACCCAAAGAGTTGTATTTACATTAAAAGCCGCCACTAATAGTTTTGGAGACTTGCAGTTATTGTGTAATTACTTACTTATTGCGACAGTTCAATGTTGAAAAAAGGTTTATGCGATTGTGCTTTATGGGAAAAAGTAAAGCTTTTATGGAGAAAATTTAAATATTATACATAGTTTTGGCAATTATCATATATCACAAAAACTCAAAGAGTTTTGGCAATTATCGTATGTTGCAAAAACCCAAAGAGTTGTATTTACATTAAAAGCCGCCACTAATAGTTTTGGAGACTTGCAGTTATTGTATAAATACTTACTTATTGCGACAGTTGAATGTTGAAAAAACTTAAACTTAAAATACAAATATTACTTTTGGCAATATACGAATGTTTTAAAAAATATGGCTAGTAAGGTGGAGTGAATTTTTTTTATATATTAATTGATTTTTCCTATATTATTAATTGTTGACTAAAGGCGTAAAATGAATAAATATCGAAAAAATATTCCAATTTTTTAATATCTTGAGGTGGCGCATCTGTCTCGAAGTTTTGAAAATTCTAAAAAATATTACTTCAATCAAAGTAATGAAAATAGGATTATTTATAAATAAAAAGTTTATTTTAGTAAAATTAACGTGAAACGTAAACATATTTACTAGTAAATCATATGCTTAAAGTAACTTCACGAGTTGGTAGAAATGAGATCTTCTTTTTCGCGAAAATACTGACATTTGGTATCAAAATTTGGTAATTATTTTCTGACTTTAATTCTTGTTCTGATGAAACCATCTCTATAACCAGTTTTACACAGCGTTCCACTGCTTGGGTGTGACACGGAAATTTTTGGAAGTATAGGAAATGGTCACCCGAAGAAATTATATCGGTAATTTCTGTCATCGTATTTCATAGTCATAGGTGGTTCAGTCACCTTTTCTGTCGCCCAGTAAATTAACTCGTACAAACGTAATGCTCTCGGTAATGCTTCAGTATTTAGTTGTGGAAGCTTTAATTTCCGTAATCTCGAACATTTTGATTCTTTTCTCGCATTTAATATTTTCGGCAATGCTAGTTCTCTGATCGATAGATATATTGTAGGTTACATAGCAAGTAATAGGTTTTCGGGATAAATATTTCGCTGAATATTCTTTATAACTATAGTTATAAGGCCTTCAAGTTTTTCTGGAGGTGTAATGCTCTTTTAGTCATATTAAATATGTGAATAGGACCATGTTTGCACGTAGGCTTGGTGTTGATGTAAAACCACGTTGGGGCATACACTTTCATGATAAAAGTAGCCAATTCTTTTAGGTTTTCCGATGGATTTGCTGTCCCCACATATAAACGCATAATCCTATTAGTCCACGTTAGCCATAGGGAATGTGCTAGGCGAGAAAAGAATCAAAATGTTCGAGATTACGGGAATTAAAGCTTCCACAACTAAATACTGAAGCATTACATTTTTAAGAGTTAATTCACTGGGCGACAGAAATACGATGACAGAAATTACCGATATGATTTCTTCGGGTGACCATTTCCTGTACTTCCAAAAAATTCCGTGTCACACCCAAGCAGTGGAACGCTGTGTAAAACTGATTATAACCAGTATACTGAATCTTCAGTCTCGGTTTGTGGATCGGAAGCAAGAGATGGTTTCATCAGAACAAGAATTAAAGTCAGAAAATAATCACCAAATTTTGATACCAAATGTCAGTATTTTCGCGAAAAAGAAGATCTCATTTCTACCAATAAACACTCCTGAAGTTACTTTAAGCATATGATTTACTATTAAATATGTTTACGTTTCACGTTAATTTTACTAAAATAAACTTTTTATTTATAAATAATGCTATCCCAGTAAACACATACACGTTTTTTAAACGTATTTAAAACGTTTGAAAGGTCAATAAAACGTTTTACGTGGAAAAAGCAACGGTTTGATATTGGTATAAATTTACACCAATTAATTTAAACGTTAAAACAACGTTAATTTAAATATGCTTTTTAATAGTGCCTAACTTTTACGTTACAATAACGTTGTATTAAGGTGTTCAGTCAACCATATATTTAAATGTTTAATTTAAACGTTAAAACAACGTTAATTTAAATATGCTTTTTAATAGTGGCTAATTTTTACGTTACAATAACGTTGTATTGAGGTGTTCAGTCAACCATATATTTAAATGTTTAATTTAAACGTTAAAACAACGTTAATTTAAATGTGCTTTTTAATAGTGGCTAACTTTTACGTTACAATAACGTATTAATGTGTTCAGTCAACCATACATTTAAATGTTTAAATTACGTTTCAACCCACAATTTTTTTTCACAAATATTAAGAGTTTTAATGAGAAAATAACGTTTGAAGTAATTATTTTATGAACTGTGCAGGCAGCTCTTTCTTTTAACATTTATACTATGTTATATTCAACACGCTCCATCGAACACTTTTAAAATTACTTTTTATATATTTATTTTGTGAAATTTTTGCTGCACATGTAGACAATATGACTTCTTATTTAAAATCTGAAAGTATAAAATCTAAGAATTTTGTTCGTTAAAAATATGAATTATGAATGAATGTTAAATGAATAATTTAACTTTCTCACTTTTTCAAAAGTATATTTTTATAACGTTAATAAAACGGTTTTTGTCAAATACAAATATACTTTTATCCACATCGTTTTTCTCTAAAATGGGATAACTTGTTTAAAAATAATTTATAACGTTTAATATTTAATAAACTGATGCAACATGTATACATACATAAACAATATACTTAGGTATACACGAGGGGTAAACCGCTAAGTAAAAAGCTGTACACCATTTCCCATTTTCATTGTAGTACCCAGTATTTCCTGAGTAATACAATAAAATTACCCGGGATTACCTTGCATTACCCATGTAATACCAGTATTACCTGGCCATTACCTGCAAAATACTAGTACTACCCAAGTATTTCCCGTATTTCCCCTTAATTTTTATTTATTTTTAAAAATTTCCATTGTAAAAAATTCTTAGAATAGCCTAAAGTTTCAAGATTTAATAAAATTTCCACATGTCCAATTATTGTAATTACCATAGTTTTTATACCCATGTATTACATGACGTAGTTTTTCGAAATTTTTGACCCCCCCTTCCCCTTGCTATGAAGCTAGAGATGGATTTCGATAAAAATAGGAGGTAAAAAAGTAAAGTAAATGCAAAGGCGAAAAGAAAACCATGGAAAAAAAGATTTTATTCAAAAACATGAAAAATTGTCAAAAAATTAATTTATAGTTTTTTTTATTGTTTTATATTTATTTGAAGCACATCAGATCGTTTTAATTGAAATGGAACATTTCCCAACAATTGCACGGGCCCAAAGAAAAAATACATTTTATTTATTATATTTATATTATTTACATCATCTGCCCGTGGCCAAACATAGTGGTCCAATTCAGTCTTTAAGAACATCATTTTAAAATTATCATTGTCGCATTTTTCGATTATGCGGCCAAGATACCATTTTTCATCACATAATTATTATTTAGAAAGCTACTTTGCTCTGTTAACAGAGCAAAGTAGCTTTCTAAATTAACTTTCAGGGTTTCGACCTTAGAAATTTTCGGTTGAGGTTCCGAATCTGAACCCCATTCAGAACTAAATTTTTCAGTGTCGGTTCAGTCATCCAATTCGACCTGCTCATCATCAGTAGTAGATGTTGAGGACGAGACTTGATCTGTTTTTCTGTTCTTTTATTTAAAATTCTTTTGGAGGATTTCTTCTTTTCTGTTCTTTTCGAGATTTTTTTATTTTCACTTTTTCTTACAATAAATCTTTTTAAACCGTCTGTGCTCACCTTGCCGTTATTTTCGCCAAGAAGCCAACAAAATGACGACTTTTTGACAATAATGTTTCTGTCCTTAAGTTTAATTTGTACAAAAGGAGAATTTCGGTTTGTTGCTTAAACTTTTTTAGAATAGTCCTTTAAATGCAGATCGGGTGAAACAAATCCAAGTATTTTGTTCCACTTTTCCTGTTATTCAAGTAACGTCTTTTGACACCCATATCATTTTCATTTTTTTTTCTAAAAAATTAGACAGGTCACTGAAATAATGATTCCTTCTTTTTTTTGAACATTTTTATTATCGATAAACCTATTTAATTTAGATGTAGAGGGCAAACAGTTTTTTAGATTAGCTTGTAAGGTAAGGTAAGCAATCTTCCACCAACATAAAAATATATACTGAAAAATTTTTCAGGGCCTCGTCATACCTATTTTTGTTTTTTGGCCCGCTTGTATTTTCCATGGAAATTTTTAAGTTTAAAAAAAAATAAGTCATGTCTTGTTTACCTTCGTCAGAATATTCTAAATTTTTAATAATGCTTTGTGCGAATTCTGAATTTTCTAAAATTTTTCCTGTAATTACTAAATATTGAGTTATTAGGGTTTAATTTGCATTAATATTTTCTATAATATTTTTCCATTGCCAATTTCGATTTTTGCTCGGTTTTTGACTGCAACCTGCACTTATGCTGGAGTCATCAAACTTTGTTTCACATGTTAGTTCAGGAGTTTCAATAATTGACTTGATAATTGACTGTTGGTTGTTTGTTTTCGGTGTCTTCATTTAATATCTCGTTTAATATACGCTATCTATACGTTTAGTTTGTATTTACTCAGTATTACCCTTGTCTCACCTCTGTATTTCCCCCGTATTACCTCAGTATTTCCTTTGTATTACCTTAGTATTTCCCATATTACCCCTGTATTGCCTGCATTATAACATATTACCCAGTATTTTCTGTATATTACCCTGTACTACCCCGTATTTCCTTAGTATTACCTTAAGCATGTACACCAAATTACCTCAGCGGTTTACCCCTCGGGTATACATATACATATGTATATAAACAACATTAAATAAAATTTAGAAATTTTCTAATTACATTCTAAAGAATAGCATAAGTAATTCTATAGTCAATGGTCATACAGTAAGCTTTAGGCAGAACACTATACTCATCCACAAATGCTGCTTTAAAAAGTGCATTATTTTATTAACATTCTTTAAACTAGACTTACTGTAAAAGATAAAAATAACGTACTGAATACGTTTAAACAAACGTACTTAATACGTTTAAACAAACGTATTTAATATGTTTAAATAAACGTACTTAATACGTTTATACATACCCATATAACACGCATAACTGAAGAACGCAATCTGATTGGCCGAATACACATGTGATTGGGCCTGCCAATAGCAGGCTGCCATGCCATAGCTGCTCGCTATGTCAGTTTTCAATTTGATTTTGCTATCAAAAGGTGCATTTTTTACGTGTTTTCTGCTCGTAAGATTCGTCCTGCTTTTGGTAAGTACTTAAGTATAATTGTTTTAAAACGTACACACTGTTAATATCACGCAGATACATTGTTTTATTTCCTAATTTTCGGGGGAGTGTGATTTTGTTCTTATTATAATTTGTGCAGCATCCTAGAATAATATGAGAGTTAATATAATAGTTTTCTACGTGTTTTCAATGTTTATTAAGTATAGTGGGGTAGGTAAATATTAACTCAGACAAATTAACATAAAGTTAACATTAAACTGATTTAGATTAAACTCAATAGTCATAAATGTACAGATGTTAAAATTGTGGAAAGAGTCCATTATTTCCAAATTTAGGGGCGGTCGTGTATTTTTACTGTAAATTGGAATTAGGCGTGATTTTACTAGAGAATTCTCTAGTAAAATCACACTTAAGTCGGCTCGATAACATACATTTGCTTTGGTTATAGATCTATTCAACAAGACCTGGTGTACGTATTGTAAATTAGTATAAGTTAAATTAACATTAAGTTAACATTAAACTGATTTAAATTAAACACAATGTACAGATGTTAAAATTGTGGAAAGAGTCCATTATTTCCAAATTTAGGGGCAGTCGTGTATTTTTACCGTAAATTGGAATTAGGCGTAATTTTACTAGAGAATTCTCTAGTAAAATCACATTTAAGTCGGCTCGATAAGATACATTTGCTATGGTTATAGATCTATTCAACAAGACCTTAAGATGGTGTGCGTATTGTAAATTAGTATTTCGAGAACACTCATATTATACCGGGTGCGCTAAAAATACCGGATTTTTTTATAAAATTTCAGCCCAGCGATATTCTACAATACAAATTTTTAAATTTAATCTGTAGAACAACAAAGCCAGCTGAAAACAAGCTTTTTAAGTCATTTTTTTTTAATCTTATAGGGTTTTTCGAAAAATAGTCTATTTTTCATCGTTTAACAAATTTCTTTTTTGTGTTTTAGAAGCAGCTAAATTTTTCAGCGAACGATAAAAATGATTCACCTGAAGACGACCTTTAAACACCCTGTATTCATGTTGCAGTTAACGTTAAACGAACGTTTAATAAATACGTTGTAAAAACAAGTATTTGTGTATTTTAAAGTTGATTGTACGTTAAAAATATACGTAAAAACAAAATGGTGTTACGGCTTAAAAGAACGTTTATTTAACGTATGTGTGTTTACTGGGATTTTTATTACTTTGATTGAAGTAATATTTTTTTAGAATTTTCAAAACTTCGAGACTGATGCGCCACCTCAAGATATTAAACAATTGGAATATTTTTTCGATATTTATTCATTTTACGCCTTTAGTCAACAATTAATAATATAGGAAAAATCAATTAATAAATAAAATAAAATTCACTCCACCCTAATGGCTAACCTGTCTAGGGGAAACAAAAAACACTAGATTTAAGGATTTTAAAGTGTTGTCTCTGGTAAGACGGTGCAGTGCGCGGCAGCAGTGTTGCCAGATAAAAAAATTTCATGTCGCCACCAGAGGCGGCGAAAGTCGCCAAAATAAAGTAAAAGTCGCCAGTTTTTTTTAAGTACATTTTTTGTTAATTTTTACTTGTAAAATAAAAAAATAACTGAACATGTTCACGCATGATTTTTATTTAAATAACATCGTTTAGTTAACATTTATCTAGCGCCGAAAATCGCCCAAATGGCGACTTGTGATTTTTGTAAATTTATGGTCGCCAGAGCGAGTAAAAATCGCCCAATTTGTGATAAATCGCCCAATCTTGGCGTTGGCGGGAATAGGTTTTGTTCTATGGTTGGTTACTAACCTATAATAGGTACTAAGAAGATTATATTCAGGAGCTTCAACTCCATATAAATTTGAGGAGTGGGGGGGACCATATTTACGTCGCACGTGTACAATCAGGCCCGTTCCTGGGGTGTCTGGCGCCTGCGTGCAGCATTCGTTGGTGCGCCCCTTTTATATTTAAATATAATACATTTTGAGCCGTAAAATTTAAAAAATATATATTTTGCGACAAACTGGCAATATGTAATTGAAAATGTAAAAAAACGCTTAAATTAAGTATAAAAAACAAGTAATATCATAAGGGCATCTATTTTTTCCGAAATAAATCGAAAACACACGTTGCTAAGTAATATTTTAACAAGAAGCATGAGTGCTGGTGGCAACAAAAATCCGAGTCGAGGACGAGGATTTTTGCACCTGCACGAATGCATTTTGTTAAAAAATATTACTTAGCATTGTATTTTAACGATTTTTACAGGAAAAGTTGGATGCCCGAATGGTATATTTCAAGCGAGGGGTAAACCACTTAAAAATCTTAGAGAGCAACGTTCAATGTTAGTGGTTGTGTTGAGATTTTTTTCCTTATCAGTCGTTATCAATAAGGAAAACTTGCTTATACAGTGCTTAGCGACGCGTTGTACATGACTACCCTTGTTATTGTTATCCTTAGCCGTTAACTCGTAAGCGATTTTTAATTTTAAAAAATCAGTGGTTTACCCCTCGATTTCAAGACTATTTCATGAGTAACAGTTAACAATTAAAATATAAATTGCAATTTTTGGACAACAGCTGTCAAGTTTTGCCGCAGGTAAACTCGAAAAAACTGCTGACAGCCCCTAGGGGCTGTCATAGAGTTTTTCCACCTAGAAACCATTTGTAGTTCAAAATTGCGCGATTGTGATTGATGGAAATTAAGACGAGGGAAATAGTTCGTGATAAAAGAACTCTAAAGAAAACAAAAAAAACAATCTAAACAATATAATAACTACAACTGGTTTTTAGTGACGAACTCTCTAAAAATGACTAGTTTTCAAAGTAAAAAAGCAGTCACTAATAACTTAAGTCCACAGCAATTTGTATCCCGGGCATTTAACAGCTTATTATTATGTAAAATTGTACCCTGAATCCGAAAATTCCGTAAAAGTAAAGCAGTTTTTAAGATATAGTCAATACCATATTATATGGAAAATTTACAAAATCCCAAAAACGTTCTACTTTTATAACTTTTTACGACATTTTTGGATTCAGCGGACAATTTTACATAGGAGTTGACTGCTAAATATCCGGGATACAAATTGCTATTAACAATAATTATTAGTCGCTGCTTTTTCGCTATTGCAATTAGACTAATTGAATTAGTCATTTTTGACTAATTCTATTTTAGAGAGTTACTACTGTTAAACTTTGCCACCGTCAACTGCAACAATCAAACAAATACTAAAGATAATATGACCATTTCTCTCCTTTTATTTTGATCCTCATATCAAAACAAAATAAGCAGCCAATATCAAAGCTGCAAAAGGCGCTTTATAGCGACCGAAAAAAAGAGCGGCCGACGCAAAAAAGGCAGAAACCTTTATCCAATGTATGTTTAAGTATCATATGCAAGAAAGTTTATCGTTACAAAGTACTGATTTACTCTTTGATTTTGCGCCCCCGAAATGTTGCGCCTGCGTGCGTGCACGCACTGCACGCTCGCCAGAAACGGGCCTGTGTACAATGACCGAGAACGTAAAATTAAGTTCTGCGCATCTCCCCTCCAATCCTTTGAAGAGATAAAGAAGGTATTTTTTAACCTCTATTATTTTTTGCATCTGTCAAGCGTCAAATGTGTCACAACGTTTCTAAAGTCGTAAATAATAATAAATAATATTATAATAAAGACTTATTGGAACATTTTGCTAAAACAGTGAGTAAATTTATGAAATAATCAGTATGTCGTTGGAACAGAAAGCGTAAACTGTTAGGTATGATGTTAATTTGGTTATCAGTGACTCAGATTTTGAGGCGATTGTCAAACTGCCAAACTTCGACGGTACAAGGAAGTCCATCCACCCAAAGAACTGTTTACTATTATAATAACTTTTAGTGAATGTCTACATTTAGAGAAATTTTGATAAATTTTAATTTTACTCAAAAAGTATTAACATTTTCTTAATTAATATATTTACAAAGTATACCTAAAATAGTGTGTAGAATCTAAAAATGCAAAAAAATACAGGGTGTTCCATTGAAAATAAGAAAGTTGGTATCGTCCCACGGAAAACCGAACACCCTGTATTAATGAAAATATAATATTTTAAAAATATTTTTTTCTACGTGAATATTTCTTCCCTGCAAATTTTTTGTGACTCCAGTAGTTTCTGAGATAAGTATATGGGTCACCTTACGTGGACCACCCTGTACCTATTATGTAAGGGCTTTATGCCCGAATGCACCGTTTTAAAGCCTAAGCCTAGTTAGCAAATCGCGATTATGTTAATCTTTCTTCATCATAATGCACCGTATACCTACGGTATCCGCGTATACGCGGATTGTGCAATCTGGATTGGCGATTTGGCTGTTTTATTTGTCAAAAAACTGTCAATCGTAAATTCAAATCGATTGACAACCATAAAGAAACAAACTATGTTGACAAAATAAAATTTTGTTATATGCCTAATATACAATAGTTTTTATATAGAATTTTTTTTTGGATCATCCTTTGTCTATAACAAGGGAGACCAGAATTCCTAACTTTTCACCAGCGGAAAAAGAAAATCTAATGAAGATTGTTATGAGGTATTCTAAAATATTGGAAGACAAAAAAACTAACAGAACTGGGCTTCAATATTCAATTTCATTAAGAAAGTTTAGAACGGTGGGTTAATGCCCGTATGCACCGTATGGACTTAAATTATTAAAGGAGCGAATATTTTGACACCATGGACAATTTTTCGTTTTTTCGCCGATTTCGATTGACTAAAAGCATAGAAAACACCCTGTATAATATTTTGTAAAAAAAAAGATTTAACTTATAGCTTGGTCATTATTAAAGAGATGAATACTACATAATATAAAAAATAATAAGTTTTAGTTGGTTATTTTTAACTTTTAGCGAATGTCTACATTTAGAGAAATTTTGATAAATTTTAATTTTACTCAAAAAGTATTAACATTTTCCTAATTAATATATTTACAAAGTATACCTAAAATAGTGTGTAGAATCTAAAAATGCAAAAAAATACAGGGTGTTCCATTGAAAATAAGAAAGTTGGTATCGTCCCACGGAAAACCGAACACCCTGTATTAATGAAAATATAATATTTTAAAAATATTTTTTTCTACGTGAATATTTCTTCCCTGCAAATTTTTTGTGACTCCAGTAGTTTCTGAGATAAGTATATGGGTCACCTTACGTGGACCACCCTGTACCTATTATGTAAGGGCTTTATGCCCGTATGCACCGTTTTAAAGCCTAAGCCTAGTTAGCAAATCGCGATTATGTTAATCTTTCTTCATCATAATGCACCGTATACCTACGGTATCCGCGTATACCTACGGTATCCGCGTATACGCGGATTGTGCAATCTGGATTGGCGATTTGGCTGTTTTATTTGTCAAAAAACTGTCAATCGTAAATTTAAATCGATTGACAACCATAGAGAAACAAACTAAAAAAAAATAAAATTTTGTTATATGCCTAATATACAATAGTTTTTATATAGAAATTTTTTTTGGATCATCCTTTGTCTGTCTATAACAAGGGAGACCAGAATTCCTAACTTTTCACCAGCGGAAAAAGAAAATCTAATGAAGATTGTTATGAGGTATTCTTAAATATTGGAAGACAAAAAAAACTAACAGAACTGGGCTTCAATAAAATTTCATTAAGAAAGTTTAGAACGGTGGGTTAATGCCCGTATGCACCGTATGAACTTAAATTATTAAAGGAGCGAATATTTTGACACCATGGACAATTTTTCGTTTTTTCGCCGATTTCGATTGACTAAACCTACCGTTCTAAACTTTCTTAATGAAATTAAATATTGAAGCCCAGTTCTGTTAGTTTTTTTGTCTTTAAATATTTTAGAATACCTCATAACAATCATTATTAGATTTTTTTTTCCGCTGGTGAAAAGTTAGGAATTCTGGTTTCCCATTTTATAGACAGACGAAGGATGATCCAAAAAAAAATTCCATATAAAAGTTATTGTATATTAGGCATATAACAAAATTTAAATTTTAGTTTGTCAACATAGTTTGTTTCTCTATGGTTGTCATCGATTTGAATTTACGATTGACAGTTTTTTGTGTTTTTTGACAAATAAAACCGCTTTGCCAAATGGCCAATCCAGATTACACAATCCGAGACAGAATTCCTAACTTTTCACCAGCGGAAAAAGAAAATCTAATGATGATTGTTATGAGGTATTCTAAAATGTTGGAAGACAAAAAAAACTAACAGAACTGGGCTTCAATATTCAATTTCATTAAGAAAGTTTAGAACGGTGGGTAGTAATGTCAATCGAAATCGGCGAAAAAACGAAAAATTGTCCATGGTGTCAGAATATTCGCTCCTTTAATAATTTCGTCGCGGAAATACAAAATTAATTATGTCCAGAATATCTTGATCATCTTCTACAAACTATAGTTCTTCTAAATTATAGTTCTTCTAAATCCATTATTTAATTATATTTTTTACTATTTCTACTATTACTAGTTTTTGAAATCTACTTTTGACGTTTGGAACTAAAAATTTGGTTAGAAAATCAGTTAATCCTGCGATTAAACCTACCTCGCCAGTGGATCTCGTAATCGAACACTTAAACTACATTTTTCGCGCGGTGCATGATAAATTTTCGAACTAAGCGAGATTAAACTCCTAATCGAGATTAAGTCCATACGGTGCATATGGGCATCAAGTGTTGGGTTAGTGCAACATACGATAATTGCCAAAACTATGTATAATATTTAACTTTTCTCCATAAGCTTTACTTTTTCCTATAAAGCACAATCGCATAAACCTTAACAATTACAAAGTGAGTTTTTGCAATCTATGACAATTGCAATTTTGACTTTTATATTATTTTAATTAATAAGGTTTTTTAACCCACGAGTGTTGCAATAATAACTATTTATACAATAACCTGCATGTCTACAAAAGTATTAGTGACACATTTTAATGTGAATAACTAGATTCAACTCTTGGACTTTTTACAATATACGATAATTGCCAAAACTCTTTTTGCATTAAACGATAATGGCAAAACTTTATCTACTCCTATTGCATAATTTTGGTGTTTTTCCGTGAATATTGTTAAGCATTATAAATTTCCTGCCTAACAACGTGAATAATAAACTCAGTATTCAAGTTGTTAGGCATCAGTGATTGGCCGATTTCAGTATTCACTGTGATTTGAACCAATCGAGTTTTAAATTGGAAGAAGGCGACTATAATAACATATAAAATTGGTAAAAAGTAAGGTTAACCATTTGACAGATGTCAGATTTTATTTATTTAATTTTGAAAATCATTTAATTATCTACTTATTTGAGTAGATAAAGTATAGTATTACACTCGAGATTATGCGCATAATTCACTCGGATGATTTAGGTCTCTCGTCTAGCGACTCGAGACGTAAACCTCATCCTCGTGAATATTAGCCTGCATTATCTCTCGTATAATAATATACTATTTCTGTATAGCACAATTGTATGTTATTAAATAGTAAAACGGCGTTACATACAATCAGAGCTGGGCACGAGTACTAAAAAAAGTATTCGTACAATTTTAAGTACGAGTACTTCAAATATTTACTCGTAAGTACATTTGTAAAGAGAGGTTACGGTTACGAGTAGTACTTAAAACAAAATTTAGTTAATATAATTGATTATTCTTTATACATTATACATACTTTGGTCCTGAGCTATAAAAATACAAATACAAATTTATAAAATTATTTATTTTATACATTAGGTACAGGGTAATCCCCTATAATGTGACCCCCATATAACTTTTTTATTTAAGTGTCCCAAAAAATTTAAAAGTGTGGTTAAGTAGGTACTAAAAATACTTTTTTCCAATTTTACAATTAATCGAAAAATAAATTCATATATATATATACACCCTATAGGGTAATCCATTAAGAAAAAATAAACTTTTAGTTTTTCCCTGTATACTGATTAATTTTCCATTTTTTTATACGTAGAATAATAATAATAATATAATATATAGTATAATACTCATATAATAAACTTCCAACCAAAATGTTTCGATGCTTTCGATATTTTGGCAAAAAGTCATCGATACAATAAACGGAAATACTCGTATATATTATTCGTGAATTCCACGAGTATTTTTTACGAGTACATTGAATTTGGTTTGTAAGTACGAGTAATAAGTATTTAAAATGAAAAATACTTATGAGTAGTGATGCCGTGAGACGAGACGAGAAAAGTCCTTCTCTCGTCTCGTCTCGTGCAGCGAGAGAAAATGGGTCTCTCGTCTCGTCGAGAATACTCTTTTCTCGCTCGAGAGTGCCTTTCTGTCGTCTCGTCTCGTTTCTCTCGTGGTAAAAGTACCTAAGTATGAATACAAAAATTATTTGGAATGAAATACGAATTCGTTTATATTTTTTTATATAGAAATTTAAACTGAAAATAAAAAAATGTGTGCCAAGACCACACTAATAAAGAAAGACTTTTTACGCCGAAAATGTCGCGCATTTGAATCAAATGGTTGGATCTATGTGGAGTAGTTACATCTAGTATAGGTGTTTCTTTTAACGAGACAGCTCAATATCTCGTGAAATACGCATTTCACAGAAAAATGTCTTAAATAAAAGGTTAATGTGACCAAAGGGGACATTATTTGGTGCTACCGCTAGCCACCCACTACCTCTCCTTAAGGGTGAAACGGGGGGTAACTTTAGAAAGTCAAAAGGAATGACCCGATTTTTTTCATAGATTTTGATAGTACATAAAAAAATGAATAACTTTTATTTAAAACTTTTTTTCAATTTATCAACAGATGGCGCTGTAATTAAAAATTTAAGAAAATTGGGTTTCCTTGTAAAATGGATTATTTGAAACGTTTAAAAATCAAAAATTAACATTTAATCAACAATAGTAGGCTCTGAAAACAATTTATAACAAATGTTCAAAATGTCATCCTTTCATTTCGACACATTTTTGAATGCGAGTAATGAATTCTGGCTTCACCATGCCCTCCTGAGTTGTAGGAATTGCAGCGTAAACTTTTTCTTTCAAGTAACCCCACAGGAAGAAGTCTGGCAGATCGTTTTCTAGAAAATTCCGGTACTTTTCACCATTTAATGCCGTTCGCCAAAGGTACCGCACCAAACGTTTACCGACCAGGGTCGCTGGTGCTCCACTTGGTGTCGAAATGGAAGGACGACATTTCGAACATTTGTTATAAATTGTTTTCAGAGCCGACTATTGTTGATTTAATGTTAATTTTTGTTTTTCAAACGTTTCAAATAATACATTTTACAAGGAAACCCATTTTTCTTAAATTTTGAATTACAGCGCCATCAGATTCTGTTGATAAATTGAAAAAAGTTTTAAATAAAAGTTATTCATTTTTTTATGTACTACCAAAATCTGTAAAAAAAAGGGTTATACCATTTGACTCTCCAAAGTTACCCCCCGTTTCACCCTTAAGGAGGGGTAGGGGGTGGCTAGCGGTAGCACCAAATAATGTCCCCTTTGGTCACATTAACCTTTTATTTAAAACATTTTTCCATGAAATGCGTATTTCTCTAGATACTGAGCTGTCTCAAGTTAAAAGAAACACCCTGTATCGGCGCAGTAGTTTTCAATGGATCAAATCATTTGATCCATCCATCTGAAAACTACTGCGCATATATGATGTAACTACTCCACATAGATCCAGCCATCTTGTACCTACTGCGCATGTCCGTAATTTTTAATCCGCAATTTTGTTTTTTTAATAGATATCAAATTCTGAATCAGGGACCCTATAAATATCTGAATACTAAATTTTACCCAAACCATTAAAGCCGACCGACGAATTTTTGTCAAATTGGATCAGCCATTTTATTTAAAAAAAAAATGGATATCAAATTTGTAATCAGGCCCTCAAAAACCACATGTTGTTGATAAGTTTATTGAATAAGCAATGCTTATTAAGCATACGGGTTTTTTTTAATAGTATAAGGAGTGCCATATATGTGCTTATACAGGGTAAATTTTAAAAATTATTATTTTATAAGTAATTTTTTCTAGGTTAACGTTAAATTGTGTTATAAAATAATACAACGTTAACCAGGAACAAATTTTGTTTATTATGAAATTCGAATATTGTTCTCATTGGTCCAAATAAATATCGGCATTTTATGTAAAAAAAAATTGTTTACTTATTACCGGAATAAACGAGAGAACGAGAGAGATCGAGAGAAACGAGAAATTCTCGAGCGAGAGAGGGCATTCTCTCGTCTCGTCTCGACCCTTTTTTCGAGAGAAAATCGCCCTCTCGTCTCGTCGAGACGAGACGAGACGAGAGGCGAGAATCTCTCGTATCGGCATCACTACTTATGAGTAAAAAAGTACTCGTACTTTTTTACTCGTAATTAAAATATGAGTAAAAGCACTCAGTACTTGGCCAGCTCTGCATACAATTCCAATCTAGTTATTAAGATTTACATTCCTTACTCTAAAAAGATATTTCGCATTAATTTCGTTCGACAGATGCCTTAAGCATTACGAAAAGGAAACGGGTTCATTAAATTGGCACGCCTCGCTTTAATAAGAAAAAAAATCGGCAATCGATTTATATTAACGCTACCCGCAGGAATGAATCGGACTGGTTTTCTTTTTAAACATCCCGCCCACATTGGTTGAATCCGGAAATAAACTGCAGATGTAGTTTTAAAGTTTTAAAGATGAAAATTCTTACCTACACGAAAAAATTATAAAATATGTAGTAAATTTTCCATAATGGATAGCAACGTAATGAATGTTTGTTTACTATAGTGTAAAATGATACCGAATGGCATCTGTACAAAACGTGTTTTTTTACTTTGTTATAAAAATCACAAAGCTTGTTAGTATAAAGTGATATAGGACCAAACATATCAAAGTATCAAATGGCGTCTTTTAAGTCAATCATATTTTACGGATCACCGGTGATTGCTAATAGAGTCCAACAAACTGCAATTTGTAGGGGTGCAATGTTTTGTTTATTCCCAGGTGCCCTCTATAAAATGCATTCAATGTAGGTATTGTGGATTTATTGCATGGAACTTTCATCAAGATAAAACCCACTTGGTGAAGACTGAGAGGGAGTGTCGCTTGTCGAAGAATTTATTACGTTTATTTACAAGAAATCGATAAAAATAATATTCTAAAGGTTTTCGTGTTTGTATATCAGGACATTTCCTAAATTGTTTCTAGTCATGAGTCATAGATAAGTTTGAGGAAATACGGGAAACTATTTAGTTCATTTACACGATAATATTTTAAATATATTTGCATAAATTATACCTACAGTTTAATTTAGGCTCTTTGATAAATTTGCATTTAAAAAATAAAAAGTGTAAAATGCAACCCAACTCTAAATATATATAATTGGCTACATTTAGTAAAACAAAATAATTTTGTGGAGAAAATAAGTGTTTATTTTCCATTCAAAAATTACTAATATATCATGTAGAGTAACTTAAATAGGTTTAATTTTGCATTAAAAACCTTTTTATGGCATAGATCCCAAAAAATGTTAAAATCTTGAAACATCGATTCGTTTTTGTTTTTCTATTACAACTTCTTTGTTTTTGGACATAAGTATACCGTGTAACCAATCAAGATTTTTTGTTTTCTATTAAAAAATAATTTAATAAATGGTAATCATTCGCGGTAATTCAAATAGGTTTAATTTTGCATATAATAACCTTTTTATTGCATAAATCCCAAAAATCATGAAAGTCAAGCCCAAACACGGCATATTTATCTCTCGAAACAACGAAGATTCATCGATTCGTTTTTGTTATTCAAAAATGATTTAATAAATGGTAATCATTTGCGGTAATTCAAAAAGGTTTAATTTTGCATATAAAAACCTTTTTTTCTACTCCTATTACGGAATTTGACCCTTCTAATATCACTTTTATCTATGGAATGACATATATTCCGTAAATTGTTACAGAATGAAATATTCTCTCATCTGATGACAGAATAAACACTCGTGACGACATCTCTGTTTTTAATATCTAACAAATTTTAGACCGATCCAACCTCACTTTCTTCCAATTAAATTATTTTTCTATGGTATTTTTTGGAAACGTAGAAAAAGTATAGTCTGAAACACGTTTGGAATTGCATATTCCGCTCTCGTGAAACCGTCAAACTCGCCTTCGGCTCGTGTGACAAACTCTTCACTCGAGCGGAATATGCTGTATTCCAAACTTGTTACAGAATATACTATTATTGCATAGATCATAAAAATCTTGAAAATCAAGCCCAAACACGACATATTTATCTAACGAAACAACCACGATACCTTGAAAATGAATCATCGATTCGTTTTTGTTTTTCTGTTACAACTTCTTTGTTTGGACGTGTCATGATTTTGAATTTTCTATTCAAAAATAAAATTTAAAATCAGTTTTATAGTTTAAAAATGGATTTTTGTTGTAAATATAATTATTTTTCAGTTTTAGTAAATAAAATGTAATATTTTTGATAATTATTCTTGTCATTCGTTACGTATTGATAAATAAATTTAAAAACAATACACTTAAATCTAAACCAGAACAAAATATATTTTCAAAACATTAAATGTCTATCACTTCTACATTGTTAATTATCATTTAAATAACTATAAAAATGGCAATTATTTGCAGTATATAAATAAAATTCTAATTTAAAACGTGAACAAACTTTTTTCAATTATATTTATTGTTTATCATCTGTGTCGTACCTATAGTCCATTCCATTTAAGAAAAAAGCATTGAGTTGAATAGGATTTATTATAGACCAATCACGACGCTTAAAATTGTGGCTTTTTTTACACCGGCGAAAATTTATAACCCATCTCTTTTTAATACGTTGGATGTTGATATAACCTCTCTTTCTCTCTGATATAACGTAGTTCTCATACACTGAATATTTTCTTATACAGCGTTGCCATGGCTTCCAAAAACAAATTTACAAACTGACATAATAATATTATACAATAAACCAGCAAGACTTTTTATAATATTTAAATTATAAAATTATATTATATTAGCTTTTGTCGGCAATTTGTCAAAAATATTTTAAATATAGAAAGAATTTATCTTTTCAAAAGGTTGGATTTATCGCACATTGGCAACGTAGCATCAGCTGTTATAATACAAAGTGTATATTTTGTTAATTTATTACATGTTCTGTGATTTTTTGGCTTTATTTAACGTATTAACCGTTGTTAATAAATTTTTAATGAAAAACAGGTAAGTCAGGTTACATTAAAATCGCTTAACATAACCAAAGAAAAATATTTTTATATTTTTGAGAGACAATATTGATAATATGGACAATATAAACAATGTGGACAATGTGGAAAACCAACAATCTGCCCTAAAAAACAAATCTGGTCAATATATAGGACGAGGTCAAAGAATAATACTTTTTAATATGGTAAAAAACATATCGATGAAGGAAAATCAAGTGCCAGTGTAAGAAACTGGTATTTCAAAAAGTACTATTTGGTTCACCATCAAACAAATGGAACGTGACGGAAAGGCTACATCACAGAACATAAGGGCTACATCTCCATTAAAGAAAAGAAAGCGGGCAAGTCAATATGACAAATTAAGTGAGGAACAAAACAAGCACCCAAGAAAAGTTGTTCATAACTTTTTTATAAATAATAAAATACCAAATTTAAGTAAATTTTATTGAGTAAGTAATTATGTTATTGAAATATGTTTAATAATTGATTCGAAAAATGTTCCCTTAATGTAAATAATAAATAAAATAGAGGGTAGGTATACCAGGTGCTGTCAAATAATAAAAATGGGTTTAGCTTTAAATAAATAAGTTTTTATTATTAAAACATACAACGTGTGTATAAACAAACTGTTTTTCATTTTTTTTTAGGCCAAAAAGGATGATAACTTACCACCAATTTCTTGGACAAATTTATGGAGAATTTAAAAAAAAACTTGACTTCAAGTATGAAAAAAGGTGTAGGAATCATTTACTGGTTAAAAAAAGTAAAATAGAAGAAAAGAAAATATATTGATATCAGGAGTTATCGATTACAGGATCAAAAAATATATTACATGGATGAGATTTGGATCAATGCAGGACACAAAGCCCAAGGTGTGTAAATGTATTTGAGTAAAAGTCAACAGAGAATTATCATGAGGATATTAATGGAACTGTTTTGAGACTTGGATAAAAAATGTTTTACCAAAAATAAAAAAGAACATTGTTGTTGTGATGGATAATGCCCCCTATCATTCTGTTAAAATTGAAAAAAATCCATCAGCAGCATGGAAATTGGGAGGCCATTTTGACGTGATTTGTCTCTGTAAAATTTTGTTTTTTTAATAAAACCTTCATTAATTGCATTTGTATTTTATTTTAAGCCACTTAAAAAAAAACTAGATTTAATTTTTTAAATAACTTTTTTTAGTTGGGTAAGTAGGGTCTTCATATGTAAGTTGTTCAGAATGAATGTAAAAAAAATCCAAATTTTTACAATAGCTATTTTATTTTCTTGATATCGGTTAATTTCTTACACCCAAATTTTATTATATGTTAAAATATAAATCGATGAATAAATAATAGATTAATTAATTTCATTCGATCAATTTCATTAAATATTCCTTAGCAAATAATGTTAGTAGCAATCGCTTATAACGAACCGTAATAAACCATTAAAGATGGTTCGCTGTTTTTTATTTTAGAAAAAATAAACAAATTTTATATAGGTAGGTACATATAGGACATAGGTATGTATACTTTATATTAAAAAATGCACTTTTCAAATCCATGGATGTATGCTTACACTCAAAGAAAAAATTATTTTTTTCCGTTCATTTACCATTTAATTTATCTTACATTTTTAATAAAACTCGGTCTACTTATTAATTACTAAATTTTTATATTATTAATTCATAAAAATTTATTAAAATATGTACTATTTTCCACATCAAAAAAATGAACTGACATTTAAATAAGGAATGCAGTTAAATTATTGAGGTTATGTTGCTCAAATTATTGTTTATTTCTTCTCATTTTCTGTAAATAATATAATACATGTGTAAAGGTCTTAATTATTATAGTAAATTATTTTTTCATGGTATGGGACATTCACGGTTGCTATGATTTGTGCATATATGCAATATATTTGTTGTAACATATTAATATTCTATCAAAGACAACCGCCATTATATTTAAATTTGCCGCGTACTCCTGTGTAAACCTGTCTCGTTTTGCAGCGACATCTCCTTTATTCTTAAATGGAATGGACTATAGGCTGGTAATGGCCTTAAGTACGCACTATAGGGTCTCTCTAGTTCTTCGACAGAGAGAATACCTACCTCGAGTAACTTTACAGTGGATAAATAGGGTTGAGAATCAGTTCAGGTTTTGTGGTTTAATTTAAATGCCAAAAATAACTTAAACTTGTTTATTGGTTCATATAAATATATACAATATATACAAAATCATAAGTAAAAGATATGTACATAAAATAAAGGTCTATCGTAGATAAGTATTATACAATGTTGTGTGTGCAAACAGGTCAATATTTCATTCTTGATACCCCAAAAGGCAACAGGCAGGTACAGGCTCCGTTTTCCTCCACAGACAGGCAGGTTCACTTGCAACTGGGGCTATAAAGAAGAAATATTAAATGCAAAATATATAAGTGAGGTTATGTTCACTTGGATGTTAAATGTAGATAGATTATTAATTACAGGACGGGTGGCAGGATAGCAAATAGGTTAAATACGGCATAAAAGCTCAGCATAAAAGCCCAGCTTACAAGCCCCAGGTTAACCTACTGTTTTATATCACTAGGAAATAGTCCTTGTGCATTCGAGTATCGGTATTGGTTCTTCCATCCAGTATCAGACCAGTCGGAATTTGAGCCACCAATAGATTGATTTTAATAATGTCCAAATCCGCCTTTTATAGCTAAAACTTGCACAAAGAAATAGTCTAAAAACAACATCACGCCGTTCTGCTCCATTGGGTTGTCAAAATTAGTTGTTTTAGTACATGGTACGGTATCTGACTAGCGGATGGCGACAGTCGGTCATTATTAAGTTGACAGTGTTGCCGGTTTAATCAAAATAGAAGAAACGTCAAGTTAAAACTAACCTACAAAACGACAAAATGGTAAATAATTCAATCAAATCATAAAAGTATTATTTGAAGAATACTTGCTACATTTAGCCTCTAGTCCAATTATTACTTGATTAAACCGGCAACACTGTCAACTTAATAATGACCGACTGTCGCCATCCGCTAGTCGGCATCTGTGGGCTGGTGGATCATCCACCGTGGATGTACTACTTCTTGCAGGTTCATTACACATCATAAACAGTGACGTCATTTTTTATAACTTTTCATGGCTTACGATCTATTGTTAAGTCTTCTCTATCTATATCCTTACCAGGTATGAGTATTACATATTTAATAGTGTAACTATTATAATACATTTTTTGTTTGGCTTAAAAAACACATTTTCGATCGTTCCAATTAACAAGAAGAATTTACGAAAAGGGCCGGTTTTTCAATTAGGGTTTAATTAAACCTTGGTTCAGGGGAACTAAGATCAGTTAATGAACTCAGTTCACAGTCAAATGAGTTTTTCAATGTCGACTCAACAGCAGTTCTGTTGAACTTAGATCAGAGGTGTCAACGTTAAGTTTGTACATCCAAATTTAGTATACGCCTACATTAATAGTAGTTAAAACTGCAGTATTGCCACTGGCTCACTTTTCTCACTTTTTCTCACTTTTTTCATAAAAGCTCACTTTTGCTCACTTTTTTGTTGTTTTCTCACCTTTCTCACTATTTTCAAAATTTTCTTAGGTGAAAAAACCAAAATTCTTACATTTTTGTGTTTTCTGCATTTATTTTTATATAAATGGAATCCACATTATGCAACCCAGTTTACAAAAGCAAAACGTTCTCCTATTGGCTGGATTTAAAAAGACAGTTGACAATATAGCTTATTTGTTTTAAGCACGGTCTTATACAGACTGTATAGAATCAAGTAAGTAAGGCTGGAGACAAGGATGACAAATTATATTCTGATCAGAGGAAAAGAAACAGACTTTAATTGGGCGTGGTTTAAACCAAGCCATTCGTAATTACGAACCATAGTTGCCAGGTTGTTTTAAATCAGAAGAGTACGATTATAATTATTTAATAAATAGTTCAATTTTATTTGTTTGAAACTTTAAAAATAACAAAAAAATTAATATTATGTCAAAAATAATTTGATTTAGTTAATTTTCTTACTTTTAATATTGAAAAATAAGAAAAACAACCCTTTTAGGAAACAATAATAGCATATGGCAACAGCGCGGCATGCCGCGGATTGTAGCTACACTGGGTAAAGGCCTATTTTGAAACATATTTTGAAATAAAGTTTGTATTTGGCGATACGATCTACCAGTGTGATGCCATACCATAATTTGGTATTTTTCCTCACGGGTAAAAACCATTTTATTTGAGAAAATACTTTTTTATTCTTAACAAAGACGTACGCAAAGTCTCAGTGCACTTCCTAAACTGACGCACAGACAGTGTTGCCAGTAGTAGAAAAATTAAAGTACTGAAATGGCAATAAAAACTTATTGAATTTGAAAGATAACGTACTGACTTTGAGAAATAAATATTAAACTTATATGAACGTAATTTTATTTTGTAATTTATCAATAAACACATGCACAAACATAAACTATAAACATCAAAAGAACAAAATAGATAATTATTATTATACCTATACAAAAAAACAATATTGTTGGTAAAATTAAAAAATAGTCTACCTATCGATAATTAATTTTCTTTTTTAACAAAGATTGAGGTATTTAGCTTCAATAATTTCTATTATTCCTATGAGCGGTTCTTGGCGAACTTGGAACAAACCTTATGTCAACACTAAGTAGACAACGCGCGCTACCAACAGTTTAAAACTTAAAATACCAGGATACTAAAATAACTCAGTATCACCAACCTAAACTTTTAATTTTTTCTTTAATTTTTATTTAAATAAAGGGAAAAAAATCTAAAACTGGAAAACGTATCGAAAACCATCAACGAGGTACTTGCTTACTTTTTTTAATTCGAAAGTACTGAATTCGGTACAAACGTACTGACGCTGGCAACACTGCGCACAGATCATACGACAATGATACAAATTCAATCCCTACCACAGTGGGCGTGGTTTGGCACTTGTGTATCTATTCGTTTTAATACACACTGTATACAGGTCTTGCAATTTCGCACAATTTCAATAGGAAAAGTGACCTCTCTAATGAGACACCCACCAGATGGCGCATCGAGTTGGATGGATAAACCATAGATGTTTAAAGGTCGTTTTTACCTTCTTTATCTTTGGGTTTTACAATCGTTAGATAAGCTCTCTGGTGGATAATTTTCTTAGATAGAAGGTTTCTATGAAAGTTATCCGCCAAATAAGCTAACTTAATCTAACGATTGTAAAACCGGCTCTAAGTCCTTAAAGTCTATGGGATAAAAGGTCAAATGAACTACCTACTTATGTTCTGTGAAGAAACATAACCTACATTTTTATAAACAAGCTTGTGTATTTTGTTACAGGGAGTTTTTACTTATTGTTATTGTGATATTCGTTATTGTTATATTATATTGTTCTATTTTTTCTTGTTATATTTGTTCTTGTTATATTTGTTCTTGTTATACATTTGTATTTGTGCTTTTTAATAGACATGAAGTCCTGTGTTGTGCCAAAATGTAACCAGCAAAGCTATCGTTCCGGCATTAAAATTAAGCGGTTTTCATATTAGCCAAATTGAATTGGATAGTTTACAAATTATCCAGCTATTCCTAAATAATGGTTGGTTGGTTTACAAACTAGCCGCTAATTTAGTTAAAAATACGTTTTCAATTAAAATAGCTGACAGTTTGGCTAGTTTATAAACTACCCAGCTACTTTATAAACTATCCATGTTTACACATTAGCCGTAACATATACAGACTGTATAGAATCAAGTAAGTAAGGCTGGAGACAAGGATGACAAATTATATTCTGATCAGAGGAAAAGAAACAGACTTTAATTGGGCGTGGTTTAAACCAAGCCATTCGTAATTACGAACCATAGTTGCCAGGTTGTTTTAAATCAGAAGAGTACGATTATAATTATTTAATAAATAGTTCAATTTTATTTGTTTGAAACTTTAAAAATAACAAAAAAATTAATATTATGTCAAAAATAATTTGATTTAGTTAATTTTCTTACTTTTAATATTGAAAAATAAGAAAAACAACCCTTTTAGGAAACAATAATAGCATATGGCAACAGCGCGGCATGCCGCGGATTGTAGCTACACTGGGTAAAGGCCTATTTTGAAACATATTTTGAAATAAAGTTTGTATTTGGCGATACGATCTACCAGTGTGATGCCATACCATAATTTGGTATTTTTCCTCACGGGTAAAAACCATTTTATTTGAGAAAATACTTTTTTATTCTTAACAAAGACGTACGCAAAGTCTCAGTGCACTTCCTAAACTGACGCACAGACAGTGTTGCCAGTAGTAGAAAAATTAAAGTACTGAAATGGCAATAAAAACTTATTGAATTTGAAAGATAACGTACTGACTTTGAGAAATAAATATTAAACTTATATGAACGTAATTTTATTTTGTAATTTATCAATAAACACATGCACAAACATAAACTATAAACATCAAAAGAACAAAATAGATAATTATTATTATACCTATACAAAAAAACAATATTGTTGGTAAAATTAAAAAATAGTCTACCTATCGATAATTAATTTTCTTTTTTAACAAAGATTGAGGTATTTAGCTTCAATAATTTCTATTATTCCTATGAGCGGTTCTTGGCGAACTTGGAACAAACCTTATGTCAACACTAAGTAGACAACGCGCGCTACCAACAGTTTAAAACTTAAAATACCAGGATACTAAAATAACTCAGTATCACCAACCTAAACTTTTAATTTTTTCTTTAATTTTTATTTAAATAAAGGGAAAAAAATCTAAAACTGGAAAACGTACCGAAAACCATCAACGAGGTACTTGCTTACTTTTTTTAATTCGAAAGTACTGAATTCGGTACAAACGTACTGACGCTGGCAACACTGCGCACAGATCATACGACAATGATACAAATTCAATCCCTACCACAGTGGGCGTGGTTTGGCACTTGTGTATCTATTCGTTTTAATACACACTGTATATGATATACGTATGTATTTTATACATTAACATGTTTTACTTACATGTTTGGTCTGGGCATGTGACGGCCGAGGACTTTGTGCATAGAGTATAGACTTTGTTGTCCTATTTTGTTAACGTAAATTATCCGAAACAAACTCACAAATATTAAATTTTTGAAAATGTAAACTTCTTCTTCTTCTTCCTTGGTGGCCAAAGGCCTTAATGGTCTGGGTTTCAATGTACCACTTTGAAACAAGTTTTAACGTCTGTGCGTTTCACGAAGCCACCCATAGACACGTGAATTTTCCAATCTTGGAACATCCACTAATTCTTTTGTACAAATAATAATAATAATAATAATAATATAGATTTATTGTGTACAAAAGTTTATACACAAAATACCTCGTTAAAAGGTCAAAGCCTGCGATATTGTTCAAAAATACAGGTATATTTCTATACCCGGAATCCAATTTTGTCCATCCTGGGTCAAAGTCAGCTATGTTTCATACTTTTTCATCGAGCGATGGCCCAGAGCTGCGAATGCGATGCCCTACACACGAAAGACAAAATCGAAAATGTAAACAAAACATAGAAAAAGAATTTAAAAAGTTAGGTTATGGTTATGCAGTAGTTCCACATTTAACTAAGTAGTAGTTTAATTGCCTTTACCCCTTCGATCTTAGCGCCACCTAGCGGCTTGGCACGTTAAGGAAGCCACCTCGAAGCTTAAAGTTGCAAGACCTGTATATAAGACCGTGGTTTTAAGTAATGGCGTGACAGTTTGAAGCGTTTTTTAATAATTATTATTATTATAATTATAATCACCTGATCAGAAATTAAAGGAACAAAGCAGCCGATATATCCTAAAAGTTGCACAAGCTCTTCCTTTAAACATTTCACTGGGAAAGTTAACTGATGATTGGAATCTTTTGCGGTTAGAAGACGCAAACCTAGTAAACATAAACAAAGATGGAAAAAAACTTCGCGTTATTGGCGACAAATTTTTGAGTTAAAAGATCCTACTGGACAGCCAAAATATCCAGAACTACAGCGTCTAGTAAAAGCTGCCCTAACTTAAGCACATGGCAGCGCAGATGTCGAAAGACAATTTTCAGTTTCTGGTAAGACCCTAACAGATGATAAAGCCCGAATGAAAGCACGAACATTAAATGCAAAATTAAATATTAAAAGCGCATTGCGGAAATATGGTGGTAGAGTCGACCTAGTACCTATTTCTGCTGAGTTGTTAAGGTCTGCCTATTCCGCCAACAGCAAATATAAAGAACACTTGACTAATGAAAAGAAAAAAGAGGAAATAAAGAAAATTCAAGATAATGAAAAGGAAGAAGAAATTAGACAGCAAGCAGAAAGACGCATTTTAATGCAGAAGCAACATAAAAAATTAAATGCCCTTGAAACCGAATTAACAGAGGCAAAAAGAGAAAATAAATTAAAGAAAAATGCCTGATAAACTTTTAAAAGAAGCAAATGAACGACTCAACAAAAGCCTTAAGAAATAAGAACTTAGCAGAAATAGCAGCTGCTCAGGGGATGCTGGAAGGAGCCAACGCATTACGAAAAGATACCCAGAATTCGCAAGACGCAACCGATAAATTGCAATGCAAAATTAATAAAAGAAAATCGGAACTTACATATATCATCATTTCTACCTCCAGCAAAGAAGCCAGATAGAGAACAGTAAACCAAAGTTTTTTTTATTTTTTTAATATGATGATTTTATTTATTTATTTTTGTTAAGACTTTTGGTTCTTTAAAAATGGTAAATTGTTTTAAAGCACCCTTTCGCACAGATTAGAACTTTTTAAAACAGCACTGATAAACAAAAATTCAAAATTAAACACAAAATCCTTTTGTCAAAATGACAGTTTTAACTACTATAGTTGAATTTTTAAGTCATGAGCCCTACGGCAACAATGTCAAGCAACTGAATCAAATCGAGGGCAATATCAGTGGCGTATCGTGGAGTTTTATTTGGGGTTCGAAATGTTGTATACGTATGCAGTCCATTATACACGTTTGTGCTTGGGTTGCGAATCAAAATATGAGAATCGTATTTTGCCCACAAAACTAGTTTTGTGATTTTGCCTGGCTTAAACCATATTATGATTCGTTTTAACTTAAATCCTTCATTTGAACGTGCAAATTTATTAAAACAGTAACTCTTATGTAATTATATTATTAAATGAAACGTTGTAATTTATATATATCTATTAAATTATTGTAATTTTAAATTATATAGTTTGCGTTACACATTCTGCGTGGAAAAAATTAAGGGTACCTATTCTACTACTAAAAAATTCCATATACTTTGCAAATTTTCAAAATATGTATGTTAATTAATTTGGAAATATTAATATTTGTATAATGCACAATGGTTAAGATATTATTTTATATAATCATTTAGTTGTGGAGATTGCACACACACTGAAAGAAATATATGTTTGTTTTATATATAGCAATGTATGTGGTAGTCCATATATGAAACATAAAATATATTTTCCTTAACCATTTTTATATTTAATTTTAACATAATATGGTTAAGGCAAATATATTTTATGTTTCATATATATGGACTACCACATACATTGCTAAAACAAACATATATTTCTTTCAGTGCACCAATAATGGAGACAAAAATGGGACGTCTAATTTTTGTTTAATAGTAAAATGCAATATACTCTGAAAAAAATTGGTTTATTTAATAATTTAATGATAAATGCTCTTAACTGCATTAAAAGGATCTATTTTCATCTATTAATATGTTAATATTTATATATAAGATATCTTAATCGCTATCATCTTCCGATTCATCGTCGTTACCAATGTGGATTATCATTTCATGACCATGATCATCGTCCAAGATTCTTTCTTTATTGTACCATTCCTCTATAAATTTAAAAGTTTTACTTTGAACATATTATTATTTAATGGTATATTATTTTCTTCCAACCATTCCTTAATTTTGTTTTTAGTCCATGAAACCGTTGGTTGTTTTTCCATTAAGACGCTATGGTAAGACGCGTTGTCCATTATAATTAAAGAAGGTTCCTCTAAATTTGGGATGAATTGTTCTTGCAACCATTTCAAAAAAATTTCTGAGTTCATACCACCATGATAATCCGCCAGTTTGGACCTCGTGCAGTAAACCAATGCGGCATCGCGAATAAAACCTTTTTCATTACCAGCATGCAACACAATGAAACGTTTTTCATTATAACCTTCTGGTTTGCGTACACTTTTTGTGGATGAGTCTTGCCAGGATCTTGTATGGCTTCCTTTAGCAAATATCCAAGTTTCATCCACAATCCATTGTGGTTTCATCTAAATTTAAATAGGCAAATTATGGAAAATATTAAAAAATTCAAGAACACCAATGATGACAGGCTGTCAAAGTTTTGTAGACATTTGTGCATTTAGCTATCTTTGTCGATCCCATTATTATAAAAATATAAACATAAAGAACGCATGTTGTGGTATTATTAGACATACGTTTATCTATCGCTATATGCTACGTCCCAGTGGTCCTGCGGCGTGGAAAAACAATACGAATGTCTGAGCTATATCCTTACATATGTCACGTGAGGGTCATGATTAAAAAACCAAACTATATTAATGTAGGCGTATACTAAATTCGGTTGTACCAACTTAACGTTGACACCGCTGATCTAAGTTCAACAGAACTGCTGTTGAGTCGACATTGAAAAACTCATTTGACTGTGAACTGAGTTCATTAACTGATCTAAGTTCCCCTGAACCAAGGTTTAAACCCTAATTGAAAAACCGGCCCTTAATGAACTCAGTTCAAAGTCAAATGAGTTTTTCAATGTCGACTCAACAGCAGTTCTGTTGAACTTAGATCAGCGGTGTCAACGTTAAGTTGGTACAACCGAATTTAGTATACGCCTACATTAATAGTAGTTAAAACTGTCATTTTGACAAAAGGATTTTGTGTTTACTTTTGGAGTTTTGTTTATCTGTGCTGTTTAATTTAAACAGTTTAATTTAAACAGTTTAAAAAAGTTATAATCTGTGCGAAAGGGTGATTTAAAACAATTTACTATTGTTAAAAAACAATAATTATTATTTATTATGGATAAAAATCGTGCTGCCAACTTTACCTCTTTTAAAGAGGAATTATTTGTATGTATTTCGTTTTATAATAATAATAATAATAAATGAACTTTATTGCAAAAAAAAGTTAATACAATTTCTTACAAATGGCCATTGACCGAGGTCCTTCAGCCGGTGAACATATCTTGAATATATGTAACAAAAAAAAAACAGTATATAATCGTGAAATTGAAATTAATTAATTAGTATGTTATCTCGTGTTTGTTTAAGATGTTCCCATATGGTCTTCTCTGGGTGCTTGAATTTTCTGTTGCCCTGTACCTCCAAACACAACTCGCTCAGAATGTTGTAGTTAGTGTCCTTGCTAATAAAGTTTGTAGATAATTTGATAAATCTTTCCATAATTGGTAAGATATTGTAGGTAGCATACAAAAGGTCGTTGGGAGGGTTGTGTAGAGAATTGGTTGGATGTCTCATTTTGGAGATTTTTCGGAGTGATGAGGTTTCCCCGGTTTTAATTAGGCTGGTTTCCGGGCATTATTAAGTAAGATGCATCCATATTCCAGGATAGGTCTGCATATTAAGGTGTATATTCTTTTTTTTGTTTCATCATTGATGCCTTTTTTGTTGTATGTAAGTCCTCTAAAGTGGCTGGCCCTTGTTAGTGTTTTCTTCTTTGACAGGGAAGAGTGAAGATTAAAGTTTACTTTATTATCCAGTGTGATTCCCAAGTATTTTACGTTAGATTTTGGCTCTATTATGTCATTGTACATCTTAATTGTTATATTAGGGTTAATCTTGTTTTGGTGGAAGTGTATTAGTTGAGACTTTAGTGGATTTGGTTTTAGTCTCCATTTGTTAAACCATGCCAAGATTTGATTTGACAGAACTTGGAGTTGGTCAGAGGCAGTTTTTTGATTTTTACTATGGCAAATTATAGCGGTGTCATCTGCGTATTGAAGTACATATTTATCTTGGTCAAAGAGCATGGGATCTTCATTGTAGATGTCGGCACAATAAAGGTTATAGAGCAGAGGGGAGAGAGGGGAACCCTGGGGCAGTCCTTGTTTGGCTATGAAGTTTCTTGAGGTTGTGCGAAAGGGTGCTTTAAAACAATTTACTATTGTTAAAAAACAATAATTATTATTTATTATGGATAAAAATCGTGCTGCCAACTTTACCTCTTTTAAAGAGGAATTATTTGTATGTATTTCGTTTTATATTATAAAATGAATTTGTCGTTTTTTGTTACATGTGATGAATTTTACTAAAATCTATTACCTATTCAGTAATTATTTTTATAACTAACCTATTGGTCGGATTTGCAATAACTGGTCTAATTAAATCCACTATCCTACGTACAAAAGGTTTGGAAAACCGAAATCTGGCAAAAAATTCATCATTAATCCTCAAAATGATTCGGTCTTACCCGTGGCCTGTGCACACGAAGTTGAATATTATATAGGAATTCGCCAATTTCCTAATCATCCTCAGTAACTACCTCAAACATATATGAATAGGTCAATGCAGAAACTGAATATGTCCACTTTTTAGGGCTATTGAGTTAAACATGGATTTACTATAAGTAAAGGGAGCCCGATCGAATGGCGTAGAAATTTCACATGTCACGGTCATCTAGAATATACAAAGGCGTTAATATAGTAGAGAAACTGAATATGTCCAGAACATATGTCCACTTTCTGTTCAGTTTTTCTTATTTATCTCAAAACTAGATAGGTAGGACATATTCAGTTTCTGCATTGACGTATTCATATAAGTTGGATTACAGGATAGATTAAAATTAAATGACTATAGACCGTTGTTTCTCCTTAAAAGAACACATTTTATTAAAAGAAACAAAATAATAATACAATGTTACAATTACCTTAAAAGAAAATCGGTTTTAATAGTCTTTAATTCAGTCTGTTGGCAAATTCACAAACACAAAAATAAATTAAATAAATATTCTGTCACTTTGACAAAACAACCCCAATAATGTTATCACCCGAAACTAGGATACTTTAAAAGTAGAATCTTCACTTTTACACATATCCATTGGTTTATTATAACAGCAGATTACAAAACAAGAAATAAACAACGTAATACACAATAAAGCAGAGAAAAATTAAGTTATGTCAAGTTGAACTTCGTTTAAACGGCCAACAGTGACAGTTCATCTTTTGATTTAGTTTAAACCAAATTCAAGCTTGAACTTTGATTGAAAAACGGCATATTTTGTTTGAACCAAGTTGAAATGCTGAACCAAGTTTAAACTATGATTGAAAAACCGGCCCTAAATCTCCTTTCAGGTCTCTATTCGCACCGGGCCATCTTGGATCATCTAAAGGTCGAAAGTGAGCCACCGACTGCGCCATGCCGCTGCCGAAACGGGTGATAGAACCGATTCACGTGACGCGCGGCACGTTGCCTGAAGACTACCCGCTCCCCTCGGAGCTTGAGGGCGTCACCAACGGCACTTTAGCCAACACGGTGCGACAGCTCAGTTCTCTGAGCCGACACGCCGAGGATATGTTTGGGGAGCTGGCCAGGGACGCGCAGCAGCTCTACGACAGGTCCAACTCCTTGCAAGTAACGAGATTTTTATATTTATAATAAATATTGTTATTCTTCGAAAACTATTCTAGGCGAGAATTGACCGACTAGCGATAAAAGTGACCCAACTGGACAGCACTGTGGAAGAAGTGTCCTTGCAGGACATACACATGAGAAAAGCCTTCAAAAGTTCCACAGTTTTCGATCAGCACGTAAGTAAAGTTCCACATTACGCACTCGTGCATGAAACTTGTGATAACGCATCAAAATAATCAGTGGGCCGATAATTTGGACCACTAGTCTTTCAATTAGGATTCCATTAATATTTTAATACATAAAAACGTTATATATTATAATATATTATGAGCTCTATTTGAATGTTTTGCAAAAACAGTTTTTGATACAGGATATCCGTAAGAGGAAGGCGTTCAAGAGCTCGACAATGTTTGATCAGCATGTGAGTAAATAAGAAAAACTAAAAAAAATGGCATTAACCTCAAATGGCATGTGGTGTAAGGTGTAAAGTATTTTTTGGGCATGTTTTGGTGTTTTGTTTAAAATATGGAACCCCTTTCTTAGTATATTAAATTAGTGTCTAGAGTGTCGAAAAAATGAACCTGTTAAAATTTGAGCTCCTAATTTGAATATAAAAAGTCCTGCTTCGCGAATTTATTTTTCCATTGAAATAACTTATAACTTATCAACAAATTGAACGTTCTACAAAAAAGTATATTATCATTTTATGATGAATTCACTCTTTTAAGTTATTCAAGGTCAAATTTGAATTAACAGTTTTCTATTTAAAAATGATTTAATAAATGGTAATCATTTGCGGTAATTCAAATAGGTTTAATTTTACAAATAAAAACCTTTTTATTGCATGAATTCCAAAAAATCTTGAAAATCAAGCCAAAACACGGCATATTTATCTCTAGAAACAACGAAGATACCTCGAAAATGCATCATCGATTCGTTTTTGTTTTTCTGTTACAACTTCTTTGTTTTTGGTCGTAAGTATGCCTCAAACTTCATGATTTTTTGTTTTCTATTCAAAAATGATTTGATAAATGGTAAGCATTTGCTTTAATTCAAATAGGTTTAATTTTGCATATAAAAACCTTTTTATTGCATAGATCCCGAAAAATCTTGAAAATCCAGCCCAAACACGGCATATTTATCTCTCGAATCAACGAAGATAGGTTGTTTTCCTGTTACAACTTTTTTGTTTTTGGGCATAAGTTACTTATGTGTTGTTGAGTTTTCTAACAAGGAAGCGTTAAAATTTTGCCTATGATTCATTTTAAAAACGTTAAAATGCACAAAACAAATCCGGTTAAGCCGGCAAAACAAAAAACAATGTCGTAACCTCACTTTTTTAATAAATTAGCCAGAGAATTGGTTGGTTAGTTTACAAACTAGCTAAAGCTTGGCTATTTTGTGTTACTAGAAATTTTGGTTTTCATATTAGCCAAACTGAATTGGATAGTATTAGTGATGTAAAATTCTCGAGCACGTATTTTAGAAGAACGTTCCCCGAGCACAAACGAGCATGGACGAGAATAAACGAGCATAAACGAAAAAAACCCGAGAATTTATTTTTGGGGTGTGATAAAGTATTCAAAAACTTTTCCTGTTTTTTCCGAAAATTCTCAAAATTCTCAAAATGCTAAAAATGCTCAAAATTCTCCTAACGCTTCTTAAGAAAAATGACACTGTATTAATTAAATTTACACTGTATTAATTTAATTTACACATTTTGTTAAATGATTTGCCATTCGTGTGGCATGCCGGCTGTATTCACAATTACAAAATTTGCAAGAATAAACGTCTTTACTATGTCTTTTTTTATGAACAAAAATCAAATGCCTCGCATTTTCTTCTGGACATATTTATTAAATCAAATATTTAGGTTTTTTCCCGCGGAAAACAAAAAAAAATAACACTACCCAATCTCTCTAATCACACACACTGACCCGAGCACTGACCTTTACGCAACGAATCGAACGTGTTAACTGAATCAAAATCAAAATAGTCAAAATATTTTTAAAACGCAACAGCCGCATAGAAATACATGCAAAAACTACGGTCGGCATCGCCACAAAAGAGACCCGCGCACAGTGTTTCAATTCTCGAAATTTTCGGCAAAATATCAAGGAGTAGTCGGATTCTCCTAAAAATCCGTATATAGAGGTTTTTGCTGATAACGAATCTAGAATCAGAATTCCAAAATTCAAAATGGTAGATCCAAAATGGCGCACATATTTGTCAAAAAATTGACGGAATAAATTAAAAATCACCATACAGGGTTTTTGGGGACGCTGATAACGAATCTGGAATCAGAATGTCAAAATTCAAAATGGTAGATCCAAAATGGCGGACATATTTGTCAAAAAATTGACAGAATTAATTGAAAATCACCATACAGGGGTTTTTGTGGTCGCTGATAATGAATCTGGAATCAGAATTTCATAATTCAAAATGGTAGACCTCAAATGGCGGACATGTTTATCAAATATTCTCGAAATTAATTAAAAATCCGTAAGAGGTTCTTTTTAAAATGTAATAAAACATCTTTTTATAAAATAGCTTAATTAAGTTTATTATAATTACATTTATATGACATTATTTAATACCTACATATATATTAAACAATCTTCGTCACTGGATTCGCTCGTTGTATCATTAGCAGAGCATGGGAAACCATCAGAAGATAGCAACAGTTTTATTGCTTCGCGGGAAAAAGATTTGCTCTTTTTCGGAGCAATTTTTCTAAAGCTAGAAATATACGGATCGGAAGAAGCCAATGAAAATCATCTTCCATCGTTTTCTCCCGAGAAACTTTCAATATTTATTTATAGAATTTAAATATAACAGATTTTATACCAAGTGTTTTAAATTTGTATTATTTCTTTTACTTAATATTTTAGCAACGATTTGTTAATTCGCTAAAAAAATTGTCAAAACAAATAACCACAATTCAAATTTGACATTAACACACTACAATGCGCATGCGGGGTTGTTTTAACGCACCTACAAGAGGTGGGTTAAATATGTAAAATCGGTGTTAAATATCTAAGTAGTCACGAACGATTTACGCAAGTGAAAGTCTAGACACCGCTGTTGTAATAAACGTTTTGAGTTAAATCGAGTAAACGTCATGAACGCAACCCAGAAATAAAAAAAAATCTTATATTTTGTAAAGCAAAAACACAGATACGCGCTCGACATACGCTTAAAATCGGGGGTTTTTTACCACAACCGTGCCTGAGCGCCCAAGAACATGTAGTTTTAAAGAGCCGGGGGCAAGTTGGGGCAGCTAATTTATTGATGGCTTGATAGACAAAACTACTTACAATTCATTACAATTTTTGTAGCTCCATTGTTCTAAAAGCTCGATTCAAAGTTTGCGATTTTAACAGACCGATCTTGTCGGTTACAATAACCCGTTGTACAAGCAAAATCTACGAAACCAAATACATATCTGAATTTAAAATACTTTGAAGATCACCCTTCATCAAACCGCATAACAATCGGACACACCAAACACAAGTTATTCACTTTTAAACAATAAACAATTTTCCGCAGCGATCGCCTGTTAAGTACCTTCAACTGAAAGCATCAAGTTTAAACTGATGTACAAGACAAAATATATGTATTTTATATATATTTTTTTTAATACAGGATGGAGACAGGTATTAACCACCCGTCTAACTCAAAATTTACTTGAAAAAAAATGTCAATTTTTGAGGTTTGGCCGATATTTTCCAGAATTGAAACACTGTGCGGCGGTAATATACGGAAAACCGACGCCGCTTTGTCTTTGTGATACCGTTGCCGACAGTAGTTTTTGCATCTTTGTTAACTATTTGAAGATATTACCAGCGCTGTATTATGTGCAATACACGCGGTCACGCGGATGAAACGCGCCGATTGGCCAGAATCGTGCTGAAAATTCTCTAGAGAACGTTTGCGCACGATAAATCGTTTGGACACGAAAGAACGATCTATCATGCGCACACGAACGATTTAATTGTGCGCGAACGTTCGCGAATATTCGCCACAGCACGAAGGGAACGTTCCCCACTCTACATCACTAGATAGTATACAAACTATCCAGCTATTTTAGTTTCCCTAATTTCAAGTAAATTAGCCAAAATCCTTGGTTATTTTGTAAACTAGCCGCTAATTTAGTTGAAAATTCCACACCTGTAATTTTTAACCAATCAAAACGTGTATTTTTGATAGATCACCATGGCAACGGTTGAATTTTAGTGGAAATTTTTTCCTCGTGGGTACCCAACAGCGAATTATACTGGAAATTTTTTGACGTTTATAATGACAGAATATTTTTTTGATTATTTTTTTTGACAGTTCTCTGTATTGTTGGGACATTGTTGAGGCATTGTTGTTGAGGGAACCTACAGCGAATTACAGCGATAATTTTTTGAAAATTTTCTCTGGTAGTTGCTATATATAAAAAACAAATTAAATCTTAATTAAATGTTGTTTTATTCATTATGAAATTCTTATTTGTTAACTGTACATTTCGTCTCATGGTGCAATTCTATTGGCCGACATTTGGGACGGAAAAATAATCCCCCGAATACCACACGAGCTTCAAAATTATCTGGCATTTCCCTCAAGGTTCCCTGCAAACAAATAAAGTCGTCAAGTTTTTCAGGAAAAATCACTCGCGCTTCGCGCTCGTGATTTTTTAACCTGAAAAACTTGACTCCTTCATTTGTTTGCAACGAACCTATCGGGAAAAATACCCGATAATTTTGAAGCTCTTGTGGTATTATAAGTGAAAATTCCACACCTGTAATTTTTAACCAATCAAAACGTGTATTTTTGATAGATCACCATGGCAACGGTTGAATTTTAGTGGAAATTTTTTCCTCGTGGGTACCCAACAGCGAATTATACTGGAAATTTTTTGACGTTTATAATGACAGAATATTTTTTTGACAATCTGGTTTTTATTTGTTTACATGATAATTTTGATACATTTCCATTACAAAGTTTAGATGTTTTCTATATTCGTTGGACACCTCCTTTCTTCTTAATGGCGAAAATGCAGGACTTGAAATAAATTAAATGTCTATGTCTAATGAAATATATATAATATTTAGACACTATTCTATTCACCTTTTTTTCCATTTAGCACTTTGAGTTTTGAATAGTTAAGATGCAAATATTCGTGAACAATTCAAAGCAAATTTTCTTTCTTCAAGTAGGAGCCACAATCCTCTAATAATGCGGGTAAATAAGTCATTGCACGATGATTGATCATTACAGCAGACAATTTCACATTTTTTTACGTCGTGCCGCTTGACAGCTTCAAAACTGAAATAACTTTTAGGTTGGGGTTGACTTAGTTGCCATGGTAACTAAATAATCAAGTCAAGGTCAAGTTAAATCAAAAAATAAATTTTAATTATTTAAACACAATTTGGTGTGGAATTTTCTTCCCGAATACCACACGAGGTCAAATTATTTCCGGAAATTTTTTCTCCCTCATGAATATTTTTAGAAAATTATCCCTCGTCTTCGACTCGGGATAATTTTCAAAATATTCATGAGCTCGAAAAAATTTCCGGAAATAATTTGACCTCTAGTGGTATTACTAGTGAAAATATGTTTTCAATTAAAATAGCTGACAGTTTGGCTAGTTTATAAACTATCCAGCTAGTTTATAAACTATCCAAGTTTGCACATTAGCCGTAACATATTCACACTGTTAAGTTATTCAAGGTCAAATTTGAATTAACAGTTTTAGTAGGGCGTTTTATTATCCTTAATTTTACTTCTACAAAGTTTTCTTAATTCCTAAAGGATCTTCAGTTATTTTTACATGATAATTTTTTCGACATCCTGAACAATATTTTCAATACATTTTTTAAAATGCCAAACATATTTAAAGTATGTTGGACATTTAGGAATGCAAAAACATTTTAGAATGTTGAAAACATAATTTGAACACATTTTAGGGGTCCATATTATCAGCAAGGGACACCTTGTATACAAAATAAGTAAGATAAATAAAATGTAGATATAATTTTACAAAATTTACTCACTAACAATTCGTATTAACAAAATAACGTTATCTTTTTATCAAAGTTTTTACATAATTGTTTGTGTAAATATTAAAATAAAAATTAATCTCTCATGCCAAGATAAAATGCCAAATAATTGTGGTTAGATATACACTGCGCGTCAAAATTAACGCATAACAAGTAAAAAAGATCCAACTCTAAGACGTCTTTACCAATCTTTATAAAATTTTGGATAAAAATACTTTATATCTTAGTTTACTTGTTCAAGGGTTTTTCGAAAAAATATTCTTAACGCCCATTTATTGAATAATAAAAAGCGATCGAAAATTTTTTTTATAGGGAAATAAGTAATAAACAATATGCTGTGAAAGACCGTATTTTTGTAAGTATACCCTGAAAATGTTGTACAAATCAAACTAACAGTAGGGCCATTCCACGCGTAACGGATAGGACAGTTGCCGTGGTTTTATTTACAAAATAATATTGTTCTATTATATTACCAATGTCAAATTTTTATAAATAGTTCTAAACTAAAGCTGTTTAACAAGGTTTTTATTTGGCAAAATTAGGTATCGTGGTTGACTGTTTAATTCCTTAAAAACTAATAATTTAAAGCGTAACGGACGGGACTTTGTAATAGTCCCGCCCGTTACGCTTTAAATTATTAATTTTTAAGGAATTAAACAGTCAATCACGATACCTAATTTTGCCAAATAAAAACCTTGTTAAACAGCTTTTGTTTAGAACTATTTATAAAAATTTGACATTGGTAATATAATAGAACAATATTATTTTGTAAATAAAAACACGGCAACTGTCCTATCCGTTAAGCGTGGAATGGCCCAGTAACGAACATACAGCGCCTCAAAGTCATCAAAAATTACCACTTTTCAGCAAAATAATCAAAAAGGGGTCATTTTTACCGACTTTGAAGCGCTGTATCTTCTTTACTGTTCGTTTGATTTGTACAAAATTTTCAGGGTATGTATACTAACAAAAATACGGTCTTTAACATCCTATTTTTTATTTACTTAAAAAAATCCCTAAAAGTTATTTCTTGAACGTTTTTTTATTTTTAAATAAAAGGGCTGTATTTTTACAAAACCCTCGAACACATAAACTGAGATATAAGTTTTAAGTATTTTTATACAAAATTTCATAAAGATTGGTAAAGGCGTTTTAGAGTTGTAAGGTACACTATGTATTTTTTGTAACCCGATTCTTTAAGTATACTGAAATACTTGATTTGGCATATTCGTGATCGTCTAGATAATTTACTTACTTTATAAAAATTAGGACTCTACGTTGTGTATTTACTTACATTGATAATAACGATATTTTGAGATTGGTCAGGTTTAATGAAACACAAGTATTTAATTTTAAACCCCTGATTTAATTTAAGCAAAGACAAAGGGGTGGCCCGTTGAGTCAAAGCACAGGGAAAAGGGACCATAAAAACCCTGGCGACTTACACAGTTCAAATAAAAATAAAATACAAAACAAAACATAGTTATATGGGTCATAATCTCAAGAATACAGTATAAATAACAAGTGAATAAAATAACATAAAAAGCAGATAAACATATTTCATATAATTTGGGTGTTTTTATCGATACTCAAAACATTTTGTACTCAGGTAAAATAGTTATAATAGAGATCGTCATTTTATGACGAAGTGTTTGTTTACCTTACCACGCATCTTCGAACTATTGTCCCTATCTCACTATAGTATCCATATATCACAATATGTTCAAATATCCTCACAAAAGCAATGTCCAGCACAAGACAACAGTATTATGAAAATATACAAACAATTCTGCACACAGAGTTTATAAGTAGGTAATAACATAACGACACCAAATGTTCCTATCTCACTATAGTGTCCCTATATTACCTATGCTCAAATATTCATGTATGAACACCCTCCAAACAAAATATAAAACAAATAAATATGCAATAAAATAAAATAGTGTAAAATACAATACAATAAATAAATGGTGGTAAATATGAGAGTGTCATAGCAAAAACATACAAGCATAGCCTAAAATTCCAACTAAAAGAAAGTGTCGTACCGAACAAAATAATATTTAAACCCAATACAGTACCGAAAAGGTCATTATCAAATATTCCAATTAAAGCGCTTAGATAAGCAGTTTAAATCCAAGTCTATAACCAGAATCTATCAAACAATCTAAACGGCACCAATACCTTACCAAAATATTACCCAATGGTAATATCAAATTTAATAATAATAATAATAGCAATAATAATAATAATAATAGCAATAAACCTTACCCAAATAATACCAATATTATAATAGTAATAGAAACTTTAGCCTGAGTACAAATGTTAAGAGTTAAAATAAATAAATACCTTAATACCGAGATGATACACTGAGTTTCATAAACAATAAAATACATTTCAGTTAAATAAAAAAACTATACAAAGTTATACAAAAGGAAACAACAAAATCAAGGCCAGTGTGACTCAAAATAAAGACAATACAAAATATTAAAATTTAAGTTAAATATAATTCAGTGTATATACTGCCGTGCTTAATGAAAACGCCGTAACCAACAATTTTGCGATTTTTGGTTTACGGCATTTTCTACTAGAACAATTCATCCTGCGCTTATCCAGGGTACTCAAAAAACCGTATCTATATATATACGGTTTTTTGAGTACCGGGGATAGACGCAGGATGAATTGTTCTAGTAGAAAATGCCGTAAACCAAAAATCGCAAAATTGTTGGTTACGGCGTTTTCATTAAGCACGGCAGTATAGTAAATGCGACAACATAAAGATAATAACTCAGTGTATGCGCGATCCCAAGATATTAACCAAAATAATGAAATAGTGATACAATAAAAAATTATTACCAAAAATCACTCGTTATTTACACATATTAAAACGATTAGGACCCAATAAACTAGCAATGATAAACGTCATAGGCCAAAATGCAAATTAAATAATATTGTTTAAAATTATAAGCAAAAATGTATTAAGAAAACCCAAAACGAGGAGTTGTTTATCATTATTAGCAAATATTACAATTTAAAAAAGTGTACATACCTAATTATAGCAGAAAATCGGTAACAATCACAAAAACTATAACTATATTATAATATATATCACACACACTTTTTTAACAGGAGTATCTCGAAGGGCGAGCAAAAACACTCTGTGTGTATTCTATTTCCTAAACTAGCTTTTAAACTCTCTGCCACTTAAGCAAGAATGTGTAACATAAACAGATCACCCCTAATATTTCGACGTTCAGACACGAAGAAGTGAAATTTTAAAATGCAATAGGATTTTCCTTGGTAAAAATAGCGCCAAATTTGAATTTAGAAGTTTATATACTACAGGACCCTTACAGAGTTGGAATTTTTTTTTATGCGTTAATTTTGACGCGCAGTGTATCTGCATTTTTGGTATTTGTGTTGCAAGTATTTCCTACTAAAATTGTCTTATCAGCACCAAAAGTGTGTGCAAAATTTCATCCAAGTCGGTTGGGTGAAAATAGGTTAAAATTCACTTTCTACATTTGTGTGGTGTTCCCGTTGTAGCGATGAGAACAAACCAAACAATTAAAAATAATACCAAACAAACAAAAATTAACACACGAATTAGCAGCGTCTAAAAATTTCCCATTACTTCACACAATTATGCAAATTAAATGGACATGCCATTGTTTATCTGCAGCATATAAAAACACCTTTCATGCAATCTAAAAATATATTATGCATTTGTGGATTTGCTTCAAAACTAAATTAGTTGACTCATAATTATAATATAACGATTTTTTATATCTAAAAGTGCCGATATCAGACGTTAATTAATGCAACTTTTTACATTAACCAGACATGTGGTGTATATTTACGTGTTTATTTTGCATTTTTATGCAGTGCCAGCAACTACACAAGCTGTAAATATTAATTTTGTTCAAAGCATTTAACTGCCGATAATATAAATAAGTTGTGCTATTTAACAACTGTTTATTTAATTCAATGTAGCTCAGGCGGGCTTGGTTAGTGCTCGAGCACAATTCCGGGCGCGCGGTTAGACTAGGCATCCATTAACACAGCATATGAATATTGAAGTTTAATTAACAATAAGAGTACTATTGTACAGTTTTGCAAATAGTAAAATTGTTAATCCGCTAATTTTAGTATCTTTGCGGTTATAGCTAAAGGTATAATGCTTACTTGTAAATAGTAAAAATATTTGTTGAGTACATACTAATTACACAGGATGTAACTGTGTATTTTTTCTGTGGGGGAATTCTTCGTAATCCTGGTGTTTGCAAATGAAGGGTTTCCTATTATATCAATCCTACTCCTAAATAAAATTTAAAAAACTTTTTTTCGTTTACACACTAAATCCAATATTTCATAGACAATTTTAAAAAGCAGATAAAGTAATACAATTTTTAATTATTATCTTTGTTTGGTTATAAAATTCCATTCTAATTATAACTGCTTAGATTTATATTATTAATAGACATCGCGGGATGTTCATTATAATTTATGATAGTTGTAAAAAGGAAATGCAATTTTTCAATTAAACTTTTGTCTGTTTATAGCAGATAATAATGAATTAACACCAATATAAAATAAAAACATAATGGAAAACACCCCGAATTAAAACAGTGCGGTTTTATGTACTGGGTGTCCCAAAATTCGCCATGTTGCAGGAGTTTATAACGTTTAAAGCCGCCAATGAGAGCGCAGTTTTCGACCCTTTCAAAAACACCCTTTAGAATGTCAAATCACATTTTAGAATGTCAAGTCACATTTTACTATGTCAACTTACATATTCCAATCAATGTAATCTATTACTAAAGCCGCCAATGAAAGCGCAGTATTTCTGGTCTATCACATTCTTAAATGTTAGGCGGATTTTCAAATGTCTAACATACTTCGGAATGTCAAAAACAACGTATTGAATCTCAAATCACAATTTAGACTGTTACACATACCTACTTTGGAATGTCAAAAACACATTTTAGAATGTCAAGTTACATTTAAGAATGTTAGCCACTTAAGAATGTCAAAAATCACATTCTTAAATGTCAGACATACTTTGGAATGTCAAAAACACCGTTTAGAATTTCAAATCACAGTTTAGACTCTTACACATACTTTAGAATGTCAAAAACACACTTTAGAATGTCAAGTCACATTTAAGAATATTAGGCATACTTGAGAATGTTACATTCTTAAATGTCACACATACTTTGAAATGTCAAAAACACATTTTAGAATGTCAACTCACATTTAAGAAAGTCAGGCATACTTGAGATTGTCAAAGACACATTTTAGAATGTCCAGAAAAAATTGAGAATGCCAAATCACATTTTAGAACGTCAAATCACATTTTAAAATGTCAAATTTCATTTGAAAAAGTAGTAAAAACGCAAAACGATACTCCTGTTAATTTGCGAATTTGAAAAAATGGAAAGGAAAATTCGTCTTGGAATTTTAAGAAGAATTTACCTTTACCAATCCGCCAATTTCGGGACACCCTGTATAAATAATCTAATTTTCACTTACAGATCTTCGCTAGGCCGACCATGCCTACTGCAATGCACGAAACCTACGCCGTCTGCGATCGACCTCCGCCCCTGGACAAGCTAAATTGCTACAGGGACGATGGAAAAGACGGCCTTAAATTCTACACGGACCCAAACTACTTCTTCGAGCTGTGGCGACAAGAAATGCTCATCGATACGGAACGCATGATGCACGATCGAGGAAAAAAGCCGCACAAGCCTCGCGCAGAAGGTGGCCAGGGCCAACGCAGCAAAAAGAAGGTGCGCCTGCCGCACAACACCAGGGAAAGGCAGAAGCAGATCGCGGTCGGCCACGGGGAGACTATCATGAATCCCAGCGCCATCTACAGGTATGTTCCGATAGCTTTGACGCATGTTCCTGCTTTCTAGATTCGCAAAAGAAGGTTTATGGGCGTTTCTCTGTAAACTGGGCAACTTGAAGTAAGAAATTGTCTAGGCAAGTTTTTTTGTTATATTTTTGTTGTATTTAATAAATGTTATTCGAGGAATAAATATCGGTCTATTTATTAGTATACGGCAGATGAACCAAAAATATTCCTATTACTTTGGAAAACATTGAGCATTTTCTGAAAAATCTATACAGGTGACTGTTTATAAAATCCGGAGACAAAGTTTAGATGACTTTTTTAGAATTACAAAATAATAATTATAAAAAATAAATAAGTCACAGTAACAAGCAAACAATATTGGTTGAATAATTAAACAATTAGGTTGATTCCAATAGTTACTGTCTTTAATTAATTTAGTCTGAAGTGACCATTTTGCTTTGGTGACACGTCAGGGGACTGGTTTTTAAGGACTATAAAAACGATTTTGATACATTAAAGTTTATTTTATTGGATTTTGAACGTCGAGCATAGGTAGATTAGGTTATTATCTTTTGAAGTTATCTACGAAATATTTATGATTTGTTATTTTTCTAAACAATATTAGCTTGAGACAATGAGTTGCCCAGTTTACAGAGAAACGCCCTTATATAAATGTTACTTTATCAAAAAAAGGGGGAACGTTTTTGAAGCGCTGAATTAGAATGGGACCTTATCAGAATGGCTCCATCAAGTCAGGTTTTTGATAAATTCTAAGCTCTGTAAGACACACTTTGGAATTTTAAAACACAATTTAGAATGTCAAAAACCAATTTCAAAATGTAAGGCATACTTTAGAATTTTAAAAACATATTTTAGAATGTCAAATCATATTTTCAGAACGTCAGACATACTTAAGAGTGTTATACATACATTTTAGAATGTAATGCATACTTGATTATATCATACATACTTAAAAATGGAAAAACACATTTTAAAATGTCAGACATACTTTGGAATGTTCTTGACATTCCAAAGTATACACATTTAAGAATGTCAAATCACATTTTAGAACGTCAGACATACTTAAGAGTGTTAAATACATTTTAGAATGTAATGCATACTTGATTATGTCAAAAACACATTTTAAAATATCAGACATACTTAAGAATGTCAAGAACACATTTTAAAATGTCAAATCACATTTTAGAATGTCAAGAACACATTTTAAAATGTAAGGCATACTTTAGAACATCGTTTCTTAAACTCGGGTCGCGACCTAAATTTGGGTCGCGGGACTTGCGGGATTTGTGTTAGTTGATTACAAAAATTTTTTTTAACTTACTAAAGAAAATGTAGAAAATTGATGATTTTATTTTTTATCGCGAGCTTCTAATATTTTTGAATTGTGGGTCGCCAGCCAAAAAGGTTAAGAACAGCTGCTTTAGAATGTCAAAAACACATTTTAGAATGTCAACAACTTAATTAGGAATCCCAAAAACACCTTTTAGAACATCAGATATAGGTACTTTGGAATGTCAAGAACACGTTTTAGAATGTCAAATCACATTTTAGAATGTCAGACATATTTTAGAAGGCCAAGAACACATTTTAGAATGTCAAATCACATTTTAGAATGTCAAGAACATATTTTAGAATGGAAATAATTTAATCAAGAATGTCAAAAACATTTTATAACTAGACTAGTGATGTGAAGGAGGGAACGTTCTCGATTGTGCTCAGGGAAGCTTCGCTAAGATTCGCGAAGCTTCAAATAAAATTGCGCGCACTTTCCCGGCCTAGCATTTTGGAGCACAATCGAGAAGCTTCCCCTGAATATGCTCTATTGGCTTAGATTCTAGGCCCTAGAATAAAAATCAGTGGGATAATGATTTAATTTCCTTCGGTTGCTTTAAAAATTATTTTGTTTTGTTTTCATATATATTACGTTTACCGGTTTAATAATATATATTATATACCGCAGTTTAGGTACATTTTTAGTTATGGGTTCTTATTTTTTCTAGTCCATTAGTTAGTTATACAGTACCTATAATTTTCCATTATTTTTAATTTTAGAATTTTTTTCAAATAATTTGATGAACGAGGTTCAGGATTGTTTTTTAAAATATTACCTTAATTTTCAAATTTTTGACTTAAAAAGAGGATAAATAAAATATTAAATGACAAAATTTCAAGTTTATTTTCTCTCGCGGTTTATTAAAATATTTTTTTTAAATTTGGTTTTATATATGCATACATTTTCATTAATAATGTACCTATATATTTAAAACATTTATATCTCAAAAGCCGCGTGGAAAAGAAACATGATATTTTGTCGGTAATAATTTTATTTGTTTATCTTTAAAAGATGACCTTTTGATAACAAACATTTAAAAATCATGGTATTATTTTAAAAAACGGTCTTAAACCTCCTTAAACCATTTATATTTACTCTGTGTAGCTTAAGAAGACTGAGTTTTGTTCCCTTATTATAAGTTATTTAAATTAAAATTATTATGTTTTTTATGTATCAATTCGATTAAACCATTTAATTAAAAGTTTTTTTTATAAAGAAAAGATTTTATTACCCAGAAAAAAGGTAATCTTCTCGAGAATATTGAGAAAATTAGGAATTTTTTCGAGAATATTGAGAAAAAACGTGCAATGTCCTAATTCGACTGTGCTGATATAAATTCTGGGGATTTTTTTGTTTATTCTCGTTTGTGCTCAATTTGCGTTCCCCAAAAATAAATGCTCGAGCATTTTACATCTCTATATCAGACATACCTTGGAATGTCAGACATTCTTTAGAATGTCAAAAATACATCTTAGAATGTCCGACATACCTTAAAATGTCAAAAACTCATTTTAGAATGTCAAATCACATTTTAAAATGTAAGGCATACTTTGGGACATTTTATAATGTCAAAAATACATCTTAGAATGTCAGACATACCTTAGAATGACAAAAACTCATTTTAGAATGTCAGACATACTTTATAATGTCAAGAACACATTTTAGAATGTCAAGAACACATTATATAATGTATAGAACACATTTTTAGAATGTCAAATCACATTTTAAAATGTAAGGCCAAATTTAGAATGTAAAATCACATTTTAGAATGTCAGACATACTTTAGAATGTCAAGAACATATTATAGAATGTCTAGAACACATTTTAAAAGGTCAAATCACATTTGAAAATGTAAGGCATACTTTGGTGTCCAAAACATTTTATAATGTCAGACATACAGTCGTATGCAAATAAAAAGCGTACAGCCTTAGAATGAGAGGTACTGCACTGGTCAAATATGTAAACCAGCCGCGTCAGTTTGACAGCTAATTGAATCGTCAGTTATCTGAATTTTAAAAAACTCTAAAACTGTACAATTACAAATGAAGTACCTCTCATTTTAATACGTGTACGCTTTTTATTTGCATACGACTGTATCTTGGAATGTCAGACATTTAAGAATGTCAAGAACACATTATAGAATGTCAAGAACACATTTTAGAATGTCAAATCACATTAGAAAATGTAAGGCATACTTTAAAGTTGGTGTCAAAAACATTTTCTAATGTCAAATCACATTTTAAAATGTAAGGCATACAACTTAATTAGGAATCCTAAAACACATGTTAGAATGTCAGACATAACTAAGAATACTGTAAATGTTAAGTACACATTTTAGAATGTCAAATCACGTTTTAGAATGTCAGATCAATCAAATTTTTAAATGTAAGGCATACTTTGGAATGTCAAACACATTTTAGAATATAAAATACACCTAGGATTGTATAAAACATATAGGAATGGCAAATCACATTTGAGAGTGTCAAATGAAATGCTGAATTTGTCCCGAAATATTGCTTTTTGTAAACATTAACGAATGGCTTTTGAAATCCAGGACCCCCCAACAAATCCAGCAGCTCCACCCGGACGACATGATGCTGGCAGATCAGCAGCGCCCCCCTCGCCCGAACTCCATAGAAATAAGGAGATCTTACGGCGGTCCCGGGCAAGAGATGCCGGACGGCATGCCATCGCCGGCGGCGTACCACCACTACGACGAGAATCCCTATTCGCAAGGCATGATGCAGGGCATGTACGGGCAAGGTCCTTTGAGTTCGGAGTCCTTGAACATGCCCGGCACGCCGACGAGGAAAATCCGGCCGAGTCAGCCGCCCCCGGCGCCGCCTAGCAACGGGAGCACGCCCAGTGCCAACACGCCAACAAGAGGTATGTTAAAGAACAAAATTAATATATTGATTTTATCTGAAAAGTGTAGGAGTAGAAAGGTTTCTGGCTGCCTGCTATTTTTTTTACTCATATACTATTAATTTTTTTAAATAAAATTAAAAGGTACTCCAATTTTATAAAATAAACTAGTTTTGTGCAATGCTTTTAAATATAAAAATATTTATAAAATTAAAGTTCGATAACAAATGCAATAGCAAACGTTTTAAAAGTTTAGCTGTAGAATTAAAAAAGTTTATATGCAATTTAGCTTATATAATATTATAAAAAGATCTCAGAGGAAAACTTTTTAAAATTAACTAAATGAATATAATTATACCTATTTCAAAAACTCATTTTAGAATGGTAAAAGAAGCCTTAAATTATCAAGAAACTCAATTTTTAATGACAAAAACACATTTTATAAGTTCAAAATCAAAAAATTAAAAGAATAGATTTTTGAAACATTTTATAATTTTAAAACAAAAATTGGATGTCAAACCACAATTTAGAAAGTCAATAGGTACTATTGCGGCTGATAAAAAGTAATCGATTCTTTATCAAGTTGCATGTTTTTCCTAAAAATTGGCTATTGTAAGTAGGGTTTTTTACGTCAGTCATGTCAATTAAATTATTTTGACAAGAAATCATAGTTGTATGACATATTTAATTTTTTAATAAAAAAAACTTAAATTATATAAAGCATGTTTATTCGTAATACAAAGAAAAAGAACAAATTATTTATTGGGCGACCAAAATAAATAAATTTAAACTTAAAAAGAAATAGTATACTACGACTATAACAATTATAAAAGATGAGCCAACCAGGGTTGGATGGGCTCAGAAAAACCGGCCCTGGCAATTTTTTCATTCAGCTCTCCCTCAGGCATTATCTTACATAATCTTACACATTTGTAATGCTATAAAAACTCCATTTAAAAAAAAATTAATACTTGGTAGAACCACCATTCTTCTCTATAACATTTTGTAATCTCCTAGGCATGGAACTAATTAAATTTTGCATATCGTAATTTTCTTCCAAATTGTTCCACTAATTTTGAATTGCATTAATAAGGTCTTCTCTATTTCTTGGTCTAAATTCATATTTATATATTTTTTTTACGACATATATCCCCAAATATTTTCGATTGGGTTTAAATCGGGGCTTCTTGACGGCCAAGGAAGCGTTGTAATGTGATTTTCTTCTAGCCAATTATGAACCACATGAGCAGTGTGAACTGGCGAGTTATCCTTAAAATGAAAAAAATTTATTTTTTTGATCAGGAAAGATAGATCATTAAGTGTTACGTGTTGAAACACAAAATCATTATCAAATCTTTCTTGCACTGACGGGAGCATTACATCGTTTAAAATTTCCACGTATCGGACCATTTTAGAATGTTAAAAGTATTTAAGTATCTAATTTTACAATGTTAAAGCAATATTGAAAAATGTCAAAATCACATTGCATAATTTAAAAGCTAAAGAAGGTCAAAAATCGATTAAAGGCCATTTTAAAATCTTAAAGCAATATTTAATAGCGTAAAATGTAAAAAAACACATTTTATAACGTCAAAATCACATTGCAGTCAAATAAAATTGTGGGACGTTAAAGCTAAAAAATGTCAAAAATCAATTAAAAAGTCAAAGCACTATTTAAAAAACACAATTTAAAATGTGAAAAACACATTTTAGAATGTTAAAAGTATTTAAGAATGTCAAAAACACAATTAGGAAAGTAAAAGTAATTTTGCAATGTAGGTCGCAGCATGTCGACGGGGCGCGACACCCTGCCTCCTCCGCCGCCGCCCCCCGAAGCGGTATCCTCCCCGCCGAACGGGTTGCCGGCGCATCTCGCCCGCCAATCGAGCCAATCGCCGCGCAGCCAATCGCCCGCCCCCGATCCGCAGCAGGACCTGCCGCCGCCGCCGCCCGCGCCCAAACAACAATCGCCTCCCAAGCAGCAGCAGCCCGCGGTCGCCGCTCCCCCGCCTCCGCCGCCGCCGCCTATGCCGATGGTGAACGGCGGCGGGGCGGCGCAAGGTTCGCCGCCGCAGGCTCTCATGAACGGCGTCATGGGTAATTTGGCCCACATTCTCAACTCGACGCCGCCGAAGCTGACGCCCGTCAAGGACAGGCAGATCGCGCAGAAGCCGCCGCCCATGGCCGATCCCAGGAACGATTTGCTCAAGGCCATCAGGGATGGCATCAAGCTGAGAAAGGTAGGGAATGTTGTATTTTATTTTTTACTTGCCCTTTTTTGTTCCTCTTTCACGAAGCAACGTATGAGAGTAGAAAAAAGGATTTAAGAATACCAAAAACATTTTCACATTTAACAATGTTGTAACTTTCTAAGAATGTTAAAAACACATTTTAGAACGTTATTACTTTTTAAGAATATTAAAAATACATCTTGCCTTTTGGAATGTTAAATAAAAAAAAATATTTTAATAAACCTTATAACTCAAAAACAACTTGTTAATTACACATTTTAGAATGTTATTACTGCAAAGAACAAAAAAGTCAAATTACGTTTTAAATTCGATTTTATAAACCTTACAACCCAAAAAATGTTATAAAATCTTAAAAGTCGAATTTTATTTTAGAATATTTATAAAATTTTAAGAATAAATAAATAAATAATACGTTTTAAATTGTCAAAATCAGAGTCAAATCACATTTTATTAGGTTAAAAGTATTTAAGAATACCAAAAAACATTTTAAAACAGTCAAATCGCGTTTTAGAAAGTTAAAATAAAAAACGATTTTATAAACTTTGGAACGCAAAAACCATGTTTAAGAATGTTATTACTTTTTAAGAATGTTAAAAATACATCTTATATTTAAATGTTAAAAACAAATCACCTTTTGTAATGTTAAAAGTATATTTAATTAAAATATAAAAATATTTTATAAAATTAATAACCCAAACATTTTAGAATCGCATTTTAAAAAGCATTTCTAAAATTAAAAAATAATTTTTTAAATTAAAAAAACAAAATTAGATTTTATTAACTACTTCCTATAATACCTGTCAAAAACACACTATGGAATGTTAAAAACAGTTTAAAATGTCAAAAAATACATCTTAAAATGTCAAAATCAGAGTCAAAGCACATTTTATAATGTTGAAAGTATTTAAGAAAACCAAAAACATTTTAAAATGTTAAACATGGAAAATAAAATATCAAAATAAATCTTAGAATTCCAAAACAGTCAAATTACATTTTAGAATGTATTTTTGAAATTAAAGGAAATAAAATTATATTTAAAAGTCATACTACTCAAAAATTACTTCTTAAATAAAACACATTTTAAAATGTCAAAATTACACAAAAAAGTGTTAAAAACAGAGTTTAAAATGTGAAAAATACATCTTTAGATGTCAAAATAAAGTCAAATCGGATTTTAGCATTTAACGATTCCAAAAGCATTTTAAAATGTCCAAAACCACATTTAAAAATTTTATAACTTTCTAAGAATGTTAAAAATACATTTTAGAATGTTATTACTTCCTAAGAATGTCAAAAACACATAATAGAATTTTAAAAACAATATATACAAAAGTGCTCTTTAGTTCCACCCTTACTTCCTAAGAAATCCCAGAAGCCAACTGAATGGCTTGAGCGGGTTAGGGGTAGGAACTGACCGCGGGCTGAAAGTCCCCTCCGAAGAGTCGATTCACGTTTTAAGTTAAAATAAGCAAAATAATTTCGATTGTGTAAACCTTACAACCCAAAAAGCACATTTTAAAATCTCAAAAACAGAGTTGAATCACATTTTAGAAAGTTAAAAGTATTTTTAAAATTAAGTAAAACTAAAATTTTAAAATCTACTTTTTGTAATACATTTTTTTTGAAAGTATCTAAGAATGCTAAAAATCATTTTAAAATGTCAAAAATATAGTCTAAATTTCAAAATACATATTAGCATGTCAAAAACAAAGTCAAGTCACTTTTTAGAATCTTGAAAGTATTTAAAATCATTTTAAAATGTTTGTGACATCTTAAAATTTCAAAAAAAGTCAAATCGCATTTTAGAATGTTAAAAGTATGTACGAATATCAAAAGCATTTTAAAATGTAAAAATACATAATCAGATTTCAAATTAAAGTCAAATTACATTTTAGAATGTTTAAAGTATGTAAGATTGTAAAAATCATTTTAAAATTTTAAAAAATAGAGTTTAAATTTTAAAATACATGTCAATAACAAAGTCAAATTACATTTTAGAATGTTTAAAGTATGTAAGCATCCCAAAAATCATTTTAAAATGTCAAAATACATCTTAGGGTGTCAAAAACAAATTCAAATCAAATTTTAGAATGTTTATCTACTCCTACATTAACGAGCTGTGACTTTATGACGTTTTAGTCACGGGCTGAAGTTAGCAACAATTTTGGGCTTTTTAATCACGGGCTGCACTTAGCTTTATTATAAATTGCAAAAAAGTCAAATGTCAAATTTTATGAAATAAAATTGGCTTTAAATTCTTATTTCTGTTCGTCATAGATAAAGTATAGTATGCAACTCGTTTTATAAACTTCTCTATTCACTCCTAACAGGGGTCAAGTCATAAAAATTCTGAATTTTGAAGTTCGGTTGCTAAAGCCGCGTGGCACAAAATTTTATTTAATTTTGTCATCTGTCATTTTTGACATTTGAAATTTTTGGTATCTGTCACTTCAGATGGCAAAAGTGGCATCTGTTATAGCTTATTTTTGTCATCCGTCAATTTGACATCTGTTAGTTCAGATGGCAAAAATTACATCTGTTATGACCACAGGTCTTGCAACTTTAAGCTTCGAGGTGGCTTCCTTAACGTGCCAAGCCGCTAGGTGGCGCTAAGATCGAAGGGGTAAAGTCAATTAAACTACTACTTAGTTAAATGTGGAACTACTGCATAACCATAACCTAACTTTTTAAATTCTTTTTCTATGTTTTGTTTACATTTTCAAAAATTTAATATTTGTGAGTTTGTTTCGGATAATTTACGTTAACAAAATAGGACAACAAAGTCTATACTCTATGCACAAAGTCCTCGGCCGTCACATGCCCAGACCAAACATGTAAGTAAAACATGTTAATGTATAAAATACATACGTATATCATATATATGTTACGGCTAATGTGTAAACATGGATAGTTTATAAAGTAGCTGGGTAGTTTATAAACTAGCCAAACTGTCAGCTATTTTAATTGAAAACGTATTTTTAACTAAATTAGCGGCTAGTTTGTAAACCAACCAAGGGTCTTGGCTAATTTACTTGAAATTATTTAGGAATAGCTGGATAATTTGTAAACTATCCAATTCAATTTGGCTAATATGAAAACCATAATTTCTAGTAACACTACATATCCAAGCTTTAGATAGTTTACAAACTAACCAACCAATATTCTGGCTAATTTATTAATAACCGATTTTTTTATTGTCTTGGCGGGGATGGGTTGATTGTTTATTTAAACGCTGTGTCTAGTCTCACGCTAGCGTGAACGCAATTTTATTCTTATTCTCACGCTAACGTGAACGCAATTTAATTTTTATTCTCACGAAAGAATCTTAGGTTATGTTACCTTTAGTGACGTCACCGCGTGAGAATAAAAATAAAATTGCGTTCACGCTAGCGTGAGACTAGACACAGCGTTATTTAAAATAATATATATTTCACCAACACGATGTGCTTAATTATATAATAATCATACAAAATGTGAAGGTGTCAATAGACCTATTCCATAAAACGGACTTTTGGATTGCGCGTGCGTGAAAAGGCACCTCGTCCTTTTTTTAATTATAAAAGAGAAAGAGATACCCAACTTGGGTAACCCAAGATACATACACCTTAAGATAGGATGGTGCGCATGTTGGGCGGGGCTTAATGACGTCACTTGATGAGTGTTTTTAAATCTTTAACGTGCTTTTTAATTATCTACCTATTCTTGTTTTTGCGATGCTTTTGGATGTTAACTTGCTCTACTTTTTGTTTAACTTGTCGTTTTTGTGTTTGGTAAGGTTCGAATTTCTTTTCAGCGTTCAAATTATTGTTATTGCGTTAGGTTAACCTGTTAGGTTTGTTTATTATTGTTTTTGTGTTGCGTTAACTTGTTTTGTTTGTGTTTTAGATTGTATAGTGCCATTTGCATGTATTAAAATGCGGTGTGGCATATTTGGATGCAATTCGGACAACCAGTCCAAGAAAAACCCTTTAAATAAAAACATTAAATTTAATCGATTCCCGAAAAAGTTTGATTTGTGGAAACAGTGTTTAAATGCCACAAAAATAATAGACAATATTTACGTTAAGACCGCTTCTGTTTCCTATAAACATTTTCTGGACAATGACTATAAGTTTAATTTATTATCCATATTATAACACTTTCTTCAATATTAAGTTTAATAAAAACGCACTATGTCCAGAAATTTCTCTATTTTCTTTGATAATATTCGTGTATTCGCACGGCAACTACTCATCAAGTTTTCATGCGCGGGACGAACCAAAACTCGTACACGGGAGCATCCAGCCCTGGAGATACCACTCTTCTTCAGGCACGCGCTATCCAAAAGTCTGTTTTATGGGATAGGTCTATAATATGTTTTTTATTGCACATTGCCATGTTTTTAACCGCTCCTTATTTATTGGCACTTTAAACATGGACCGCTTAATTTTAATGCCGGAACGATAGCTTTGCTGTTTACATTTTGGCACAACACAGGACTTCATGTCTATTAAAAAGCACAAATACAAATGTATAACAAGAACAAATATAACAAGAACAAATATAACAAGAAAAAATAGAACAATATTAATATAACAATAACGAATATCACAATAACAATAAGTAAAAACTCCCTGTAACAAAATACACAAGCTTGTTTATAAAAATGTAGGTTATGTTTCTTCACAGAACATAAGTAGGTAGTTCATTTGACCTTTTATCCCATAGACTTTAAGGACTTAGAGCCGGTTTTACAATCGTTAGATTAAGTTGGCTTATTTGGCGGATAACTTTCATAGAAACCTTCCATCTAAGAAAATTATCCACCAGAGAGCTTATCTAACGATTGTAAAAGCCAAAGATAAAGAAGGTAAAAACGACCTTTAAACATCTATGGTTTATCCATCCAACTCGATGCGCCATCTGGTGGGTGTCTCATTAGAGAGGTCACTTTTCCTATTGAAATTGGGCGAAGTTGCAAGACCTGTATATAAGACCGTGGTTATGACTCATTTTTGTTATCTGACATCTGTCATTTTTTACATCTGTCACTTCCACGGTCTTATATACAGGTCCTGCAACTTCGCCCAATTTCAATAAGAAAAGTGACCTCTCTAATGAGACACCCACCAGATGGCGCATCGAGTTGGGTGGTAAACCATAGATGTTTAAAGGTCGTTTTTACCTTCTTTATCTTTGGGTTTTACAATCGTTAGATAAGCTCTCTGGTGGATAATTTTCTTGGATAGAAGGTTTCTATGAAAGTTATCCGCCAAATAAGCTAACTTAATCTAACGATTGTAAAACTGGCTCTAAGTCCTTAAAGTCTATGGGATAAAAGTCAAATGAACTACCTACTTATGTTCACAGCTGTGTTAAGAAAAATAACCTACATTTTTATAAACAAGCTTGTGTGTTTTGTTACAGGGAGTTTTTACTTATTGTTATTGTGATATTCGTTATTGTTATATTATATTGTTCTATTTTTTCTTGTTATATTTGTTCTTGTTATATTTGTTCTTGTTATATTTGTTTTTGTTATATTTGTTCTTGTTATACATTTGTATTTGTGCTTTTTAATAGACATGAAGTCCTGTGTTGTGCCAAAATGTAACCAGCAAAGCCATCGTTCCGGCATTAAAATTAAGCGGTCCATGTTTAAAGTGCCAACAAATAAGGAGCAGTTAAAAACATGGCAATGTGCAATAAAAAACATACTATTGAAACCTTCACATTTTGTATGATTAATTTATAATTAAGCACATCGTGTTGGTGAAATATATATTATTTTAAATAAACAATCAACCCATCCCCGCCAAGACAATAAAAAAAATCGGTTATTAATAAATTAGCCAGAATATTGGTTGGTTAGTTTGTAAACTATCTAAAGCTTGGCTATGTTACAATTGTGTTAATAGAAATTTTGGTTTTCATATTAGCCAAATTGAATTGGATAGTTTACAAATTATCCAGCTATTCCTAAATAATTTCAAGTAAATTAGCCAAGACCCTTGGTTGGTTTACAAACTTGCCGCTAATTTAGTTAAAAATACGTTTTCAATTAAAATAGCTGACAGTTTGGCTAGTTTATAAACTACCCAGCTACTTTATAAACTATCCATGTTTACACATTAGCCGTAACATATATATGATATACGTATGTATTTTATACATTAACATGTTTTACTTATGTACATGTTTGGTCTGGGCATGTGACGGCCGAGGACTTTGTGCATAGAGTATAGACTTTGTTGTCCTATTTTGTTAACGTAAATTATCCGAAACAAACTCACAAATATTAAATTTTTGAAAATGTAAACAAAACATAGAAAAAGAATTTAAAAAGTTAGGTTATGGTTATGCAGTAGTTCCACATTTAACTAAGTAGTAGTTTAATTGACTTTACCCCTTCGATCTTAGCGCCACCTAGTGGCTTGGCACGTTAAGGAAGCCACCTCGAAGCTTAAAGTTGCAGGACCTGTATATAAGACCGTGGTCACTTCCGATGAAAAAATTACATCTGTTATACAGGGTTCGTAGCGACCGGGAAAACCGGTAAATCCGGGAAAAGTCAGGGATTATAAAATGAGTCTAAAAAGTCATGGAAAAGTCAGGGAATTTAAAGAAAAAACGAAAAGTCAGGGAATTATCTGTAAATAATACTAATACTTAAAATAATAATAATAATATAAAAGAAAATAATATTTACTTAATACCTACCCAATCTACCTTATGATTTAATATAAATGAAATGCTTGGGCAATTTTAATGTAACTACCTAATTGTGTAACTGTCAGTTTACTGATTAATAGGGATGGGATATTTAGGTACTAAAAACTGAAAAATAGGTAACTAAAAAGGTACTAAAAAAGCATTTTAGGTTAAAAAAAACAGCATTTCAGGTAAAAAAAACATTTAAAGTTCAAGTTTCTTTTATAATTTTGTTTAGCCGTATACCCAAACACAGAACATACCCACAATAAACTATTTCTATGCAATAAACTGTGTTTCACTGAGTGACACTCACTACCCAGAAATTCTATGACAGAACATAAGCTCAATACAAAGAAATACTGTAAAGAAAGTTACTGTTACAGTCTGTGACCCATAGAAATAATTTAGAATAATAGAATAATTTCTATGCTGTGACCATAAGAAAAAATTCTATACCGTTGAGTTGCATGCCCTGGATAAAATATTGGCGGAAAATTTAAAAAGAACACAAAAAAATAAAATAAGTAAAAATACTTAAAAATAGATAACAAATATGTGAAAATAAACTGAAAAATTAAAAAATATGTAACAAAAGTATAAAAAGGTAGTTTACAGCAAAAACCTCCAAAAAAGGTAAAAAAGATGAAAACTAGTTAAAAAAATAGGTAAGAAAAGTATAAAAAAGGTAGTTTAAAGCAAAAACCTCCAAAAAAGGTAAAAAAGGTGAAAACAAGTTAGGTTCATATAAAAGAAAATCTTTTAAAACACATTTTGGCATTATTGGTTTTCAAATAGTTACATCGGTTGAAAAAAGGTAAAATAACTAAAATCCCATCCCTACTGATTAATAATACTAATACTTAAAATAATAATAATAATATAAAAGAAAATAATATTTACGTAATATTATAATACCTACACAATCTACCTTATGATTTAATATAAATGAAATGCTTGGGCAATTTTAATGTAACTACCTAATCGTGTAACTGTCAGTTTGCCTTTGACAAAAGTCTTTCTCGTAATTGTGAAAAATTGTTTAATAACGGAAATCAAGGTTCTGGAAAACAAAAAACTAAAATTAACTGAAGGAACCAACCATGAAATGGACAGTATCAATAGACGTCTACAAATATTGAGACAAAAAGTTTAAAAAGTTGACTTATTTTTGTATTTTGTTTTGTTTTTATTTACGAGTAATATGCTCTATGTTTTGTTATAACTTTTAAGTTAAATTTTAAAAGATTTAAAAAAGTTTTGTTTTTGAATTACATATGGGACCTGGACTACGGAAAGCTACCTATGGTTAGAAATCAAGTTTTCGAGAAAACAGCTGTTAAAGTTAACAAGTACTGTCCGTGCGTCGCGTTTGTATTTGCGCTTCTACCTTTTCTTTTTTCGTCTTACCCTTGGCTCTCCACCTCTCTTTAGACTTCCATTATACAGTGGTGCTTTTACAATAAATATTTTTGTACCTTATTCAAGTGATTTCCCCTAAATAGCTAATTTTGTGCTGCTTTTCTTATCATTATATTTTCGAGATCGTGGTTTTTCGTTGTTATGCAGCTAATTTAAAGTTGTTTTAGTTTATGAAAGTGCATAGGTAATGGATTTAGAAAAAGAATTTAAAGCAGTGGAGAAACAATGTTTTGTGGATTGTGATGAAGATTACGAAGATCAAGGTGGAGGTGCAGGTGTTAGTGACATAGAAGATGACGTTGTACCAGATTCGTCTTTCGATATGTCTCTTCAGGATATTGACGAAAATAAAAGATCAAAAAAAGCAATTCTTGATATATTTATAACTTTTTCGCGATTTTTATAATTCATGTTGAACTTTAAGGATGATTTCCAGCAAAAGTTTCAAACTTAGGAGTCTGCGGTATGTTCCATTAAAAAATACGTTAAATTGTTTATAAATTTCTATTAAAAAACAAATATTGATTCTTCCGACCATAGGTACCTTTCTATAGTCCAGGTCACATATAATATAAATTATGCTATATGTATTTATTTTTGTTTGTGGTCTGTTATTAAATCTGCAAAGTATAATTTCTATTTTATATTTTTTTCCTATGTGCCTGAATATCAATATCAATTTTTGACACCTTCCACAGTCTATGGAAAAAGCTTGAGAAATTCTGGAAAACCTGGAAAAGTCAGGGAATTTTATACGAATTCAATAGTATGAACCCTGTTATAGTTCATTTTTGCCATCTGTCATTTTTGACATTGACAACTGTAATTTTTCACATATGACTCCACCGTGAAGTGCTCATAAAACATTTTCTTCACTTTCACTGTAAAAACTGTTGTTTATCCATTTACATCTTTTATAATCTTGGTTCGCCAAAAAAATTATCCCACTTTGATAGGTTGTAACTTTTGAATGGATGGACGTATCTTGTTATTTTTTTTGTTAGAAAGGGCATTTCTTTAGCAGTAAGTGTGCACGACTGCATTTATTTGTCCTGATTTAAAATAATTTTACAGGGTGATTTGTAAAGCTATGATTTTAACATCAAATTTATTAATGTTCAGGAGGTAAATGGGTCACCCTGTATAATATATTTTAAGGTCATCATAGAGCCTTACGTCTTAGCGCTGCGTACTTTTTTGGATTTTGGTCTTATTTTAAAAGATATGATTTTTAACCATGTAAAGTACACATGAAAGTCAAAAAGTTTGATTTTAATTTTTAAAGCAATAACAATAATAATGAATAACGAATTTTAAATAAAAATAATCAATAGTGGGTAGGGCCCCCTCTACTCCTTATCACCTCCTGACATCTTTGAGGCATACTCCTGATGACATTATTGATGAGGTCACCCGAAATGGCTTCCCATTCCTGCTAAAGAGCAATTCCCAGCTCTTCAATTCCATGTGGTTCAATTTGGCGATCTAACATCCTTCTTTGAAGCGCATCCCACACGTTTTCAATGGGGTTAAGGTCCGGCGAAAGCGCCGGCCATTGCATTCTGGTGATATTTTCTCGTTGGAAAAATTCATTTACCACGTTGTCTCGATGCGGTCTTGCGTTATCGTCCATATACAGTGCTTGCAAATCCAAGTCCGACCACACTGGAAAGGACGGCTGTTCAATACCCGCGTAAAAAGAACAAGGATAGAACGCCAAATAGAATTTGATTGGCCAGCCGGCAGGCTACGACAACGCATACCCATCGCGCACCTCGCAGAGTGCTTGACACGAGGATATCAGAACGAGAACTGCAGTGGTGCCAGCAAGAGGTAGTAATTTTAGTAAAAAAGATTATTTAATTAAAAAATGTAGGTACACGTTGGAACAAAAAGTTCAGATTTTAATCTGGCATTTTGCTGGTAATTCTGAACGAGAAATTCAAAGATTATTTGCGGGAATGTTCGAGGCCAGACCAAACAGAGAAACAATTCTACGAACCGTTAATAATTGCTTGTTCGAACATTTAATTTAATTTTTCAGTTTATTTATTTTTAGAGTTTTATTAGACCAGGGTCGATAATTTTTGAAACCAAAAAAAATAACAGTAGGATGAAACCCATTGGAAAAGGAGAAGAATATAATAAAAATAAAAGGAAAAATAAATTACGGGCGATCTGACTTTGGGAAGTGGGAGGGGGGGTTTTTAAGGGTAAAAAATGGTTTATCTCGATTTCCGGCAAAACTACAAGTCCTATGGAAAAAAGTTAAATGGCAAAGTTGTAGGTAATAAAAGGATCTACAACTTTTGTAATTACAATTTTTTTACATAAACTCAAAATTTATGGGAAAAATTCAAAAAACCGAGTTTTTGGTTTTTTATTTTTATCTTTTTCAAAAAAAAATTTTTTTCCACGAAATTTGGTGAAAACTTACCTTTTTATGTCCCAAATACACTGTAATTTATTTGATTTGAAATATTTATTATTTCGCCTTATTTTGACTTAATATCAAAAAAGCACCCTAATTTTCAATCGAAAATTCTCGCGTCAAAATATCAGCTTTTTTCAAAAAGTCGGTGTGCTTTTTGTTTGTTGAAATCTCTACTTTCTGATGGTGTAAAAAAATATACATTACTATGGTAAATGTTCTCAGAAAATGCAAAAAATATTATAATGAATAACGAAAAAAACTCGAATTCGAAAATTTATTTTAATCATTATGTACAATTTCATCAAAAAAATGTGATTGTTGCAATGTTTTTTAGTTAAAAAGTTTATTTATTAAATTCTAATAACATTTATGTCAGAAAATCTCATAAAATATAAAAATACATGTAAATCATACTATTGAATTTAGATACTTCATTCTGATTACGTTATTCATTATAATATTTTTTGTATTTTCTGAGAACATTTACCATAGTAATGTATATTTTTTTTACACCATCAGAAAGTAGAGAGTTCATCGAACAAAAAGCACACCGACTTTTTGAAAAAAGCTGATATTTTGACGCGAGAATTTTTGATTGAAAATTAGGGTGCTTTTTTGATATTAAGTCAAAATAAGGCGAAATAATAAATATTTCAAATCAAATAAATTACAGTGTATTTGGGACATAAAAAGGTAAGTTTTCACCAAATTTCGTGGAAAAAATTTTTCTTTTGAAAAAGATAAAAATAAAAAACCAAAAACTTGGTTTTTTGATTTTTTCACATAAATTTTGAGGTTATGTGAAAAAATTGTAAATACAAAAGTTGTAGATCTTTTTATTACCTACAACTTTAACATTTAACTTTTTTCCATAGGACTTGTAGTTTTGCCGGAAATCGAGATAAACCATTTTTTTACGCTTAAACCCCCCCCCTCCCACTTCCCGAACTCAGATCGCCCGTAATTTATTTTTCCTTTAATTTTTATTATATTCCCCTCCTTTTCCAATGGGTTTCATCCTACTGTTATTTTTTTTCTCTTTTTACCATTTTTAAAGGCTTTTTATTTTTAGTTATTTTTATTTGAGAAATCTTTTTTATTAAGAATACTATTTTTGTTGTTGCCCTAGTTCTCAAGGAAAAAAATCAAAAAATTTTATTTTTAGGATTCGGGTATAAAATATTTAAAAAGAAAATTAAAATGTGCATCTCCACTCTAACGCAGTTTGCTTAACACTAAATCATTTAGTCTAAAATTTAGACTCTAAATGCAGCCAGAGTGGCAGCCAGAGTTGACCTCGCTTACAATTCGCACGCATCCGGGGCTCTGGCCAATCAAATTCTATTTGGCGTTCTATCCTTGTTCTTTTCACGCGGGTATTGAACAGCCGTCCTTTCCAGTGCGGTCGGACTTGCATTTGCAAGCACTGTATACAAACTGTTCACCCATTTGATGGGACAGAGGGAGAACTATTGGTTCCAGAATTATTTCCAAGTATCGTAAAGCATTAACTGTCTTATGGACGAAAAGTACAAGTTCAGTACGACGGTCTATTGATATCGACCACCGAAAGGTGTAACGCCAACCGTACAATCTTCTTCGTAACGTTCATTTACTCTTCGCCACACACGCAGGCGGTTGGTATCGGGATCCTCAGAAAACCGTGATCCATCTGAAAAGACATTGGGCCCAGTCATTTGCAGCCCAGTTTTGATGATTCCAAGCAAATTCCAGACGTCGCCGTCTGGAGTGAAGTCCACCTGCATGCAATCTTTTTCTTATTGTGGATGTGCAGGTGCAATGCTCGTTTCAGTTGGGTAGCATTAGTTTTTCTGTTCTGCAAAGCGGTTCTCCTGCTGGAGTAGTTACTCTTTGACGCCCTCCTCTGTGTTTATATTGCGAAGAGTTATTGTTTTCGTATCGTTTCCAAACGCGATTAACCATACTGTATGCAATATTAAAGCGTCGGCTACTTCCCTTTGAGAGACACCAGCTAAAACCATTCCGATGATTCTTTCAAGAATTGCACCTTGTAGACGCGGCATTGTTACAAACAATTAAATTGACACATGTCAAAACAATATTACTTCCAAAGATATCTCGATTTTTTACGCACATAGACATGAAGTGAAAGAAAAATTAATATATTATCTTATAGCCTTGCTATTGAGTTATGACCAAAATCCAAAAAAGCACGCAGCGCTAAGACGTAAGGCTCTATGATGACCTTAAAATAAATTATACAGGGTGACCCATTTACCTCCTGCACATTAATAAATTTAATGTAAAAATCATAGCTTTACAAATCACCCTATAAAAAAATTTTAAATCAGGACAAATAAATGCAGTCGTGCACACTTTCTGCTAAAGAAATGCCCTTTCTAACAACAAAATTAAGAAGATACGTCCATCCATTCAAAAGTTACAACCTATCAAAGTGGGATAATTTTTTTGGCGAACCTCTTCAAAAAACGATCAGTGTATTTCGATTTATAACACATAAAAATTTGACATTTGAAGGTAACACAACACAGATTCCCCTATGATGGCGCTCTATACAAAAATTACATTTAAATCATTTTTAGATCATAATAATAAGTATTTGTCGTAGAGAAAGTATGCAACTCGCTTATAAACTTTTATAGACACTTAATAATATATAAATAATAATAATATAAATTATATTCTTGTCTAAAATGGCGTTTATCAAACTTGATACACAATATGCTATTAAAATGTCAAAAATATTGTCAAATCACATTTTAAAATGTTTAATGTATTTCTCTCAATCCGTTTGAGAAAAGTTCCAAATGATGATCAACATTTTGAGCATTATTAAAAATGAGTTATTTTACAAATAATTTTACTAAGGCCAGAAAAAGTTTTTGGCGCTTGGTGCCTTTTCGATAAGCGTTATCAATTTATTTATGTATACTTACCGTTGTTACACACCCGTTTAGGGAGATTACCTCTAAAACTCTGTTCGAATTCCAGGTGGAGAAGAGCGAACAAAAAGAAGTGGAACGCGGCAACGGGCTGCACGATGTCGCTAGCATACTCGCGCGACGCGTCGCCGTCGAACTGAGCGACACGGACTCGGGCAGCGATTCCGACAGCGACAACGAGGGCTGGGGCGAGAACGAGACGTCAGCGTGACACCAGCGCAAGGCTAGCGCGTCTAGCCAGCCGGTCTACTAGCGAGAACATAGCGCCGAAAAATCGAACATGCTCGACGAGTAAGTCCATTATAACACCCACACTAAAATTCCTTTCGACGTTTTAATATAATATAAAATACGGATTTTTTTTTATCGAAAATTGAAGCGTTTTATATTGTGGTACATGGTACATGCTCCACTTGCACATGCATATGTACAAAGCAGCTCATACTATAATAATACAAAAAGTCGAGATGGTTTAAATCGCAACACTTCGGCGGCCAATTTGCTCTCGCGATTTGATTTTTCGCTGCGTGAGGCTAGGCCACAACGAATTTATTTACGATGCCGATAGAGGGCGCTTTTAGCGCTTCCATTATGTAATGTACAAAAATGGTTTTTATGTTAAACTTGCGGGTCGGCTGTTAAAAGACAGGTTCACTTCGATGCGATTTAGTTGTGCGCTTTTAAATTTTTATTCGGTAATAATCACCGCTGTTTTTTTTTATTTTTAAATTTTGTTTTATTTATTATTTTATTAATTTATCGAGTGAAATTTTAAGAGTCTAAACTAAATTGAATTAATACGTAATGAATATTGAATGTTTGTTTAAAAAACTGATTTTTTGAGATTGTTTGTTTTGTGAATAAATTTCTAATTTTGAATTTTTATTACTGGAAAACAACATAGAAATTATTTTTTTTTATTTGTCTGTCTAAATATCAGGGTAAAATAACAAATTCCTTATTTTTGGCTAGATACTGTAAATTATTTAAAAAAATTACCTAACGGCCTTTTCATAAATAACTTAACACCTAATAAAGGTCAAGTCATGCAAATTTCTAATTTTTTACGTTTTGAAGCCACCATAAAATCATAAAAATCATGATTTTGGTCATTTGGCATCTGTCATTTTTTATATTTGACATCATATGGAAAAAATGATATCCGTTATAGCTTATTTTTGCCATTCGTCAATTTGACATCTGACATCTGTTATTTTTGACATTTGACATTCTTGGCATCTGTCACTTCAGATGGCATAAATTACACCTGTCATAGCTCATTTTTGATATTTTTTATATCCTTCACTTCAGATGACAAAAATGACATCTGTTATGGTTATGGTTATTCTCATTTTTGTCATCTGTCATTTTTGATATTTGACAACTGTCATTTTTCACATACGTATGACACCTGTAATGTTTGCCATCGGATCTCTGTTAGAGCTCATTTTTGTCATCTATCATTTTAACATTTGACATCCGTCACCTAAGATGCCAAAAGTGTCATATGTCATAGCTCATTTTTGTCATCGGTCATTTTTTGACATTTGGCATCTTTGATTTTTGACATTTTGAACACTGTCATTTTAAACATTTGACATTTACCATTTTTGACATCTGTCATTTTTATCATTTGTCATTTGTTATAGCTCATTTTTGTCATCTTACATCTGTCATTTTTGACATTGTCACTTCAGATGACAAAAATGACATCTGCACGCGTAACGGATAGGACAGTTGCCGTGTTTTTATTTACAAAATAATATTGTTCTATTATATTACCAATGTCAAATTTTTATAAATAGTTCTAAACTAAAGTTGTTTAACAAGGTTTTTATTTGGCAAAATTAGGTATCGTGGTTGACTGTTTAATTCCTTAAAAACTAGTAATTTAAAGCGTAACGGACGGGACTTTGTAATAGTCCCGACCGTTACGCTTTACATTATTATTTTTTAAGGAATTAAACAGTCAATCACGATACCTAATTTTGCCAAATAAAAACCTTGTTAAACAGCTTTTGTTTAGAACTATTTATAAAAATTTGACATTGGTAATATAATAGAACAATATTATTTTTTAAATAAAAACACGGCAACTGTCCTATCCGTTAAGCGTGGAATGGCCCATCTGTAATGTTTGCCATCTGTTATAGCTCATTTTTGTCATCCGTCATTTTTGACATCCAACATCTGATTATGACTTGACCCCTTTTATTTTAAATAATTAGTATACAAAAGATAATTATTGGTTTTGTATATTGTTTTATAAAGTAATATCAATCAAATAAAGAAAAAAAATATTTAAATAATTTATGGAACGTCCGATATACAACATGTACAAAATGATACCACATATTCCTGACACCAAAATATTACGATAAAACTTAATTTACCTCTATACAAAAAAATAACCAAGATACAGGGTGTTAAAGTTAAGTTCTTTTTTGATTTTATTAAATAACTTTGAAAAAAAACAAAAGTTATTCCACAAAATTTGATATTCAGGGCGGGAAAATTAAATTTCTTTAAAAAATTAATATAGGTTGTAGAGGGCGCTGTCTGTGACACTTTGCACACGTTTAAATGGTTACATCTTTTTTGCGCCTTAGTGTATAATTCACTTCTTAATAAAAATTTTACTTTTTCATTACTTTGTAAACGTCGCTCCAAGTAACCGTTTTATTTAATAAAATCGACTTGGTATACCTTGTATAAATTTTCCGTATTTTACCAACACCAGTAAATATAAACAACAGACTATAATCAAAAAAGTATAGATTAGAATTGTAATACCCACATATTTGCTTTGTTTATTTTTTTTAAAGAAAAACCATTAAAAAGTATTAAGAACATTATTTTTACCTATATTCTAATTATAAGCCAAGTAACTGCATTTATAAAAAATGTTCTTCATATCTTTTCAATTGTTGTCGATTAAGGTTTGTTGAATCAACAATATTTTGTGGATCCAACAAATTGTATCACTATGTGTATAATAAATTAAAATTAGGTATGTTGAGTCATAATAAAAATGTAATGCCAAAATTCCAGTATTATAGTGATCTATCTATACGTTAAACCAAAATTTTTATTTTTGTTTTCAAATAGAATTAATGATATAAAAAACGTATGTATGTTGCTTTATATATTTTTGTTTAATATGATTGTATATAGTTTATATTTTGTAAAGTACGTAAGCTTTTAATTTTAAATTATGTATAAGGTGTATAGTAACATATTTAACTTGTATTCTGATACTCTTTTTAATATTTTAACTAATATCCATTCAGGAACCTTTGTAATATAAACAATTAATGGGTAATAAATTTCAATACCGAAATATGACTATTTTTTTATTTCCATTACCTTAAAAAACTGAACTAATGATATAACACACTTTTTTAGAGTGTAACACACCCATGAACACCTACGAACACCCACGAAAATTCATGAACACACACGAACGTGAGTGTTTGTGTGTGTTAGTGGTTGTGTTCGTAATTGTTCGTGGGTGTTCGTGAGTGGTCGTGTATGTTTGTGAATGATCGTGTGTGTTTGTGAGTATTCGCGTGTGGTTCGTAAGTGTTCGTGAGTGTGTGTCTGTGAATGTTCGTGGGTGTTTGTGTGTGTTCGTGTTCGTGAGTATTCGCGTGTGGTTCGTGAGTGTGTGTCTGTGAATGTTCGTGGGTGTTTGTGTGTGTTCGTGTGTGTTCGTAAGTGTTCGTGTGTGATCGTAAGTGTTCGTGTGTGTGTGTTCGTATGTGTTCGTGTGTTTGTTTGTGTTTGTTAGTGTTCGTGAATGTTCGTGAGTTTTCGGTGTGTTCGTAAGTGTACGTCTGTATTCGTGTGTGTCCGAGTGTGTTCGTAAGTGTTCATGTGTGTTCGTAAGGGTTCGTGTGTGTTAGTAAGTGTTCGTGTGTGTTCGTAAGTGTTCGTGTGTGTTAGTGAGTGTTTGTGTGTGCGTGTCTGATCGTGTGTGTTCGAACACATACGAACACACCCATAAACACTGACAAACACTCCCATAAACACTCACGAACACATACGATCCCTCACGAACACATACGAACACACGCATAAACTCTCACGAACACTCCGACGAACACTCACGGACACTCGTGAGTATTTGTGGGTGTGTTCGTATATAAAGTTTATATTATAAACACTAATAAAGTAATATCATTAAAAAAAATTGGAGGAGGAGAAGAATGGAAAGTTTCAACGATAACTCTAGTACCAAAAGTGTGTAACACAAAAAAGCCGTTTTTTTTTAAATAAAACCCAACCTATTGGGCTTTTTTGGGTTTTATAAGTTTTATTGGGGTTTTTAATTCTAGATGTTGGTATAAAACAACATTTAAAAAGAAATACTGTCGATAAGAAAAATTCAAATATATTCACTACCTTTTCCTTCACAACTTATTTTCACAGTGTAATGTTTTATCTTTATACAAAATAAAAAATATACAAAAATGTCAAGGAGTTAAAATTTAAGAAAAAAATCCACTTTTAAAAAACCCTGAGGGCTTTTTAAGTGGGTTCTACCCAAAAAGCCCACTGGGCAGCCAACCCTGGCCCAGTTTACGAAAAAGTCATGGAAACATAATAACGGAAAACAATCAGGATTTCGGGAGCAGATATTTGCATTAATTTTTAGCCCCGACCGAAAAACAAAAGGTGGCATTTTTCGTACATACTTTTTTATTGCTTTTTTAATATTTCTATATTATTTTGTTTTTTGCGGTGTTGCCAAATTTCTAAAATCCCAGAATTTAAGAATTTTACAAAATCTGAATTTGTCATTTTGATAATTATGAAAAATTTTAACATTTTTATAACTTTGGATAGGTATTTTAAAAATGAGAAAAAAAATGTAAATTGAAAATAAATCAAAATTTTTTGGAAATAATAAAAAATCTGAAATGTTTTGGATTTTCGCCTGACGTTTAATTCCCAACGAAATATAACATCAATAAAAAGCTTGAAAATTGGTTTTAATATACCTTCATATGTTTTTATAGAAATTTGCTATTTTCTCTTTTAATAATTATTATCAACTAATAATAATCAAGATGAAAAAGGCTCAAAGGTGAATACATTAAGTTTTTACTTTTTGTACCTTATATCATAAACTGAACTTTAAGTATTGCAATTTAGTTAATTTTACGTTATAACTATTTTTACCGTATACTTACTTATCTTTTCTTCTCTAAAAAATTCTCACATATTAAACTTAGGATGTTGTTTTTTGATAAACAGTGTATTTCTCGCACGGTCTAGTCACTTAACTTTTTTCATATCATGCTTCATTTAGAAATTAAATTAATTAATATTTATTTTATGAAAATTTAAGTTGGTGCACCCTGTATACTGAAAATCCATCCGGTGTTTAAAGTTTAAAGAACAGAACATTTGCGTTATTTTTATTTTCTAATTTATATCTCAAGGTCGTTTTGACCGAGGGTTTAATTTACGTTATGAAATATGTAAATTGTTCACATAATTTCATTCCACACGGCAATTTGCAAAGAAGTTTGACTACCCTGTGAAATTATCCGTATTAAGTTGAGTCACACCGGAAACCATCTGCAAAATTATGTTTGCAGTGTTGCAAATTTTAATTTTACCATACCTGCAGTTTTTATGATTTCATGGAATCCATTTCAGGATAGCTGCAAATTGTGGCTCTACAACTAATTACTTATTACCTTATTTATTTAATTACATATTATAGGGTAAAATAATAAATTAATTTTACATATAATTTATTGGAATTTTATTACAAAATACAAAAAGTGTTGCCAACATTGTTATAAGAATATGTACAATCTAAAGTTAGTTATAAAATTTAATTATAGGGTATAAATAATATTAAATAAATAAATTATTGATCATAATATTAATTGTTGAGTATTTTTGTTATTATAAATATTTTCCTAAAAATTAATTAAACTACATAATATTTTAAATATAATGCTTATTATTTTGTTAAGTACTTAAATCTAGTCATTAAAAACTATTAAAGGAATATTTATACATTTAATTTGTTATAATAGACTATAGTGACTCATTTATCTATACAGTAAAAAAAATAATTTTATATAATTACTAAACTTGACTTTTTAAGTAATTATTGCTAATTTTGATTTTAGTTATTTATCACTTTTCATAATAATTTTAAGGTCTATCTAAATAAATAACCTGGAGGTGGTAATGCATAACCTGCTAATAATGCGGAAGCCTTTTTTATGATAAGGTAGGTATAAGATTTAACAAATTTAAATATAATTTATTACATTTTGGGGTTTCATATTCTCCATCTTTAGTTTCTATCTAAATAAATAGCATTCAATTATGGATAGAAATTTTGTAGGGCATCACCGTATATAGAATTATAGGAATCCCTTAAGACAAATATATCTTCAGGTTTGCCGTTAAAGGAGTACTGCCCGGGCAGTTTGTGTATGTTCGAATCGGGCAATGGTTTCCTGGTCGGTTTTGGTTTAGGGGGCTCTTCCGGGAAGGTCTCCATCGCACCGGACCATTGGTAGATGTTTCCGGGTTTGCCGTTGCTGATGAAGCTGATGGGCACGTTAACGAACGGGTCGGCTGGGTTTTGCGGGGGCTGCGAAACGTAGCCCAGACCCGGTATGAACATGTACGGCTGAGGCGGCAGCCGGATGTAGTATATGGGCGAATTGTAGGTTTCCGGTCTGGGCTTCGGGCGTCTTCGGTTCGGGACGGTTCGGCTTAGATCGTTGTCCTCGAGCCCGAGCGGAAGGTAATCCTCGCTCTCGTATTGGTTGTAGTCCGCCACGTCTGGCTGTATGTAGTCGAAGTAGGCCAGGTTTTTGCCTTTGCGATCGGAGGTGGCTGGCGCTGATGCTGCGAAGTGCACGACGACTGTAAGGATCAAGATTGTTTGGAGGAGTTTGATCTTCATCTGAAATAAATTTAAAAATAAATTAGTTAATATCCTAATAACCACGATACACAAAAACCGGTATGCTGGTTATGAAACAAAAACTCGTCGACTCCGCGGATGTGACGTCACTTGCGAACCAGATTCAAATGTTACAAACAGTTTTGCATAGGCATGTTTTACTACGATTTCTTTTGAGTTTTTTCCGAAATTATTGTGTTTTTTTAAGTAAAAGCTACGCACGATGGTTTTGTAACGTTTTTCGTAATGTTTTTACTGCATTTACAAGGTATTTATAACCCACGCACGGGTGTTTTATACCAGGTTATTTATTAAGTTTGTGTAATATTTGTTGGACTTAACCTTTAAATAGCATGACAGTGTCCATTTGGACCCCAACAAATTTATTACTTTTGTTCTGCTACTTAATTATAGATGCCATTAATTGACATTTGGTGCATTCCTTATTTAAGTAATAGTAAACTGATATCATACATCAAGCACTGTTTTCACCTTACAGTTTCTCCAAAAAATTAATTTTGGGTCCAATTTGACCCTGCCAATTTGACCCTTTGAACACAACAACATTTCTTACCCAGAGAACTACGTCATGAGCAGAATTATGCCACCTGAAAATACAAGCTTTACCGGATGCTGCAGTAGCACCAGTACAAAGAAATAGGTCACAGAGAAAGAGGTGCTATATGTGTCCTTACTCACAAAAAAAAGAAGGCACCATTTGCACTTTTTGCAAAAATTTTATCTGTAAACATCATAAAAATCTGCAAAATATGTGCAGAAAAATAGGTGGACAAACATGCTCTCCATTTTTTTTTGTGAATACAAATTTTTATTTTTATGTTACAGAGATTAACTTTAGTTAATAATTGTTACGAAAATTTATAATTAGGCGAGCCAGAAGACCTATTTCTTATTTAAACTTCTTTTTGAAACTATGCGGTTTCTTTCTTATGTTTTTGTTTATATTCAATAAAAGTCGTAGTTTTTTTCTGTGTTTTTTTTGACAAACCTATATTAAAAGATAAGTATAAATAGATTAAAATGTTAAAACTCAAACATATCCAAATCAAAAAAAAAATAGGGGTCCATTTTGACCCTGCAATGGTATGAGTGTAACAATTTTGAGCCATGGTACTTAAGGGTTAATAATTATTTAAAATATGCTGGGCTGTGCTGTAGCAGACAGCAGAAATATGAACAGAAACTCAAACACCCAACCTACATAATTAGGTAATATTTAATGTTAGGTTAAAAAGCAGTTTTGAGATTTTTTTTTTTACTTTTGACACTTTAAAGCGGACGTGCATTATTATTACCTGTATAAAGGCATTTTTACAATTTTGTTACCTTTCACATTAAAAAAAAAATAAAATTCGGTTTAGCGTAAGTTAATTCAATCGAATAAAAAATATTTTAAAAAATATTAATAGCATGGTAGGAAATTAATTGTTGCTTAAATTATGTTACATTAGCATTAAAAGCGCTTGCTGCCAATTTAACTTTCTCTTAACATTTGTTACACTTTATAATTGCACCCAGACCGTCTCTTTATTTATAAATTTTTGAATATAAGAGGAATTTGCAGTGCAAATAACATTCCAACCCAGTTACCCGCCAGCTTTTGGTTCGAATATGACGTCACACGGTTCGAGAGAGATACACTGCGCGTCAAAAATAACGCATACTAAGTAAAAAAAATTCTAACTCTAAAACGCCTTTACCAATCTTTATGAAATGTTGTATAAAAATACTTTAACTTCTATCTCAGTTTACGTGTTCGAGGGTTTTTCGAGAAAATATTTTTAAAGCCCTTTTATTTAATAATATAAAAACGTTTGAAATATAACTTTTAGTAAATAAATTTTGTATAAAAATACTTAAAACTTATATCTCAGTTTATGTGTTCGAGGGTTTTGTAAAAATACAGCCCTTTTATTTAAAAATAAAAAAACGTTCAAGAAATAACTTTTAGGGATTTTTTTAAGTAAATAAAAAATATGCTGTTAAAGACCGTATTTTTGTTAGTATACCCTGAAAATTTTGTACAAATCAAACGAACAGTATCGAAGATACAGCGCTTCAAAGTCGGTAAAAATGACCCCTTTTTGATTATTTTGTCCAACAGTGGTCATTTTTGATGACTTTGAAGCGCTGTATCTTCGTTACTGTTCGTTTGATTTGGAAAAAATTGTCAGGGTAGGTATACTCTGGGTTCCCACGCGTCCTGGAAAACCTGGAATTTGTAAATAAAATATTCAGTACTGGAATTAACCTGGAATTTTATAAAAAAATATGTTTTTCCTTGATTTTTTTAAGAAACCCGGAATTATAAACATAATAATTCTATTTGAACTTAGCGTTAAAGAAACGAACTGTAAAATATTAAAAAATTCTTACTCCAATTGCCGCAAGTGGTGTTTTTAAACAGCGCGCTGTTGACTAGCTTCTAGTACCGAGAGGTGACGCCACTAGCGGCGTGCCATAACAAAATTATTTTTAGTCATAGATTATAAACCCCGATTTCCGAAAAAAACAATATTTAATTGCAGTAAGATTGGAAGATTAATAGTTTGCAATATTGTTTTCGGTTTAATTAGTTTATTAAACTCTTTTAAATCGGCTAGTGATGTTGACAACAATTAAAACCATTAAGCATGGGATGTTTTTAACCACGGTCTTATACCTACATATAAGATCATGGTTTTTAACCCTTAACTACATACATCCTAATTTAGGAACTTTATAAAAGACCCCCGGTATTTATTATAAATATATAATATGTATATTATATACCTATTAGGTATATAAAGTAAGTACCCAGCAAACCAGGCTGTTCCATTTACATAGCCATGATATAACTAACAAAGAACATTGCCATATAAAATTGTTTACATAACATTTACATATTAGTTCTTTATTTTGTTATATAATTATGATAAAACAGTAATATATCATTTATATAAATATGTTCCCCTCTTGTTATATTTACATGTATCAGCCATATAACAATGTTATATATCTACAATGGAACAATGATACATAATTGATATATGGCAATGTTTTATAGTATCCATATAACCTTATTATATGGTATTTACATAGTTTTTCTTTATTTTGTTACATAATTATAATAAAACATTTTAATATAATAGTTATATAAAAATGATCCGTTCTTGTTATATTTACATCCCTACTATGTCATATAACAATGTTTTATACCTACATTGTAACAATGATATATAAATGTTATATATTAATGTGTTATAGTATTTATATAGCCTTTTTATCTTACTAACGAACTCGTTTAAACGAGAAGAAATTGTATACAAAATACCCAAGACAATGTGGAAAGTGTACCTTTGCCAGAATATACTGAGGCTAAATCCGAAGTATTATCGTCCCCTAACCAGCCAATAAATAAACAGCTCAATAAAAATATTTTTACAGAAAATTTGGGAGAATATTCAAGAGGTCATCGGGAAAATTCCCATACTTTTGTGGAAGATTTGCAAAATTTGTGTAATAGATACTTACCTAGTCAACTCTTTATTAATGATCTGTTAAAAGTTTTGAGAAAACATTATTGCAAAAAGAAGTAGAGGCTGAATTTGTAAGTATATATAAAGGGCGATTTTAAACCTGTTTGATAATGTTTATTTGTTTTTAAAACAGGGTGCTAAAAAAACAAGCGACAAATTATAATTTAATGATATTTGGTAGCCAAAATAAGAGTTTAATATGTATAAATTTTTAATTTTATACTGTTTTTTCAACTGGATATAATAATTTTGCTAAATAAGATGGATACACTTTTTTATTATAATTGTTGTGACAATTAATTTTATGCATTTGACTTAAATTAATAAAATCAAACAAATTATTATTTGTACCAAATATCATTTACAAAAGTACATAAAGAATAGTTGTTCTTTGTTTTGAAAACAAATCAATAAACAAAAATAATATTAAATAGTATTTTTTTTAAGTTTCAGTATATAAAAATGAAGGCGTCTCCGAAAAAGATTCTACAGTAAGAGTTTAAAAAAAGTCTTCTCTAATAATCTGGCAAAAGATTGCTCTTGGCTAGGCCTAAGAAACAACAAAAAAATACAAAATTTAAAATTTGTTGAAATATTGAAGGGTAAAAATGTAAGTTTTATGGCTTTTTTATTAAATATTTTTTTAAGCTGCTGTTTGCACTTCAACAGACAAAAATTTTGAAAACATAGTTACCGAATGGTTCCGCAGCCCAAACAAAGATTTGTGAGGGAAACAAAAAACCCATGAAAAGAAGGTATATTAATATTAAATTCATCCCAGCAAACCAAATCATGTCACAGTGATATAACATTTACATAAAAATTGTTCCTTACTATGCAACAGCTATGTCACCTATATGTAATGGCAATGCTCCTATGTCCGCCTCAAGACGCCTTCCTGGGTATGTAACTGTGATGTAACAGTGTTTTATCATAGTTATGTAACTGTAATGTTACAGCGCCATATCAGTTATGTAACAGTGATATAACATTTACATAAAAATTGTTCCTTACTATGCAACAGCTATGTCACCTATATGTAATGGCAATGCTCCTATGTCCGCCTCAAGACCCCTTCCTGGGTATGTATCTGTGATGTAACAGTGTTTTATCATAGATATGTAACTGTAATGTTACAGCGCCATATCATAGTTATGTAAACGTGATAAAACAATTATATTCTATTTACATAAATGTTGCATTTACTTATTTGTATATAATTTATGCAATATTTACATATTATTTATGAAATATTAATATAATTTCATGTAATATATTATCTTACTGGTATTAAAAATTGCTTAGCCCTTACTTGGTATTATGGCAAATTTTTTGAAAAAAAATCAACAAAATTTTAAAATTGCCATAATACCAAATTAGAACTAAGAAATTGTTAATGCCAGTTAGATAATATATTAAATAAATTATAAATAAATATTACATAAATAATAAGTAAACATTACAAAAATAAATGATTCTGAAAGAGATTAAAAAAAAACAAATTGGTTTAAATGTTTATTAAAAATTATTTTAATTAAAAAAAAAACAAATCATTTCTTCTTTCTAACTTCTTAAAACAAACGAAAAGTTTTTCCAAACAAAAAAAAAATCCCAAATACATTAATACTTCAAAGCTAAAAAATATATGGTAAAAAAGATAAAGCAATCCCATGAATTTAATATTAATATACCTTCTTTTCATGGGTTTTTTGCTTCCCTATAGGGTATACCAAATCTTTGTTTGGCCTGCCGGAACCATTCGGAAACTATGCCTTCAAAATTTTTGTCTGTCGAAGTGCACACGGCAGCTACAAAAAATTTATTTAATAAAAAATCCCATAAAATTTACATTTTTACCCTTCAATATTTCAACAGATTTTAAATTTTGAATTTTATTGTTGTTTCTTAGCCGCCCCAGCCAAGAGCAATCTTTTGCCAAATTATTTGAGAAGATTTTCTTTAAAACTCTTACTGTGGCATCTTTCTCTGAGACGCCTCCAATTTTTGTTATATACTGAAACTGAAAAAAAATACAATTTAATATTATTTTTGTTTATTGATTTGTTTTCAAAATAAAGAACAACTATTCTTTATGTAGTTATGTAAAATTTAATGATATTTGGTACAAATAATAATTTGTTTGATTTTATTTATTTAAGTCAAATGCACCCTGCAACCTTAACCTTTCGGAGATCGCGCGCGGACTCTCACTCCGCAACTATTTTATTTTGTCGTTAATTTTAAAAATCGACCACCCACGGCGCTGCAATATTAAGTATCTTCCTATCCCGAGTTCTAATACAGTCAGTGCTTATTTGTGCCTTGGTGTATGCGTTTATTGCCAAATAATAGCCACTGCGGACTGTGAGTCCGCGCGCGAGCGTTCAGTTTAAATATTTGTATACAGTTTTTTTTTAACAAAAAGGTAAGTTTTAGCTTTCATTATTACAGTTTGGGATGGATGAATATTAATTATAAACGTTTTATAGATGGCGTGCCCTTGGAGTCGAGAGCAGGCTCGCTTGCAAAAGCTTATGCAAGAATGTTTGGAAGAAGATAATGAGGACCCAAATAGTGATTTTGAGGACAAAGAAGATGATGGAGAAGAAGACTATTTAGAAAGGCAAGATTTGGATAGTGATACCGAGCAAGAAATTTCAGACCCGGAAGACACTGATGAAGTCGCTAGGGAAACGTACCCTGTGTTTATTGAAAAAGATGGAACTGAGTGGGCGAAACATATGACGAAAAGAAAAGTGAAAACTAGGGCGGAGAACTTGATAAAACATCTTCCAGGGGTAAAAAGAGCTGCGAAAACCCTAAAAAGAGAAATTGACATTTGGAAGCATTTTTTTACAGACAGTGTACTGAATTTGATAGTCGAAAATACAAACAGACACATTGCCATGAATAGAGGCAATTATCAACGCGAAAGAGACGCAAAAGACACCGACATATTGGAAATTCAAGCACTGTTTGGATTACTTTATTTATCTGGGGTATTAAAATCTAATCGACTGAATATTGAAGAAATATGGACACAGAATGGTACTGGCGTGGAGCTATTTCGAATGACGATGAACCAATGTAGATTTCGATTTCTTCTAAATCATTTACGTTTTGATGATTTGGCAACTAGAGATGAACGAAAACAGACCGACAAACTTGCCGCCATCCGAACAGTATTTGATACAGTTGTAAGTAGCTTTGATACGGCCTATACACCATTTGAAATGCTCACAATAGACGAGAAACTAGAAGCATTTCGGGGGCGTTGCAACTTTAGGTAATATATACCTAGTAAACCCAATAAATATGGGCTAAAAATATTTGCTATGGTAGACGCCAAGACTTTCTATACATGCAATATGGAGGTTTACGTAGGAAAGCAGCCTGAGGGACCATTCCAGGCAAGTAATTCTCCTACTGCAGTGGTTCAAAGATTGTGCCAACCAATAAAAGGTACATGCCGTAATGTGACAGTTGACAATTTGTTTACCAATATGGAGCTACTCAACTCCCTTCAGTCTGATTTCAAGCTAACTTTATTAGGTACAGTTAGAAAAAACAAAAGGGAATTGCCACCTGAATTTTCGAATCCTTTGGGTCGTCCACTTTTATCATCCTTGTTCGCCTTTCGTGATAACTGTACTTTAGTATCGTATACACCAAAAAAGAAAAAAAACGTGCTGCTTTTATCAAGCATGCATTTTGACGATAAAATAGATGCTTCTACGGGAAAACCAGACATGATAATGGACTACAACCTATCTAAAGGAGGTGTTGACTGTGTGGACAAGCTATGTGCGTCTTATAACTGTGCACGAAACACAAGAAGATGGCCCATGGTTGTGTTTTATTCGCTACTCAATGTGTCGGGAATAAACTCTTTTGTTATTTATTCAATAAATAATAATAGTGAAATACGACGAAGGAAGTTTTTACGATCTTTGTCATTTCAGTTAGTGGAGGGCTATATTCGCCGAAGAGTGACACAAAATATTCCTAAGGCTACGCAGTTGAGAATAAAAGAACTTTTTGGATTGGAAACACCTGCACCTGAGCCCACACCACCAGGACAACGTGGACGTTGCTCATACTGCGATAGAAAAAAAAATAGACCTTCTCGTTTTTTTTGTATTGAATGCCACAAATGTGTTTGTTTAGAGCATTCATTTGTTATTTGTCATGAATGCCGCTCAGAATAAGACAAATTTATATTTTTAATTTCTAGAATGTTATTTTGTGTTGTTAAATGTTTATTTTTTATTTTTTCCATCAATAAGTTCTGTTGAAATGCGAAATCAATGTATTCGATGAATAAAAACTTAAAATAAATATCAGTTAACTTTTATTGCCAATAATTTTTAGAAATAATCATGAAAAAACACATTTTAAGGCTGCGGACTGTGAGTCCGCGCGCGAGCGTCCTAACCAAAATAATTAGCGCGAGCTCCGAAAGGTTAAGAGATATAAAAATAATGAAAAATATGGAATTTGCATAAAATTAATTGTCACAACAATTATAATAAAAAAAAGAATCCATCTTGGTTATTTAGCAAAATTATTGTATCTTTTAAGTACCAGTTGAAAAAAGTTTAAAAAAATATAGAAATTAAACTCTTATTTTGGCTACCAAATATCATTAAATTATAATTTTTCGCTTGTTTTTTAGCACCCTGTTTTAAAAACAAATTAACATTATTAAACAGGTTTAAAATCGCCCTTTATATACTTACAAATTCAGCCTCTACTTCTTTTTGCAATAATGTTTTCTCAAAACTTTTAACAGATCATTAATAAAAAGTTGACTAGGTAAGTATCTATTACACAAATCTTGCAAATCTTCCACAAAAGTATGGGAATTTTTCCTATGACCTCCTGAATATTCTCCCAAATTTTCTGTAAAAATATTTTTATTATATGTTTATTTATTGGCTGGTTAGGGAAAGATAAAACTTCGGTTTTAGCCTCAGTATATTCCACATTGTCTTGGGTATTTTCTATACAATTTCTTACCTCCACGCCCATTATTTTGAAATCTGCATTAATTCTCCTCCGCTTTTGCCTCCGGGATAGGGAAATATATTTTTTTCTATTTTTGTCTTCCATTTTATTATAAAAAATGGAATCAAACTTAACTTAACTTTAAACACAATAGAGAGCACTCGACACAACCGTTTAAACGAGTTCGTTAGTAAGATAAAAAGGCTATATAAATACTATAAAACATTAATATATAACATTTATATATCATTGTTACAATGTAGGTATAAAACATTGTTATATAGCCATGACATAATAGAGATGTAAATATAACAAGAAGGGATCATTTTGATATACATAACTATTATATTAAAATTTTTTATTATAATTATGTAACAAAATAAAGAAAAACTATGTAAATACCATATAATAAGGTTATATGGATACTATAAAACATTGCCATATATCAATGATGTATCATTGTTCCATTGTAGATATATAACATTGTTATATGGCTGATACATAAGGGGGATGTAAATATAACAAGAGGAGAACATATTTATATAAATGTTATATTACTATGTTTTATCATAATTATGTAACAAAATAAATAACTAATATGTAAATGTTATGTAAACAATTTTATATGGCAATGTTCTTTGTTAGTTATATCATGGTTATGTAAATGGAACAGCCTGGTTTGCTGGGATGAGATTGCTTTCTCTTTTTTTACCATATATTTTTTAGCTTTGAAGTATTAATGTATTTGGGTTTTTTTGTTAAAGTTTGGAAAAATTGAAAAACTTTTCAATTTTAAATTAAAATTAAAGTGATTTTTTTTATATTTTACAATGTTTGTTTTTAGATTTGTTTGACCCCTGTAGAAAGAAGAAATGATTTGTTTTTTTTATTAAAATATTTTTTAATAAACATTTTTAACAAATTTGTGTTTTTTTTAATCTCTTTCAGAATCATTTATTTCTGCAATGTTTACTTATTAATTATGTAATATTTATTTATAATTTATTTAATATGAGTACCTTAGATGCAAAACTCGGTTTTTGCAAATTAAAAAATAAAATAAAATTGACTTTAAATTCTGTTTGGTGTTCGTCCTAGATAAATGGCGTTTATAAAACTTGATACATAATAATATATATAATATAATATTATTATGTATCAAGTTTTATGAACGCCATTTATCTAGGACGAACACTAAACAGAATTTAAAGTCAATTTTATTTTATTTTTTAATTTGCAAAAACCGAGTTTTGCATCTAAGGTACTCATATATTATCTAACTGGCATAACAATTTCTTAGTTCTAATTTGGTATTATGGCAATTTTAAAATTTTGTTGATTTTTTTTCAAAAAATTTGCCATAATACTAAGTTAGGGCTAAGCAATTTTTAATACCAGTAAGATAATATATTACATGAAATTATATTTATAAATATTTCATAAATAATATGTAAATATTTCATAAATTATATATAGATAATAAGTAAATATTGCATAAATAATAAGTAAATAGAATGCAACATTTATGTAAATAGAATATAATTGTTTTATCACGTTTACATAACTACGATATGGCGCTGTATACATTACAGTTACATAACTATGATAAAACACTGTTACATCACAGTTACATACCCAGGAAGGGGTCTTGAGGCGGACATAGGAGCATTGCCATTACATATAGGCTGTTGCATAGTAAGGAACAATTTTTATGTAAATGTTATATCACTGTGACATGATTTGGTTTGCTGGGTAAGTAAGTAATAGTTATGGTGGATTTAAGCCTGATTTATAGATTTCCTTCCCGTACGGGAATCTATAAACAGCACAACGGTTTTTGTATTGTTCATCTTTTACGGGAGAAAGGGAGGAAAGAAGGAAGGCAATCTATAAATTAGGCTTTATGCAGCACACATTAAAATTAACTTAACATTAACATAAAGTTTAAATTAAGCTAATTTAAGGTGGGTATTTTATGCAGCAAAATTAGTGGCAAGTTAATCGTGCGTATAAGCATAGATTAGATAAAGTTAAGTAATTTTGACATCTGACATTTTTGGTTTTAACCCCGTTTTAGCATCTGTCAGGTAAAATGAATGAAAACCAAGTATAAACCACTATGTTCTATAAACTGCACGTTAAACAATAAACCACAATCATTGAATAAAAAATGAATCATTCAGCAGCACGTTTCATTTTATTTTCGGGTATGTTGGCATTATAATACTGACACGGTTTATTTAAAAATTGCGCCTCAACCTGCGCTGGAGGAATAAAAATTAACATTATCATCTCAACTTAATGTTAATGTGAATGTGTTGAATGAAAGCTTTCAATGGATTACGTTCATTTAACTTCTTGATAGTCTAATTTGTGCTGCATAAATCCAGCAATATTTAATAAAGTGTGTTAAACCTTCTCAAATAAAAATAAATGAACGTTTATAAATGCCATTTATACAATAACCCTATTATAATCTTAATTAAATAAATAAATAGCATTTGCAACAGGAAAAATTATTTAAAAAAACTACACGTTAAGTGGTGCAAAATTCTGCCTATTTTTGTATTTGTTTCTGTATTCTTTTAATTTTTTTAAGGCCTAGGATTATAATCCTTCTATTTTTCCCTTAAGGATAGATAAATACAAGGTAATAATAAAAAAATCACATTTTCATAATTCAGAAACCAGTTTTATTATAAAATAAAAAATATTTACCTAAAAACTTACTATTTTTTTACAGATTGCGATTTTTTACAAAACTTTGGTTGATAATTATTTTAAGGGCAAAAAATTAACATAGACGTATAGTCCCCAAAATCAGAAAATTGGAACCATATACTGGCAAAAAAATACTGGATACCTGTAGTTAAGGGTTAATTAAATAAACTCAAATTTTATGGAAGAAAGTTTGTTTTTAATAAAATTATATTTTTAAAATTAAAAAATGTCCTTGATTTTTTTTAAATGTCATGGAATTGTCGTAAGTAATATCATAAGGGCATTTAATTTTTCCGAAAAGAATCGAAAAAACACGTTGCTAAGTGATATTTTAACAAAAAGCATGAGTGCTGGTGGCAACAAAAATCCGAGTCGAAGAGGAGGATTTTTGCACCTGCACGAGTGCTTTTTGTTAAAAAATATTACTTAGCATTGTGTTTTTTCGATTTTTTTCACAGGAAAAATTAGATGCCCGAATGGTATTTGACAAGACTATTTCATGAGTAACATTTAACAATTAAAATTTAAATTGCAATTTTTGGTGACAACAGCTGTCAAGTTTTGCCGCGGGTAAACTTGAAAAAACTGCTGACAGGTGCTGTCACACAGTTTTTTCACCTAGAAACCATTTGTAATTCAAAATTGCGCGTTTGTGATTGGTGGAAATTAAGACGAGGGAAATAGTCCTGGAAAAAACCTGGAAAAAATTAATGGAAAGTTCGTGGGAACCCTGATACTATAAAATAAAATATAGTTTATTTAGCCATGCTATTTATAACAATTTGTTTACTACTAATATATATTTTTTACATAATTGCGCAACATTTTCTTAAAGCTATTATAATTATCACAATACTTTATATCTTTTGGTAAATTATTGAAAAGTTTTAAACCATTGGAAAAAACATTTTTTTGACTTCTACTTTTTTTACACTTTTTAATAAAAAAAGTCTTGTTTCATACATATGAACTGTGTTTAAATAACAAACATCACAATACAAATATTCAGGTACTAATTTATGTTTAATTTTAAAAATTACCTATATCTAAAGATATTCTTTGTTTAACACTCAAATCTAAAACATCTAACATTAACTTAATTTATTACATTTGAATATAGTACGTAATGCTCTATTTTGAATTATTTGTAGTTTAGACAGTTCACTTTGGTTTAGGTTAAAAAGGACTGCCGAACAAAACTCGATATGTGGTGAAAATAGAGACTTATACAAAACAATATTTACATATAAACTTAGTTATTTTCCTATTCTATTTAAAAAATATACTTTTTTGACATAATATAATTACAATGACTAGAAAAATTTAAGCGTTGGTCTAAAATAACACCCAAGTATTTTATCTCATTTACCCTTTCCAGACTAGAATTATTGATTTTTATATCTACATATACTCATATACTTGTGTTTTAAAATTTGAGCCAACAACAATATATTTACATTTATTTGTATTTAACAAAGAACGTAATAACGTATGTAATAATAACCAATTATAAAGAGTAATAAGTCATTATTCAACATTTCTGTCATTTCTTTTATATTACTTCCACAAACATACAACATAGTATCATCCGCAAACATTGAAACATTACACTTATTTATACAATTAATCATGTCATTAACATACATAATAAAGGACCTAGAACTGTACCTTGTGGTACTCCATACTATTTTTGTAGAAATATGTTTATTAAATTTTACATTTTGAGTTCTATTTGTTAGATAATATCTAAACCACTTAAGTACATTACCGGATAATCCAATTTTATTCAGCTTTTTTAATAAAAGTTCCCTATTTATAGTTTCAAATGCACGACGAAAATCTAAAAATACGGCAAAAACGACTTCACTTTGTCCAAAACATTAATCCACTTATTTCAAATATTTAAAATAACAGTTTCACACAAATGTTTACTTCTAAAACCAGACTGACACTTACTAACAAAAATACGGTTCTTAAGAGCATATTTTTTATTTACTTAAAAAAATTCCCTAAAAGTTATTTTTCGAACCTTATTTTTATTATTAAATAAAACGGCTTTAAAAATATTTTCTCGAAAAACCCTCCAACACGTATACTGAGATATAAGTTAAAGTATTTTAATACAAAATTTCATAAAGATTGGTAAAGGCGTTTTAGAATTTTTTACTTATTATGCGTTTTGACGCGCAGTTTAGCTATAACATGCGCATACCGGTTTTTGTGTATCGTGATTTTTAGCATAATCTTAAAGTTCAATAACCATTCAAATAATTTATTGATAATTTAACTCGTTTTTCAATTAAAGTGGAGAAAATAATTTGCATAAACGGTCGACTAAATTTTGCAATAATATAATTTTATTAAGTTTCTAATATTGATAGAACCAAAAACAATTTTATTTAATAAAACATTCAGCTAATTAATAAGGACTACTTTTTGTACATTAACAGTTTACAAGTTAAAAAGGCAATTAAAAAACATTTTATTTAATTCTTGTCATATTTTTTTATGATGGTGTCAAAAATGTTATTATTAATTTTTATTATTTCCTAGTTGGAAGTAGCTAATTAGATGCTTGTAATAAAGTACCTATGTAGTACTTATAATAAAATTATAATTAATGAAGAAATTTAATTAATAGAAAGACGCCTGGTTTTCTCACATATTTAGTAATGGTTAAAAATAAAATATGTAGTTAAATATTTTTTATTAATATTAATGAGGTACAAACAAATTTGTAGAAAAATCAATATTCGTTTGGCGATAATAAATTAGCATTATTAATTACTTTCGTGTAGATTTTTGACTTGACATAACCTGTATAAAGCACTCTAATCGTCCATTGTTGTCACATTGCAATTCAATGTTTTAAAATGTTTTAAAGATTTATGGTTGATTTGTTTTTAATGTTTATTAAAGGGAAATGAAAGATTTTGTTATCTTTTATTTAATTATTTACATTAATTAATTATGCACATTTTATCCTAAATTTAATTAGGTCATATTCATAGGTATATGAATTAGGTATTTTTTACTCTATTAATTTTTATGAAGATTTAAAAAAAAACGCTATGTAAAAAAATGCATAATTAAATAAGCGGGCATCCATTAATTACGTGAGGTGTATAGGGGGGAGGGATCGAGCCAAACCTCTATGCACTGATAGAGAAATTTATTACCTATTAATAAATTCATTTATTTGGAAACATTTATTAAATATGAATAACTGTTAATAAGTATTCATTAAATAATCAAATTTAAAAAAAGTTTGGAACATCCAAAAGTGCACGACTCTGTGTAATTAATAATAGTGGTAATTTGATAGTAAAAAAACATAAAATAAAATTTTCACTAGTAATACCACTCGAGCTCATGAATATTTTGAAAATTATCCCGAGTCGAAGACGAGGGATAATTTTCTAAAAATATTCATAAAGGAGAAAAAATTTCCGGATTTAATTTGACCTCGTGTGGTATTCGGTAAGAAAATTCCACACCAAATTGTGTTTAAATAATTAAAATTTATTTTTTGATTTAACTTGACCTCGACTTGATTATTTAGTTACCATGGCAACTAAGTCAACCCCAACCTAAAAGTTATTTCAGTTTTGAAGCTGTCAAGCGGCACGACCTAAAAAAATGTGAAATTGTCTGCTGTAATGATCAATCATCGTGCAATGACTTATTTACCCGCATTATTAGAGGATTGTGGCTCCTACTTGAAGAAAGAAAATTTGTTTTGAATTGTTCACGAATATTTGCATCTTAATTATTCAAAACTCAAAGTGCTAAATGAAAAAAAAGGTGAATAGAATAGTGTCTAAATATTATATATATTTCATTAGACATAGACATTTAATTTATTTCAAGTCCTGCATTTTCGCCATTAAGAAGAAAGGAGGTGTCCAACGAATATAGAAAACATCTAAACTTTGTAATGGAAATGTATCAAAATTATCATGTTAACAAATAAAAACCAGATTATCAAAAAAATATTCTGTCATTATAAACGTCAAAAAATTTCCACTAAAATTCAACCGTTGCCATGGTGATCTATCAAAAATACACGTTTTGATTGGTTAAAAATTACAGGTGTGGAATTTTCTAAAATTATTATCATCGATGATATTTTCGAAGTTTAACCGTACTGTAGATTTCACGAGTCCGCAGGACGAGTGAAATGTGCTGCTTCAATGAGTAAATATCATCGATTATTAATCATACCACGAGTTATATTTAGTAAGAAAATATAATTAATTTTAGGATTTAAAAATTGTCAGTTTGACATTTAAAATTAAAATGTGCTTTAAAATATAAAAAGACTTTAATAAACCTTATTAATTCAAACTTCGATCTTTTAGATTTTATAATTCATTATTTTAATAATATAACATAAATAAATATAATGTAATCAAGCACAGATTATATTATTTACATTAAAACTTTGCATTTAAAAAATCTCACGTGAGTATAAGGGGGGGAGGGGGTCGAGCAAAATCTCACTACATCTCACCAAGGGAGGGAGGGTAGAAAAATCGCCAACATTTTCTCACGTAATTAATGGATGCCCCCTAATGTACGAAATACAGGGTAATTATTTATATTTTCTTAATTGACCCTAAGATAAATGTAACCATTAAATTATTTAATACCAATTATGTTACAACATAGGTAATGTTTAAGTACTTAACAAGGTTTAAGATGCAAAATAATTTATTCGAAGCTTATTAAATGGAGATATTTACTGTTAATAAAGTTGCAAGAAATACACAGTACCAATTAATGAAAATATATGATTATGAAGTTGGTAGTTAAAGATGCTTAGAATAGATATATTTATATATATATATATATACATAATTTAAAAAAAAATACGTATTTATAGGATATGATATCGGTAGCTTCAAAGTTACATTTATAAAATTACTATTTTAAATAGCATTGAAATCCGGAGATCTTGCTTAACAAAAAGATAAACAAACGTGAAACAAAACAAAAATAGGCACTACACCTTTATACTTATAATTAAAAACGGTATAAAAAACTGGCAACATATCGACAGCATGTCGATCTGTTAAGATGGCTATTAACCTTAATTTACAGAGAGCCAGCGAATAATTAATGGACTCATTAAGTCTGTTAATTGTTAAATTTGTCCTCAAAGATCAACTAACACGTTTTTAAGGAACAAGTACGCATTAACTTTATGTCGTCCATTTTTTCCACCGTTTACATGTTATTAACAGGGCCGGCGTTAAGAAAAAAACAGCGCGGTAAGCAATTGTCGCAGGATGTATCTTTCGTCTTACGGCTTACGTCTTACGACAACCAATGATACACTTAATATGGACGCATCAAGCACTGTGGTTGGTTGACGCAAGACGAAAGCCGTAAGCCGTAAAAGATACATTCTGCAGCAATTGTAGACCCCTTTTTTTTAATTTTAATTTTTTAAAAATTTCGTAAAGTTTCCTTACTCTATGTGTAAATAATTTGAGGTTTGGTTAAACACCGGCCCTGGATATAATCATCGGACAAATTAGTTCGATTAAAAAGTAAAGTCGTTAAAATTTATCATAATATCTTTATCGTAAAGCCAATCTGGCGCCGCTCGCGTTTTTTATTTTCTATGGTTGATTATTTTATGTTGTAAGTTTGGTACGCGTGGTTTTGTATTTAAAAATGTAGTAAATTTCAGTTACATGATTTTAATTAAAATTAGTTTAATACGAACAAGAAATTGATATTGAAAATATTCTTTGACTACCATCTATACAGGGTGTCCAAAAATAACGTTAAAAATCCTCCTAATTTTTTTGTGGGGTTTTGTGAATTCTCGACATTTTTAATGGCGTTTTTCTCGAAAACGGTTCCCTGATAGCACACTTTATTCTAAGAATGTTTTTTAAACCTTCCAGTGAGAATATTCTTAGGATCATGCTATATTTCTTTTCAAGAACATGCTTAAAAGACATATAGCATGATCCTAAGAATATTCTTACTGGCCTATAGGCAGGTTCTTAGAAGGTGCAAAGTTTTAGTGGTAAAAATTAGTCTACTCTAAACATATGCTTAGAATGTTAAGAAAGTAATTGCTATAGCAATTACTTACAGGAATATTCCTAAATGAACTGTCTATATATAGACAGTTCATTTAGGAATATTCCTGTTAAGCATATTTAGTTCAGTAATAGTAAAATATACCATAAACTACGTATAAAGGTATATACCTATACTTAAGTACCTAATTAGTAATTAGTATTAAATACTAAGTAAAAAACACAATCCTACATATTTTTTTATAGTTATTTGTCAAATTAAAACAATATTCGATAACAAAAATACTTTTACTATGTTAAAAATAAATATTTATTAATAACCCTAACTATCTTCAACTTTAATCTAATCTAACTTATCCCACAAAATTTTCCAATTTTACTTTTTATGAAATAATGTCATACAACTTATGGTTTAGAGGTCAAATTGTTTATTTAATATTTTTAAATAAATATATATTAATATGTCGCAAAAATTTTTATGTGGGCGATAAATACATTTCACTGTCATATTATGACAGTGAGGCGTATTTGTTTCCTCCTGAAGAATTTTACGAATGTAGAATACAACATATTAGAACGTGGGTATCTGACATATTTGGAAATATTCTCAAAAGCTTCCTAGAAGCTCCATAAGAAACCTTCTAAGAACATCCAAAAACGTATTCTTAAAATGTTCTTAGGATGCTTTTTAGGAAGGTTTTAAGAATCTTAAGAATCTAATTGCATCATTAAAAGGTATCTATTGAATGTTTTAAAAGTCCCTAAGAACATTCTTAGCAATAAGGGAAGGTTCTAAGAATATTCCATTATTTCGGGTCATATCTTCTTAGAAGATTCTTATAATCAAATTTTGCTACCAGGGTTGGCTCCATGACTTTGTAACAAGAACACCTTTTTTACGTAAAATTATCTGGAGAATTTTATTTCAAGATCAAGAATTTTAATAAATATGTCCCTTATGTGCCTACACAAAGCCACTAGCAATTAAATTTAACAGGATATCGACATGTTTCATAGAGGATAAACCACTATTTTGTTTTATTTTTTTCTGATTTATAGTTTACACATATATGTAAATGAACTTGTGCCACATCTTAATCGAGTGATTTACTCAATTTGCAGAGGACGGTTTCACGTAAATTAAATTTCATATGCAAAAACAAAATAAAGTGCATCCTAGAATGTTGAATGTTTTTCATAAGACTGACATGACCAAAAATGGCGTGTATATGTAGAATTATTAGCTGAGATTTTCATAAATCCGTTAATAAAATATCATACTTTATTTAAATTATTTACATGTAATTAAAAATCTCTTTTACGGGAAAGTTTTACTTTTTAGAATAACTGCAGTTATTCTAAAAAGTAAAACTTTCCCGTAAAAGAGATTTTTAATTATAAAACAAAACAAATCAAGTTGTCATGAGTTTTTAACATATCAGGTGTAAAAGTAATAAACATGATTGATTTAACACCTAATAATTCATATTTATTACCAACAATTATTATAGATTTATTATCAAGAACTAATATTTACAACTATTACAATTTTAATTGTTCACTGTTATGAGCATAATACATAACATAATATTTTTGCACAAATAATTACCAGTAATGGTAGAAAATTATACCCCCTGTTATTTTTAATTACAATAATAGCTACATGAAAATTCAGTTAAATTATATTATATTCTAAACTAGTTCCAGCAGAAAAAAAACTATGTTTAATAACTACAATTAATAATAAACTTCTGGTAGATATTTTCATTAAAATATAATCCCTAATATGGTTTTATTCATATAATTTGCAGGTTAAACTTAATTATTAAATTACCTAATTAAATCCTTAAAACCCTAATAGGGTTTTATAAGTAGCACGCGCGGAATTGTGCTCAAGCTCAAGCAGTTTTGGTGCATCCACCATACAGCCCAAACCTTAAACCATCAGACTACCAAAACTCTCTTCTAGAGCACCGTAACAATTTGTTACTAACAAATGCATCTTCCCAGACAATACTAATTGGTGTGAAAAAAAGTTGGATTTATTTGAGCGGTACATTCCTACAGTAGGTATAAACATTTCCTTGTAAAATAATAATTACAATAGCAACGCGGTGCAGGGCTGTAAATTACACGACTTAATAGTAATTTTAAATAGTGTAATTAAAGCGAACACACTAAAGATTTATACAACACTATTACTGTGATGTGAGCTTTGTTGTTTCCTGATTAACACTTATTTAAAAGCAGTGGATCTTAATACATTTTAAATTGATTTAGGATTGTTATGGGTTTTGTCAACGAGTTAATTGCACTGGTTTACAAATAAAAAAGATATGTCCAATGGACATTGTCCATATGGTGCCAATGTTTTTTTGGTAAGGTTTTTATTTATTATAATTATTATACCATTGTAAACACTGCTGACATGACATGATTGAACAAAGGATTTATTTTTATTAGCAATATAATTTACTTTGATTGAAGACTCATTATAATTATAATTCTAGATCAATTTTTCTTTCTTTTCATGATCAATTGATTTAAATTAATCCATATTTTTTTATATAACCAAACGATGAAAGAAAGTAAATTAGTACCTATCATAGATATCTAACATCGTGAAATATAGTTTATTCGGTTAAGTTTTTTTTTTTGGAAAACGTGATGTATTTTTTTTTATCCAAGTACGCAATTAACTTAATAAACACGAAAAACGTTTTGTTTTAGTAATTTACTTTCTATTTGATATTAATTGACTTTCAAGTGGATTTTTTTTTTCACTAAAATAGAAGACGTTTACATTACCTATGTTTTGAAGTTTGATAAACACCATTTTTGACACGAATTTAATTTTAAATTAATGAGAAATGTCTAGAAAAGTTTATAAACGAGTTGCATACTATACTTTTTTTACGACAAATACTTCTTATTTAAAAATCTAAAAAAATAGTTTTTAACAGTAAACCTGGTCATTATTAGATATGAAGTAATAATACGAACAATAACTGCACAGATCTGTTATAATTGAAACCAAACAAAGAATAACCATTCCAATGTTGTAAAATAACAATGGCCATACAATGCATTCTAAAAAGTACCTGTAAGGTAATAGTAATTGTAAATAAAAAAAAGCAACAAAAAGTATGTATACAAGTCGAAATTTTCCAATTTTTTAATTGGCGTCTAATTAGCCTATAATATATATATATATTATATACGTTAAGATTCATTTTAAATTACAATTTAAGTAAATCTGAAATGTAAGACTTTTTTCTAAAATTTGAATCACAATAATTATGATTCATAATTTATGACGCTTTTATTTATTAATTTAAAGAAGCATAAACATTTAATGACACCACAATTAATTGAATAATTTGTGTTTTTTGGACGTTAATAACAAAATTGCTGTTATTAATACAATTACTTATTTTTATATATGAACAATTTATGGGATTATTTTGATAATTGATAATTATTTTTAATAATACATATTTTAATTAAATACTTTTTGTAATTTCTTATAAAAAAGGACATAAATAAATCTGGCATTAAAGTCAATACCCACTAAGACATATCAATAAATATACATTAAATAATTGACTATAAATCGTTTAATTAAAGAGATGTTTTCATGTTTATGACGGTAAATATTAATTTATATCTACCTACATTACTCAAGATAACATCAAAATGGCTGTTACATTTACACGTAAAAATCATTTAAACGTTTATATGTACAACTACTGGACAGTAGTAGATTAGAAGTGAATATTACAAGAAAATTTCTTGTACGATTTCGTAAAAAACTTTGTGGATTATGGGCAAAAATAATTACTTATTAAGAAAAAAATCAAATCATCTAGAAATTTTTTACAGTCACCTTTTTAATTAATTTTTTTTTACTTTCTATAGTCTATAGTGTTAATATTTCACGGTCGTTTACCAACCAAGTTTGGTCATTTTCAATTAAGATATTATTAGGATTATTAGGATTATTTATCGATTTTAAATTGAAATTACAATTTTTATTAAAATAGGTATAGTTAAAAAAACAGCTATAACCTTTTTGTAAAAATTCTTCAAAATTGCTTATACTTATACTACCGATAAACTTAAAGTTTGATAAATGCCATTTTAGTCAAGAATTTTAATTACGCACAAGCGAGCGAGTGTGTTATTAAATGAGTGTCTAGAAAAGTTTTTATACTATAATTTTTCTACGACAAACACTTTTTATTATCTAAAATGATTTAAAATTAAGTTTATGCCTTGAAAATGGACTAAAAACCGTTTAAATCTGTTTCTAACTCGAGCTATACCTATATACGTCCCAAATTTTAATGGATTAAAATATCTTTTCGAGTACATAATACAAGCATTATAACAGATTTTACCGTAAAGAGATAAAAACGTTTTAACCTTGTTAAGCTAAAATGTCTCACGCATAAAATTGATAAAAGTACTTAACTCAGGCAATAAGGAATACAAAAATATCAATTGACACTTTCATTTCCAGTTAATTTACATAAAATTGTAATTTCAATTAAAAAAGTGACAAAAACCCAATTAAAAAAAAACAAATAAATATGTGGAACAATAATTTTTTCCCACAATTAAAATACAAAATTATCTGTGAAAAATTACAATTACAATTACAATGCATAGTCAGTGGGTATAATTTATGTACATACATAACGGTTAAAAATTTTTGGGTTACCAAGTAAACAATAGGTACGTTTCAAACAATTGCCGTTAAAAATAGTATTACCCTTGGACAATAAAAGACAGAGGTCCAGGACAAACCACCATTGAATTTTATTTATTTCAAGAAAAAACACCAAACAAAAGAAGTTATAACTATATTTTTGGTTTTGAAAGATTGCAGTTTTTTCAAACCCATAAATAAAAGGGTACCTACTTGGTGCCCCCCGTATAGTTATGGATCTATAGATCATAAACAATCACAAAAAATCAAGTTTCTTTCTCCCTTGAGGTGCATTATTAAACGTTTATTTCTCATATACTTAAAATCATCGACATAATAATTTTATCGATATAATCACTAAACTAACCAGTGATTTTTTTGCACAACCCCACAATTACTCCTCGATTAATCTCTTGAACCTGGCGCTCATTGGTAAATATGCCTCTCCCAAAGTTTTAATGATATCTATGTTGTATCTAGACATTATCTATAATTATGTATATGAAAATTGATCTTTATTTAGGAATTGTTAAGAGAAATATTATAAATAAACTTATACGATATCTGCCCCTATCGTCAAGGAAGCAAATGCAAATCGGCTAATAGAATTAAATGTTACTCACTTAATATTCATTGGAAAATATTTCTTATATACGTGTGTATATCACGTCATGTCTTATTAGCAGCTATAATATTATTCAATAGAGAGGGAAATAATTTATAAGTTCTGTACACCATATATTATTATTATCATCGAAAACGTAGATAGTTTGTAATTAAATCATTATTTATAGCACCCAACGTTTATGTATATCTATTCATTATTATTATCAAACGGACAGCTGCTAATTAAATACTTTAGCCACTGTTTCATACTGAAATATACTGTATGTGGTTAGAAAGTATACTGTATGTGGTAGTTAACCTAAGTGAAGTATGTATAATTTGGATTTTTTAAATGAAATTTGAAATTTGTCGTTAAATAGTTACTATGGTAAATAAAAAATTGCACCAATTAAATTTATATTATATTTATTGGGGGCGCCAAACTTCAATTTAAATTCTGCTTGCGCAGAACTTGTTTATTTAATGTTATTATAAACTCATATAAATTTGGTGTGGGTCCCATATCTAATAATTAAGATATCGGTATACCCAAAATCCACCAGCCGCCACATGCTATTATAAATAAAATGATGAACAAGTGTACTGTGGAATACAGTTTTCTTCCACATAAGTGGGAAGAAGATGGTGTGTTAAAATGGCCATTATATATAATATATAATATTTCGTAAACTAGATAACTTATTTTTTATTGTTTTTTAAAAAATGTTTGTTAAAACTTGTAAATAACACCATGAAATCGTAAACAAAAATCCAATATGGAGGCTAAAATTTAATCGCTGTTAAATAGTTCTAGTGATTTAATCGCTTATTTAAACGAAATTTATTCGAAAATTCAAGGCTTTTGATTGGTTCATATTATAATGAGGGAAATAATCATCAGAATTTTTTTTTTAAATCATTTATATTGCCCTAACCTATACAGGCTATAGTCATTTTTTTGAAAAATTGTTGCAAATGGAAATACGACCTTTTGAAAAATCACTCATCAACTGGCGATAATAGCTAGTGGTCAGCCTGTACGGCTTAAAACACTTTCGCGACATCTTGCTAGTTTCTGCGCTCACAACAACAAAAACAGAACTAACTTTAAATCCTAAATAAGTCCAAAGGACCTGTTAGTCTACATGAGGTGGTGAATTCGACCTCTAACCGCATCGACTTACAAGACCAATATTGTAGTAAGTTAGACCTCAAAGTACATCACTTAAATATAAATAGGTAAAACTTGGCCCGACTCCTGACCAAACCATGCCTTAACCAAAAATTTAGGCAATTAGGGTTAGAATTACTAAATTTGTCCTTACGAATTTTGTGTAGTTGGTCAAAAATTGGTAAATTAATAGAACAGTCTGACTAACGGTTATCCCCTGTGATTTACTATTCCTTAATCCTTATATAACTACATAGGTATAGGTATATGAAGAGGGTACATTAGGTAACTTGGACCAATTATTTTTACTATAAAGGCAGGGAAAATGTTGGTAACCAGTAATGGGCAACTTATCCATAATTGGACCTCGAAACAAAAATTTGAAGTCCTAGGGCTTTGATGGAATATGTGCAAGCCAAAAAGAACCAGTTCTACACCTATTTTTCGCCCACAAATAAATTTCGACCTCAAACACAAAAGTTTGGTTAAATTTTTGTAAATTTCAACCCTTTCAGGGCAATTTGGTGCTAGTTAGACACTATTCGACTTATTTTGTTGCTTGGGATATAGCAGTTGTTCGTGCATTATTTCCTAAAAATTACTTTTTTCTACTCCTATTACGGAATTTGACCCTTCTAATATCACTTTTATCTATAAAGTGTTACAGAATGAAATATTCTATCATCTGATGACAGAATAAACACTCGTGGCGACATCTCTGTTTTTAATATCTAACAAATTTTAGACCGATCCAACCTCACTTTCTTCCAATTAAATTATTTTTCTATGGTATTTTTTGGAAACGTTGAAAAAGTATAGTCTGAAACACGTTTGGAATTGCATATTCCGCTCTCGTGAAACCGTCAAACTCGCCTTCGGCTCTTGTGACAAACTCTTCACTCGAGCAGAATATGGTGTATTCCTAACTTGTTACAGAATATACTATTCGGAACGTCCTCTTGTATAGCACTTCTTCTAGTGCTTGTCCCAGGATTGGTGGCAACTACTTCCAGGACCGTTTCTTCGTTTTCCACTGTTCGAGTTGTTCGATTTCTCCCGCAATCACCTTTGTTTACTTTAAAAGTGCCAGTTTCACACAGTCTTTGATGTTAACTGGTAAACGTCCGTTCACATGGGGGTATACCCGAAAATGCTTCTTGGTCTTCGAGCTTCGCGACTATTACTATTGGCCTTACCGTACATGAAATGCATGTTGGCCTTTTCTTGGAAAGTGTAATTTACCATTTTTGTTAGAAATTACAGTTTGTTCTGATTTATGTTATGACATACAAATGTCACCACTGACAAAATAACGATATTTGCGAAGCAGGCTAACTTTTAGTGGCGAGATATTTTTAATAGTGTTTTTCTCGATAACAGCTGGGTCCATGACTTTGTAACAAGAGCTTTTTTTTTAATTCTATAGATAATTTACCAATTGTTTTTGCTATCGTCGTAGGTGTAATTTGACGCCTGCGAAGTATCGTAAAGTTAATTTTTATTACCGCAAAATGTTAGTCGCAGGCTTCACACCCTGTCTATCCTAAGGTGAAACTTCAATGATGGCAATGCGTGCTATTGAAAATTATATAAAACGAAACGTCCTTGAAGCACCAACGGTTAAAATCTCGTTTTCGTGCAATTTTTCAAGCCTTATGGCACCAAAGTAGATTTTAAAATTGTCGCTTTTCTATTGTAGTTAAACTCATTAATGGTGCCCTGAGGCACTTAATATTTTAGTTAAAAAATGCGACACTCTGCGAATAGAAATATTAATGATGATTGGTTACGGTGATATGCGCAGAGTTGCAAACATTTTTAATGAATAACACCCAGATTTACCACCACTTTCTGTGGCAACTGTGTCTAAAATACATAGACAATTTCGTGAATATGGAGACGTTAAACAATTAGGCCTCATTTTTTTAATGAAAATGTTTTATTATCTTTTCAAGAAGATTCAACAGTTTTGAGATGTGTAAAATCCGAAAAAATGCATCAATGCATCAATATAAACTACAAGACGTACAAGAACAATTATTGATTGACGGTAATTCTGATAGAAGATTGCTATTTTGCGAGCAAATGCCGGATATGTTAAACAGAAATGTTATTTCTTCTGCAGATATTCTTTTTTCTGATGAATCAACATTTGTTCTAAATGGCGAGGTAAATAGGGCGGGTATTGTTGGTGAACATGTGGTGGGACCTATTTACATTGAAAATCTTAACGGGACTATATCTGGAAATTCTAAGACTTTAGCAGAGTTGTTTCCAAATCCATTGAACCTAATCTTCCCAACAAGACGGTGCACTACCCCACTATGGTCTTCCTGTATTCCGTATACGGAATTATTTAAGTGACACTTTTCCACACAGATGGAAGAAGAGGTTTTATAGAATGGCCAGCAAGATCACCAGATTTAACACCTCCAGACTTTTTCCTGTTTAAAACACAACCTGCAACCTGCAATTTAGATGAATTATCGTCCAATCTTTCAATTCTTTCTTCCTAATAGAGCGTCATCATCATAAACTTCATTCTTAGTTTAACGACCATTGTTAAAAATAATAGGTTATTCTAATGGTTACTAATTAAAGCAACCATCAAACACTATATAGATATTAGAAATAAACGTCTTAACGTTAACGTCACACTTAATTTCCCTGTTAAAATGCAGTACTGCACAGTGTTTATAGGTTTCAATTTCAAGTCGGCAAAGTTATAACTTGCAATAAAATTTAGAAAATGTTGATGCTGCCTTAAGTAAAATCACTCGACGTAATTAAACCGCATTTTCTTGCAAGAAAAAAACGTATTTTTTGAATAGCTACTACATGTAAATTTAGGATTTAATGTTATATCCGTTTCGTAAACTACTCATGATTAGCCGCGGTGATTAGACTTATTGAAGTAAGGTGTAAAAATTATTCTTTCACATCTTAAGCAGATGCTTTATTAAAAATTCAGCATTGTTGAAATAATTAACCCAGTTTTAAATGGAGGCTTTTCTAAGCTAAGCTAAGTTATTTGTGCTACACCATATTGTTTTCTACAATACCAAGACATTCTGTCGCATAACAATTAAATGTTTAAAGCAATTATACACGGAAAAAAGTAAATTATACTAATTAAATATTGATGTTTAATAGGTAATAATAATATCACTAATTACTACTATTTAAATTAATAATATCTTTGTTCTGACATTTACTTTATAATAATTATTAATTGAATGATCAAATTTATAGTTTATTTGTAAAAAAGTAGTATTACATATTGTAAAAATTACGATTTACTCGTTAAAAATGTAGGATTGAAGGATTGTAATAATTGATATATAAGTAAAACTTTAATGTTTATACTTTTGTAGGTAAAAATTTGTAGTCGAAAAGATAAAAAATGGAAAAGCAAAACACAAAATTTATAATTCAAAATAAAAAAATTTAATGTCTTTTCTGTCGCATAACAATTAAATGTTTAAAGCAATTATATATAACTCAGTATACTGAGTATAACATAAATGCAATTCTTTGATCGGCGCGCGGAGATTTTTGTCGACTATTTTTGCGACGTTGCCAAATTAACAACAAAAATCACAGAATTAGGGATTTTTGCGATATCAAGATTCCTAAAATTCACAGAATTTTCAAAAATCTGGACATCTTCGGCAAATCATTTTGCACTATTTAGCGATGTTGCCGAATTCCGGAGAGAAATAGATATAATAGATAAAATAAACAAATTTTGATTTAAAGTAGTTTAATATCTTTTATTTATACTGCTGGTATAAGGTCAGGTGTTGCATATTATATGTTAAGTTCTCATACATAACAAAAACTGGATTGTGTTTTAACATTTACATGCATTTTAACGGTTTTTGTAATTTGGTTATTTCACAAATTAATGGATTTTTAGTAACCATTCCCAAAACAGTTAACAGTTAACCTTATTTATAAAATGAAAATATTTTGTTTTCCTTTTCGTACAAAAAACATTTCGTCTTATAAATAGACATGTTAATTATAATTAACAAGTAAATATGTCAATAATGATTTTAAGGAAGTGTTAATTACGTTAATTACACACAATAAGAAAATTAGGCAATTAAGTGTTCGGATATTTTTTTAAATGGTAATTGTCTAGGTAACATTTTTGGGATAATTTGGTTGATAAATGATAAATTAGACAGGCACAAAAATTAAAGTGGATAATTTCTCAACAAAAAATGTTTAATTCGATAAAATTAACACAATTTTTTTTATGCACAAGCATATAAAATTTAAATATTCTTATTAGACAAATTTTGACAAATACTATTATGCAAAAGTATACTTTACTTATAAGTAAGATTAGAGATTTTCGGATTTGAAAGGTTTTTAGTTTTTTTAAATATTTTAAGAACCGCTTGTTTTTTTATGGAGAACATGAATTATTCTTATTATTATTATTTTAATTATTTTTAAGGTATTTTGTTTTTTCTATTGAATATTTTTTTTACATTTTATACATAGACATACAAATTTATTTTTGTATTTTTTTATGAATTATGTATTTCAACAAAAATTATTTCACCACATGAATCTTGTTGCTGTTAAAATGTCAAAATATTGCAATATAACACATGTGTTTTGTTTTATTGTTTTGGATGCTTCTTTATATATTTTTAGATTTTTTTTAGAATATTAAAAAGAAAAAAATATTTTTAGTTTTAGAATTTAAATTGTTTAAATGTTTTGTTTAAGGTAATTTAGAATTTTTAGATAAACAGTCTATCATATTAAAATTAAAAAAATATATTAATTATTTTTATTATTTAAGAAAAAAATAACACTACCACCAGTACAAAAAACTGCCCTACCTTAATCTCCAAAAAATGTTTAATTCTATAAAATTAAACACATTTATGCATAAGCATATTAAAATTAACATATTCCTATTAGTTAAATTTTGACAAAGCATTTAATGCTATTATACAAAAGTAAGTAAGTTTAGAGATTTTCGGTTTTGGAAGATTATTTTCAGTTTTTTTTAAATATTTTTAGATCCGCTTGTTTTTTTTCTGGAGAACATGAAAGTTAATTATTCTTATTATTATTATTTTAATTATTTTAAAGGTATCTTGTTTTTTATAGAATATTTCTTTTACATTTTATACAAGAAAAAAAATATTATTGTATTTTTTTATGAATAATGTATTTCAACAAAAATTATTTCACCACATGAATGTTGGTGTTACAATGTCAACATATTGTGTTTTGTTTAATTTTTTGATTTTTTTATATATTTTTAGATTTTTTTAGAATATTAAAAAGAAAAAAATCCTAATATTTTTTCCATATTTTAGATTTAGAATTTTAATCTTTTAAATGTTTTTTAAGGTAATTTAGAATTTTTTAGATAAACAGTCCATTATACAGTGTGACCCATTTGTTTTGCGACTCAACCCCGTAAAATCTTTATTTATTGTGCGATTTTAACCGGATTTGTTTTAAAGTGTAGATCTTGATAAACTTTATTTTTGAAGCTAAATATGCCATATTAGAACAAAATACAAGGCCTACTATGTCAGTTTTTAAGAGTAAATTTTTAAGAATTTATATTAGCGATTTTTTTAAACAAAATCTAAGCACGGCACTGGATTCACAACCCCGTAAAACAACCCTTTACTAAATTTTATTGAAAAATTTTAAGTAGAAAAATGCACAATAACTACAAAAAATTTTTCTGTCAAGTTAAAAAAAAACATTGAAATAAAATTAAACTTATAGTAACATGGTACTACTATTAATTTAATTTTATTTCAATGTTTTTTTTCATGGATAACTTGACAAAATAATTTTTTTTAGTTATTATTGTGCATTTTTCTATTTAAAATTTTTCAATCAAATTTAGTAAAGGGTCGTTTTAAGGGGTGGTGAATGCAGTGCCGTGCTTAGATTATGTTTAAAAAATCGCTAAATGAATTCTTAAAAATTTACTCTTAAAAACTGACATCGTAGGCCTTGTATTTTGTAAAAATATGGCGTTTTTTGCTTACAAAAATACAGTTTAAAACAAATCCGGTCAAAAACTCACAATAAATAAAGATTTTACAGGGATGAGTCGCAAACAAATGGGTCACACTGTATATATATATATATATATATATATATATATAAAATTAAAAAAATATATTATTTATTTTAAAACAAATAATTTTAAATAACACTACCACCAGTACATAAAACACTGCCCTACCTTAATGTCCACAAAATCCTCACTCAAAATCAAAACCTCAAAAAAAACCACAGCGTTCAAAAAAGAATCAGGAAATAAAACAAGAGCAGAAAAAACTCGAAGGCGCGAAGCAAGCTCTGCTTTCAGTCGACCGTCCGCGAATCTCTGAAACAACTGAAGGCGAAGAGACGGCCTTGCGCGACCTTGCACTATTACCACCGCCGATGGTCACTTGTCGAAGCGCCGAAGACTAGATTCTCTATGCTGTGGAAAAGAGGTAACAGTAAAAATTTGACGCGTTACTGCGGCCTACGCTGATTTGAAAAGGATACTGTATGGAGATAAGAGCGCCATTTCATCTTATACCGATATCAACCAACTGAGGTGGGGAGCTATTGTTTAAAAATCCCATTTAGTTTACTTCTTTCTGGTGTTTCTATCTTTCACCATGTCAATGTTATGTTTAGGAAATTTTTGTACTTTCCATCACCATTTAGATTTTTTTTATGTAAAATGGCTATTTTTGCTTGTACACACTGTCAGAAAATCAGATTTGTTAAAATGAGTTTGTAGTTTGTTAATTTTATTTTTCGTTGAAAAAGTACTTGTGATTTCAGGCAGTCAATCAAAACATTTCCCACTGACAATACGCATCAAGCTCAACTGACTTCAGCGTCTGCAACTTATGATTCTGCTTACTTTATTCTAATTCGTAACGTATTCCTAACAACTCTCCAGAGTGTTTATAATACATAACCAGAAATCTGTTATTATTGTTATTCGGATATCTTATACCTATCTCAGTTATTAGACATGGGACCCACATTAAATTTATATGAGTTTACAATGACATTATATAGACAAGTTCTATGCAATCAGAATTTAAATTGAAGTTTGCGAATAAAAGTTAGTTTTTAAGTGTGCCCCCCAGCCTCCTGCCCCCCCCCAAATTAAGATAATTTAAATTAAATTTGTACAATATTTAATTCACTGAAGTTTATCGACAAATCTCAAATTTTATTAAAAAATTTCAAGAATTGCAGGTTTTATACCATTTTAAATTTTTATTATTTCTTTTACAAAATTAAAAAAAAATAGAAATGGTATAAAATCTGTACTAATAGGTACTTGAATTTTTTTAATAAAATTTGAAATTTGTCGATAAACTTCAGTGAATTAAATATTGTACCACTTTAATTTAAATTATCTTAATTTGGGGGGCAGAAGGCTGGGGGAACACTTAAAAATTAACTTTTTTTCCCAAATTTCAATTTGAATTCTGATTGCGCAGAACTTGTCTATTATATATATATATATATATATAATGTCATTATAAACTCATATAAATTTGATGTGGATCCCATGTTTAATAACTGAGATATGGGTGTGCGAAGTGCGATATATTCGAAAAAAGATGCCATCACTGGTTTTCAAACTGAAATATACAGTGAAGTGGGTTAAAGTTACAAAATACATCAGTAAGTGTTGTAGTTGTAGGTACTGATAATAATATTGTACCAAATTTCTTTATAATTTGATGATTTCAGAATGGTGTGTTATTTAATTGTGTGTATATTATTTTTGTGTTCATTTATGTAGATATGTGTTAATTTTTTGTTTAGGAAATTGATTAATAAGGCAACATTTCTTATAAAAATTATTCTCATTTAAGTTCCCAATTTCCAACAACTACTTTTTATACTGGGTCTACAAAAAGGTTTGTTGAATTATTGATATAGGATTTTGTTATTAAATTTACAAAGTGTTTGTTATAATTACAAACTATTTATTTAATTAGTTAACAGATTACGTGGACCTGGATATGTGGACCTGGATTAACATAAAATCTGGGGTTGAAGATAAAAAAATCTTGGATCGTTACAAGCCAAGACAATCATTGGTTTACAAATCAAAATATAATGGTACTGAACTCATCCGAAGCCTTTAATACTTAAAGACTTTGGTTTGATAGTGTAGCCTCTGCCACTGCATTGTCCAAAAAAATTAGGTTATATTAAATTAATGGTAGCATGGTCTATAACAAATGATAAATATCAAAAAGTCTATCTTTATGCGTAGCTTTAATTAAAATATAATGGCAGATTGCTATCTGCGGTCTTAATGCAACTACTAATAGTCTATTAGTAATAGAGCCTTAATTTTATGTTAAAATCATTGAGACCAAATTGTACTGTTCTCAGCAATTAATCTTTTGATTGCAACCTAGTTTTTCAAATTATTTATAATCTTGATCTGCATATACTTACAGGGTGTCTATTTAAAAACGAGCAATGCTTTACAAGTCTGTTAGGAAGGTGTTGAATTAAAATGCATATTACACAAGAACTTGGCGATGATAATGCAGACAGAATTTTGTAAAATCATGACCAATGAAATAACAAATCAGATCAAAATACTAAAAAACATTTCATTCAGCGATGAGTGTACTTTTTATCCATGTGGAAAGGATAACAAACCAAATTTTCGTTATTAGAGTAATGAAAATCCTTATCTCATCAGAGAAAATCATACCCAGTATGATAAAAAACTTAATGTCTGGGCAGGAATTTTGGGAGATTGTATTATTTGAATGGTCAAATTTATTTTGAAATGTTAGATGAAACAATACAGCCACTAATAATAAATGAACTAGAAAATAAAAAAGAGGATGATGAAAATTTATTTTATTTTCAACAAGATGGGGCACCACCTAATTATGTAGTAGATGTTAGGGCTTGGCTGGATCAAAATTATCCAGAACCTTGAATTGGTAGGAGAGGACCAATAGAACGGTCTCCCAGATCTCCACATCTGACACCATTAAACTTTTTTTATGGGTTCGCTTAAGATCTGTGGTCTACAAAATTTAGCCTCATTCAATAAAGATCTGCGACAACGAATAGTTTAAGAATGCTGAGCTATTCCACGACAAACATTTCAAAATGTTCAAAGGAAATTTGAGAACCATTTTAAGCATTTAATTTAAAAAGCTAAAAATTAGTGTTTTGATTATTGTTGAACAATTTGTTTATTTATGCTTTTTTAGTTAAATGTACTTTAAAATTATTGTGTGTTCTTCAGAAGATTAAAATTAAATTTTAATATTTTGCAAGCATTGTTAAATCATTAAACATTCCAATTAAATACTTGTTAATATATTAAAAAGTTCGTTAAAATCGCTTGTAACCCGTTAATAAAGAATTAAATTAAAATTAAATTAAATTAATATCCTCAAACATCTATTTATTGAATGCATATTAATTCCAGAGGTCTACATAATTAAAATTAAACCAAATAAAACAAATATTTAATTTAATGAAAAGAAACCTTATAATAATCTGCTTATAATATTATAAGTGGTTAAATAGGTCTAAATGGCTTTTTAGCTTTATTTGCGCTATGGTGCGTTCCAAAAAACCGCTCGCAAAGTGCTTATTATAAATCTATTAGTACATTTAAGGTGTCTGCAGGGTATAATCTAATTCAATTTAACGTTTCATCATGTCCAAAGATACAGAGTCTTCATTAAATATTTGATGGAAGTTTTTATTTTATTTTTAGTTGAGAGATTAACATGGGTAGGTTGAGAAGTTTTACATTACTCAGAACACCTGCAGTTTGTTGTTAAAGCGTAATAATTGCACAATTACTGATAAATGCTTCTGTGAAAAATAATACAAGGTGTCCCAGAACTTGCTCTACAGAGAAAATAAAACGGGCCAAAAATCATGACAAACATAGTTAAAAATTAAAAGAATCTAACGCAAAGGATATGCGAGATAAGAATAAAAAATGGTAGCCAATCTCAATACATGGCCATAGGGAATTCTTTAAATTGCTAGGATACTTAGGATGCATTGTTGATATTATAATATGTAAAATATTTGGTCGACTGGAATCCACTTCAATGTGACATTGCTGTCAATTTTTGCTCCTGGGTCAGAATTTCTCAAACGGGCCACCTGAATTAGGTCAAAATTAGTTTTTGTTTGTAGATACATTTTTTTGATAGTATTTTACATCACTAACACAAATCCTAAAGGATTTTGTAAAAAAAAAATTTTCAATTGACATATTCATGATATTAAAAGTCAAAGTTTTTAATAATTAAAAAATAAAAAAATTCATTATGGCTGAACTAATTATCCGATTCCAACGATATAACTAGCGTTGGAATCTTGTTTTGACATAGATTCTTTGTTATTTTTTTCAATTGTCCTATTTTCATTTAGGTCGATTTTTTTTTGTTTTTTTTATACCAAATTCGGAAATAATTGCCTTCTGCGCCAGCTATCGACTCGAGAAAAAAAACACATATACTCCAATCATTTCTCGAAATTATGCTGCTGAGAAAAAAAATGGCCCGCAGGTTGACAAAAAGTTATTCGTCCTTTTGTGGCCGCGCGCGGTGTCAGCTCACGCTCCGAACCGTGTACGCTGTACGCGCTTGTGACGCGACGTCTTACGGTGGTCTGGAACCTGCGGGCCATTTTTTTTCTCAGCAGCATAATTTCGAAAAATGATTGGAGTATATGTGTTTTTTTTTTCGAGTCGATAGCTGGCGCAGAAGCCAATTATTTCCGAATTTGTTATAAAAAAAACAAAAAAAAATCGACCTAAATGAAAATTGTACAATTGAAAAAAATAACAAAGAATCTATGTCAAAACAAGATTCCAACGCTAGTTAAATCGTTGGAATCGGATAATTAGTTTAGCCATAATGATTTTTTTTTATTTTTTAATTACTAAAAACTTTTACTTTTAATATCATGAATATGTCAATTGAAAATTTTTTTTTTACAAAATCCTTTAGGATTTGTGTTAGTGATGTAAAATACTATCGAAAAAATGTATCTACAATCAAAAACTAATTTTGACCTAATTCAGGTGGCCCGTTTGAGAAATTCTGACCCTCCTGTCATTATTAATCATTTTAAGTTTTCCTCCTCTGATTATGCCGGAATGATGATTATTTATGAGAAGTATGTGCGCAATGATAGAGAGGCAGCACGAGTTTTTTCCCAGCGCTTTGCCGATCGTCTCCTGGACTGTAAAGTTGTTCTGCGTTGTAACGAAATTTAAGGTGCTCCTTAACTTATTAGAACAGCGGGAAACAAAGAAGCTATTTTCTATGCCCATGATGCAAATAATAGTAGGAAGAGCATAATGGAAGTTGCACGCAAATTTTCCGTTCACACTTCAGCGGGTTATAAAGGACGTTCATTTTACGCTAGTGCAGCACCTGCAGCCGGAATATAGTCGCTTTTTTGTTCTCATTCGATTACACTATTACAGAGAATTTTTAAATTTGGCATTTCCATTGCTATCTTTTTTCTAAAAAATGAATGCAATGTTGTTTTAGTTGTGCTAACTGATAACTGAATAATATGGACACATCGTGTTGACAAATTTGTAAAAAAAATCAGGAAAATCAACTTGTCCAAAAATTTATTTTAAGTAAAAACATATATATAAATTTAATCAACTTCAAGCTTTTTGAATGTTCCCTCCACACCAAAAAAGTCACTGGCGTTTTTTGGTTTTCCAGCTCTTTTTTTCTCGTCAACCTTCTGGCTATCTTCAAAGTTGTAAAAATCTTTGTTTTCGAGGTAACTTTTCCTTTCTTTTTCTGAAATTATATTTGTAATTTAGTAACCAAGTCAAACAAAACAGGTCCACAAAGTTTAGCAGGCCAAAATATGTTAGAAAATACTAGTATTTTGGCTGTAATTGTAGACCTAAATTATATGTTAAACCTTAAACCTTTAAGAGACTGTATTGTTTCATTTTCACCCCCGTATTCTTTTGGCATACATTCTATGGGTACTGTTTTGTAGAATTCAACAAGATCACTGTGCAAACAAAACTAAAAATACAATAAGCACAGCTAAGAATAAATATCAAAATTAAATTTTAAACATACCATGCTCAATAGTTCTTTATTCATGAAAGGTTTTATCAAAGCCATAACCTTGTCCATAAATGATACCACGTTAATGTAATGTAGTCCCCTTATTCTTATTGGCATGGCTTCCTAGAAGAATCAAATAAAAAATATTTAAACAACATATAATTCATACCTGCAGATAAAACATAAACTTTTTCATAACAATAATGTTTAATTTTGTTAAATGACCAAAAACCATTCCATCCATGTCGACCACAATGACAACTCCTTCACTTGTTCCCTGAGTGTTAAGATGTCTTATAACATTCATATCGAAATTTCTTATCTGATGGGCAAAGACAAATTTATCTGGATCGCAATCAATGAGTTTCATTAATATTACTATGTATCCCTCAGGGGTCTTTTTTGGGAGCACTGTCATCAGCCTAAACTTATTAATTATTAGGTACTCAAAACAGTTCTTGCCGGTTTAACCGGCTCAGAATATTTACCCTATTTCTTGGGAGTCCAAAACCGATAGATCATTTCTATTTCCAAAAATATCTTCACATAACGTTTTGACTGTGAAATAATTGTCTATTGTAATTTTGGCTTGCTCATTGCTATACATGCAGCTGTGTAGGAACAGGATAACTTGAAGTTCTGAAAAATTATTAGATTATACACCAACACCAACACTTAAGAGTTCAGTACCTGTTACTTTGGGAAGATGCGCCTGCATATCAATCCATTCCATCAATTTTTTTACATCCTCCTTCTTCAGTTTCGGGTCCTTCTTGTATTCTTCCTCGACACAGGCTGGTGTGAAAGTCATTCTGCAAAACAACGATGATCTGATTATTTCTTTCAATTTGCTGCAAAATAACCTTGATTATTTAATGACTGGAAGCTTCACTGATCTCTATTCAAATGCAATCACTCACATAAAAATTGCCCAGAACAATAAACGTTATGACAAAGTCCGATAGGGTAGACAAGCGCACAGTGATCCAATTTGTTATTTTAATATTCCTTATTGAATTCTTTCAATTAAGTAATCAAAAAGGTCAAATGGATAAGTATACACCACTAATAAAAAAATACCCAAAGAACATACCTGTGCACAAGCAAAAGTCTAACAAAGTTTCATACGAAACTACACAATTGACTTAAAATTGCAAAACTTTTATGTAAAAAACCTCAGTTTACACGCATATCAAGTGTGCGAAGCTTTGTTATTAATGCAGCAACAGGTAGTGGTTACTACACTGAAATTATTGTAGTTAAATCCACGACCTTCCATGCTAAATACTATTTGTTAGGTAATGCAAATGACATAGCAGCTATAATAATTTGTTTATTTTTACCTAAATGTTCCTTGCTATTAATTAGGCATCTAAAGAAAATAATTTAGATTACATAGTTCATTGATAGGCCGCCTATTATAGGCGTAATCTTCTATAACAAGGTTTTGTAGCAAAATATTCTCAAAACAACATCATTTCAACTAGATCGATAGATAACTGATGGATGGTCGTTCTAAGGAATGTATCGGCAACATTGTACATCATCTGTATCACGAATGACTGTGTCCCCTGCATCATACAGTCAGTCATGCGTATCCATTCATGTGTTCTATCGGAGCATTTTGCATATTCCCAACATTATTTATAACCAGAATCATTCGTGTAGTTATGTCAGGTTTGAAATATAGGTTTCGCTTATTGGGACAGGTATTTTAAATTTTTTAGCGTAAAAGATCGATAGATATCAGTGACGTAGTTACTACTTGTAAAACTATATAGGTAATATCCATTTTAATTGGGCATTTTATGTTTTTAGTTCTTTCCCTTTTCTACAAACAACTTCTTGAAAGTTAAAAAAATGTTAGAAAAATTCCCCCCCTGATAGCAAAATTTGATTTTAAGAATCTTCTGAGTAGATATGACCCGGAATAATGGAATATTCTTAGAACCCTCCCTTATTGCTAAGAATAGATATTCTTAGGGAAACATTCAAACCCTTTTAATGATGCAATTAGATTAAAAGCTTCTTAAAACCTTCCTAAAAAGCAGTGGCGGCTGGTGGATTTTAAGTATACCAATATCTCAGTTATTAGACATGGGACCCACACCAAATTTATAATAGTTTATATTGACATTAAATAAACAAGTTCGGCGCAAACAGAATTTAAATTGAAGTTTGCGAAAAAAAGTTAGTTTTTCCTGTCGCCTACCCTGCCTCCAGGCCCCCCTATTTGAGATAATTCAAATTAAAGTGGTGCAATTTATTATCTACTATAATTTATCGACAAATTTAAAATTTTATTTAAAAAATCCAAATATTACAGTTTTTATACCATTTTAAATATTTTTTTATTTTAATAAAATAAATAATAAAAATTTAAAATCGAATAAAATCTGTAATATTTGGATTTTTTGAATAAAATTTTAAATTTGTCGATAAATTATAGTAGATAATAAATTGCACCACTTTAATTTGAATTATCTCAAATAGGGGGGCCTGGAGGCAGGGTAGGCGACAGGAAAAACTAACTTTTTTTCGCAAACTTCAATTTAAATTCTGTTTGCGCCGAACTTGTTTATTTAATGTCAATATAAACTATTATAAATTTGGTGTGGGTCCCATGTCTAATAACTGAGATATTGGTATACTTAAAATCCACCAGCCGCCACTGCTAAAAAGCATCCTAAGAACATTTTAAGAATACGTTTTTGGAATGTTCTTAGAAGGTTTCTTATGGAGCTTTTAGGAAGCTTTTGAGAATATTTCCAAATATGTCAGATACCCATGTTCTAATATGTTGTATTCTACATTCGTAAAATTCTCCAGGAGACGACAAATGCGCCTCACTGTCATAATATGACAGTGAAATGTATTTGTCGTCCCCTTAAAAAAATTTGCGATATATTAATATATATTTATTTAAAAATATTAAATAAACAATTTGACCTCTAAACCATAAGTTGTATGACATTATTTCATAAAAAGTAAAATTGGAAAATTTTGTGGGATAAGTCAGATTAGATTGAAGTTGAAGATAGTTAGGATTATTATACATAAAAATGTTAATTCAGAAATAACAAATCGGTATACAAATTAATAAATATTTATTTTTAACATAAAATAAAATACCTATAGTAAAAGTATTTTTGTTATCGAATATTGTTTTAATTTGGCAAATAACTACAAAAAAATATTTTGGATTGTGTTTTTTACTTAGTATTTAGTACTAATTACTAATTAGGTACAAGTATACGTATAGTTTATGGTATATTTTACTATTATATAGGTAACTGAACTAAATATGCTTAACAGGAATATTCCTAAATGAACTTTCTATAGCAATTACTTTCTAAACATTCTAAGCATATGTTTAGAGTAGACTAATTTTTACCACTAAAACTTTGCACCTTCTAATTAGAACCTGCCCATTGATTGATTTGATTATAGCATGATTCTAAGAATATTCTCACTGAAAGGTTTAAAAAACATTCTTAGAATAAAGTGTGCTATCAGGACCAACATCAAAACAAAGTACTTTTTGCTAACGATGTTGGCATCTTCAGAAGCGAAGTGTAACTGAGTTTGACCAAAAATTTACATATTTTATGCCAATCATTTCCCAACACGATAGCACAAAAATTGCATGAAAATAAAGACTTAACCCTACTTAAGTAGAGTTACTTTTGGCCATCTTCGTTTGCAATGAAGTTTGGTCGAAAATTGGCAAAGCGTTTGTAATGCAGATTAATAGAAACTTGGCAAATAATTGATCAGCATGAAAAAAGAATCAGTTTACTATGCGCCAAAGCGAGATATAGGTCGTAAAAAGTAAATTAATAATTTAAGACCTTCGTGTGTTAAGTTTTAAACGGCTTTAAATTTTGAGTAAGTAATTAAGGTTATGTATTCAAGTTTTTTAATAAATAATTCAATTATTATACAATTTCTTACTTTTCAAAGATGGTTATTCCCCCTTATTTTGAAGTAATATAAATTTACATTGGTAGTTCTATATTATGTGCCTATAGGTACTTATTTTTTTTCATTGTTACAGATTTTCATCTCGTTGCATGAAGTTGCAGTGAAGAAAAAGAACTGCCTTTTTCTAGGTAAATAGTGTTTATGCGTACAAGGCTTTTACTATAAGCAGGACAATAAAAAATTAATTTTCTACCTATTATGTCACAGAGGAAAAATTATTATTGGGTTTAAAGAAATATATTTCTTTAAACCCAATAATAATTTTTCCTATATATAGTGCCTGAAGTAAGAAAGGTTATTGTAATTTTTGCTTTGAATTTTAATATTGATTTCTTTTTTTATTTTAGAAGTTCTTCATAACATATAAAGTTACCAAACAAAAACAATTTTATCGTAATTCTGTTTGTCTCATAAATTATGAGTCATAATATTATATATATTATATATTATATATTATATATATTTATATTATAACACTTATAAAGGTATTTTTTTCTAGAGAGTTTACATGAACACAAGAAATTGTCTCCTTCTGGAGATTAGAGTTTTAGGGCTCCTTTGACGTTGCCTTGAAAAACGCCAGAAATCAAAGAAAAGCCTTATTTTACCAAACAAATTAAAAACTTTTTTTTTCAAGCGGCCATGATATACAACCTTATATGCCTGTATAGAGATAGTTGAAGTGCGTCTTTTTCATTAGCGGCAGACAAAAAACTCAAAAAAGCCTAGGGATAGAAGTAAATCCATAGGTGTCTCAATAGACGTCAAATAATAAAATTAATTTAGAATTTCATACAAAGCAATTACGTTGTATTAATCATATTAATTATAATCGCACGGAATATTTAGTGATTATTTATTAAATTTTAATTGAACGAAATAAAGAACAACTAGTTTATTAGTATAATATTATGATGATAGACGAGTTGCCAATGTCGGAACTCCAAACAAATGTCAGTACGTCAAAATTAATTCAAGCGCAGCATTTTGACAGAGCAGGGTTTATTTTTAGTTTAGGATATTTATCGGCATTGTAAGTAAGGTTTATAAGTTTTTTTAGTTTTTATCAATAATTTCTAATACTTTTAGCCAAAATTTTATACCACATGAGTTAAGAGTAAATAAAATAATTCCATTGCTTATCCTATTTATATTACGCCCATGAAAAAAAATTGTATATGTTATTTGGAGTAGAAGCTCTTTTTGTGCTTCGTACAGTTGCCTACATCAGCTACGCTTCGGCCGTCAATCTCTGTACTCACCACAAAAAGAGTCGCTTCTACTCCTTATGACATAATCTACTATTCTTAGGAACATTTTTTTCCCATTTTTTTTTAAATATTTTTTTGTTAGATATAATTAAAAACAAAATGTTTTAACTGTTTTCTGTGCCTGTATTTGTAATATAGATATATATATATATATTTACCCAATTTTCAAATACCTACTCTCAAAAAAATTTATAGATTTTAATGTAAACGAGAAAAAGCTTTTTTAGTAATATTCTTTCAAATTTAATTGCTCTGGATTTATTCAAATATTTACCAATATCATGTCTGTGATCATGTCATTGGTCAATTTTTAAAAAGTTTAGTAATATCTGCCCAAATAACATCAAAAATTTGTCATCGTTTTTCCATGCCCAAACATTAATAAAATTAAACCAACGATAACCTACCTAACTTAATCCAAACTGATTTTGCATATTATTGGGCACAATTCGATCTTTTATTTTTGGCCATCGCGATTGCACAAAGCTTGACGTTTCCCTAAAAAATGATACGCCCCTGGAAGAAGGCAACACCGCAATTTCAATCTGTTCATAATCGAAAGATTTGCACCTGCAACAGGAGAACAAGGACGGAAAAAAGCTCAAAGAAGCAAAAGAGAAATGGAATCTGTAACGGAACCAACATGAAAACGACTGATGTGGTCAAAATGCATTAGCAACGACCAATATTAATATAATCGAAATTCTATCGACTGCTTGCCTTCGATTTAACTTAATAAAGATTGTGTTGTGCTACAATGCACTTGTGGTGTCGGTTTCTAAATGAATTGCGAGTTTAAACATCGGAACTGATTTTTTTCGATTAACTTAAATTGATAGTTACTACAACATCGGTTTTATATTATTGTATAGCTCCAGCTCATTCATCGAATTTAGTGCCTCCTCACCCACCATATTCTCCTGATTTGGCCCCTTCAGACTTATTCCTTCTTCCAAACCTGAAAAAATGAATCGGTGGAAAAACATTTGGATCAAATCAGGATGCAATCGATGAAACAAATGCTCATTTTGAGGAGTTGGAATATGTACATCAAGAGTTGTCTTGTTCTTAGTCATTTACCTTACTTTTTAAGGTGTACTTTTCTGTAAGATATTGGCATGTATTTCTCTAATGTGTATTGTGATATGTATCTTGTTTTTGAAGAATGCTTATAAAATGCAAGAGTCGTTTAGTATTTAGTATTTCTTTGTTTTTTCTTCATCTATCTAAGTACTCAATTTATTTTGAAACTTTCTAATATTGTTGTTTGTTGTTACGATGATTAAAAATTCAAATTATCTTCTTCTAATCCACTAGGTCTCACAACGATAATTCAAAAGACATAGACACGCAAAGTTGTACCAAGACAAATGGCTAATTTTTTGCATGTTTCAGGTAATGTAAGTAAATCTAAACACTGCCTTTAATGTGGTGGGTATTTCAAGTTAATAAATTTGCGTCGTCAGCACATCATTTGGTACTTAATAAAGGACCTCTAGGCAATAAATTAAACGTATTACCATTACTGTGCTGCGCATGTAAATAATCCGAAAGAATCGAAAAAATACTAAAAGGGACGTGTAGTTAAATTGTCAGCAACACTGAAACAACTATAAATTCAGTCCGTATGCAGTACGAAGACGTCGAAACAAGGAATTAGAGCACAGTAGAAAAAGTTGGATTTGCACATTGTTGGGTCAATATGACCCCAAGTATGAAACGTTGTACAGTTGAACCTTAAACATCAAGCATGCTTGTTTACAAAACATTCGTACTATATTATAATTATATTTGAAATAATATTACTAAAAAAGCTTTTTCTCGTTTAAATTAAAATCTATTAATTTTTTGGAGAGTATTTAAAAATAAAACGATTTATATATGGTTGATTCTACAAAAGTTGGACAACTTGATGTCATCAGTCAATAGAGCAGGTATTTTAAAATTTTTTGTAAATATTTTAGTATATTACAAAAAATCCAGGTATTTTTAACTTGTCCACCCAATTTTAATGTATTTTTCAAAAGCACGTTTGTAGAAAAACATAATAAATATTCAAAACATCAGTACCTTGGCGTGTCACAACTCCTGAATCAAATATTTGAGTGATTTTATTTTAAAATATATTTAATTTATCTTAAATTTTTCAATTTTACTTCAAACTCTTTGTACTCACTTTTATCCGTCAGTTCTGTGTCCAATATTAAAATTCAAAATTCCTGCGAAATATTGAAGTTTAAACGTCAAGTACTCGTTTTAACTCAAGTGTTGGTAAAAAAATTACCTACAGAGCCCGCCCTTTGCATGAACTATAATGAAAACAAGGCAAGCGGCGAAGTTTTGTGAATGCACGTATAGTTCCAGTCAAAATTTCAGTACTGTGGTGAGTACCTAGTTATTTTCTTACGTATATATATTTCATTGTAATTTATATAAGGCCATATGTGATTTGTTGATAAGTAGCATCCACTTATAAAAAATATCAGTAAAATACTTAATTCCGAATTATAATCTCAAATTTGTATCCCATTCATCAGTACTGTGTCGTCAGTTCCATGTTCGATGTTTCGGTTATCTTTTTTTCGCAAACTTCAATTTAAATTCTGCCTGCGCAGAACTTGTTTATTTAATGTCATTATAAACTCATATAAATTTGGTGTGGGTCCCATATCTAATAATTGAGATATCGGTATACCCAAAATCCACCAGCCGCCACTGATGTGTGGAATTATTTGATTTTTAGATATTTAATGTATAATATTCTCAAAGTTGCAATAAATCTTTTCCAATAGATTATCAATTTAATTAGTACCTTGGTATACTCGTCACTTCCCTTGCATTCAAATTTAGAAAACACAGATAGGTATTTCAGAAACTGTTTGAAAAAGTGACTGGCCCGGTCTGGAACAGTATATTTATCATTGACTTCACTCAATGATATTAAATATATTTAAATTTTATTATATCGATTATCTATGTTCTCATAACAAAATACTGTTTAATTTTCTTCAAAAAACTATATAAACAAAATGAGGTCAAAAGTTGCCCAACTTTTGTAGAATCACCCATATTACAAATACAGGCGCAGAAAACAATTTAAAAAAATGTATTTAATTTTTTTAATAATTATTGTAATAAAAAATACCTAAATAAAAAAATATTGTAAAAAAAAATATTGTTTTTAAGAAAAGTTTTTTAATTTGATTGGTACGTTGCTTGACGTTGACGTTGTTCAAGGCCACGTCAAAGGACCTCTGAAACTTTATAGGAGGAGGAAATCTCTCGTGTTCATGTAAACTCCCTAGAAAACATACTTATATACGTGTTATAATATTATTAAACAAATAGAGTTACGATAAGGATATCAAGAATTATGTTTTATTATACATTAAGAACTTATTGTAAAATTGTGATTGGTAACTTTATATTTTATGAAGAACTTCTAAAATAAAAAAAAATCATTATTAAAATTTAGGGCAAAAATTACAATTACCTTACTCACTTCAGGAACTATAGTGCCCATATATATTTCTTTAAACCCAATAAATCCTCTTTTCCCGTTATGAAATCTAGGTAGAAAATTTATTTTTAAATTGTCCTGCTTGTAGTAAAATAAAAGCCTTGTACGCATAAACACTATTTCCCAGCAAACATGGTGACGTCATAATCACGGCATTTTTTGGTCACAAGTTACGTCATATTCACCCTTAACATCACGTCAAAATCACGTCTTTAAAACGGGCAAATGTCACAGGCCGTTGACGTCATATTAGGACGTACAAATAACGTCATTTGAAGACGTCTATATGCCGTAAGTACTGACGTCTTAAAGACGTACAAGATTTGTCATTTATTGTAATAAATAAAACAAGGAAATATATTATAAATGTCATATATTATAAAATATAAATAAATAAATAAAATATAAATTCTAAATAACAAACTTAATAGAGTAGACCTATCCCATAAATCGAACATTATGGATAGCTCACCATTTTTTAATGCCTTGTCGTATTTGCACTGTTGTTTATAAGGTGGCCAGTAAACTTCTTTTTTGCGAGGAGTTGGCCACTTTGTATTGATAGCGGAAATTCCCCCGTCAACACGTTCGTCGTGTGCAAACTCAACTACGGCGTACATCTTTTAAATACCTAGTATAGATATAGGTAAATAAATTAAGAATGATTTAATAATTATGTAAAACCTACCTATTGATCCACAGTTACTGCACTTAATTGTAGATTTGCACAACAGTTATTAAGTAACTTAATTTAACCGAATAACAGAATAGACGCCACCGCGGTAATGCACCGTTGCAAAGCATGGACGGTTAGAAATGATCTTTATCTCTGGAAATGATCAAGCAATCGCAGCCTGCCACTAAAGTCAGCTGATCTCACAGTGGTCAGCTGACTGTAAATCACAGTCTGTGATTGGTGGTATCGAGAACGGCGTTCTTTACTTCCCGCCATGTATCGACACTTCACAAGTTCCACGAATTTTTGTCTGTGTTTTTATTCGGAATAATATAAATACCTATATTGGTATTGGCAGCAATGAAATTGTAAAACTAAATTAAGAATTAAAAAATATTTTGTTTAAAATAGTATTTCGTTATTGTCCTGTAGGATAATTATTTGTTCATAGACGGATTTGCGTGTCATCGATGATAGGGATTTTTTTTTTCTGATTAAAAAATAAGTTTTGATCTACAAAAAAATTGGGTGTTCAAAAATTAGGTAGTACGTTCTATACCTACTACGTATTATTATATATTTATTACGTGATATAAAATCACCTATTGAAAACGTCAGAAAGACGCAACATAAAAACTAAATGACGTCGGAAATGTGACGTCATAAACCCGTCTGTTATTGGTCATGTGACGTCGCCGACGAAAGGTGACCTTAAAATGTCGTCCTAATGACGTAACCTTGCTAGCTGGGTTACCTAGAAAAAGGCTGCCTTTTAAAGGCAGTTCATTTTCTTCACTGCAACTTCATGCAACGAGATGAAAATCTGTAACAATTAACAAAAAAAGTACATAAAATAAAACTACCAATGTTAATTTATATTACTTTAAAATTAACGATTGAATAACAATCTTCTAATTGTAAAATAATTGAATTGAAAAAACTTGAAAACATAACCTATAATATAATTACTTATTCCAAATTAAATCCGTTTAAAACTTAACACACGTTTAGTTAGTGCACGGATGATTATATTTTTTGTAATAACTTTCGCACAAGCACTTTTTTACGCTTTTTTGTAGAGAAGGTCTTGAAATATTAATTTACTGCAACTCGCTATTGCGCGTAGTAAATTGATTCTTTTTTATGCTGATCAATTTATTTTTCCAAATAAACCCCAATAAATGTAAAATATCGTACACCAATCTTGGTTGGGAAAAAGTTGACTAATTTCTTTCCCAAACCATGGTTCACTGGGTTAAAAACAATGGTTAACTGAGGTATAACAAATAACTTATCTTTCGTACTATTAAAATTTCAATTTATGTAACAAATAAGCAATTACTTGTAACAAATATTTTTCGTGTTCGTCGACTCGTAGAAAATTGCTTGAATACATTAACATATGTACAATAAACGTACGCGTGTATATAGAGAAGCAAAAGATGTAAACTAACAAATATCTTTTACACAACGGAAACCGCCGTGGCCAACTGCGTTAATAATCGACCTCATTATTTACCGGTGCGAGATGAAGCTCACCCTGCTGTAGAAAAAAAAGTTCACCAATTTAAATTTTAATCCCGAGATTTATAGCGTAGTGTGCCGCGCCGTAAATTCCAATTTTATAATGCATAGATGTCGAGTGAATTCGCTTCCTTACGAGCTGATTACTTTATGATATAGTGGGTTTGTTAATTTAGAGTTCGAACTGCAACGTTATCAGCCACGCATTGCCCATCAGAGTTCAAACTCTTGCTGTTTTATAAGTGAATAATTAAACAAACTAATTATCGGACATATAAATAAATTTATGTGTATGTGCAGAATTGTAAATTCCACGTTGTCGTTTGTCTTTAGTGCATTCATTAATTTATTCCCCAATTAAGAGGCAGAATTACATCCTGCTATAGGAGGTTGTTATAATTAATAAAGGCAAGTGTGGTGCTACTTCCTGAATACCTGAATCAGAAATCTTTCTCATGTTTTTATGGTATTATAAAATTCACTGTTTATGAGAATGCATTTTTGCACATAACACTGTACAACACCAAAAATCAAACCGCACCGGACTATTTTTTTCTGAAAATATACCTATCCAATAGTAAAACCCTCGCTGGCCGTTTGTATTTTCTAGCTTCATATACCCCAATTTAGACTTATTAATCGATTTTTTTCGCATATATTCGATTTATATCATCAAGATTTTTTGTAGAAATGTAGTTACTGAACAAATAAACCCATTTTATGAACAACCTATATCCCAAATATTCGAAAAATTATTTTTTTTTTCAATTTTTCGATAATATTTAAAATTTCTTGCTACTTCTTCTGGCAAAAATGTTGTAAAGTAAGTATACTAAAAGAAGTAATTTATAAAATACGCACACAAAACTGAACTTTAAGTTTACTTATTTGCTGGAAAACAATTTTTAAACAAGATTTTCCAAAATATTGATCTTTTCATACTCAACACCAATTTTTTTGCCGAAATCTTTGGAAAATCTGTAGGAAAAAATTGAATAGATAAAATAGAATTGTAGAAAAGTACAGAGAGTTTAATTTTTTATTTTTTATTAATTTTATTATTAAAAAACTTTTTTATATCAAAACATTGAGTAATCTGATTCATTGCTGGAAAATTTCATCCTTTCCACTTCTTCTCCTTTATTTTCTTGTTCTTCATTTTCATTTTTTGATTCATCATTAGAGAATTCCATCCCTTCATTTCATATATTTTTTATATTCATTTCATTTCAGGCGTTTTAAATGGTCCTGATATTCGGAAATTGGTAAAGTATGAAGACTTTGACAAAGAGAAATCATCATTGGACTTTTAGGCAAACATCGTTCTCCCAATTATGAAGATGCGACGAATGTTGGATGTTTTTTCCAAAATTGGAATCAATATGTCGCTAAAAATTCATTTCCCTCATCGCCATTTGGACTACTTCAGTCGACAGTTATCGACACAATCATCAAACTGCGATGCCATTTGAGTCCAGATAAAGAGGAAAACGAGCTCCAGATGCCATACTAGCCGAAACATTTTGGTGAAGAAAACATATTTTTGACTACGATCAGGAAGACAATGAAAATGAGGAACAAGAAAATAAAGGAGAAGAAGTGGAAGGGATGAAATTCTCCAGTGATGAATCAAAAAATGAAAATGAAGAGCAAGGAAATAAAGGAGAAGAAGTGGAAGGGATGAATCAGATTACTCAATGTTTTGTTAAAAAGCAGTTTTTTAATAATAAAATTAATACAAAATAAAAAATCAAACTCTCTGTACTTTTCTACAATTCTATTTTATCTATTAGATTTTTTCCTACAGATTTTTCGGCAAAATATTTGGTGTTGAGTGTGAAAAGATGAATATTTTGGAAAATCTTGTTTAAACATTATTTTCCAGCAAATAAGCAAACTTAAAGTTCAGTTTTGTGTGCGTATATAAATTACTTCTTTTAGTATACTTTACAACATTTTTGCCAGAAGAAGTAGCAAGAAATATTATCAAAAAAATTAAAAAAAAAAAATATTTTCGAATATTTGGTCCCAAAAATTGGGTTTTTGGGATAAAGGTTGTTCACAAAATGGGTTTATTTGTGCAGTACTGCAGTATCTACATTTCTACAAAAAATCTTGACGATATAAGTCGAATATATCCGAAAAAAATCGATTTATCTAAAATTGGGGTATATAAAGCTCGAAAATACAAACGGCCATAAAAAAAAATTCGAGCTAACTTTTACAAACCCACTGGGTTTAACCCAGCGAGGGTTTTGCTATTGGATAGGTATATTTTCAGAAAAAAATGGTCCGGTGCGGTTTGATTTATTAAAACCAAAGTCATTTTTATTAAAACAAGAAAATGACACTTCTTTCTCGCGTTCAAATTAGCAATATTTTTGGGTCAATTATTAACAAAACTGTTAACATAAATTTATTTTTTATATTTTTATATAAATGATATATTTTTGAAATCAGAAGAAAAATCTCTATTCAAATTACAAAAATATACAGGGGGTTCCATTGAAAAAAACAATATCATTATGCTATTTTTATAAATTTTCCAATGTTTTTTGTTTTGTTATTTTCATCAAAATAATAACTTTTTGATGCCATGCAAGCTGGTTTTTGAGTTTTTTTGATATCACTTAAAATGAAGATTTTATAGGGGTGTCCCATTTATACGAAAACACCCTGTATATTTCGTATGAACCAATACTGGGCACATAAATGAATACACAGTAAAAAATATTTGTTAATTTTAACCAAATATTAACCAGATGTTATGTTAATCCAGGTCCATATAACTTTGTTTAGTTTACAACCAACTGCAGTTGTAATCTGTTAACTAATTAAATAAGTAGTTTGTAATTATAACAAACATTTTGTAAATTTAATAACAAAATCCTATATCAATAATTCAACAAACCTTTTTGTAGACCCAGTAACAAAAGTATTTGTTGGAAATTGGGAATTTAAAGGAAAAGAATTTTATAAGAAATGTTGCTTTATTAATTAATTTTCCAAACAAAAAAATATCGCATACCTATGAATAATAACAAAAATAACATACACACAATTAAATAACACACTATTCTGAATTCAACAAATATTAAATAATAATATTATAATATAATTATCAGTACTACTACACTTTACTATATCCCCTTATTTCAGTTTGAAAACCAGTGATTGGAATCCGAATAACAATAATAACAAAATTCTGGTAATATATTATAAACACTCTGAACAGTTGTTACGAACACGTTACGAATTAGAATAAAGTGAGCAGAAACATAAGTTCAGACGCTAAAGTCAGTTGAACTTGTTGATGCGTATTAGAGATGTGACGAACCGTATATATTCGGTACAAAGTAACGGATACTGGATGAGGTTTGAAATACCGATTCGTTACTTTATAATACGTTTCGTTACTCGCATCGTTTCGATACTTGCATCGGCTGCAGGGCTGGATGCTCCCGTGGACGAGTTTTGGTTCGTGCCGCGCATGACGTCACTCGATGAGTAGTTGCCGCGCGAATACTTAAATAATAGTAATATTATCAAAGAAAATATTATATTATTCTTATGAAGAAGCAAACAATTATTTGAAGAAAGATTTAGAACAAATTACAAGGGCACCACTAGCTTCAGTAGCACTGGAAAATCATAATAAGGCTGATAAAAATACACATAATGCTGCGTTTGAAGATGAGAAAGACGATCTTTGAAGGGATTTTGACGTAAGAACCAGCACTATTACAGTGTCTACCTTTGCTACTGGAATCACCATGAGACAGTACATTGAAGAGAGGCTTCTTTACAGAAAAGATAATCCTCTTAAATGGTGGCAAATAAGAAATTCTGAACTTGCAGGCTTAGCCAAAAAATATTTATATGTAATGGCTACACCGGTACCGTCGAAAAGAACCTTTTCAAAATCTGGTATTATATTATAGGAAAGAGGTTCCTTACTTAAACCAAAACGAATGGAAAAAATTTTGTTTCTTGAAATAAATCAATGATTTTTCTACAAATAAATGTGCAATATATTTTATATACTTATGATTATCATTATGTTTAGAAACTTACTTATTTTTTTGTTAATTTTTCTTACAAAAGAATTTTTTTTGTTTTTATTCTTGCAATAAAAAAATATTTTGTTATTTAATTTGTATTAATAATTACAATCCTCCAATTAAATAAAATATAATCAAAATGTATGTTTTCTTTAAGCAGCGGCTACATACGATTCGAAATAGTAATTAAACCAAACCCTAACCATTTTAATGCAAATTTGTCTTAAGACTCGTATTTTGTATTATAGCACAGAGTATTATAGTAACGAAAATAACGAGTAACGAATACTTTTTAACGGATAGTCACATTTAAAGTACCGAATACATGCGGGTATTGTTTTTTTCGTTACTTTTACATCTCTAATGCGTATTGTCAGTGGAAAATGTTTTGATTGACTGCCTGAAATCACGTGTACTTTTTCAACGAAATAATTTGTTAAACATTAACAAAATAATCTGTAACCTTTGAAATTAACAAAATTGCATAGTACCTTTACAAAACTTCGGTAAAATATTTTCCTTTGTTGTTATCCAATTCACTGCACTATTTCACCTTCTAAACATTGATTACTAAAATTACGAACAATTGTGCTTAAAATAGGCCTTAATCAGTTGAACATGGCACTATTTTAACATTCTTTCACTGAGCATAATGAGAAAATCGATGGGAAAACTCGTGACCCAGGAAGTACCAAACAGGAAAGTGAAAAAAACATTGTTAATTAATTATGATAATTTTCATAGGATGTTATCTGGGAAATATCGTAATAAACACTATTACTTGAATATAAGGTTATTATGAAAATTGAAAGCGGCTTTTCTTACCTCTCAGCATTTCGTTTTTTCGTCTTTTCTCGATGAGAAGTGAGAAATACTGGTTTATCCTATCAGTTAATTAAATTTCGCTATAAATAGGTAGTTAATGAAATCAGTTCCATATTTAATACCAATTTCAATTACACGCATTCCTACGGTGTGTTTTACAAAAATTAGATAATTTAGTTTAGTTTATTATATAAAGTTCCCAGGATATGTACACTGAAAGAAATATATACTAAAGTTAAATAAAAAAATAATTAGGGCAAATATATTTTATGTTTCATATATAGACTACCACATACATTGCTAAAACAAATATATTCGTTTGGTTAGCAGCCTATTGCTGCCCTAGCAATATAAATGGTGTTTCTAGCAATATTTTTTTGCTGTAATTCACTTATAGTTTACATTTTATAGTAAGGGTAAGTTTATTTTTATTTAGATCTAACATATCTTCTTTACAATAAATGTATTACAAAATTTACCATACATTCATAATAAACAGTAGTATAAATGTGTAAAGCACTAGTATAAAATTTTTAGTATAAATTTGTATTTACTTTTAGCAACAAATTTCTTTCAGTGTAGCAGTGGCAGCTCGTCAGGGTAGGCCTCTGAGTCGACCAAACAGAGGCGAAATATTTATAGCCTGTGAGCTTCTACTTACCAGCAAAGAGCGTAAACTATTTACCTACTTATATCAGGCGAGTTCGCGTCTATTTGTCGCTGCTTGAGGCGAGAGAATTGGAGCCTGGGCTTGCTCTAATTGGCCGTTTTATATCACATGACTGAAGATGTGGTGGATGGCAGTTTGTGTTGCAGAGTAAGTAGAGCGGGTGTTTTTGTTTTGATTCGGATTAAATTATTTAAAACTGTTGTCTGATCTTTTATAGTTTTTGTCTCGATTTTGTATCACTTTCAATGACAATTCAAAGCAAGTTTTTCAACGGAAATCTTTAATTTTGCATTTTATCGCATTTATTTACAACTATCACATTATTTTCTTTATGTACATTCTTCGTCTTATAAACCTTATTCGATTAATCCTCATTATATGCTTATTAAACAATGTTAAATTGGTGAAGAAAGTTTCATTTATTTAACTTAAAAAATGCATACATTATTTGGCAAATAATATTTGCAGTGTTGTCTCCGTTAAAGTAAATATAATCGATTTTTCTCGACTTTATATTTGTAGATATTGATGACGCGTGGATTAAAGTAATGACTTATTCACAATATTAATAAAAAGTTCGATGTTAACCACAAGGAGCGGCCAACAATTACTTTTTGTTGGGATTATTTATTAAGGTAAAATAAAAAGTTGATTGGGTTTTAATCTATGATAAATTCATGAAAAATATTGAAAACTAGGTTTTATTTATTGATTCACTATATTCACTATAACTCAGTTTTTAATTGAAAAAAATGTATAATATACCTATGGGGCAAAACACGCGAAGTGTTCCCACTAAAAACTTAAGTTGTTTCCGATTTTGATGAAACTTTGCTAAATCATTGTCCTATCGGAATACTTTAATTAAGCAAAATTAAGCGGAAAAGACTGACGGGTTGTAGATATACAGGGGCTTAATTTTTTTTTTCTTTTGTAAGAGTCTTTTGGTTGATACGAAAAATATAATTTTTTTTTAAATCGACAATTATATATCCTATATCTTTTTTTTCGTGCTTTAAGATAGAGGTGGTTTCAAAAGCGAAACAAAATTTTTTGGCTAAGAAAAATTGATATAAAAAATATTTTTACTTTTTTCTCAAAATGGGACCATTTTGATTTTTTTAAATAAGTACTAAAAAAAGCCTATTCTTTTCCCTAAATTTTGATATATATATATATTAAAATTGGATCTCGAAACCAGTTCGAAAATAATAGCGTTAAAACGCACAGGAATCGGGCATCGACTGGCTCTGTTCGATCCGCTAAGTAAATAACTGATAGATAAAGGGTCTCACAATTTTTTTTCATCATCGGTAGTTTATTATTTAAGTGTTAATTATTGTAAATTGTACACGAAAAATAAACACCTAATTAATAACTTATTCCATTTTGAATATTTGTCCTACGCATATAAGTTTTAATAGTTATTTATGTATTAAGGGCATATTAAGGTTTTTATGGTCCGAGGCGCTATTTCTATTAGAAAAGCGTCGTAGGACCATAAAAACCAGTTATGCCAGCAATGCATACAAAACTTTATGCACGATTAATATATTATTATTTTTAATATATTATTGTTTTTAAAGACGTTTACGTCAAATAATTTTTGTTATAATTGTCATATTATAATGTCAACTGACATCAGTCAGTTTTAAAGTTTAAAGATTAATAAAATTGAGGAAGCAGCTGAAAAGGCGAAAAATTGCGGCCTGCTGCCGGAAAAATCAAAATCTTTATACGAAAAAACTTACTTCGAATATATCAAATGGTGTAACATTGTTGTTTTTAATTTTTGACGTTTCATTATAGCCCGCTGGGTCATAATAACGCCCGCGGGCTATAAAAAGACGTTTACGTCAAAGAATTTTTGTTATAATTGTCATATTATAATGTCATCGTGCATAAAATGTATTTATAACTTAAAACATTATAACTTAAAACAATTTAGTTAGGTATAACCTAAAACATTTAAACATAAACTATTTTACTTTTTTAGGAAAACAGAATATTCGGAAGCAAACGATATTTTTTATTATTTTTCGGCCGGAACGAATGAATGGCATTTTTGTGACCCTGGAACTCCTTTGGCAGCACTAAATCGCTGTTTTAAAAATTCAGTTGCTCTAATATGCTAAATTCTACAATTTAAGTAACCTTTTAAAGTTTAAGTAACCTTTTAAAATTTAAGTAAACTTGCGTTGCTTAGCCAAATTAAAAATTAATAAAATTCACACATTATTTATCATATTCGAATTACGTATGGTATGGAGTAATTATTAGTTTAATAAAATAAAATAAGTGTGAACAAGATTATTGTTAATGTATAAAATAATGCAATATAATATTGTTTAATTAATAAATTATCCCCATATATAGTAAATAGACAACAAATAATACACAAACTTATTCACTTTGCGGAGCACTTACAGGTTTGATTTATTGCCACGGCGCCCCAAACAATTTTATTTGAAAAAAAAATAAGGAAATACAAATAAAGCATTAAATATTTTGTTAATTTAAGAAATTTGTTAAAAAAATTGAATAACCTTCATTTATATTTATTGCTATATTACGGAAATGTTGAAAAATTGCAGAATCTAAGTTGCAATTGTATATTTGTTGTTTTTTATAAATTAATGTGTTTTTTTATATTTATTATAAGTCAAAAATCATAATAACTCTGAAAAAGTTATTGTTGTAGAGAATTACCTATATCGATAGTAAATAAGAAAGTTTAATTTAAATAGCATAATTGGTTAATATTTATCAATTACTTACGTTTTAAGATATAAAAATGGCCGTAAATTCATCAAATATTTGTTAAAAGACTATTTTTTACGATTCAGCTCTTTTTTTTCCACTATTTTTTGCGAATTGTTAAAAAAAATTGCAAAAAAAATGTTCATTCAAAAAATTGAACTTTGATGACTCCTACTGGCGAACCACTACGAGTCTCACAAAAAAACACAAAAACAATTTTGAAGAGCGTGAAATTCCCTATAAGGTCCATAAAACCGATTCACAATATTGTAAAAAGCGGGCGAGCATTAGAAATTTAAAAAAAAAACCATTTTTTTACATGCATTTTAAATGGGAAAACTTTAAATTTAAACTGCAAGTACTTAAAATTAATATTAAGAGCTCTACCTTGGTGAAAATTTATTTTTCTATAGGTAGATTAATATTTTGCTTGAGCACCGAAAAAAAAAAACTTTGCGGAAATGAATCACCCTATTATGTATCTGTCAAAGTATAGTCAACGAAAGAAATAATATTATGTTTAGGCGTTAAAAATGTATAAATCTATATAACATTACAAAACCATGGTTGGTATAAGAATTTAGGAATAGAAATACTGCATTTAATGAAATTCTAAAGTGTATGGTGCCAAATAAGTAATATTTTTGTGCATTTGGTGCAAATATCGGGTTTTCTCCATAAAATAATTTTAAATAAACAGCATTATTGAAAAAAAATCTAGCTTCTCTATTATGGAATAAGTATATCTGTATAGGTTATTATTTTATAACAAAAATATCATCTAATTTTGTAATTTTAAGGTTAGAAAAATTTATTTTTACCAAAATAAATAAGTATTTTGGATTATTTGAAAGACTGTATAATATGGTAGGTATTTAAAAATGTGGTAGTTTTTCTAATCCAGCTTAAAGTATACCTACATAAAATTTTTGTCAATACAAATAGTTATAAAGCTTCGACTGAATTTGATCTACATCGAAAAATCATAACTTTAAAATTTTTAATAAATCACATGTCATGGGAGTATTAAATATTTTCACATTGCAAGTTTCTCTAAAAATTGTTTGTTTTCTTATAATTTAACTTAAAGTAGGTATGCCGAGAGGTATGAACAAGTTTTGTCATTAGAAGTATAATTTATACTGTATAAAAGCTTCAATTTAATTTGAACCATATTCTACAATTATTTAGTATACCTATATTTATTTATGACCATATTAACACACTCTTCCAAATAATCCACTTATTTATTTTGGTCAAAATAGATTTTTCTAACCTTAAAATACAAAATCAGATGATATTTTTTGTTCTAATACATTAACCTACCTTTGATACAGATATTCTTATTCCATAATAGAGAAGTTAGATTTTTTTTAATAAAAGTGTCGTAGATAAAACTATTTTATGGAGAAATGTAGACCCAATGCACAAAAATATCACTTATTTGGCACCATAAACTTTAGAATTTCATTAAATGCAGTATTTATATTCCTAAATTCTTAAACCAACTATTGTTATTGTGATACTATAAAGATTTATTAACTTTTAACGCTTAAACATAAGCGCGCTTATACCGCGGTAGCACTATAAATATTATTTCTTTCATTGACTATACTTTGACAGATACATAACCTGAAAAGCCTTAAATCCAAAAATTTTAAAAGACTGCGTTCCGTACGTGGTCACGTGGTGGAACTTTGAGGTGTGGAGCATAGTACCTAACTATATGTAGGCAACCCATGCATACCTCTCGCCTCTGTAGCACGATAGATAGTCCTATAAAGGTGGAATGCCTTAAGCTGCTAAGTAAGAATTTCTTATCTTCTGGTCAAATTACTGACCATACCGCTTCTGCTTGTAAGTTTTGAAGGGACACAGCTGGTCCTGTGGCCGGGCCACTCTGCGAAAAGTAAGCAGTGGGCCCCACTACTTACTTTTAGCAAAAGCTTTTAATAAAATTTAACATTTAATGTTAAACAGCACTATTTTTGAGAACCAAGACATGTCAATTTTGTACCTTAAAGACGACTAAAATGGACGTAAAGACGTATTAAAGATGTCTTTAGGAATCGTCTTAACCATTAATGTGACATTCCAACGTTGATATCTCGTATTATATACGTAAAAAAATCACGTCTTTTGGTTGAAATATTACCAAAATGTCACGTGTTTATCACGCTTTTCTGTTTGCTGGGAGTCCCCAATAAAGTATTTCAGGACCGTCCTGACAGGACGGCTAGAGGATGTCTTACTTAGGACGTTCTGGTACGTCCTGCGGAATCACGGTGCTGTTCTGCGAGGTGATTTTTGGACTTTCTGTGAAACCTAATTTTTTTTTATATTCTTGTTAATTAGGTCATAACCAAATTTTTTAATAAAAAAAAATTGACGGTTAATTTTGTTTTAATTGGATGTTTATTAAAAATATGTATGCACACCTTCAATTCTCCAATTAAAACTTGCGATTCTGAGAGAACAAAAATTATAGAATACGTATACTGAAAATGACAATTCAAACGTCAAATAAATTTTTAATAGATTTAAGTTTCATGGCAACCTTTAAGGATATATGAATTAAGGGAACATAAATGTATACGTCAAAGGTTAGATTAAAAGTTTGAACGTTTATTGCAACAAAACAGTAAAATATATAAAAAAAATTGTAAAAACCTTTTTTTTTAGTTATGCAAATATTAAATATTTAAACTAAATCGCTAGTTTTAATTGAATAATTGAAAGAGTGCATAATATTTTTAATAAACAGCCAATTAAAACAATTCAAACCGTCAGTTTTTTTTTTATTTTGCTCTTAAATTCTTAGTTATGACCTAATTAACAAGAATATAAAAAAAATTAGGTTTCACAGAAAGTCCAAAAATCACCTCTCAGAACAGCACCGTGTAATGTCTGATACAAGATATACTCAGGACGTTTCCAGTACTTCTTTGTGCTATCTGGGATGGAAGTATGTGAATCGGTTCCACCCCGATTCCATCTATCGCAATTGGCTCAAAACAGTGTAGGTAACTGTAAAATTACAGGTCACTAGAATAAATTCATGCTTATAACCGTCATAATTATCTACCTATGACAAATTGTCGCAAACTTAAAAATATCAATTAAGTAATACCTACTAAGTATACCCTAAAAAAGTATCGGGTTTTAGCAACGCACGCGCCATTTGGTGGACTTCGGTAGCATTGCGTGAATTTAAGAATTGTCAACAATACATTTAGAGCACCGATTATACATCATTTTTAAATAAATAGATAATTTTTTTCACAAAAGTGAGGAAGGCAGAAGTCTTACTCGACAAATTTTGTTCAATTGCACAGCTAAATCGCGCACGTTATTTGTGTTTTAGTTTGCAAGGAAAAAATTAAAAAACTTTTCTGGTACTCGATTTCGATTAATTATTTCTTATATCATTGATTAAGAAACTCCACGCTTAAATGCTTATATAGTAACTGTTACGTTAGTATGTGCATTTTATCCAGAGCTGTCAAAGATACTTTTAAAAAGTATCTAGATACAAGATAAGTTACTTTTTGAAAAAGTATCTGAAGTTACTTTGGGTATCTAGTTACTCTTTAAAAAAAGGAACTTAAATACTTACTTTTTAAGATACTTAATAAGATACTTTTTTAGTTACTTTGTATATTATGTAATAAGTTTCGTAAAACCGCCCAACAAAAATTCGTTCCAACCCCACCCTGATTTTTCAAATAATTTTAAGCTTACTTTTTTAACAATTTTTTTCAATAAAATCTAGTTGATTAAAACCATTGAAGGGTCTTATGCAAAAAGTGTCTAACTTAGGCACTTTTAAAATATCTTAAAAATAAAAAGAGATAAAATCGTTAATTAAACACCACTTAATTATAAAAATAAAAAAATTATCTCACACTTTTCATTTAATCTTTTTTAACATTTTTTTTTAAATTTAAAATGGAAAACATACATTGAACATTATAGAATGTAGGTACGGTACAATGTAACAACCAATATCCTACATCAGTACATCATAAAGAAGCAAGTGCAAGTACTTACATAACCTAACTTATTTCAGACTTACCACTATAAATTCAAGTCGCAACGAACGGAAACACCCTTCTACAGAGCGGGTGGCGAAGTCACAGATTATAAAAGAAGTATAGGTGAATAAAAATTAAGTAGGTATAACAAAAATCGCCGCCAGTCGATTGGCGCCAGTCGCTGAAGTCGCCAGTATACTTATTATAATAACTTCGATGGCCGCGGCCGTTTCGAACAACTTGACTAAAGGAACTTTTCTTGTGGTATCTTAGATACTTTTTGGTATCTAAGTTACTTTTTGGTATCTAAGATACTTTTTTTAAGTTACAAGATACAGTTCCTTTTAAAAAGTATCTAAGATACTAGATACTTTTTGTTAAAAAAATAAAGGAACTAAGATACAGTAACTTACCCAGACTGCAATGAAGGTTCGAAAATATTCCAGAAATATTCCCTATCGCCTAGGAATAATCCGCTTCATTCTAGGAATATTCATTGGGAATATTCCTAGAATGATCCTCTAAAACTTCCAAGCATCATCTAAGAACATTCCCAGTGAATATTCATTAGTTTAGTTGCAATACCTCTCACCGTTGTTTACGCACGCTTGATAACTATATATACCGATAGGTTAATTGTATCAGTTGGAGATGTGCGTCTGTGATGGCACAGCTAAACAATGATTAGAGTGGGACTGATCTACTTAGTAACTTAATAATGGCTATACTTAAGTTAAGTTCCTGGGTATAAGAGGCAATAAGGGCTGGGAATAATCCCCAAATTATATCAAGGAATATTCCCCTAACAATCCTTGAGTCTTAAGAAATTCTGCAGGCAGATATATGGAATATTCTTTTTATGATGCCTGGGTTAACCAAAAAGCGGACATTTGATTATGCCAGGAATATTCCTGGGAATATTCTGGGACGCTTGGAATATTCCTGGGAATATTCCTGACATGTGCAGGGAATGTGATTTTGCGGTCTATAGATACTTTAAAGATACTTTAAAGTAACTAATGTAACGAAATTTGAGACGACTCAAGAGCGATCGTGGGAGTCGATCCTGATAAGCGCCAGGCTAGACATTTGTTTGTTTATGCAGGTGTCTTTTATGGGTTTATCTATTTTCCCTGAGAGGCACAGGCACGACGAGGAACATTCTGAAAAGCAGTCAGAGTTCACCCTTTACTCGACACACGTTCTCTATTAATTTGTTATATAATTATATTAATCTCTTTATAATTTTAATAGTAAATAGACTTTAATTTAAATGAAAGAGTATTATTATTCTTTCTCACAGAGCAGCGGCGGGATAGTGTTCACGGTTTTTCGTAGGAGATTGTGATATTCGTTTATAAGTGCCTAATTAACGAAAACATTAGTTTGTACTGTGTCTATGTGCATTTGTTTAAGTGCTGCAAGTTTTTGGATTACGATTAGTTTAGTGACTTGTACTTAGTGTGTGCATTTTGAAAACAATGGGAAAACGCAGGCATAGTCGTCGTAGTCCTAGCACGACGAGTACTTCAAGTAGTGGTTCCGCACGGTCAGGCAGTGATAATAACGATGCTGGTCGCTATAGACGTAGAAGCAGGAGGGCGACCCGTCGAGGTCGACATACTCCACAGGTGCAAAGCGTAGTTATAGATGTTACGCGAAAATCTAATGCTATGAATGCTCCGCAAAGTTGTTCCACGCCGGTTCAGGCTGTAGACGTAGACGTTACGCAAAACAGTAGTTCCGTAGTTTCACCTCAACCTATTGCTACTCAGGTTCAGGCTGCAGTCGTAGACGATACGCAAAGCAGTAGTTCCGCTGTAGAATCAGTTGACAAGGAACGTATTAAAGTCCTTGAAAATATGGTCATGAAACTTTTGGAAAAGGATCGCACGTCACATGTCACTATAAGAGCTGACTGCATACCGGAATTTATCCCAGGTAAGCCCAATACAAGTTGTGCTAAGTGGTTGGGCAAAATAGAACAATTAGCATCGGTCAATCGTTGGAACGAAGCTACACAAATTTATCACATGCAGACCAGGCTGAAAGGTTTAGCACAGACGTGGTATCATAATTTAGATTTTTATGATTACACCTGGGTTGAATGGAAAAATCTTTTAATTAACGCATTTCCTGATCACCAAGATTTTCCATCCACACTTAAGTCGTTAATAGCTAGACACAAGTCCAGTATCGAAAAATGGACAGAATATTATTTCGAGAAAATGCAGTTACTACGCCAATGTGATATAGCGGGAAAGAATGCTGTTGCTATGCTCATCGATGGCATTCACGACCCTGCCATTCAAGCTGGAGCAAAAGCAGGCCGCTACAGCACCCCTGAGGACTTGTACCGAGAGTATTTGTCCGCTTTACCTGACGAAAAAGCGTTCAAACCAGATAAAAGGCCCTCACATTTTTCATCGAAACATGACCTGCAGGTAGACAAAAGGGCACACGAAAAGCCGAAATCTAGGCCAAGTAAATGTTATAATTGTAACGACTTTGGACATTTTCAACGAAATTGTCCTAAACCTAGAAAAGAATGTACTTTATGTAAAAGACTTGGACATGTAGTAACCGAATGTTACAAAAACAAACCAAGTACTTCAAAAAAAGTATTTGTTTGCGATACGACCCTGGACAAACGGTCTGATTCTCAAAGTTTAGGAGTCATGTGTTACATAAATAACCTGTCACTGGATGGATTTATCGACACAGGATGCGAAATTGTGATTAATGGCTATGGGGGTGGTCGAACTAAGGCCTTAGGCGAAATTACGGTTGAGTTACGAGTCGATTTATTTTCAACTCAAGTGGACGTAATAATTGTGCCCCAACAAATGCAAAATATGTCCGTTTTGATAGGGCAGACTTTCTTAAGAAAAACGGGTGCAACGTTAGTTATGAGGAACGGAGAGTTGAGAATTTTTAATTCAGAAATGGCGCTGTTGCCAGAACTCGACAACCTCCCCACATCTGTAAAATTGGTCTGCAAGAAACCAGCAGTGATACCGCCAAATCACATCGGGCTACTCACTTATAAACCAATGGACGACTACAAAGGGGATGTATTTATTGAACGTCGACAGTCCAGTAAGCCAGGTGGCGAATACATCATACCCAGTTGTGTCACCTCAGCAAGTTTGGGAGTATTACCTATCTACAATGCCTCAGAACAACCGATGAGTTTCGACGCGGAACAATTGGTTACGAGAGGAGTTGCGTGTATTCCTGACGTAGGATGCAGCGAGAATGAGAATATCGACCGGGTACGAAAATGAGTCATGTAGATGCCTTTAGCAGGAATCCGGTAGAAGAAAACGCAGTTTTACCTGAAATAATAAGTATTCTTGAAGTAAACATTACGGAAGATGATTGGATTTTATCAGCACAGTTACAGGATGAACAATGCAAATCACTGGTTGAAATTTTATCTAAAAAGCCAATCGATGCAAACGACAAGTACGTACATAAAGAATATGCGATTAAAAACGAACGACTTTATAAGGTCACTGACCGAGGGTTACGATGGTACGTGCCAAAAAGGGCTCGCCGTATTTTAGTGTCATATTACCACGATAAACGAGGACATCTGGCTACAGATAAGACCCTTAAAGCTATGAGCGAGTGTTATTGGTTCCCGAGAATGCGAAAGTACATTAAACGGTATATAACTTGTTGTTTGGGATGTTTATATAATAAAGTACCTGCGGGAAAACAAGAAGGTTTACTACACCCCATTGAGAAAGTACCACAACCGATGCACACCATTCATATTGACCATCTGGGACCTTTTGTAAAAAGTAGCAAAGGAAACAGTTACCTAATAGTTGCAGTGGATGGCTTTACGAAATATTTATGGACAAAGGCAGTATCATCAACAAAAACGGCTCCTGTAATAAAATTTTGTGATGAAACATTTACCACTTTTGGGGTGCCTCACAGAATAATATGTGATAGAGGGACTTGTTATACGAGTAAACTTTTTCAAGACTACACGAAACGTCTTGGAATACAGGTAGTGCTAAACGCAACAGCAACGCCTAGAGCCAACGGGCAGGTTGAAAGGTACAACCGTACGATCCTCAGCGACGGCTGACGACGAGAGAAAGTGGGATGACGTCATTGGTTCCATACGTTTTGGAATTAATGCGGCAGTGCAGAACGTTACGGGTAAAAGCCCACACGAGCTTCTTTTCGGGTATAAACCTAAGGGAATCCACGACGCATTTCTGGCTCATGAAGTCGAACAGAACGAAAATGTTGACCACGATATGAGTACGGTTACAGTCAAAGCAAAAAGCATATTACGATGCTAAACGTAAAAAGCCTATTGTATACGACGTAGGTGAGCAGGTACTCCTACGAAGGAATGCTTTTACTAACGAGGGTAAAAGTAAGAAACTGCTACCTAAATACAGCGGTCCATACGTTGTGACCAAAGTGCTTAATCACGATAGGTACCTGATAAACGATTTACCGGGCACACGACGAGCACGGAAAAAATATCAGGGTGTATGTCCTGCAGATAAATTAAAGCCATACATTGCTACGCACGATTGTAGTAGTGACGACTCAAACTCAGGTTCTGACGTAGAACTCGTGAGTGAGTAAAAGGACTAATCGAAATTTATGCTGCAGACAAGACGAAGCTCTACACTACGCACGATTGTAGTAAAAACGATTCAGACTTAAATTCTGACGTAGAATTTAAGAATGAATAAGAGCTTAGTTTGCTTTACAAAGAATTCAGGGCCTTCACTGTTTGAGTTCTGACGTGAGAACCAAATCGTGTTGTTTTTCTGGGTTTTTGGTAAAGCAAACACACAAATACATAATGTACATAAAATTTATTGGGATCCGTTCATGACAAATTTTGGTTAAAAAGAAATGTAATTTAGTATGTAGCAAAAAGGCTATGATTTGTTTATTTTGGTTTAATTTATTTGTTCATGGATGTTGAACCTACAATAAATTACGCAATGTAATATTTTTAGTAATTTGACGTTTTCCACAGGATTAAACGAATATTTTCCGAGGACGGAAAAAGGGGTAGCATGGCCGACTGTAACGAAATTTGAGACGACTCAAGAGCGATCGTGGGAGTCGATCCTGATAAGCGCCAGGCTAGACATTTGTTTGTTTATGCAGGTGTCTTTTATGGGTTTATCTATTTTCCCTGAGAGGCACAGGCACGACGAGGAACATTCTGAAAAGCAGTCAGAGTTCACCCTTTACTCGACACACGTTCTCTATTAATTTGTTATATAATTATATTAATCTCTTTATAATTTTAATAGTAAATAGACTTTAATTTAAATGAAAGAGTATTATTATTCTTTCTCACACTAAGTTACTCTAAAGTAACTAAGATACTTTTTTCTGACAGCTCTGATTTTATCTAAGGGATCATGGTGAATTATTGTGTTTTTAATTGTAAATAAAATTCAAGAACTAAATCGTTGCATTTTCATGTTTTGCCAAAGGATCCAATTCGGTAAGTATACATGTATACATTTGTTGGTGCAGAATTAACTAATGATAACTTTACCTAATATAATTTATATTTAAGTTTGGAAATTTTTAAGAAATTAGTAAAAAATAATTTTTGCACAAACATAACCTCAAAATCAACCATTTTTATATTTGAGTTCTCTAAAAAACGCTGACAACTGTATTTTAAACAACAAAATATACCTACCTACGAATTGATGGCAACATAATATTATTATTATGTATATAATACATAATATAATGGGATTTTACCTAGGGTTGCCAACTTTCGGTTATTGAAATAAAGGACAAATTGGGATTTTTTTTTGGGTGCCACGTCTACTTTACAGCTTTTCCGATTTTTTTTTTCGGACGAGGTGGTGTAGATGTCTGTAACTTTGGGACATCATCACTTGCATTGACGACTTTATCACCATTCATGATGATTTGATTGATGATGTTTAGCAAAAACCTGCAAATAAATAATGATTTGGCATTTAGGCAACTAATTGTTTAAAATAGAAAATGCTACTTTTAATTTTCCAATTAAAGTTTAAAAATATATTGCGACAAAAAACTGAAATCTAATAATATAATTTTAATATTGTATTTTCCACTAAGTCTTAACGTTTCCTGTTAAAAAGTTGTAAAATACGGTTAAAAAAACACCTTACACACAGGGACTAGTCGACTACACACAAGGGCTCAACACAACGAGGAACAAAATAAAAATACAAGGTATGCTGGATAAATTGGAGCTCGGGGATTTACCAAAATATTTCAAATGTTGCCAATTTTACATTTTATGGTATTTGTATGGGCCTTTTTTGAAATAATTGTGGATTTATCTGTATTTCCGGATTTTAAACGACATTTGCCGTCCTTTGACACCTTTTAAAAGGACAAAGGACAGTATTTAGAAATAAAGGACTGTCCTTTGAAATAAAGGACGGTTGGCAACCCTAATTTTACCGTTGAGTGGAGACTTTTAATAATGTTAAATGCTGTTTAAATTTAGACGACTTATTTGTTTGACGATTTTTACTGAATTTAAATGTTTGCACTTTTCACTACTAAAATGTGTATTTATTGTATCTATTTACAGAGACTGTATGCAATTTTTTTCTTCATTCAGATTAACAGTGGCGTAGCTAGCCTCGAGGGGGCCCGTATCAAAAATCTGGTAGGGGCCCTTATACGGGAAAAGCTGCTGGCAAAAAAAATTTTGGGTGTCATGCCCAAAGTCTATTTTGGGCAAAGAAAAAATTTTTTAGGGTATCATTTTTTTGCATTTGCCAATTTCTTATAATTTAATAAATAATATAGGTATGTATACATTTATTATAATAAATATTATGTATACATAGCTTTTTATGTAAAGTAAAATTTTTAAATTTGGTCTGGTTTTAGACATTTACCGTTCTTCAAGATCTTTTAAAAGGTTTCTATTTTAAAATAAAAGCAAGTCATTTAAAATAATTGTAACGCTAATAATTATTTCTAATTTGCTATTAATATAACCCATAATAACAACATGCAAAGCAGACTCAGTATGCGGTGTAGTCTTAGACTACACCGCATACTGAGTCTCTACACCGTGTAGAGCACAGAACAATAAGCGCAGACTGAGCCGCAGACAACGCATAGCGGAAAGTTGCGAGCAGAAACAATTCGTATGAGTTCACGCGGCCTCCTTGGAACAGGAGGTTATTCAGGGAAATTTTAATTTAATAAATCTAAGTAGGTATAAAGTTTATACTATAAACAATTAAATAATATTATTATTTATTTATTTATATATTTAATTTCATGCCTCAATTTTTTAATATGTGGGTAATGTTTTTTGCTTACGCATGTCGAAGCCAATCGGGGGCCCCCCGTAGCCGGGGGCCCCGTATCATTGATACGGCTGATACCGCGGTACCGGTAAAAATTAAACCCAGGATTTCCTCTAGAAATACACCCAACAACATTTTTTTTAAATTTTCTGGCTTTATTCTTAAAAACACTCGTTTGTAACATAAGCGTTGACAGCTGATTATTAAAAGTCGTACTTTTGTTACGATGATAAAAGCCGAGTGGTGGCGCTACTAGCGATACTTCTTTAGCGTATAGAGATATTAAACGCTTAAAAAAGCAGCGTTGCCAATAGTTCTTAATAAAATTCCTGGAAAAAAATATCATCATTACTGGCAATTCCTGGCAACGTGAATGCTTATGATTGATTCCAAGAATTTTTTATTTTTACAATCTATAGGTTTCTAACAAAACGGCTTATTTCAACAAACAAAAGAATATTTTTATTTACACCATAGATTTATCCAATACCAATATATTATAATGGCAGGCCCGTTCCTGGGTTTCTTGCATATAATACTTAAACTTACATAGGATAAAGGTTACCGCCCTTTTTTTGCACTACTCTCTAAAGATGAAATAGTCAAAATTCTACTATTTGAATTAGTACCAGCATTTTTTACTAATAAAATAGTCGTTTTCACTTTTAAATAGTTATTTTTTACCACGTAAATAATTAAAGTTTGACCAATTTAAGATTTAATCTTAATAGTCACCATCTTTGGCTATTTCTGAGAGTTAAAAGTAGGTAACCAATTTCTTTAATCGTTTGCTGCCAACAACAAAGTATTATTTGAATTAAATGCATATACCTAAGCTTCATGGTTAAATGACCCATAAAAACAAATAGAGATGCAAAAAGTTTAGTTCAAAACAGCAACACAAATAATATATTCAACTTTAAAATATTATGAACAATATTTATTGACAAATAAAATTGATTTTTATAAGAGCGGCTGATGCCCGAATGGGTTAACCAAATTCTACTGAATGAAATAGTCAAATTAGTAGATTTAAATTTAAAAAAGTTTTGACCCAGCCGGGGATTGAACTCAGGTCTGTCACTTGTCAAGCTTGTCAAGCTGTTGTCATAATTATGGCTGGGTCAAAACTTTTTTTAAATTTAAATCTACTAATTTGACTATTTCATTCAGTAGAATTTGACTAATTATTAGTGACTGCTTTTTCGCTTTGACAATTAGTCAAATTAGTTATTTTTGACAAATTCATTTTATGAGAGTATAAAGCACCTTTTACCGCTTTGATATTGGCGGCTTATTTTTTTGATATGAGGATCAAAATAAAAGGAGACAAATGCATTAATGGTCATAATATTTTTAGAATTTGTTTGATAGTTGCAGTTGACGGTAGCAAAGTTTAACAGTCTACACAGTGCATGACTTTGTAACGAGGTTACTATCTAAAATAGAATTAGTCAAAAATGTCTAATTCAATTAGTCCAATTATATACAAATGTTTATATACAAAAGTGCTATTTTAGTTCCACCATTAAGCGTAATTACTTCTTAAGAAGTCCCATAAGCCAACTGAATGGCTTGTGCGGGTTAGGGGTAGGAACGGACTGCGGGCTTAAAGTCCCCTCCGAAGGACTATTACACAATAGGACAACACAAATAAATAGCCACGCCCCTGGTGGGATTCGAACCCACGACCTCCGGCTTGTAGTCAGCAGCACTAACCACTAGACCACCGTCGGCTAATTGCCATAGCGACTAATAATTATCGTTAATAGAAATAGTCAACTCCTATGTAAAATTGTCTGCTGAATCCGAAAATTTGGTCAAAAGTTATAAAAGTAGAACGCAAACAATGTTTGGGTTAGAAATTCTAACTTAGAATTGGCCAAAGATTTACTAAACAGATTGAATTTGATTGGCCAAATATTGCAAGTACGTGCGTCCGCAACTACCATCAAACTTTGCCCAATTTCGTTGAGCAACAGTGTTGCCAGATGAGAAAAATTAGAAAATTATTGGATTTTTCAGAAAATTATTACAACTGTACCGTAATACGTTATTCTGGGAGAATAAATTATGTTACTATATGTGATCGATTATGGTACAGATAACTATTTTATTTTTTCTGTTAAGAAAAAAAATATTACAATTTGATAATCATGTTATATCTGGCAACACTGTTGACCAACCAAAACCACCAATAAATGTGCAATTTTAAGGCAATTAGATATTTAATTTTTAAATATTCGAATGTGGAACATTTAGCTAATTATTTGACAATTCAATTACCTAAATGACTCAATTTAAAAAAAATCAAAATTGTGTAAAACAAGGAAATTAATTTTTTTATGATTTAAGGAATTTTAAGAACAATGACTATTGGTTGAGTATTTGAAATAATAACACTATTGTAATAACATTCTTTATTAAACATAATTAATTACACATAAAAAACTGAATTAGGTACTTACTTTTAGTGATGCACTTCACTTTTCCAGCTTTAAAGTGTAAACACAACCCATATCAGTGTTGCCAGATAAAAAAATTTCATGTCGCCACCAGTGGCGGCGAAAGTCGCCAAAATAAAGTAAAAGTCGCCAGTTTTTTTTAAGTACATTTTTTTGTGAATTTTTACTTGTAAAATAAAAAAATAACTGAACATCGTTTAGTTAACATTTACAATCAGCGTAAAATCTGCTTTATATTACATATTTACATATTCGACATCGACATAAAACATATGTTTTATGTCGATGAACCTATTTATATTATTCCGATCATAGCTTTGGTGAGTCAAGGAGAATTATTTTACCCTCCTTGGGGCTGACGCCGGTCCAGCGCCGAAAATCGCCCAAATGGCGACTTGTGATTTTTGTAAATTTATGGTCGCCAGAGCGAGTTAAAAATCGCCCAATTTGTGATAAATCGCCCAATCTGGCAACACTGACCCATATAACCAAATCGAAGAATATGGAGGCTTTGCCCGGAATCCCGCGAATGGCGACAGACGCGCGAAATTTGAATTCTATACAATTTACAATCTTTATAAAGTGTTTCAGTTGTTTCATTATACCTACTAAGTACGTAAGAAATTAATTGAATAAATAAAACAACTTTTTTTAAAAGAATATACATAAATAAAGTATAAAGAAAACATGTAAATAACATCCTAACCAAACTTAAGTTTAAAACAAACTGTTTGGTCTATTATTGAGTGGTAATGGCTCATTCGCATCGTCAATTATATTATGCAATAAACAGCCGTACGTGCGTCCGCAACAATCGCCAATGTTTGAGCAACTCAAATTGGACAAAGTTTGGCCAAATATAACGCAATCAAATAATTCATTCGCAATGATTGTGCAAAAATGACTCTTTTTTGAATTAAATTGACCCAATAAAATTGACCTAGGATATCCGGCAAACATTTGATTGGGCTCAATATTGAGCCCAATCAAATGTTTGCCGGGTATGGAATTGACTATATCTTGTGTGGGATACAAATTGCTGTAGACTAAAGTTATTAGTGACTGCTTTTTTACTTTTAAAACATTTTTGACTAATTCATTTTTAGAGAGTATACGTCACTAAAAACCAGTTGTAGCTATTATATTGTTTAGATACTTTTTTTTGTTTTCTTTATAGTATTTTTATCACTGAATACTTTTTGTGATTTTGTTTGTTTGGTAATTTAATAAATATTTTTAATACTCAATTTAAGCGGTTTTTTTTTAAATTTTTAATTACATATTGCCAGTTTGTCGCAAAATATATATTTTTTTAATTTAAGGGTTAAAATTAAAATATTTAATGTATTATGTATATATATTCTTGGTGCGCCCCTTTTATATTTAAATATATTTAAATATAAAAGGGGCGCACCAACGAATGCTGCACGTAGGCGCCAGACACCCCAGGAACGGGCCTGTATAATGGTAATTTTCTAAAAATTTGATGATTGATACCACCCTGTTCGATAGTTTCACTTTTTACATTTGGCAACACTCTTGTTCGACCAATCGGCAGTCCCGCCCCACCCGGCAAACGTAGAGATGGCCAGTCTGTAAGGTGGGCCCACATACGTGGAAGTATGCAAGGAATGTGTTTCTTGAATAATTATTCAAGAAACACATTCCTTGCATCATGGGCCATGATGGCCCGGCCATCCTAGATAACTTATCTAAGATGGACACTTTCAGGAATTATAAACGATAAGTGAAAAAACATAATTATTGTATTTTAACTAACATAGCAAATTAACCAATTCCTGGCATTTAATCTCTCCTGGCAAAATAACTGGCAAGGAGCTTTATTCCTGGCAAATGCCAATAATTACTGGCAAATTGGCAACGCTGTAAAAAGTGAATATACAACAAACATATCAAGTATCGTAAAGAGATTATTCACGGTTTAGATTGATGACTCCATGAGTTACAAACATTTACTGAGTTGACAAAAAAGGCTTGCCCGTTGATTGTTTTTAAATTGGCCATTTTATAGATGGTGTTACAAAAATTAGTAACGCCCAGTTTTACAAAGCTAACACTGTTTAACAGTACCTACTTAAGTGAAATTTTAATAATTTTAGACATTTGGCGTTTTTTCTTGAAAAAGGTACTTCTTTTAAAGACAAAATAACGTCATGAGATGAATCAAACTCTTTAATAAAGTTACTTCAGCTCGCGAAAACTATTTGAGTCAAACTTATTTAGTTTCCCAAACGGTATTACCTCAATCTTAAAACTAAATGTTGCTCCAGGACAACACTGATTGCGACGCTTGTTTATTTTTATGAATATGAATGGCCTAATTTGGCACACTTTGACGCATCCGCCATTCCTGTAGACTTTCTCGATTAGAGTTATTAAAATGTAATTAATAATAAAGCGTGTGTTTTGAGGTGTTGATAAATACCCTTTCGTCCGGAATTATTTAATAGACGGTAGTTAAAATCCGATTTACGCGTTGCACAGTGACGTAAAGTTATTTTTCAACCTATGACATGTTTGAAATCTCATAAAAGCCTTGCTGTCTTAAATTCAGAGTGGAAGATTATAGAGGAAGCCTATGACTTGAAGAAGAATAACTGAAGCTTGAATACTTCTTTGGCATCTCTGGTACCTAGGTCTGCAAATGTCAGCTCAAGGTGTACCTGGATCCAGGTTTCTCCCCAGCACTTATTAGTTAAAATTGTAAAAGATGCAGCAGCGTCTAAAGTCAGCGTTAAGAGGCTTTTCTCTGGAGTTTATTAAATCATCAGATGCAACAAGTTGAAACTTTCTTCAATGCATGAAGAACGATATCATAAGAGAAACGCGTTAGAATCTTGGACTTGGACTGAACCATTGTGCGTCATAAACGACTATATATATTATATATGTATATATATACAAGGTGTCCCTAAACTTAGTGGCATAAATTTGGGAACAGATTAAGCAAGTCAAAATAAGACGAAAATCTAAATAAATATTTTTCCTAATTAGGTATGTTTAAAAGATACAGGGTGATAAAGTTTACTTATCATATCAGTTTTTTTAATATAACTTCCACTATGGTAGACGTGGAAAGGTGATATTTTGAGAACAGTCACTTACTACCAAAATACATATTCACACATAATAACAATTGTTCGAGTGAACGCAGTGTCGTAGAAACAGGGGTTGCTTAAGCTTATTGTCCCATACAAACTTTGAGGTTAGGTTTTTATACCATTTGATGCATTTTTTCGATTACTCAGTTCGTCTACTATTAAAAAGGTATACCTCTCAAACTTCGATAAAATAAACCGTTTCCGAGATATCCGAGATTACAATAATTGTTATATCGCATTAAAGGTATATGATAACAAATTTTTTAATTGAAAAAACTACAATTTTTTTAATGTGACGGTCAGGGCAAAAAGTCTCGAGGCTCATGGAATGCCGTTTTTTAGTTTTTTCAATTAAAAAATAAAATTTGTTATCATATACCTTTTAAATAATGCGATATAACAATTATTGTAATCTCGAATATCTCGGAAACGGTTTATTTTATCGAAGTTTGAGAGGTACACCTTTTTAATGGTAGACGAACTGTGTAATCGAAAAATTGTATCAAATGTTATAAAAACCTAACCTCAAAGTTTGTATGGGACAATATGCTTAAAGCAACCCCCGTTTCTACGACACTGTGTTCACTCAAACAATTGAAATTATGTGTGAATATGTGTTTTGGTAGTAAGTGACTGTTCGCAAAATATCACCTTTCCAAGACTACCAGAGTAGAAGTTATATTAAAAAAACTGATATGATAGGTAACACTTTATCACCCTGTATCTTGGAAACATAAGTAATTAGGAAAAATATTTATTTAGGTTTTCGTCTTATTTTGACTTGCTTAATCTGCTCCTAAATTTATGCCACTAAGTTTAGGGACACCTTGTATATATATCAGGTACAATGATCCAGTTTTAAAATCAAATTGGTACCGCTGATTAATGTTGATTATTTATTTTTCTTGTTCATCCATCAACTACGGTATTCGACATATTGCTACCACATGGTGTATTTTATAAGCAGTTTTTTATCCAGTGTAGCAACTGTGGATTGAAATGTTATCTAAATTTTTTGCGATTTTTTTCAATACCAATTAACCATTACAATAACAATATTACCATTACCTTGCAAATAAAGCATTAGCTTGCAAAAATAGTAAGAAAGATGTTACACTTTATTCAATTTAATTAGAAATAAAAGAACATATTTCCATTATACTTTTTTTTTGAATAATTCGTGTGTACATAATGATTTTTGTATAGGTATCCTTTCAATAAAATCAAACATTCTACAAACAAATTGGGTTAAGATTTTTCGTTCTGATTCACCCATTGATTGAAGAACGTACCTTCGTTTAATCAGTTGATTTACTACGGCTTCCAATAATCAAAACCAGTAAAACGAATTCAAAAAGTGAAATTCCATCAAATTTAATGTTAACGAAAGTGCTACTATAGTATATATGCGGTTATTAATGATATTAATCAAAAATTTAATTTATTTCGAATTATTACCATACATTTTGAGGAAATAATTAATAAAATGTAGTGATCATAAATCGAGGAGAAATAATAGGTTACCTTAAGGTTAACCTATTATTTCTCCTCGAATATAAACAATTGTTTATATTGTTTGAAGTCGTATTTGTAGAGGGTTATACTGCGCGTGGTGTTGATGTTAGCTGGCCACCAAGATGCATGGATTTAAGAGTAAAAATGTTGTTTTATTATCGAGCATGTTAGTTAAAAAAAATATTATACCAACCAAATAAATAAATTGTCTTGCGGTTGGCAACAATTTTAAGATTACTGTTTTAATCAATGATTATTTATTGCAGGATGTCATTAACCTAATAATTTATCAAAACAAAATGATACATTAAAATTAAATTAAATGTCCTGATTTTATAAGCTTTGTTATCAGTGCTGAATTAACCAATAGGCTAACCTAGGCCATGGCCTAGGGCGCCGCGAAGCCAATAGGCGCCCAGGCAGAAGGCTCAATTTTTTTAAAGTAGGTTGAATATTAAAATTAATCAATTAAAATAAATAATTATAATTATCAAACGTGTAATACCCTTTTTTAGCAGAAGTCAATAAAATAAATTTTGAAAATATTATTCAGTCCTTTTCCGATATTGAATGCAGGGAAATTGTAAATCGTCGTTGAAAATGAAAAAGCGTGTCACTTGGACGCCTTTCTGCAAAATAAAAATAACCAAAAAAATAAAAAATCGGGTTATATGGGTTAATTATCTCGATTTTTTTATTTTTGTGTGTTGGTTTCCTTGTGCAGAAAGGCGTCAAAGTGACCTTTTGCAGTATCAACGACGAAATGGTAAAATTCTGTTTAGGTTATTTAAAAATTGTAAAAATTAAGTTAGTTCTTCATTGTTTTGTTTTTCTACATAAAATAAATTATTTTTTTATTTATTTTATTGCAATTTTTTTATATATACTATATGCTATGTATACTATGTATACATTTAACGCAATAAATTCTTTGACATTTAGGCAAAACGTTTCACTATTTTGGTTTAATAGTAATTAATTGAGCAAATAACAATTTAGATTGCTTCAATTTTAATGCATTCAATGACAGCGCTGTTCTTGGTACTATGTTAGATTTTTTATGTGTACCATAAGTAGTAATATGGGCTGTAATTATAGGCGCCATTATTATTGGCCTAGGGCGACAAATTGTCTTAATCCGGCCCTGTTTGTTATGATTTATACGTTTTGTTGTCATCCCATGATGTTATGAATGTGAATAGCCGAAGCTACATATCTATGGGGTATTTAGGACGAGGCGTTAAAATCCGAAATGTATTCCATCTCACCGCAGCGAATTGTAATCTAGAGTCCCGTCAGACGGTTCTCTATTGCGCTCCCGTTATCCAATGACGCAATCTTAGGACGGTAAGCAGATCTTTTTTCCTTAACCAACGTCCCGAGTCCGCCCGCTTCGAAACCAACCCAAACCCAACAACACAACCCAACCGACCCCGCCCCATTGGCCCCCCCCCCCGCCCCATTGAGTAAAAATATATTATATAACTAGCAAAATGATTATGAGGAAAGGTAAATAAATTAAAATATTAATGTAAAATTAAATATAAATGCTTTTAAGACCACATTGTATTATTTCGGTATATAAATTCTTTAAAAAAAATTAAAAAAAGTTGTAGAGGCGCCAAGTATCGAACCCCGTATCTCTCGCATGCAAAGCAGGCGCCCTTCCATCGAGCTACCGAGCTTATCCCTATTAAAAATGCCATATAGAAACACAAAATAAAAATCTATATGGTTCTATCTGGTTCAATATAGGAATTTGAAACAGGCATTGCACTATTGAACCAGATAGAATTCCATACCTGGAAAACCATATAGAAAAGTGATTTCTATATGGATTGCCATATAGGTTCATATTACTCTATCTGGCCCAATATGGTTTGGGTGTGAAAAAAATTATTACCATATAGATCCATATTTAACCATATAGGGGAATCTATATGGTTTAATATGCAATTTTCGTTTAAATATATATACATTTTAAAATGGAATTCCATATTCAACCATATAGGGAAACCTATATGGAAAGACACATAAAACAGAAACCAGATAAATCCATATAAAAATCCCTAAGTTGTACATTTTAAAATAAAATTCCATATTAAACCATATAGATTCCAAAGTGTAAACCAGGTCGTTCCATATAGGACATATAGAACCATATAAATCCATATTAGTTTCCTTATCTGGATCAATATGGGTTCTATAGGGCATTTTTAATAGGGATTGTAATAATCCTATCGCTCGAAAAATAATACCGATTTACAGTGTGTGACGTCACAAAGTGGAATACATTTCGGATTTTAACGCCTCGTGTATTTAGGTATATGGTCTATTGTCAGTTTGTCAATTTGTCAATTTGTCACCATGTCTGCGACGCAGACGCAGACTCTGCGTTCATGAACTCGGAGATTTGAACAGATCTGGTCGTCAAAAAATGTTGCCCATAGATGAAAGTATCAAAAAAACTTTTCATCAATGTTATAAGCGTTTTAAACTCAAACACAAAACTTGTTAAATAGGCCGTAAAAAAGCAAAGAAATGTTTTAATTTGATTCCAATTTAACCAAACATATATTGCCTGTCACTCAACAAATGGTGCGTAATTAATCAACAGTCGTTTAATGCCTGACCAATTTGTACACAAACACTGATAAATTTCATCTTTTTTTACAGACTTCATTGCATGTATAGGTACTTATAAGTGGACCATTATAAAAAAATATCAGGCATTATGTCGAGCGAGCTAAATTAGTAAGGCCCGGATTTTTAGGTCATAAAAAAGTGATAAAAGGTTCCTAAATTATAACTATAACCTATAGGTGATATTTTTAATAAAATAGGTTATTATTTTAGGTACCTATATTTTAGGAACTTAATTAAAAAGTTAATATTCTCGTTAATATTGGTTGGCCCGTATTTTTAGGTTATAAAAAAGTAAAAAAAAATGCAAAAAATAGGTCACATAGTTATAAAATTAGGTTAATATTTTAGGTGCCTACATTTTAGGTACTTAAATAAAAAAAAATAAGCTGATTTATTGAAATAAAATATTTTCATTATAATGTCGATATCGTTGTAAAACCATACATAGGTCTTATGTAGTTTTAGTTACATTATAATTGCTCTGTTAATGTCCGGCAATAAAGGATTTAAATTAAAAATGAAATAGTTATTAAAATAATATTTATTATTAACATAAACTGAACAAAAATGTTTGGTTGGAAAAATAACAAATAAAATAAAAGATTCTTTAAAAAAGTAAATTTATCATATCACAAATAATGTAAAATAGCAAAAAAAACAAAATAAGAACTCTAAAATTACCAAAAAAACAAAATAGGAACTCTAAAATCAAAAAAAATAAATTGTATTAATTTATTTAACGAGTATATGCATGACAGACAAAATATTTCTCCAAGTTTTCAGAAGTAAAGCTAGTGCGTTTATCAGTCAAAACATTTTTAAACCAAGAGAATGAGAGAATGTTCAACGTCACAGGACGGGTAAAAAAAGTTCATTTTAGGTATTAAAAATACAATTTAGGTGCAAAAAAGGAAAATAGGTGAAAAAAATATAAAAAAGGTATTTTAGGTCAAATAAAACTTAGTCAGATGACTCCATTTTTTATAAAACGGGCAAATACAAAAAAATATCTTTAAAACCTAAAAAACCAACAAAAGGTGTTTTACCTAAAATCCGGGCCTTATAAATTAGTAACACCTTCAAATAAAACTGACATCAATACAGTGATCTAACTTTAAAAAATATGTTATTTTGTTTTAATGCCTTTATTGGTCAACGATTAAAGGGCTAAGTTGAGCAACTAATGCTGAACACCCTTTGATCATTGATCAAACCCTTTATGCACAGCAGGCGTTACAGAAACGACGATTTAAAACTATATACAATATATATATATCCAATGTATACAATGCGTACTCATAACTTGGTTATTTGTACAAATAATCATCTTCTACTTACAAAGGTCATTTACGTCCGTTGGAATGGGTTTTAAAATTTCCCAGATTCTGGGAAATTTCGGACAATTTGGCAACATCGCAAAAAACCTCTATAACTTCGTTACTTATTATCGGATTTTAAAAAATTTAACGTCGTTTCAAAGCACATCAAAAAGGTTTTAAAACTATATACACAATGCGTTCACATAACTTGTTTATTTGTGCAAAAAATCATGTCCCAGTTTTTTATTTTTTTTTTAAGAAAAAAAATGTCCAATAATTACTCGCAAAGGACTTGACAACATCGCAAAAAATTTCCCAAATTCTGGGAATTTTTACACAACTTGGCAACATCGCAAATTTTTCCGAATTTTTTTCTACCGCAACAAGGGCCTAAATTTATTTAATACTTTTGTATTTTTATATTAAGATAATAAAATAATTTTCACATTATTTTACAAGGCCACTTTATTTTTACGATTGTATGACATTTGAGTCAAATGATTTGACAACTAACTAACTTAAATCTAACTTAGCCTGTGACTAAAAAAGTTGAGCACCTAATGCTGAACATCCTTTGATCATTGATTAAACCCTCTATGTACAGAAAAGCGTTACAGAATCGACGATTTAAGACAAAAGCTATATCTGAAATTCAGATATAGCTTTTGTCAGATTCTGAATCACTGTGAGCCATTTCGACAGCAAACGACAAAATTGGTACTAAATGGTTTTTCGTGTTGTGCGTAAGCCCGCCCGAGGCACCACCAGTCGTCGGATGCATTTAGGAAACGGTGACCTAAATAGGCGAGTGATTATTCCGTGATGCTCTTATAATTTTGATCCTATTCTGAAATCTAAATACATTAGAGTCGGAACAAATGAAAGTGTAACATATCACGTCGGGATTTTATTAATTAAAAAACCCATTTGCTAAAAAAATAAATTAAATGGAGAATACCCAAGTACTTTGTTACTTTCCGTGGCCGAGAAAGTTTCTCAACAGCTTTTAAATTGATAAAAAGTAATTATATCTACAAGTAGAAAAATTTCCAACCTTTTGGGGAGATATTTGACGGTATTTATCCACGAGTTAAATGTTAAAAATCAAATCTGGAGATCTAGCCGGCCAATCAGGAGCTCCTCTTCCCCACATCCCAAAGTTTAGGCAAAAATATATAGATGTTAAGTAAAAAAAAGTGAAATGCTGGACAAAAAAGCGCAGTAAATGAATTTTAAACGCACAATTCTCGGCGAGCTAGTCCAAAGAATAAGCACAAATTAACTAAATCCGTTTGGAAAACATTAAATTGGCGACCATACGAAAGCGAATTGATATGCCCAAAAAGCGTCACGATTTAAAAGCAGCTGATGTATTTGATTGATTACATACACTATGGCATGGTTGTTCGGAAAATGTTTTTGTTCTCTCTAAAATAATAAATAGCCTATTGAATATTATTTAATATGTATTCCATATACATATTATATTCAGGTACGATAGAAACATCTATTTAAAGTCCAACAAAAATAACTAATTAATTACTAATTAGACTTTTGTTTCTAGTAATTATTTTAATTATCTTTGAAATTGTCATGTGAATTTACAGGTTAATGCAGAGTAAATATTGTTGGGATTTGAAGTAGTATTACTTTAGTTTTTAGCAAAAAATCTAACAAACTATGTTTATTTTAAAGCAACTTTTTACATTTTTCAAATGATATTAACAATGAATCTTTTCTTACTTTTTTGTTTTTTTTACTTCGACCCAATAGGAGTAGATAATAGTACCTATATTATGTATCAAGTTTGATAAACGCTTTAAAACTATATACAATGCGTTCTCATAACTTGGTTATTTGTACAAATTATCATGAGTCAAACCACGTCAAGTGGGACCAGAAAATTTCACGAAATCACCGATTTTGAAAATAATCACATTATTGTGTAGTAGGTATGACTCATATGTCACAGTCAAAAAATTGTTTTAAAATTCGTTTTTTTGGTAATGTTATTAAGGTTGACAATTTTGTCAAACTTTAGAGCACGGTAAAATTGAAAAAATAGAATCTCTGGAACCACTATGTATAATTGAATTAAATTTTACACACTATTGTAGAAATGTTTAGACTATATAATGATCATTTAATTAAGGTTAATTTGTTTAAATAAAATAATTTTGCATACATTTATTATAAACAATTGAAATTTTGTATGTGTTCTTCACGCTGAAAAAAAATTAATCTTGTGTCATAATATGCGGCAAACGTTTCCGTTTAATAAGATGTACTCAAAAATTTGTCTTTCCTATGTCATTCCGGAGATATTAATTTTTTTGTCCCGCTGTGCGCTTGATCAGTACGCGGCGCGCTTCGTTTCTAGCTCGTCCGTTCTAACGTTTTAACGGTGTGCCTGAACGAAGTTTAAGTCACATAAAAATGCCGCCAAAAACTGATTTTAGTTTCTTGTTCGGGACCCTTTGGTGACTTAAAAATAATATTTACCAAAGTTCTAGCTGCTCCTCTTTTCAAAATTGTTCGAAAATTCATGATTTTTTTTTATAAATTTTTGTTTATCTCTTTGACAGATTACACATTTGCACACCGATTTTTATAAAATTAGAGTAAATTATTTAGGAGACTTAGAGAATACTTTTTAATATTGTTCTCATCATTTGATATATACAGGGTTAGCCAAAAATCACTTATTTTTAATAATGCAAAAGCGTAAATTCATGATTACTTATAGCATAACACGCAAAAAATATTTATCCCCAATTTTTTTTTTAGATATTCAGGTTACAAAATTGCATTTTTATTATTATTTTACAAGAAAAATAGATTTGTAATAAAATTTAATAAAATAACGCTTAGAGAGTATTTAAAATGTTGTTTAATTTAGGCTTTTTAGTAGTTTTCAATTTTGAACGAAAAATTGGTTGAAGTTTTTTGATCGGCAACTCTTTGCTGATTTAAAAAAGATATTTACCAAAAACTGTTTTTTGTTTAAATTTGTAAAAAAATCATTTTTTTTAATTATTTGTTTATCGCAAAGTCTACCTTTGCCAGAGTACACATTTGTACACCGATATTGTAAACGAGAGAAACTGTTTTTATACTGAGCACATCATTAGATTTATACAGGGTTAGACAAAAATCACTTTTTTATATAGTAAAACGCATAATGCATAAAAAAGATTTTTCAAAATGTTTCGAAAAGGGGAGGAGCTAGGATTTTGGTAAATATTATTTTTAAGTCACCAAAGAGTCCCGAACAAGAAACTGCGGAATTTTTATGCGACTTAAACTTCGTTCAGGCACACCGTGTCCTGACAGGATACATTAAAAGTAACCCATCGACGACCAATTAGAAGGCTGCAGCGATGCAGTGTTGCCGTAGTGCATGCTGGGCCGCGGGTAATTTGCAAACATAACCTCAATATCTTGGCAGCAATTTTCACATTTGCAGCGTTGCCGTTGCCGGGTATTTTACCCAAAATTCGGGTATTTTGGAGTATGTGCCGGGTAAAATAATTAAACGGGTAAAACCGGGGATTTTAACCCTTTGACCCAAATTTGAAAAAATAAAAATTGTAGAACCAACAGCAAAAAATAAAACTTTAAAATTAAAATTCAACCATTCGACCTTCGCTATTTCTGCGAAAATGAAAATGTCAAAGTTCATTTTGACCATTTTGTTGACTGGGTTTATACAGTTACCTAATAGATGGCGCTATACGTCTTTATTTTATATTGCGCATGTCCTTGACCTTAGATTGACAGTCAACGGGTATTTTATTTATAACAGAAACAGACTGAACACCTACAAAATCGCCGCATTATTACACACAAAAGAGGGGGTCCAAGAGGCAGGAGGTAGATTTGAACCATCAAACAAAATGTTAAATTCTTATTTACGGAAAAAATAAAGTACTTAATCCCTGAGAGGAGGTTCATTTACTATTTATTAATAAAGTAAGCATATCTATGTATTAATAAAGTTCCTACCTAATAGTATTAGGCTAATATTTACTATTAATAAAAATTTGACCTCTTTTTTTTAAAAAACAAGCCACGTATTCGGACGGGTAATTTTATGGGGATTTTCATGTTAAAGTGGGGGTAAAACCGGGTATTCTGTCATAGTGGCGTGGGTAATTGATAATTTCAGTGCGGCAACGCTGCACATTTGTTTTGTCACGTCGTTTGCTTGCTTCAAGTGTGGCTTTTCTGTGTTTTTCACTTAATAGTTGTGTTTTTAGTGTTAAGGTGTAACTATTGTTACTCTATTCGATTTTTGAGTTTTTCTGTGCTTTATAGACTATAAATTTGTGCATATTCAATATATATTTATATTCTTTAAAATGGATTTAAATAAGTAAGTTTTTACAAATAAGTTAAATTAAAAATTAAATGTTTACTTTGTAGGCAAACAAATCCCAAAATTTGTGAGCATTGTGAGATGGAATTTTGCAGTATCTCTTCCAAAAATGATCATCTAAAGCGAGTCCACAATAAGCCAGTGGAGAATAAAACAACGCCTCGAATTTTATGCCATAGGCTTGTAAAGATATTCTACTTTGAACTTTAATAACATTAAAGAATTTGAAATCTAAAGAACACTAGAAAAAAGGGAAGTTGATTATGCTTGTCATAGGAAAAATAAAAGGCCAAATGGAGAAGAACATTGGTATTACAAGTGCAATAGAAGTAACTGTGCAGGTTGTATGCTTTATTCGCAGTATTTAACATTACTTATTATCTCTTGTTTAGGATTTAGTAGTACTGCTACTCAACGTAGTTTAAAAGCCAAAGGAAGTATTAGGATTCATGGAATATGTCCCTCAAATATAACTGCAAAAATTTCTACCAGTGGTAAATATTTAAATCTATTTTTCCTGATGCATTTTTACTTTCTAACAGAATGGATCAAAAAATACCGAAAGTATTTTTTAATGGACTCAAGGAAAAATTAAGAGGTCCTATTGAAGCACAATACATAATGAGTGATGATGATCCCAAATATTTAAATACTTATTATGTAAAAAATTAAAAACATCACAACATGTATTAAAATTATATTGTATGATTGATTATTTTATATTAAAAAAAGAATAGATACAATAGTTTGTGTTTTATTTAGATATTCACTTCAGGGTTGTTCAAGTATTAAATATCGCTTTTGATAGGGAAAGGAGTTTTGTGTGGATTTTTATTTCTTAATGAAAAAATAAATATTAGGTAGCATTTTTTGAGCAAATTAAAATTTGTAAATATTACCAAGGTGTCCAAAATTGTCAAAAAGCTTTACAAAATAAATAAAATTATTTGAAAATATAAATTAAAGTGCAGAATGTGTAGGTATTGCAGTTTTTTTATTTATTGTGATAATTACAAAATCCCTTCTTAAAATACCCCATAGAGACCCTGTTCAAACCGATAGATTTATATTGAAATGTATGGTGTTTCTATAGGGTGTATCAGTTTGTATAGAACCCATAGTTGGGATTTATGGTTGTTCTATAGGGAAATCCACCCTTGATTTATTTGCTATTGGTTTCAATGGGGAAAATACACATAAATGTAGAAATTAGTTTTTCCCCGATATGTTTTATGGTTTTTCTATAGGGATATCCCTATATATCCTTCATTGAGTTATTTCCTATCGGTCTCAATAGGAAAAATGTAAAAGTTATGGTGTGCCTATAGATAATTTCCTATAAATTTTCTATCGGGCCGTATCCGGAAAAAACCATGGACAAATGCATATATTGAATCCGGTAGTGCCCGATAGATTATTTTATAAAGGTCTCTATGGGGTACCCCAAATACGTATTTTAAGCAGGGATATGTACATGTACTTACAAGGGTAACTTTGTAGGTATGCATACCTACAAAGTTACCTATACATTTCCATTAGCTTTAACAATATTTTTGCTTGCTAAAAATTTTAATTAATACCTTTACCTATTATAATTGTATTAATGACAATAAATAATGTAGAACTTACTTATTTACGTCAAATATTGTTTAAAAACCATTTGCGAATATCTATCTAAGACTTCCCACACAGAACACGCTATCCAATGGATATCTAATGGCTATCCCAATGTCCATATAACATCCATGCCTTTTGCGATATCCATTGGATATCCAATGGATATCCATACTAGATGTTCAAAAAAAACAAAAACATTAAAAATATTTTTTTCTTTTTTAAAATAGCCCCTTATAGGATAAATTTATGTAATGATTAATAAATATGATTTAAATCGTTATTAACCCAATTTCAACAAAGTATCTCTAATATATATCCAATGGATAACTAATGTATGTCCAAAGTATATCCACTGTACATCTAATGTATATCCACTGGATATCCATACTGGATGTTCAAAAAAAAACAAAAACATTAAACATATTTTTTTCTTTTTTAAAATAGCCCCTTATAGGATAAATTTATGTTATGATTAATAAATATGATTTAAATCGTTATTAACCCAATTTCAACAAAGTATCTCTAATATATATCCAATGGATAACTAATGCATGTCCAAAGTATATCCATGGATATACTTTGGACATGCATTAGTTATCCATTGGATGTGTGTGCACTGTACATCTAATGTATATCCACTGGATATCCATTGGATATCCAATGGATATCCATACTGGATGTTCAAAAAAAAAAACAAAAACATTAAAAATATTTTTTTCTTTTTTAAAATAGCCCCTTATAGGATAAATTTATGTAATGATTAATAAATATGATTTAAATCGTTATTAACCCAATTTCAACAAAGTATCTCTAATATATATCCAATGGATAACTAATGTATGTCCAAAGTATATCCACTGTACATCTAATGTATATCCACTGGATATCCACTGGATATCCGATGGATAACTGATATGGATATCTTGTATATATACTTGTATGTATACATGTGGGATTTTGTGATGGTTTAAACTAGCATATGTAAAAAAAACAACTTTACGGTAAATTGATTTTTTGCCAAGAGCTACGAAATTTTTAATTTTGAAATGTTCACTTTACCCAGATAATAATATTTATATATTAATAATATTATTTCTGTTAATAATATGACTATGACAGTCTGCAATACAATAAAAAATTTCTTAAAAAAGTCCCTTTTGTTTATTATTGTATTTCATAGTACTACGCACGCGCTGAATTTGAGAATCTTCAGTGTTGCCGGTTATAAGCAAAATAACTAAACGAAATATATTTCCGTACTTTATTAAGTTTTAATAAATAAATTAAATAAATTTAAAATAATTACTCACCACATTTATGTTAAATAGGTATACTAGGTATACTAATTAATTAAGTATTAAAGACTTTATATAACTTTAAAGTTATATAAAATAAATTTATTTAATAATATAACCGCCATTTTGATGAGCTTTCTGAAATTATTTAAACGTCTGACAACACTGCCGCAGAAGATAAAGAAGCGTCCTTTTTCTATGGTAGCGTCCGTTAAATATGATGCCATGATGGTTAGGTACATGCAAAGGGTTTTCATGTTTATTTGCTTCATTCCACAGATTGTAAAGGTTCATTCGCCATCATTGCTATTTGTTATATGTTTTTCATAAAGTTTATTGCCAAGTTATTGTTTTTGTGGTTATTTGTTTGAGGTCTATAGTGGTAAGTGAATATTTTATTAATTTTCTAATCATAGTTATCATTTTAAATTGTATTGGTCCAAAACTAATACAATTTTATATTAAATAGGTACCTATATTTAAGTGCAATTTATAAACTTTCGGTTAGCATTGAAGGCAAAACATTAAAGGTGAATAGGTACATGCATGCATTTATATAGTGTACCTTTATTTGCAAGCTATACCTACATAGGCTCGAGGGTAACAAATGGGCTGATGGATTGGCCAAATTTTGGGGATCATAAGGAGACAGGTGAAATAGGCCCTAAATGATTAGGCTGATAAAAAGGCAAATGACAGCTGGAGGAGTGATGGCAAGCCAGATATTCACTTCTTTAGTTATATGTAGTTTTCTGTTCTATTTTATGTTTTCATAAAAATAAATATTTAAATTAAAGAATAAGACTTTTATTTTAAAACCCAATGTTATTTATTGAAAAGTAAATATCCATTGATTCACCATATCCAATACAGATGACAACCATATTGCATACAATACTATATCCACTGGGTATCCATTGGATATCCACACTATGTCCAGGAGGGTCGGACATTTATATATCCAATGGTTATCCATTGGATATCCATACAATCTCCATATTGAATACAGATTACAACCATATTGCATACAATACTATATCCACTGGGTATCCATTGGATATCCACACTATGTCCAGGAGGGTCGGACATTTATATATCCAATGGTTATCCATTGGATATCCCGGATATCCTATGTATATCCTGGATATCCATAAAAGAAATCCATTGGATATCCATTGGATGTAATTGTTCCGTGTGGGTTAAACCACTATTTTTTACATTATCCATGCCATTGTTATACAACTCCTATTACGGGGAATTTAAATTACCCGCGGCACGGCACAGCACTGCGGCAACATCGCAGCATCGCAACAAATGCTGCTACGCTCTGATTGGTCGTCGATGGGTTACTTTTAATGTATCCTTGTCCTGACGAGCTAGCAGCGAAGCGCGCCGCGTACTGATCAAGCGCACAGCGGGACAAAAAATGTAATATCTCCGGAATGACATATGAAGGACAAATTTTTGAGTACATTTTATTAAACGCATATTATGACACAAGATTAATTTTTTTTCAGCGTGAAGAACACATACAAAATTTCAATTGTTTATAATAAATGTATGCAAAATTATTTTATTTAAACAAATTAACCTTAATTAAATGATCATTATATAGTCTAAACATTTCTACAATAGTGTGTAAAATTTAATTCAATTATACATAGTGGTTCCAGAGATTCTATTTTTTCAATTTTACCGTGCTCTAAAGTTTGACAAAATTGTCAACCTTAATAACATTATCAAAAAAACGAATTTTAAAACAATTTTTTTACTGTGACATATGAGTCATGCCTACTACACAATAATGTGATTATTTTCAAAATTGGTGATTTCGTGAAATTTTCTGGTCCCACTTGACGTGGTTTGACTCTCATGTATAACTACATTAATTTAATAAAATATTGGTCAATGTTTGGCATACATTGATAATATGTAATTATTTATTTCTGTGCACATTAATACATTAATATTATGTACTTTTTTTTCTGTGCACAGAAAAAAAAGTACATAATATTAATGTATTTTAATATTGTAACAATGTATGTGCTTTGAAACGAGGTTAAATTTTTTTAAAATCCGATAATAAGCAACGAAGTTATAGAGGTTTTTCAAAATTTTTGCGATGTTGCCAAATTGTCCGAAATTTCCCAGAATCTGGGAAATTTTAAAACCCCTTCCAACGGACGTAAATGACCTTTGCGAGTCTAATTATTACCTATTTTAGTTTTTTTTTCAAAAAATAAAAAACCTGAATATGCATGTTCAGGTTTCAAAGCACATCAAAAACGTTTTAAATCTACACAATGCGTTCACATAACTTGTTTATCTGTCCAAAAAATCATGTCCAAGTTTTTATTTTTTCAAAAAAAAATGTAATGACTAATTACTCTCAAAAGTCTTTAACGTCTGTAAGAAGAGGTTTTAAAAATTCCCAGATTCTGGGAAATTTTTTCACAATTTGGCAACATCGCAAAAATTTCGAAAAACCTCTATACTTTCGTTATTTATGATCGAATTTTAAAAAAGTTAACGTCGTTTCAAAGCACATCAAAATTGTTTTAAAACTATATGCAATGCGTTCTTTAAACTTGTTCATTGGTCCAAAAAATCATGTCCAATTTTTTTATTTTTTCGAAAAGAAAATGTCTAATAATTACACGCAAAGGTCCTTAACGACTTGGCAACATCGCAAAGAATGTTCCAAAAAGTTTCCCAAATTCTGGGAATTTTTGCACAACTTGGAACAACGCAAATTTTCCTATTTTTTTTCGACCGCCCCGAGGGCCTAAATTTATTTCATACTTTTGTAATTTTATATTAAGATCGTAAAATAATTTTCACATTTAGTATTATTTTACAAGGGCACTTTATTTTAACGATTGTATGACATTTGACAACTGTCAACTAACTTAAGTTTAACTTCAGGCTCTGACCAAAAACCTGTTGCTACCTTCAGCCCGTGACTAATACGACATAAAGCCACAACTTGTCAAGGTCACTTAGTTCATGGAAACGATAATGGACATTTTAAAGGTGGGAGTAGAAAAACATAATAATACACAGATTAAATTATCCGTATCAACTTTTTTTTATAGACATACAGACTTTTCTATTAATAATGACAAATTAAAATAAATGAATCTTCAACACTTCTGCTAAACAAAATCATACATAGTATATCCCAAAGCCATCTAATGTCTTATTTATAGCCTTATCGTATTAATCTTAATAATTTCTGAAGGTGTACAAGTTATTTTATGTTTTAATCGCTTATCGCTAATCCTCATATTAATGAATCGGCTTTAATTTATTTCGAATTTATTAATGCGCGTAACTACAAAATTTATACAAATCTTCATTTAAATAAGTACCTAATGTTTATATTAATATTGTAGAAAACTTCCTCTACATGGAATAAATATAATAAAAGGACAAGTTTTTAGTCACGGGCTGAACTTAGCTGTAACTTACAGCCTGTAAGTAAGTTGACAGTTGTCAAATGTCATACAATCGTTAAAATAAAGTGTCCTTGTGAAAATGTGAAAATTATTGCGATATCTTAATACACAATTACAAAAGTATTAAATAGTTTCTCAATGCCAATATTTACAAAGTTTTTTTTTTACAAACCTTTTCTTTACTTTCACTGTGAAAAACAACTTCTATATCGGACCGTTAACCATTTTCAAGGGATACATTAATAATTAATCGAAATTTCGATCTAAGATTTCGATTAACACATAAAAATTTGACATTTGACATTACGACACATTAATGTGGGAATTCCCAATTGGCTCTATGGTTTGATAGATGACGCTATAATCAAATATTTAATTGAAATCGTTTTTTAAAATAATAATGAGTTAATAAACTTTTCTTGACACTCGTGACCAGGGCCGGATTTAGCATGGGGCCAGCGGGGCCACGGCCCCAGGGCCCCCACCAATGCAATATGTGCTTTTTAATGAAACGAATACGAAAAAACAAAAAATTGGGTCGGTTATACCGCGCGAGTCCTGTAATTTTCAATTAATTTTTTTCAGATCTAACTCTAATTTTTCGCAGATTTTTTATCGCTTATCTACCGATGGAGCGCTTTCGTTCGCATTGCTATTCATTTTCTTCGCTTCCGCTCGCCGCGAATCCTCTCCTACACCTGACAAAAATTCGGCAACGCGAACGAATGCCAACTTGTATGATGTATGTATGACTGGCTTAATATTACAGTTAGTTTTTGACGCAGATTTGTATTGGTACATTGGAGTGTTGTGGAATATTTTCCGGTGTTTCCGAAATACTGTTTCGTGCTTTTCTTTGGAAAAGCAGACAAATAATACGACTTTTGATGCACCAAATGTCGGCCCCAGGCCTCAAAACTCTTAATCCGGCCCTGCTCGTGACTAAAATGGCTAATGTGGGAGACCTTCATATAAAAAATTTAATCTGGTTTTTATTCTCTACCCCGTGCAAGAATTCGATAGCATCTAAATTTGCTGCAATTGTTACTTGACGGCCTTTCTCATTCTCTTGCCGCTTGCGATCCTGTAATCTGCGTATAGCACACGGAAGTTCATAAAAATAAGAGAAAGATTAAATAAGCATGGTATATTGTCTTCAAGATGGTACACATAGATTAAAAGTACGCGGTTTCTGGTACTTAAACTTTAATTGCATGTTGTTGTTTATTGTTCTTTGTGGGATATACAGAAAAAAAACATATGCATTAGAGGGCGTCACTAATATTTGTTATTAAAAGATTTTTTGTAATTTGGTTCTTAACCCAAATGTATAAGAATTGCCAGTACAACATTTTGAAGTTATTTACATTATTTTATTTACTTTGTCTACTCCCATCTACAGGGCCGTCTTTAACCTATTGGAGGCCCTGGGCATGTTAGGATAATGGGGCCCCTATGACTTTGACAGAACACTATTTTGTTAGAATAGACAAAGAAAGTAGATAAACAAGGTTAAATATTTATTTTTATTAACAATCACATGAAACGAATAGATAAATGATATTACATATTACTATATTAAGTCCACAAAAGTACTTAACTTTTTATAGTATACTTCCTTTTCTATAAGCAGTTGATTTATAAGTATACTTACTTGTAAAAAAAGGGACTCTAGATTGTGAATTTACTTACATTGATATAAAATTATTTAAAATTAGTTAGGTAAAAGAAACACAAGTATTAATTTTTAAACCCCAATTTAATTCAAGTATATTTGGTACAAATAAAATTATAAATAATAATACAAGTTATAAAAACAAACATAAAATAAACCATATGCAAATATGTACACTAAAAAACATGATTCTAATAATTAGGATATTTTATAAATAAATAATAAAGAATAAATAAAGAAAAACAATATTTTATTGATTTTTAAATAAAATTAGCTTATGTAGTTTTTGTCTAACATATTCTGGTTTTTCAGAAGCCTTTTTACCTTCCCAATTTAGTCTGGAGCTTAAAAATATAGCAATAATTTTTTTAATCAGAAGAATTCTATGATTGTCCAATATATCTTGGTTCTTTATATGATCAATCATTGCAGAATTTAAAAATACTGACTGTACATTATACAATAATTTATTACTTATATACATACATGGCACTATTTTTAAATTTAAATTTATTTGACATTTGTCTAGTTAATTTTTCAGTTTCTTGACAAATTATAACTACATTGTATTTGATCTGAGGGGGGGCCCTGTCGATCCCGGGGCCCTGGGCACTTGCCCAAAGTGCCCAATGGGAAAGAGGGGTCTGCCCATCTAAGCCCAATATTATAAGGCGGCGCCAGACATGTGGCATTCGGCGAGTACCGAGCGACTGCTCGCCATTTGGCAAGGAGTTGAGTTACTCAGCAAGTGTTCGCGGAGTAATCACCAAATGGCGAGCACCTTAAACCAGATATTCGTAGTTCGTCATGTATAGAGTCTCTGTGGGAACAACGAGTATTCAGTATTGGCTGATATTTGTTTATCGAAATGGATAACGATACAGTGCTATTAGCTACTTTTACAGTCATATCTTGTGATAGTATGTTATTGGACAAAATAAAATCTAAAAACACAAAAATTTTCTACAAAAACCCACACAAAAACCCAATATAATTTTTTTTAAACCCGTTTTTTGGCCAACCCTGCAATAAATAATAAGAAACAATTCGGTAATTCAACAATAGGTATACTTGCTATATATATATACAGTATGTCTCAGTATCTTGGAATCATATGGAAAACTTTTTTATTATTAATTTTAGGAAAAAAAATTATTTTTCATAAAAAGTTCTGCATGGTGTAAAACTTAAAATGCAACCCACAAATATTAATTTTTTTTTAGTCGTATACGAGGTATGTCAAAAAATATGAATTTGGCGCAAGAGTAAAGTACCTTTATATTTGACAATATCAAAAATTGTTATAAAGAAAAGTTAATCAGAACTAAAAACTACGTTTAAATATGCAATTTCATACATTTACATTAAAAAATTAGGTTTTGTTAATTTTTACTAATCTTTCTATTTTAAATGAACATTTATCTGTTATGATTAGAAAAAAACATGAAAACCTTAAGTTAAGTCAGGGGATCTAGCAGGCCAAAAAGTTTTAGAATATCAACAAATCATTTGTTTATCAGTGAATCCTAGATTACATGTTACAGTTAAATTTGCATTGATATTGTAGCCAAAAAAGAAAAAATATTTTTTTTTAATGTAAATAGAAGTAATTGCATATTTGAACGTAGTTTTTAGTTCTGATTAACTTTTCTTTATAACAATTTTCGATATTGTCAAATATAAAGGTACTTTACTCTTGAGCCAAATTCATATTTTTTGACATACCCCGTATACGACTAAAAAAAAAAATAATATTTGTGGGTTGCATTTTAAGTTTTACACCATGCAGAACTTTTTATGAAGAATAACTTTTTTTCCTAAAATTAATAATAAAAAAGTTTTCCATATGATTCCAAGATACTGAGACATACTGTATATATATATTAGGGTGGCCCAAAAAAAAGAATATCTTTTTTTTTCTCGTCTCTTTAAAAATATGTTAGTTTATCATGCTCTAAGAGCCCTGTCAAAATATCAGCTCGATTAAAAAATTTTTAGGGGTCGCTCAAGATTTTTTAAAATTTTCAAAATCGTCAAAAATTGAATTTTTGTTTTATTTTATTTTTTTTTCTTGTCTCGATATTATTTTTTTGGTAGAAAATAATAAAAATTTTGAAAATATCAAATCAATATTTTAATTTCTAAAGGTCGCTAAAAGTTCGTTGGTATTTATATTCAGAGGTCGCTCGAAAACATTCAAAATACTCTACTTTGAAAGTTAAAAAAATCTTGAGCGACCTTTAGAAATCAAAATATCCATTTGAAATTTTCAGAATAATTATTATTTTTAAATTAAAAAATAATATCGGAACGAGAAAAAAAATTAAAATAAAAAAAATCCAATTTTTGACGATTTTGGAAATTTTTAAAAATCTTGAGCGACCCCTAAAAATTTTTTAATGGAGCTGATCTGTTGACAGGGCTCTTAAAACATGACAAACCAACATATTTTCACAAGAGACTAGAAAAAAAAAATATTCTTATTTTTTTGGGCCACCCTAATATATATAGATATTTTCCACGTATACACTTTTGCTTGCAAAAGGACGAATATGTGGATACAGATTCAAAGCTTAACGGCGAATACTCGTTTACTTTGATGTTGTATAAAATACCGACAAACCACGGGAAATACACGAGCACTCTACAAACACCAAAATTTGTCATCGGCAAGTAGCGACGAACCCGTCCACACTACTCGGCATTCGGCGAGCAATCGCTCGGTACTCGCCGAATGCCGCATGTCTGGCGCCGCCTTTAAATTTCTCGAAAGTTCTTATAAGGTTTGATTATTTTAAATTGTTAGACTGTACTTTGCCTATGAAAATCACGAGCTATATATAGCTATAGCTATAGTTGTATTTATTTTTTGTTATTTATACCATACAAGGTATTACATATTATGTAATACATAATGACTACTAGTCATTGACTAGACTATTTTTTTCTTACGCACAATGACTAAAGGACGTAAAAATCACAATTTTGCTACGCTATTTATATATTGCTAAGAGATTATAACGATAAAACAGACGTTATTATTTAAAGAGGTTTTTAATCCTTAAATTGCATACTTAAGTTTAATATAGGTACCTATAGGTATACCTATATGTATACATATATATAGTATACTTTAAGTAGATTTTTAAGTATAGGATTTAAACCATGCCTTTATAGAAATCTGTAGTTATTTTTACCTATCCCGTGCCTATACTTTTTTTGTGTGCTCATAATATAATTCTAGTTATTTTCAAATTATTATACACCGCCGTACAATAATGAAAATACATTGAAATTACAAAAGAAGAGTGGTTCCATCTATCGCGTTCTGCTTGAAGACAACAAATGCTTCAGCAGAGGTGTGCTATTATTTCATAAACATTCAATCAAATATACAGGGTGTCCCAGGTTTAATGATATTAATTTTGCCAGTCGGTAGAGATCAAAAAACAAAACGAATTTCCAAGGAAAACATGTATCAAAAAATTGAAAATAACTGATATACAGACCCCCAATTTTTTAAATAAAAAAATATTTTTTTCTCATAACTTTTTAACTTTTGAAGTACAAACAAACACTGTTTACTGAAATGTCATTAATTTTCAAATGTATGCTATGGTAAAGCGAACACTTATTACCCATTTTCAAGTACCTAGGTATGAATTCCATATCCTACACATGGGTGTCTGGAGATGTTTTTCAAACATTCAAACTCGAATATTTTTGTATCGAAGCGTCTTATCAAAAATTTACCGTAGTAACTTTATTTCCCTAATTGAACACAGAATTTAAAAATAGTGTCAGTATTTTAAAAAAGTCAGTGGCGTAAACATAGGTCGGAAAAAGGAAACCTACACCATCAATATCTATGCCACTGGAGTGCCTTGAAAAGAATTGTTATAAGCAGTACGTGAGTCAGTATTTCCCAACTATATACATAAAATTTCAGCCAAATTAGTGAAACGGTTTAAAAGTTATGGGAAAAAAACGATTTTTAGTTTCAAACTTTGGAGATCTGTATCTCACTTATTTTCAATTTTTCGATACATGTTTTCCTTGAAAATTTGTTTTGTTTTTTGATTCTCTACCGACTGGCAAAATTAAGATCATTAAACCCGGGACACCCTGTATATATACTACTGCTATAAAATGGATCTCCAAATTAAAAAAATAGGCTATTTTGTTTGTCCTTTATTTTGCTTTTTATACGGACATTTTTTGCTTTTTTGTTTTTAATGCTTAACAAAAATTCCAAAACCTATGATTTTTTGCGACGCCAAATTCCCAACAAAAATTCCCAGAACTTGGGAGTTATTAAAAATCTTCAGTAATTACTGACAACTTAAGTTGTTGTACAATTTCCAAAAATTTAAAAAATTTAAGAATTTTTCAAAATCTTGCACTTTTTAGGGGTGTTACCAAATTTATATCTGTTTTTTGCTTTTTTAGTAATTTTTGCGACGTTGCCAAATTTCAGTAAATCTTCTTGCCCTATTTAGCGGTGTTGCCGAATTAATAAATATATATTTTTTGCTTTTTTTTTGTTAATCAAAGAACCTAGGATCAGAAAAACTTGGGAATTTTTGTAAATTTTCTGTTAGTCCTCTTGCAATATTTAAAATTGTTGACAAAGTTTTTTTCTACTTTTTATTTTTAAATTTTTTTTCAAAAAATTTCCTGTTGTTGACAAATTTATAAAAACTCTCAGAACCTGGGATTTTGTAAAAAAAATTAGGACTTTGTTACTTTTTCATTTGGATTGAGTTTACAATGTTGCCATATATGCTGCAGTTATTTATTGGCCCAACAAATCTTAACAACTCTTTGTGCATACAGCCTTGGTGCAGTAAATCTAAAAACCGTTACTACCGGGTGCTTAAATTGCACCTATACCTTCACTCAACGCCTATACTATAGGTCTTAGAGGTTATATACCTAATTAAAGACATTACGCTTGAGTTTACAAAAGAAATGTGTTTATTAAAATTTAATGATACTCATATACCTACCGTATACGCTAGTAAAATAATGAATAAACACAATTGTGTCGAATTAAACAAAATATTAATAGGTATTTTGTTTAATTCGAACACTGTTCAACAATCAGAACGAAAAATTAAGCAGGTCAAAATTCTCAAAATTTGTTTTCTGCTAGGTACATATTTTTTAATTAAAATTATAGGCTTCAGGTAAAATAGCAACAAACTAATTTAAAATCTGCTTTAATGCAGCTTGCCTTTGTGAAATCTTTATTTACTCTTATAATCAACGAAGTAAGATCATTATCACCAATCTACTCTGATTAACATTTAAAATTAATTAGGTACATTTTTTTCTCGGAATCGCGTAAATGTGTCTGAGAAATAGCTGCTCGTTAACGTTCTGCTACTGATTTCTTTAAATTTAAATCAGCATAACGACTAATATTCAAGTAATTTAACTGTGTTTTTTCAGCCGAAAAATTAATGATCTGTGTAATATCATAAACAATAAAACTGGCTTACACTAAATTCAGCTTTAAATTTATTTTTATTAATATGTAATAACCTCATAAATATAAAAATATTTATTTTTCATAAAACCTCATATCGTCGCCTTCAGGAGAAAATTGCTTAACTCCATGTTGTAAAATTTTACAGGAGGAAGGAAAAACATATTAAAGGTGTATTGGTGTATCTCCACATTACCGCCAAAAAATTGTTTAATGGAAAATTACGTATCTCCAATATGTACTTTATGTTAATAAAAGTAACCTTAAATTATTCATGGTACCTTAACTTTACACACTATACAATCTTTCATACTTACATACAGAAAAAATAACTAGGCAATAACTTATACTTGTCAATGGCACTGATTTGTATATTGGAGTTAGGCATTATTCCCTGGACGCTCCTCCACGATTGGAGATACGTATATTTCTTTTTCTAAATTTAAAATTAACGGTTTATTTTAGGACTTCTGTAACTTGCATATAAATTAGTTACAGTTTTATCTAACAGATGCCACTAAAATACAATTTTAATGAAAATGTGGAGTTACGTGATTTTCTCCTGAAGGCGACGATATATAAAAAAACACATAACAAAGTATGTCACATTAGACTGGGCCAAAAAAATTGACTAATTTTTTTTTTGAAAAATATATCGAGAATGTCATTCAGAATGACAAAAAAAATATTTCGTGAAAATTTGAGCCCTTAATATTAATTTTAAGAGGTCTATCATCGCTATTTTTGATTTTTAGTCATAATTTGATGTTTTACGTTAGAACTGTCAAAACATTAAACTGAAAAAAATTCCTTGTCACTTATTTTTATATAAAATTAAATTCTCTACAAAAAAGGTCTGATTGAAAATTTTCGTCAGACGAGCCGTTTCCGAGTAATTGAGCCTAATAAATCGATGTGTTTTTTCGATTTGCCCTTTTTACTTTGAAATTTTGTAACTAATGAATCAATGAATATTTTAAAAAGCTCACGTCGGATTCTTAAAGGAAATTTAATGTTCTACAAAAAAGGTCTCCTAACATTTTTGCCTAAATTTAATTCTTCAAAAGTTATTCACGAAGAAAAAATTCAAATTTTAAGTTTTTCTTCGATTTTAATCGTGAATAACCTTTGAAGAATTAAATTTAGGCAAAAATGTTAAGAGACCTTTTTTGTAGAACATTAAATTTCCTTTAAGAATCCGACGTGAGCTTTTTAAAATATTCATTGATTCATTAGTTACAAAATTTCAAAGTAAAAAGGGCAAATCGAAAAAACACATCGATTTATTACGCTCAATTACTCGGAAACGGCTCGTCTGACGAAAATTTTCAATCAGACCTTTTTTGTAGAGAATTTAATTTTATATAAAAATAAGTGAAAAGGAATTTTTTTCACTTTAATGTTTTGACAGTTCTAACGTAAAACATCAAATTATGACTAAAAATCAAAAATAGCGATGATAGACCTCTTAAAATTAATATTAAGGGCTCAAATTTTCACGAAATTTTTTATTTGTCATTCTGAATGACATTCTCGATATAGTTTTCAAAAAAAAAAAATAGTCAATTTTTTTGGCCCAGTCTAATGTCACATACTGTATGTCACATACTGTATGTGCAAAAGAAAACCACTGGCGCCATCTATGCGTAAAACGTCTAACCTCATTTGACAGCACTCGTCCTTGTTTACAATTTTATAAATATTTAAATTAGAAGGTTATGTTTACAAATAGCAACAATGTCTGTAATAAAATGAGTTAAATAAACACTACCACTATTTGCATGGCAAATAAACAAAGTGAAAAATGCACAAGGAATTTCGTATGTAAGTTTAATCTTATTAGTATTCAGAAGATGTTTAATATCTATTGACGTTTTAGCATGATAGAATTGCATCAGAAGTTATGAATTAGGTATGGTTTTATTAAAGAAAATATGGAATTGGTTTTAACAAGGAAAATACTCATTGCTTTGATTATATTGGCTGGCATTTCTTTGTATGTTTCTTTCATATTTAACTCCTGTCTGGTTACAAGCATTACAAAGGCTTTACCTAAGGTGAGTAAGTTTATACTAGTGTATTAAGTTACTATGCATTAAATTGAAGAAAAAAAAGTGAGGTTAAAAACGTTTGACAGATGTCCGATTGGGAAAAACTGCATTCTGTTCACTCATTTATTAAAAACTTCCCCCAGTACATAATTAAAATCGTGTACCTATTTAATCACTAGTTACATAATAATATTATTATTAATTAGTATTGTGTAACCTGCTCTTTCCACTTTAACCAAGCCAATTTACCATAAAAATGATCAAACGAATAAAAAGTTTAATACATTATAGGTGATTGTTCCAGTCATCGGCCACTTAAGAAAAATTTTAAATGCAGTTTTATACTGTTTGGTGAAATAAAACTGTGGCATCAATGAGAGAAACGTGTGAGATCCCCTGTACACTCTAGTATCTGAAACTGTCATTGATTTTTGGCTATCTTATAACATAAAAATACTAATAATGAAAATTTCAGAGTGTCCCACTTTCGCTAGTGGTCGGCCTCATATATCCTAAATTCTGCCACATAAATGCCTATAGTCGGCCCGACCAGAAATGGTATACATGAATACAGAAATTTACTTGTTTTATTGTCAAAAATATTCACAGGAAAACGTACACATAAGTACAAAAATTAAATACACAAAAATTCAAAAATTAAATTGTTTTATTATCCAAAATCGTAAAAAACAAAACTAAAAAAAAATTAAAAAGTAAAATACCTATGCAGGTACTCATTAAAACTTTTTTCCTTTGTTTAACAAAGGTGACAAATGAAATTTTCAGACTTCACTTATGTGTGTATGACATACCGTCCAATTTGGTACACTGCAAATGATACCATCGAGGGCAGTTATCACAGCCAACATTCTTAAGACCTTCTTCTTCAGTGTCGCTTATTAGTTCAGTATCACATGCACAGCAAATTTTCTTTTTTGGTATCACATTTTCAGTCTCAGTGTTTGTAGCGACTTTATTTCTTTTTACGGTTTTCTTTTTTTTAGGTTTAAGTTTTGGAGTGGCTTTCTGGGCCTTTATTGTTCTTTTGCGCACTTTCTCTTCTTCCACCTGTTCCTTTATGTCCGATTTTCTTTTCAAATAAAGTCGAAATTTCTCAGAGGAAATTGCTGAAGGTTGTTTTTCACGTTGTTTTCGCTTTCCACTTGCTTTCTTATTTATAGGTCCAGGCCAAAACAAGTGAGATTGGAAGTTCTGTTGATTTATTTCTGCCACTGGAATTAAAATATCTTGTAAAATAGTTACCTACTTTACTTTTTTCCGTTGGTTGTTGGCCAGCTGCTACGGTCCTACTTGAAGTTAAGTTAATGGTCGCACCTTCCTTCTCCATTTCTTCTCCAGAAATTCTAATATCTGTGAATAACTTATCTATTGCTTCTTGCCTTTTACACTTGGTTTTTTCATATGCTATATTTTCATTTTTTGTTGCATCATCATTTGCATTCAAAAAACAATCTTCGAAGTTCTTGGCAGAATGTTGTTCTTCAAAACCAGCATCGAAGATCTCATCTTTATTTTTATTATTCTCTCCTTGATCAACCTCAAGTGCATGTCCAGGCAGAAACGCATAGTGCACTTGTTTCATCCCTTTAGATTTATTTGCATTTTCATATTCTTGCGCCTCACACATGTCAATGTCCTTTGATAAACTGGAGCCACAGTCTTTTGTTATTTGTTCTTCACCCCTTGTGGATGACGGCCAATCAAAAAACTTCCGTCAAATATTAAGAAATCACCATCACACCTTATTTCATTAGGATTGTTCCCTGCTTCATCAGTGCCACTTGTATTTGCCTTTTCATCTGTACTTAGAGATTTTAAACCACCATTTTCTAAAACCTTATATGTTTCTTCCACGCCATTAGCGCAGTTGTATTTCAGTGTCTGTATTTGAGAAATAACGCTATCCAGCGATGAAATATTATCTTTTAGTGTTGATTTTAAATGAATTAAAACTCTTTCTGTTGTTTCTAAATCTTGTATAGAGATTTTATTAGTCTTACTGGTATTTATGTCCAAATTCTCAAGTTGATTCTGGATACATTTAGTGTAATCCACAGCTGAGGGGTCAAAAGGGTAAAGATCGCATTTCCTAAACCCATTAATTATGCTACCCTCCAAGGACGTAGGTACATACTTTTAAAAAGTTCTTCAAGCACAGTACAAAATTTTGTTTTTGTCAGGACACAGTTTGCATTCTTAGGTTTAGCTTGCCATTTTTCAACGGTCTTTTTCCCCGTCTTTAGCGGCTTGAAGACGCTTACATCCGCCGGTTGCAAAATGTGTGTCGTATTGGGCGGCAAAGCGTACAAAATTATTTGTCGCTCTTCGCAGAATGAACTTAGTTCTACTGGCCATCGATCAAAAGTAGCACAGGTCGCTTAGTGTTTTGTTCTTCCAACCATTTATCTACACCATTTGCGATATATTCGTAGAACACCTCAGATCTCATCCAACCTGTGTCTGATTTTCCAATGAATCATTCAGGCGGTACACTAGAGATGACTGCTGCAGGTATTCGCACATAGGGAAAAACTACCATAGGGTTAAGCGTCTTTCTGTTGGCCGAGAATACCAAAAGAACAGTTGATTGATAATATAGAGATTTTTCCACCCTTTGGGTGCAAGAACTTTTCCTGTTTTAGGACATAGAGAGAAACTAGTCTCATCTCCATTTAATATTCGAGATGGATTCAGTATGTCAGCTGCCCCAACAGTCATGAAATAATTTTGAAGTTCCTCAAACCATTTTAACATACATTCTTTAGTAACAGCTGCTCGTGCCTTTGTAACGCCCTCGGCCTGCCGTAGTGACAATTCTTTGTGCCTTGCCAAAAACCTTCTATACCATTTTTCGCCAGGGCAACTATTCGCAAACGGGGTCTTTCTCTTTTCTTTCACAATTATATTTTGTACCGAATCCAGTAAATCATTCTTTTTCTGTGGAAATTGCAATAACCATTTAACCAACTCGTTTTCCTTCTCTGCAGTTAATATAGTTGGGGGGGCCATTTTGCGAGGCCCTTCTGCAATTCTCCCATGAATTCCATCCTGCAAAGTTGTCCGCGGTACTGAAAATTCTTTAGCTACTTTCCTAATAGGTTGCCCATTTCTTATTGCTACCAACGCATCTTTTAATGACTGTTAATATTTATGAAATTGTCGCTTTGGATGGTCTGCCATTATTTAAGTCTGCAAATTAAAAATAAAATCAAAGAAAAGAGGCCGGGAAAAAGTTCATTGTGCCAGTAGTCGGCCGTCTCTATTGCATGCCGGGTGCACCCGGCCGACTACTGGAAAATGTAAACGTGTCGATGGTCTGCGCTATTCGTTTACATCAAAGCATAATAACCTTAACAATGAGTCCACATAAAGCTCAAAATGATTATGTCACACATTTGCCAGTGGTCGGTCTCCAGGGCCGACTACTGGAAACGACTGGTAATTCGTACCCAGTAGTCGGCCGCCTTTTTTAGTATTGTTTTCGCGGTTTTAGACCCATTTTAAGGTTAAAATTTTTAAAAAACAATTTGTACTAAAACGAAATAACACTGGAAAATGCTAACTATAATTCCCTTTATGATCCAGGAATTCTTATTTTGTAACTACCCTTTCCTTATGGGAATTATAAGATTTACTTACCAGTTGTCGTCCAACCCAACATCACTCGAGTAGCGCACACATACAAACTTAAGAATTAATTAGGTTAAAAACGAGGCTTTTGAAAAAGGCGCGAAGGAGACCCGGTCGACTATTGGGACATATTATTTTAAATAAAGGGACTAACGGAAACCTTGTTTTAGAAACTTTTACATAAAAGTGGCCGACTATTGGGTGAGGCCGAAATTAAGCGCACTCACCCCTATATTAATTTTTTTCTAGGTACTCATATTTAATATTATTGACAGCATTTGGGTTTTTTTCGTAAATAATGTTAACCAATATAACCGCCCGGCCTAACAAGGGGAATATATAACAACGTGAATAATGAGTTCAATATTGAACTCATTATTCACGTTGTTAGGCATCAGTGATTGGATGATTTTAATATTCACTGTTATTTGAACCAATCAGGTTTTAAATTGGGAAAAAGTAAGGTTAACAGATGTCAGATTTGTTTATATATACGAGCGGCGACTATAATGATCTTTAAAATCGGGAAAAAGTGCATTTTAAGATGTTTTTGAATTTTTTATTTTTTTTTTAAGTTTATAAATTAGTAACTGTTTTAAATAAATTTAAATTGACCTGTTATTTTGAGATATTTTTTATTATACAGGGTGTCTCAGGCTAGGTAAGGGTGAATTCTTCTTGAAATAACAAGACGAATTTCACTTCACCATTTTTTTAAACTTCCCAAATTGCTGCAGTTTTTATTGACTTGTAATTTGGTTGCCTACCTACATTAGAACAAACACGTAGCCCATCCGATAGATGGCGGCTTTAAAAGTCTTGGTTAAAGTTGAAAGATCACAATACTGATTTTTTTTATAGTGGCGCTCACACCCTTTGGTGCTCAAAGAAAACCGTATATTCCACTACACGTCAGTAAGAGTGGTATCACTGATAGAAGGCAATGAAACCGACATATCACCGAAATATAAACTCTTTAAAGAGCAGGGTCTGCAACCTTCGAGACAGCTACCCAGCGCCCTAATCATAGGAGTGAAAAAAGGCGGTACTAGAGCTTTATTAGAATTCATACGCATCCATCCGGATGTCAGAGCTGCCGGTAGTGAGGTGCATTTCTTTGATAAGAATTACATAAAAGGTTTTCAATGGTACAGAAGCCACATGCCCAGCACCTTAGAAGGTCAGTTGACTATAGAAAAAACTCCGTCGTATTTTATCACCAAAGAGGCCCCGCACAGAGTGCAACTGATGAACCCCTCCACAAAGTTGCTTGTTGTGGTGCGCGATCCCGTCACCAGGGCGATTTCGGATTACACGCAGTCGATATCGAAAAAGCCGGAGATGAAACCTTTTGAATCGTTGGTGTTCGCGAACGGCTCCGTGGGGGCCCTGATCGACACCTCCTGGGGGCCCGTGAAGCTGGGAATCTACTCCAGGTACTTGGTACGTTGGTTGAAGTACTTCCCCCTCTCGCAATTTTTGTTCGTGAGCGGGGAACGCCTGGTTTTAGATCCGGCCATAGAGCTGAAGCGCGTACAGGAGTTTTTAGGTTTAAAGCAAGTCGTTACGGAAAAGCATTTTTACTTTAACACGACCAAAGGTTTCCCGTGTTTGTTTAAAAGCGAAGGTCACAGCGCCCCCCACTGCCTTGGAAAAACCAAGGGTCGGAATCATCCCTTAATCAACACGGATGTTTTGCAACGGCTAAGGGATTTTTATCGGCCCTTCAACAATCGCTTTTATCAGATGACCGGCATCAATTTCGGTTGGGCTTAGGTTTTTTATTGCTTTTAACTAGTGATGCAACGGTTTCGGGTTTTACGGTTACGGTTACGGTTACGGTTAGCTCTACGGTTACGAATAAATTCACGGTTATTCAAAAAAAAATTACAGAATTACTAAAAATAAAGTTTATTGTTCAAAATAAAATTAACACACACATTCAGTAAAGGTTAAATAATAATTTATGTAAAACAAAAACAGAATTTCTAATAAAACTATAAAACAAAAGGAAATGAGTAACATTTTAAACCTAAAAACAGTAAAGTAAAACCTAAGTAGGTACCTGAATAAAAAAAAAATAAAAAAATTAAAAGTTAATATTCAAAATTAACGAGTCAAATTTTTATTTAAAAAACATAACATCTGCAAATTCTGCGGAATCAGCTGGTTCCTATTTGGTGTTTGCACAAGACCTGCAGTCGAAAACAACCTCTCCGAATTCACTGAAAATGGTTTGTATGATAAATACCTTAGTGCTAACACCCTTAAACGCCGAAAAGTGTAACACGTTTTCCAGAATGTAAACGGATTTCACGTATGTGGTATATTTGGTAACGTTAAATACTCTTCAATCTTCTTTTTACATGCATTCACAAAGTGAAAAACCGTAAATGCCGTATACGGTTACGGTTAACCGTATAATATCGAAAACCGTGAATTAACCGTAACCGTAACCGTTGCAACACTACTTTTAACATCATATGCGTTAATTTTGTTTCACACTAGGCCAATTTGTTTGACCTTTATTTTGCTTTTTATAGTAATAAAAAATTCTACAACCCAAGATTTTTTGCGACGTTGCCAAATTTGCAAAAATCCCAGAAGTTGGAAAATCTTCAGGATATTTTTAGCGAGTCATCTGCACTTCTCAGCGGTGTTGCCAAATTTTTATCTGTTTTTGTAAATTTTTTTTAATTTTCAAAACCTAGTAATTTTTGCAAAGTTGCCAAATTTGCAAAAATTCACGGAATTTGGGATTTTTGTTTTTTGCAGTGTTGTCAAATTTCAAAAAAATCACATAATTTGGATTTATTTAGAATCTTTTGCACTCTTGCACTATTTAGCGGTGTTGCCTAGGATTTGTTTGCGTTTCTAAAAATCCCAAAACTTGAGAATTTTTCTAAATCTTCTGTTAGTCCTTTTGCAATAATTAAAGTTGTTAACAAATTTTAGTGTTTTTTTATAACTTTTATTTTTAATTTTTTTCCGAAAATCACAAAACCTAGTAATTTTGCGACGTTGCCAAATTTCCAAAATTCGCGGAATCTGGGATTTTTGTCTTTTGCAGTATTGTCAATTTTCTAAAAAAACATAAAATTTGGAATTTTTTTTAAAAATCTTCAGGTTACCTTCAGTAAGTCTTGCACTATTTAGCGGTGTTGCCGAATTTCATACCTTTTTGAATTTTTTTTTATAATCAAAGAACCTAGGATTTTTTTGACAGATTTCTAAAAATCCCAAAACTCGAGAATTTTTCTACATTTTTTTTCAATATTTTAATTTGTTGACAAATTATAGTTTCTTACTACTCTGTATTTTTATTTTTTTTCCGAAAATTCCCAAAACCTAGCCATTTTTGCGACGTTGCCAAATTTCCAAAAAATTACGGAATCTGGGATTTTGTTTTTTTGTAGTATTGTCATATTTCTAAAAAATCCCAAAATTTTTAAAATCTTTAGGATACCTAAAGTCTTCTTGCACTATTTAGCGGTGTTGCCGAATTAATATACAGGGTCTTATGTAATTAATGTTATATATTAAAATACTGAATACCTTTTGACATAAGGAATAAAGGAAAAATATTTAAAAAAACATTTTTCCAAAGATGAGTATGAGTATGAGTATAAGAGACCAGCCCCATTTCCTCTTGACTCTCGAACCCCGTACAGGCCTATGTTTACTTACGCCGATTTTTGTTCTTCCCCAGCAACTGCACGGCTTCACCCGTGTTTGCTGGGTGCGAATGTCCATTGCGTTACGTACTGTCCCCTATTTGGGGCTCGAGAGCGAGAGGCGAATAGTTATAATAGCCATTCCCGGGTTCGCCGAGCCTATGCTATACGCTCGGTGGGGTATGGATGAGGGACGGGAGGGAGTTGGTTTTTGGGGGACAATTACGCCGACTTAAAACTAAGTACGACGCGGAATCCCCCTAGACCAGTCGATTAGTATTACTCCAAACATTTGGGATCACTATTTGGAGTTGGGGAGTTGTTATTTCGCTGCAGGGGTGTAGTTTCCTAGTCGATGTCTTTGTCTTGTTCGTTATTGTCATTGTCCGTGTCCTGGTCAGATAGTTCCTGCCCTTGGTAAAGTGTGTCAGTTGTTTTTAATAATTTTTGTCCCAAGCACGTTTTGTGGTAGAGTTCCGTCTTTGTTTATCAAATTCCAAAGCATTGCATTTATTCACTAGTCAAACAAATCACAAGCGCGATTATTCTGTTGTCTAATGTTTACAAACTCGAGTTTGGCTATTAGGCCCTTTTTTTAATGTGTTAGAATTTTGTTCAATGTTAGTTTACTCTGTCAGTCCAGTGTTTATTTTCCGGCTCGATTGGGACCGCCTTACGCATTTGCTGTTGACAGACTTATTGCCCCACGCTGCGTGCCCTTCTTAGGTTTTAAAGATATCCCAATAAACACTTTAACGATACCTAACACCACTAACATTGCCCGTGTAAGAATTTTTAACACTTTTTAATACAATTTTGCAATGATAGTAATTAAAAACAAAACAATTGTTTAAAGAGTAAAATATGTTCTTAACATAATCATATTTTAAAGTCATTTTAACATTTTCAAGTAAAATAAATGTTATGTTTAATGAAATGAATACGGGCAATGTTAATGGAGACAAATAACGGAAAATGCTTGCTGGGATCTATATATATATGTATTTATATTGCAGATTTGTATCAGGTCATGCATACTCTTAAAGTAAAACTTATCAGATTTTTCCCCTTGCGGATGGCCACCTCCCCTCTTCTCCGACCTCCCCCGTCCGTCCAGTGAAAAGCCTCCAATGACAGGTGGCACCCAAGTCATTCATATCACCCAACACTCCACTCCTCAATGACCGTTACACCATTTTAGCTTGCACTCCATGAAAATGTTTGTTTCACTTATCAGTTCGCTACGAAGGCGTAGAAGGGACAATTACCCAAAATTTATTTTTAATATTTAATTCCGACTTAGTTAACTCAGAATTAATTCCCCCCATTTAATTCTGCGTTAGCTAACACAGAATTAAATCCGCCATATTTAATTCTGCGTTAGCTAACACAGAATTAAATCCGCCATATTTAATTCTGCGTTAGCTAACACAGAATTAAATCCCCCATATTTAATTCTGGGTTAGCTAACACGGAATTAATTGCATTTAATTCTGTGTTATCTAACGCAGAATTAAATATGTCGGATTTAATTCTGTGTTAGCCAACGCAGAATTAAATATGGCGGATTTAATTCTGTGTTAGTTAACGCAGAATTAAATATGGCGGATTTAATTCTGTGTTGGCTAACGCAGAATTTAATATGGCGGATTTAATTCTGTGTTAGCTAACGCAGAATTAAATAATAAAAATGAATTTAGCGTAATTATCCCTTCTACGCCTTCGTAGTTCGCACCCCTTTTTTTTTAATTATTGTTGGATTCAACTTTAAACTTTTACGTTTCAAGAGCTCACCCGCACGCGAGTCGCGAGCATTGCTGTTTGTAAGTTTCAAGAGCGCGACGGCCAGATGCAAGATGCGACTAACTTTGACGAGCTCTCGAACGTGACTGGAAAAAAAACATTTTTCCAAAGATAAAGAAAAAAATATGCATTAGAAGTTTCTTATATTTTTTGTGATACGCCACTGGTTACACACTTGTTTACCTCTGCACACCTGTATTTTGTGAGTACATAGATACCAACCAACAAAGTAGCTATGCGTTGCCAGATGTAAAAAATTGTTACTAAAAATTTTTCTTGCAAAAAATAAATACAAACTCAATAAATACAAAAGTTTTATGCCCTTAAAGCTCTAATACCCTTCTGTATTTATTTACTGATCCAGCTATTAGCTTAAGCAATGATTAGAAAATTTAGTAAGTACTTACCTTTGAAATTTGAAATCCATAACCACAAAATTAATTTTTTCATCAGTTTTTTTCTCTGTTTACTCCTTAGAACAAAAAACAACAGTCATTCTTTAGCCGTACTAAAATTGCGACGGAAGTCGGCCATTTGCAAGCTCCAAATTATGACACATTTGTGATGCTATATTTGTCAAAGTTGAATGTTTTATGTGTTTGTCGGTGTTTTATGTTGTTTTTCTGGTTAAATTAACTTTAAATAAGCGTTTCCTTGTTTCTAGACAATATTGTATTTGATATATTCTCGTTTAAGTGTAAATATTTAAAGTTTAAGATATAAATATTAGTGTTTAAGGTGTAAAAACAAATTATGGTTAGTTGTGCAGCTTGTGGTTGCTCCTTGAGCACAAAAAATTAAAAATATTCATTTACATTTCATAGGTGAGTATTTTGGTTAACGTTTAATTTATTTACTTATTGTATATTTTAAAATAATTAGTTGTAAATATTAAACATAAATCAATGTCAAATAACGTAACCTTAGAACATAACCATAACCTAAGAACGTAACCATCATAGAAAAAACCATAGGCGTATCATATTTTCTGATACTAACCTAATTATTATAAAAATTAAACTTCAATTGTATTTACTACGCCACTGTCAAACGGAAACAACTATCCGCCATATTGAAGCTCCACTTTGGACCCAAGGTCATTTATTAAATGCTCCTTCCTGTTGTTTTTTGTTCTAAGGTTTACTCAGATGAAATTGGGACCAGTTCACAGGTTAAACTTTAAACATTTAATTTTTGTAAATAAATCCAAAAGCACTTCCCTTAGTTAAGATATTTACAATTTGAAAACATAACCTAAAATTTAAAAGAAATGCACTAGATTCTGTCATAAAAGTTGGCAGATTTTGTTTGAATTTACCTTCAGTACAAAAATGAAATAACCAACAATTAATAAAAACGCCAAATTGACAATTTGCATTGTTAATTTTGTCATTTTTGTAATTAAGCTAAATTTAAACAATGTTTGTCAACTTTTTTGAGAGATTTTTCAAACACTGTTGTTACCAACCATAACATAATAAATCCACCAGATTAACCTAAAGTTCCTAGTCGATCAGTGGCGTACTTTTTGGTAGGATAAAGGTTATTATAAATTATTTTTAGACTTTGGAATTTAGAAAAAAAAGTTTCAGGTGCTTCTTTATGGACCCTAAGGAACAACCCATTTTAATATATAACATTAATTACATAACACCCTGTATGTATATATTTTTTGCTTTTTTAATGTTTCATACCTTTTTGGATTTATTATATTTTTAATCAAGGAACCCAGGATTTTTGGGGTGTCGCCAAATTTCTAAAAATTACAAAACTTAAGAATTTTTTCTAAATCTTATATTAGTCCTCTTGCAGTTAAATAATTAGTATATAATAATAATAAGTTTTTGACAAATTTTAATTTTTTACTATGAATTTTTATTTTTTTTTCTAAAAATTCTAAAACCCACTATTTTTTGCGACTTTGCCAAATTTCCAAAAAATCTCGGAATCTGTGATTTTTGTTTTTTGCAGTATTGTCAAATTTCAACTTTTTTATAAAGGTAAATTTAGTTACATCGCATTATTTTGAAATCTTGAAAATTTGTCTCGCCATTTTTTATTATTATTTGTATACATGGAGTTTGTAGACTTCATGAGTAAGACGTTGCCACAGATAATTCAATCTCTTGTGTTATGAAGTTTAACAGAAGTCTGGCCAATCAAAATTTTGCTTTTACATTACCACCCTTGCTTTTTTAAGGGGGGTTTCTACTTTGTTAGGTTAAAAACAATAACATTTTAAGTAAATAAACCAAATGAGATTGAACAGTTTTTAACCTATAGATGTTTGTGCATCAAATAGACTAGAATTAACACGCTTTAACATTATCAATTGTATTTATGTAGGTGTTTAGACTTTCTACCCAATAGTAGTTGAAACCCCCCTTAACAACTATATCATTTTCATGTATCTAAACTATCGAATATCAATTAGTTTCTGACCAAAGATAACCACCAAATTTTTTAGGGGCACTTCCAAATAGAATCTATCTCCACTCAAAAAAATATATCATGCCCCTTTTTTTAACTTTTACCTTTAGAAATTAAAAAAAACACATTTATACAAAAATTTAGACTGCTTGCAATGTATTGTAGATCACTAGTCATTTTTATACTTAACTACAACCACAAGAAATCGCAAAAGTACCTTGAATAAGATTTTAATTTGTATTAAATTATTTATAGAATTTTGAAGGTACTTTATATACAGGGTGTTTCACATTCGTGGACCATTAGAAGTTTCTGGAGAACAAAAAAAGATATCGATTTGAAATTTTAAAAGCGTTTATAATCCATTTAAAACTATTTTTCTAAAATATTTTGAACAAAATTCCACTTCCGGTTTAACCGGAAGTGACATCAACTTTGTTATTTCAAATAGAACACCCCATATATTTTTTCATTTTTAAGTTCTACATAAAATTCTGAGTAAAATTACTATACCATGTCCTATACCTAAAGTGAATAGTTTTCAAGTTATTAATTTTTTTCGTTAAAATTTGACAAATGCTCGGCAATCAAAAATAGCCTATAACTTTTTTGTTATTAGGTTTGCGAATATGGGGGTGGAATTTTTGGAATCCTAAAACATTGTTTAAAAGATTACATGTTAATCTTTAACATTTTTTAACAAATTACCTAACAAAACCCAGGGCAAATTAGGCTAACTTGAAAGGTTAATAACTTTTTTATTTTAAATGTAACACCCGGTATGTTTTTACATAATCACATAGTAAATTAAAAAATCTTTCGTTTGATGTTACTATTCCCTATACCTAAAGTTAATAATTTTAGAGATATTTAGCAATTTCTAAAATTTTAAATATTATTTTGTATCAAGAAACCTGTGACGGGTGAGTTGACGGTATCTATGGTTACCACGTAATCTCTCATTGTTTAAAATTTAATGGCGTCAATTTATAGTTTTTTAAATAATTTGTTAACTAATTAAGTGTTTTGAAAGCGAAATTACTGATAAAAAAAATAGCAGTCACTGACTCATAAAAAACATTGACAAGCCAAACATTTTTAAAATTTAAAAGTAATAACCCAAAAAATCAACAAAACTGTAGGATGTCTTCTACATGAAGCACTAGCTTATTGAAGACATTAAAAAATTAAATGCCAACCTGATTTAATAATTATAAAATATTTTAATAATAAAAAAAATTTAATAAACCAACAATTAACAATTTTTATTACCAATAACCTATCTAATTTTTAATAAATGTTCAAAGTGTCCTCCATTTATATTCAAGCATTTTCTAATTCTCACTTCTACATTTGACGTTGCTTTTCCTAACTCTTCTGGGTCTAATTCTTGAAAAGCAGCCTGGACACGGTTTCGTAGTTCGTCTTTTGAACGCAGTGGAGTTGTGTTAGTGTACACTTTATTTTTTATAGTCCCCCATAAATAAAAATCCAAAGGCGACAGATCTGGAGATCTTGCAGGCCATGACCACGGACCCAAACGACGAAACCATCTGTCTTCAAACATTTGGTATAGCTCTCTACTTACAGCTTCAGTACATTGAGCTGGTGCTCCGTCTAGCTGATACCAGCATTCTACAGCTTCATTTAACGGTAAATTGTCTACGAAATCATCAACTACTGTTCGTAATATTTCTAAATATTTTTGACTAGTCAATGCCTCATCATAAATGTAATAAGCCAGGGTGTTGTCTTTTATTAATGCAAATACGTTAAAACTAAATTTTACTTGAAAATTCTGTTCTTTGGTTAAGTGTGGATTTTCATCACCCCAGAAGTGATTAGCTCTAGTATTGAAAATGCCTTCTCTGGAAAATTTGGCTTCATCAGTCCAAATTACTTTTTTCTTAAAATTTTCATCTTCTTGAATTTTTACCAAGAACATTTCACAGAATTCTACTCTCGCAGCGCCATCTTGAGGGTGCAGATGCTGCACTTTTGTAAATTTGTAATCATGCCATTTGTACTTCTTTAAAATACGATGCACCGACGAGACTGAAACACCCAGATTATCTTGAGCGCTTCGAATTGATGCTTGAGGATAAGCGCGGAAGTACGCCAAAACATTAATTTCTGTTTCTTCGTTACTGGTTATAGGATGAGCTTTATTTCTTACGGCATTTTGTCTTCCACGTGCCTCAAAATTACCGTAAATTCGCCGAAATATTTTTGGTGTGATTGCACGCACATTTGGATATCTTGTGTTAAAAGTTCTGCAAGTTCTCGTTACAATTTTACTGCACTCTCCAAATATTGCAAAGAGGTTGAGAAGGTCAATATTTGTGTATTCTTGATTCATTTTTACAAAACACTTAATTAGTTAACAAATTATTTAAAAAACTATAAATTGACGCCATTAAATTTTAAACAATGAGAGATTACGTGGTAACCATAGATACCGTCAACTCACCCGTCACAGGTTTCTTGATACAAAATAATATTTAAAATTTTAGAAATTGCTAAATATCTCTAAAATTATTAACTTTAGGTATAGGGAATAGTAACATCAATCGAAAGATTTTTTAATTTACTATGTGATTATGTAAAAACATACCGGGTATTACATTTAAAATAAAAAAGTTATTAACCTTTCAAGTTAGCCTAATTTGCCCTGGGTTTTCTTAGGTAATTTGTTAAAAAATGTTAAATGAATTAACATGTAATCTTTTAAACAATGTTTTAGGATTCCAAAAATTCCACCCCCATATTCGCAAACCTAATAACAAAAAAGTTATAGGCTATTTTTGATTGCCGAGCATTTGTCAAATTTTAACGAAAAAAATTAATAACTCGAAACCTATTCACTTTAGGTATAGGACATGGTATAGTAATTTTACTCAGAATTTTATGTAGAACTTAAAAATGAAAAAATATATGGGGTGTTCTATTTGAAATAACAAAGTTGATGTCACTTCCGGTTAAACCGGAAGTGGAATTTTGTTCAAAATATTTTAGAAAAATAGTTTTAAATGGATTATAAACGCTTTTAAAATTTCAAATCGATATCTTTTTCCGTTCCCCAGAAACTTCTAATGGTCCACGAATGTGAAACACCCTGTATATTGGGGTGCTTCAAAAAAATTTTTTTTCGCTCTTACCCTCTCAAATGTTTTTATTTAATATAAAAAAAATCCCCACCAAATATGGGCGTTCCAGCTCAACTCTAAGAGGTTGCTGTTTTTATTTTAGTTTCCCATTGAATTAACATGGGAAAAAATTAATTTATGTTTGGAATTTTATACCTCTGTATCAAAGTAACGTATGGCAATGATCATTGCAGCTTCTTATATAAAATTTAACGCTCTACAAAAAAGGTCTCTTATTATTTTTCGATAAATTGATTTCTTCTAGAGTTATTCGAGGTGAAAGTTTGATTAACATTAAATTTTCTGGTACAATTAGCAGACGGGAGGTGAAAGGGGGAAAACTTTGACCTCGAATAACTCTAGAAGAAATCAATTTATCGAAAAATAATAAGAGACCTTTCTTGTAGAGCGTTAAATTTTATATAAGAAACTGCAATGAACATTGCCATAAGTTACATTGATACAGAGGTATAAAATTCCAAACATAAATTAATTTTTTCCCATGTTAATTAAATGGGAAACTAAAATAAAAACAGCGAACGTCCATATTTGGTGAGGATTTTTTTTATATTAAATAAAAACATTTGAGAGGGTAAGAGCGAAACAAAATTTTTTTTGAAGCACCCTAATATATATATATATATATATATATATATATATATATATATATATATATAGCGGCTATATATAGCCATTTAATATCGATTTTACAACGTTTTGTATTATTATTAAATAAAGTCAATTCAATTTTACTAAATACCTCTAATAAATAAGGCAGCTTTAATAAAATAAATAAATACATACATGTATGTATACAGTCATTAAGCTATATAATACAGCCTGTGTGGACAAATATTTTTCCGAGTTAATTTTACGAATAACTTTATTTGATTTATAATTGCAACCCTGCAACTCAAAACATATTTTTGATAGTTTTATAGAATACCCCTGAAATATTCTCCACCCTGAATATGACTGTACTAAAAATAGGAAGATATGTTTATAAAGATTTTTGTTAATATGTTATTTAATACAACATATTTATGAATATATCTTCTTGAAAGGATAATAAAAAGTATTTAAAATATTTAATATTTCTTTCTATTTCATAAAAAACGATACTTTTTTTAAATTTTATATTAATTTATTTTGTTAACATAAAAGTTATGTTATTAATTTATTGTTGTTGTGTATGTTATATTTTATATTTAATGTTAGGCACTTTTTACCAAAAGCTTTGTAATTAAACTATGTACAAATTTAATTAAAAATGTTTTATTTATCAACTTAAATCTGGTACAATAACTTTTGATAGTTTATAAAATGCTACATTCTCATCTGAACAAATCGCAAATATATCTTTTTCAGAGCACTTTATGTCTTCTGTAAAATCAATATTATTTCTGAAAAAAATAATAATAAATTAAGTATTTTATTAATACATCAGTCCCAGATTTTAGGACACCCTGTATAATAAATTGGATATGAATATGAGAATTACCTTTGTATTATCCTAAATTCATAATTATTTGAATTATTTTTTGTAGAAAAGGCAAAATATTCTACTTCTAAGTCTGTTTCCACATTTCTAAAACTTGTGGGTGCATTTTCTTGGATTCTCTTAAAAATATCGTCTATTTTTTTTATTATAATTTCTTCTTTTGATTGTAGCACCTTTAATTCTTCTTCTAACTCATCAATTTTTATTTTTTTACCATCATTTAAGTTACTTTCTGATTTTCTTTTATTACATTGCTTTTTGAGTTTTCTTTTGTGCTCTATGAGGTTAATTACTTTATAACCTTGCAAAACCAGTTTTTTGTACACCAAATACTTATTTGAATTATAGCCAGTCAAATTAATTACCATATTGTACATATCCTGGATACTAAGACAATTCTCATCAATTTTTATTTCAAGTCTGTTCTAAAGAGTAAAATATGTTAATTAAATTTAAATACAAACAAAATTTACCACTTACGGTTTCCATTAAAAACAATACTTCCTCTGGATACAAAAAAATACCACTTTTATCTTGAAAACCAAAAGAATTCAGCAAATTTCTAGCAACCTTGGTTACCTTTCCTAAACTCAATTCTTTCACCCATACTGCTTGTGATCTTGCATATCTAAATAAAATAAACAATATTTAAATATCTTATGGTTAAAATATACCTTTTTTCAACCCTTAAGTGCCCCAAAACCTTCTTAAATCCATCCAAATGTTCTTCAGTATACTTTAGATCATCAGATTTCAAAAATAGCTTCGTCGCGGGTAAATTAAACTTTACCAGGGAATTTTTGTGATCTTCTATGCACTTTTTGGCCCTACAACACACACAATAAGACGTTTATTTTGGATTATTTGTAATATCTGACAGCTCTTCCATTGTTGAGGTTATGTTGGGTATTTTTGGGGGTTAGGTTCAGTGTTGACAACTGAGAAAAATAAATACATTTTGTTTATTTTTTATTTATTAATGCTCCATTTTAAAGTAATTCAATACAAAAATTATATAAAAGCTTTGTGAATTATTAATAATTATAATTAATAATTTGTTAAATTGCGAATATGGCTAGTTTTTTAAATTTTATTAATCTTTATCTAGGTTGGTTGTACTGAATATCTGTCAAATTTTATCTTAAATCGAGTAAGATGAATTTTTAAATGAAAATGTTGTAAAATGGCAAGTATATTGCAGGAGAAACTACTGGAAGCTTCTTGTGTAGGTGACATTGAAGCGGTTGCGGCACTTTTAAGTCAAAATACCGACATAAACGGCAAAAACATCGTGAACGGATGGTAAATATCGATCGACTCAAAAAGTGAGGTTATGACCGAATATTTACTTTTTTAGGACTGCTTTGCATTGGGCCTGTAAACGGAATAACGAAGAAATTGTGAGGATTTTGCTAAATAGCGGGGCAAATAAAGATACTGTTAATAATAAGGGTGAAAAACCGGTTGATGTGACAACTTCGGAGAGTATTGTTGGTTTACTGGGAGGCACTTTGAATAAATCGACTGGGAATCATTTTGACGAGGAAGTGGGTGTAAGATTTTCTCCCAATTACTTGAAAAATGCTCCCCTCAATGGGCAAGTTGATATAGGGAGGTTGAGAAGCAAGCATACCGATTTTTCTGCCATGCAGACCACGGCTTTGCCAGCTGCACAAAATGACGGTAAATATACGTTCTGAAAAAACATAAATCGTTTCTATTTATGTTTTTTCAGATTTGGTGCTGCTACTGCGCCGCCATGGCTCCACTGATCCAGATTTCATTGAAATCGAAATTCCAAAGTGGAAACTTACGTACAACACGTTACTAAAAATTTGCTGCGAAGAATTGGAGGTTTTTGAGGGCCAGGTGGAAAGAATCAGAAAACTCCCAAACACCCGGTTAAGAAAAGACACCGACGTTAAACGTCTCCTCAACGGGCAAGAACTGGAGATCGTTTTGAAAACTCCAAACGGTGAGAAAACAGCCAACTGCTATCAAAGCATATCAACCTGCAAAAATCAGACTATTTTGTACTAAATTGACGCTTTTATTACACTCATTAGAGGCTTGTAGCAGCATTTTTACTATTACACTAGGATTGATACTTAATGTACATTTTGGGGTGAAATAAACGTTATGGTTTTTGTTAAATAAAACAAAAATATGAAAATTATGTATTTTTATGGATCTCTTTTAACATTCTAAATACTGGTCAAAGGTCACAAATAGTGATGTGAAGGAGGGAATGTTCTCGATTGGGCTCGGAGAAGCTTCGCGAAGCTTCAAATAAATTTCCGCGCACTTTCCCGGCCTAGCATTTTGGAGCACAATCGAGAAGCTTCCCTTGAATATACTCAAAAATTCTTGGATCTATTGGCTTAGATTCTTGGCCCTAGAATAAAAATCAGTGGGACAATGATTCAATTTACTTCGGTTTGCTTTAAAAAATATTTTGTTTTGTTTTTATATATATTACGTTTACCGGTTTAATAATATATATTATATACCGCAGTTTGGGTATATTTTTTCCAAGTGATATTTTTGTTATTTTTTCCAGTACCTACCTATAAATTTCCATTATATTTAATTTTAGAGTGTTTTTTTAACTAATTTGATGAATGAGATTCAGGATTGTTTTTTAAAATAATACCATAATTTTTAAATTTTTGACTTAAAAAGAAGATAAATAAAATGCCCATTGACAAAATTTCAAGTTTATTTTTCCTCGCGGTTTGTAAAAATATTTTTTTTAAATTTGGTTTTATATATGCATACATTTTCATTAATAATCTATAGATTTAAAACATTTATTTCCAAAAGCCGCGTGGAGAAGGAACATAAAATTTTGGCAGTGATCATTTTATTTATTCAACTTTAAAAGATGACATTTTCATAACAAACATTTAAAAATTATCGTATTATTTTGAAAAACGGTCTTGATTCTCCTTAAACCATTTGTATTTACTCTGTGTAGCTTAAGAAGACTGAGTTTTGTTCCCTTATTATAAGTTATAACTTAAGTTAACTTAAATTTAAATTATTTTTGTTATTAATATGTTTTTTATGTATCTATTCGATTAAACCATTTAAATTAAGTTTTTTTTTATAAAGAAAAGATTTTAATACCCAGAAAAAAGGTAATCTTTTCGAGAATATTGAGAATCTTCTCGAGAATATTGAGAAAAATAAGAATCTTCTCGAGAATATTGAGAAAAATAAGAATCTTCTCGAGAATATTGAGAAAAAACGTGCAACGTCCTAATTTGATCATGCTGTTAATAAATTCCCGGGAATTTCTCGTTTTTGCTCGTTTATTCTCGTTTGTGCTCAACTTTCGTTTCCCAAAAATAAATGCTCGAGAATTTTACATCTCGTCACAAATATCTCGTTTTCTACGCGTCAAATGTTTGACGTTTTAAATTTTGTTGTTTTTTTCTACAACTAGCTTTGCAAAAATAAGATTTTATTAATATTTCCCTTTCAGGTATTGTATTTAAGTGTCGGAAAAAACGGGAAACATTTGGGAAAAACCTGTTTTTTCAGGCCTTGGAAAAATTGATTTTTTTTCTGGAAATATACAAAGCAATCAACAACTTAACATTATTTTAATAAATACATTGAATATAGAAAAAATCATTGAATTGATTTAAGAAAATAAACATAAACGTTAAATATACTGTCGGTATGGTCTTTTTTGCAAAAGGGAGTCCATGGAAAATTAGCATTTACAAAATATTGAATGATTTATAAAGTTAAATTACAAAATTATAATTTTATAAATCGATGTGTAAAATAAAACGATAGTTATGTTAATACAGCACCAAATTTGTTTTTTTGCAACCCGGTGGAAGATTCTTACTGAATTATAATAAGAATAATTATTATAATCAAGTATTATATGATTATAATCAGATTCGAAAATCCACTTTTTTCTTGATATCAGTGTACATATAATTGAAAATTTTCAGAAAAATTGACCTTTTAATTTTTTTGTATTAAATAAAATGAAGAGTGCAAAAATCAATTTTTCTGAAAATATCCCAAAAAAAAACTTTTTTTCCGCCGGCTCAATTTTTCGGGAAATTTTAAAACCCTAATTGTATTTAACTAAAATTACAAACTTTATAAAGCATTTAAACCATAACGGTTATTTTGCGTCACAAGATGGAAGTACAAAATATTTATTGCGTAAATTTTTTTCATAGGGGTTCCTTGATAAAATTAAAGGCAATAATCAGCTGTGCCATTATAGTAATGTTATTTAGCTTGAAAATATTAAATTATAAAGGTTGTTTTTTGGTTTGACTGAACTTTTTTTAAATACCATGTTTTATTCAACCCTGTCATACCAAAAACACCCTTTATAACCATTGAGTAGCAATATTTTAAAGTTGTTACATCTCAGTGATAATATTGTATATAAATAAAACGCTTTATTTTTTAGACACAATTTTGCACTCCACATAAACTAAACTAAAGGCGCAACCAAAGAAAAATACTTTTAATTGATTAAAATGCGTAATAAAATATTTATTATTAACAAGTAAACGATTTTTATTTCTGAACCTTCTTCTTTTTGGGGACCACCTTAACAGGACTCTTTTGTTTTTTCACCATGTTGCCTTTTTTCGCCTTCTTTTGCTGCCGAGGTTTGTTGTCGTTCTCACTTTGAGGTAATTTCCTTTTTTTATTCTGCTTATCGTCGACTGTTTTATTAGCATTCTCCTCCTGTACAACAATTTCGTTCTTGTTTTCGATAGCCTTCTTCTTCTTGTTCTTGATCGTCGCATCTTCTTTCTGCGTCTTCTTGATGTCGGCCAAAAGATCGTCAATTGTTATTTCGTCGGGGTTGCCTTTTTCATCGTCATTCTTGATCACTTTAACGTTACCTTCCCTGGATACAATCACATCAGCGTTGGTTACCGTGGAGAGTTCGCCCCTTACCCTTTTAGGAGTGTTAATTTTGTTAGGTTTCAGTACTGGCACCTGTACTTCATTTGGATCTTCTGAAACATAGGAAAAAGTCTCTTTGTGGTGAACAATAAATGCAACGGAACTTTACATTTTAAAGTTTAAACTCTATTTTTGACATTTTTAAAATGATTTTTGGCATTCTTACATAGGTTAAACATTCTAAAAAGTGAATTAACTTGTTTTTTGACATCCTAAGAAGTATTTTGAATGTTTTTTGATATTCTTAAATACTTTCAACATTATAAAATGTGATTTGACTCTGATTTTGACCTTTTAAACTCTGTTTATAGTGTGTTTTTGAAATTCTAAATTTTAAAAAGTAGTTTTTTTTAATTTTATAAATACTTTTAACTTTGACATTTTAAGATGTTATAACATTTTAAAATGTTTAGGTTTAAACAATTAAATTTTTATTTTATTTTAATTTACAACGTGATTTGACTTTTTAACATTCTAAATTGTTTTTAACATTCTTAGGAAGTAATAACATTCTAAAATGTGTGTTAACATTCTTAGGGTATGTTCCGTAAATACACACGAGTTACCGGTCTGGTTACTGAAATAAATTCCTGGTTTTCTCGGTTAGTTCATATTTAAGGCCGTATTACAGCCGGCAATTCTTTCGGCAATTGCAATGAAAATTGCCATAGGCATGCGCGGTTGAGACATTTCGACGAATCTCTTGCAATTGCCGAAAATCGGTCCGGAAGGATTTTTATTGCCGTTTCACGGCAATTCTGGGGTGAAATCTGGTAACTTTTAACAGTTTAAGGTTATTTGTTTTATGATTGACATTTTGTTCAAAGTTCTAGTATCCATTTTACTCATTAATTTTTAAATATCTCTACTAAATAACAAATAAACTTGATGTTTACAAAATCGTATATTTTTCTTCGGTTGGTAGCACGGTAATAAACAGCAAGTTTTCTTGCCATTGCCGGCTGTAAAACAACATGCAAGACGGCCTTGAAAACTAGATGGCAAGAAAAATTGCTGCAAGAAAAATTGCTGCAAGAAGAATTGCCGGCTGTAATACGGCTTTTACGGGACACCTTTATTTGAAAAAACATAACCCAACTTACTTTTTTTGTTATTTTAAAATATCTCATTTGACTATGCAACCTCCATTAATTTGTGAATCCAAAGGCTTTGTTATCTATGCAAAGGACTTGCAAAGTTTTTAAGATTTTTTATTGAAACTTTTATTTGTGTCAAAAACTACAACTTGCATATATTTTTAATAATATTTCTATAGTTACATAAACAAACCTAAAACACCCTATATACTGAATTCAATTATTTTTGGACAAAACGTATTTTGTATGCGAAGTCTGCTCCTGTGTTAAATTTTTAGGTTAGATAACCAACAAAAAACAGTAATTTTGTTTAGGGCAACACTGTTTCCATTTGGTTTGCAGCACTGGTAACCGATTTAACCGATTATACAGCGTCGGTCGTTTCCAGGGTGGAAGAAGGAGGTGATATCGCTTCTATCTCTTAAGTACAGAAGCAGCGTCCACATAAGTCAGTATTTCGTTCGTTGTTCGTTAGATGGCGAGTCAACGAAATCCATATATTCTATAACAACTTAACTTTTAACAACAAATTATAAGATAACCAAAACCCAAGGAGAGTCACAGAACATAAGAGTCTTCTACCCTCTTACCCTTACCCTTCTTACAGCATTATTATAATAATTTGCAGAACGATTGGCAATACTGTAGTATTGCCAACTGTTCTACCAAAATGCACAGTCGCCAAAAACGCACAAAAGTGACGTTGAAATGGTTTTATTTGAATTTTAATTAAGCTTAGTGGTCTATTCTTTAAAGTTAATCAATGCAATTTTACTAAAAATGGGAAAAGTTTGTTATGCACCGGGATTAAAACAGGTTCCACTTCAATGCGCCAACTATACAGACATTTAACAAATACTGACTTATCTGGGCGCCTTCAACGACGGAGTTGAATCACCTCCTTCTTCCACCCTGGTCGTTTCGGTTACCGAAAAATAGGTTCACCAATCGTTACCGAAATTCGGTAACGATTGGTGAACCTATTTTTCAGGAACCGCGTTTCTTAACTACATAATTTTCAGGAATTTTTCATTTACGGGACACCTTAACCGAAACCAAACCAAACCAACCAAGTTGATGGAACATACCCTTAAATGTCACATTACAATTCTTATGCATTGGGTTTGTGCTGTTTACACAGATTAAAAATCGTTTTAAAATGTGTGTTTCTTGTAGGTAAGCCTTAAATGAGGCGTAATGAGTGCCAAGGCAACCATTTGACTCCTCTTTTGTAAAAAATAAACCTTATTCTATTAGGGCTGTCAAATATCAATTTTAAGGTTAATTTTTGGGTAAATTAACCTTAAAATCAGTGTTGCCAAAGTGTGAGGATTTCCTCACGTTGTGAGGATTTTATGCGTTTGTGGGGAATTTGTGAGGGTTAGGTAAAATGTGAGGATTTTGTGAGGATTTCGTATTTTTTCTTCTTGAAAAAACTTATTAAAGACGTAAAAATAATGATATATTCTTACAAAGGTATGCAACCAAGAATGTTTCTTATAGGAAAACAATGTATGAATTAAGCCGGATTTATAGTTTTAAAGGTAACGGTAGAGGCAGCGGTAAAGGTAGAGGTAAAGGTAGCGGTATCACTTTCATTAATCTAAAACCTTATTTGGCATTCACTATATTTTAAGAAAAATAAAAAAAAAGATGGCCCCGATCAAAGTTTTACTTTATTTGGGGCAACTTTGATCATGCCTTAATTTTGCTCTTATAACTAATGAAACCCCGTTCAATTATAATATAAATTTAAAAAAATTAAAATTTTTAATTATTTACTTTAAAAATAACATATTTGCGTAAAAAAACAACCAGAAATTAAGAAATAAATACGCTTTTATTGATCATGCTGTATACTAGAAATTTCTGAAGCTTTATAAAATATAAAAACAAAAAAGTAAACTTTATTACATTATAGTACGAGAACCGCGGCAAAACTCACCACGATGTTTACACCCTCGTTAACGTGTGACAACTGTAATATGATGGGTTAAAGCGCGCCAAAAAATTTTTTCTAGGGCAGTAATTCAAAAAAATAAAAGTTCTGACATGTGTAATCAAAGTTGCCCCACAATTATCATTGTAGCCCCAGTTGACGGTACCTATTTCTACAATTTAACTAACCCTTTCACAATTATTTAATACCTATTACAAAACTCGAAAAAATTATTTAACATTTTTTAATTGGGAGGATTTTGTGAGGATTTTCAAATTAAGGCGGGTAAAATGTGAGGATTTTCAGTACTGGATGGGGGTAATTTCATATTTTGTGATTGGCAACACTGCTTAAAATTGACATTTGATAGTTTGATGACAGCCCTGATAGAATAAGGTTTATTTTTACAAGAGGAGTAAAATGTTTGCCCTTGGCACTTTAAGGCCTCTTTTAAGGCTTACAAGTGCCTCTGTAAGAAGCACAACGTTTAAAACGATCCCTTTCTTGCTGTTCGTAAACATCGATTTCTTAACATGTATGTTCACCCAACGACAAGCCAAACATTACCTATGTTTAGGGGTATTCCGTTTCTCATATGTTGAGAGTCTTGACCTTGAATCTTTCTGAACAGCGATAAATGTTTTTAGGACAGGGAGTTTCTTAGTTTTATAACCTAAAAGTCGCAGACTAAACTAATATTGTGTTAGATAATTGTTTTAAACATCATTGGTGATATTTAATATATTAAATGAACTTAAAAACAATTTGGGAAAATCCACAAATTCTAAAAATACCTACTTGGGAAAAACGTTTTATGCTGAACTAGCCAAAGCACAGATCTTCTGGCGGGGCCATTAAGTCCATCCTTATATGGAAAAAGGTAATCATAAAATATCTTAAAATAATTATTTGTTACTTATTTTTACACACTTTTAGTGTATTGAAAATGGCACATATGTGAGAAATGCGTAGTTTTCTCCATATGGAGACTGGCAATGTCGGGGAGCCAGTAAAACAACTTAAGTACTTTAAGGATAAATTACTAGCCCCAATAGAGGAAGCGCTGTGAAAGTTAGTGGTGGAGGGTAAGGTGGAGGTAATACCATCGTTGGAACTCTTCATTGACCATCCTTTAAGTTCGAGTGGAAGGGTGCCTGCTACAACAGGGACGCATAAAGAGAAAGTCCAACTCAAACTCTGACGAGTAGTGAAGGTGCAGAGGTTTTACAAGGTATTGATAAAACCTAAAAGATTTTAAAATTAAACCAAAAAGTTTTAGCTCCCATGTGAAGAAAAATAGTTTTTAGATGCATATTTTTTTGTATTTTATTAGTTATACTTTTCTTTGACTAATATTTTGTCTATATTTTTGAGTAATAATATTACATAGGTATTTGATATTTTATATTTGTTGTATTTTTTTAATAAAATATATTTTTCCAAGTTATTTTTTATTCCTCCCCCCAAATTCTCTCTTCACACTCAGATTTTTTTAATTTTCTGTTTTTCTCTAAATAAATATTTATTATTATAATAAAATTATATAAAAAAAATTAGTAAAGCAAAATTTGTATTCTGGTATTATAATTAGGAAATACATTTTAATAATTAAAAAACAAATCAAACATATTTTTAAAATTACCAAAAAATATATTATTATTTGTTTGGTGTAAAACCTTATATGATTATTTAATTATTTATCATTTATAATTATAATTAATTAGGGACGTATTAATTATGAAAAAGTAATTAATTTATAATTACTATGCTTGATAATGATACTGTACTGTATACTGTACCAAACATCGCCGCAATTTATGATTAATGCAAGATAAAAAACCTTAAATATTGTCTATAACAGCACCTCTTAGGCAAGCGTTCGTAAACATACGTTTTCAAACATCATGTATGTTCACCAAACATCGAATTTTGGAAACGGAATAGCCATTTTAACACCGATGATGTTTATAAACATGGATGTTTAAGAAATTCTTCGAGCGCATGCGTCTATAGACGAAATAATTGAAAGGGAATAGGCTCATATGTTATGAAACATATGTAGTTCATGAACATGCATGTTTAGCGAAAGGGAATAGGCCTCTTAATCTGTATAAACAGCAGAAACCCAAGCACAAGAAAAAAACATAAAAATAACCGCCGATAAAGTATTTGGGTTGCCTAACTTGAAGTTAGTAACTTCATGATTTTTACAAGATAGAATCTTGTTGTGAGGATTGTGAACAAAAAAAGTACTTACTTGTGTCTAAATAAATGGGGATGGGAGTGGCATGCTGCGTGAAAATCTGCATAAGTTTTATATTGTTGAACCCCCCAGGAAACTGTTTATCCAAGCCTTCAATCAAACTGAAAACATTTTCAACCAAATCCTTGGTATCCATATCACTGTGTCCAAACTGAATGGTGTAAGAATCCCCATGTCCAGTCACATTAAACTGAGTCTTCAATAATGAAGCATCAATGTGTTTTTTGAGCTGAGTGCACCACAGTTTGATTGGGTTTGGTACTTTCCTTTTTTTGTAGAAAATTTTGCCACACTTTCTCACAACTTTACCAGCAATTTTGCCTTCAACCAGGAAATAATCATACAAATCTACAAGTCTGTTTTTGAGTTCTATAGTTTCATATTCAGTTCTAAACTCATGGAAGGTCATTATTTTCTTGATGTTTTTAACACCCTTTTTCGTTAATAGCTCTTCATATTTCTCCAAATGTTGATCGTGGTCCTTATTTTTTAGCCCTTTTATGTCAGCCACAATTAAACACACATCATCATCAGCAGTCAATGTGGAATTTTTTAGCGGAATACGAACCAACCTAGTTTGACCCCTGTGGATTTTAAAACAACCCATTTGCAAGAGTAGTGGTAATTTTTCACCAAAAAGTTGATTTTTCATTTTAGGGTTTTCTCGCACAAATTTAATTACCCCTTTGATAGCCTCTTCAATGTTTGATGATTTAATATTATATTTTTCCTCCAGTTCCGCAAACTCTGTTTGTGCAGGTTTTTTTGGCGTCTTTCCTTTTAATTTTTTGGTTTTGAGGGTTTTAAGCTCAGATTTGGGTGTTATAGGTTCTGATTTGGGGGTTTTAGCTTCAATTTTGGGTGTTTTTGCAACTGCAACTTTTGGGGTCTTAACAGTTTTGTCTTTAGGTGTTTTGGGTTCTTTTTTGGGAGTTTTTGTTTCCTCCTTAACTTGTACAATGTCACTAATACTGTTCTTACATTTGGGAGTTTTCTTAGTTTCCTCAACAATCGCAATGCTTTGCCTACGCTTGAGAGCTTGTTTTTTGGGCGTCTTACCCTGATTTACTTGCAAATCTTTAACAACTTGCGCTTCGAACGCATTTATAGTATTCCTTCTTTTAGGCCCATCTTTAACAACTTGTATGTCAATAATATTAATCTTGTTTTTACCTTTCGGCGAAGTTTTCTCATCTTTAACGATTTTCTTCGGAGTTACACCCACCAAATCCAACTTTTTACCCAATTTAGGCGTACCGCTCGCTAACTCAAACGCTTTCTTCAATTTCGGCGTTTCTCCTTTACTTATTTTCTTGCCTTTGAATGGAGTTGATTTGTCCTTGATAGCGGAAAGTCTTTTGTTAGCAATTGGCGTTTTTCCTGACGGAGTTCCCTTTATTTTCACCATTTTCACAAAGACAACACAAGCACATGTATTTCAAATAAGTGAGGTTAGAACGGAAAGACAAGCAGCGCTGCCAACAGTAAACAATACATGTAGCACGTTCAGTGTTGCCAACTGTGTTTATTTATTGGCCTGTGACTTACCAACATCGAACCAAAGTTAAATGATTTATAATTTTTAATTATTATTATTAATATTTTCACCAACCGCACATGAAAACCGTAATTTCAAGTATTGTTTATTAAACAATAACCTAGGTTTATTATATATATAGTAATTCTGTCAGTCCTTTATTCTTTTATTATTTCATTCTCGTTATTCTTTCATTCTCGCCATTCTTTTATTATGTAATTCTTTGATTATTCTATCCTTTCATTTTCATCATTTTTTAATTCTCGTAATTCTTTCATTCTCGTCATTCTTTCCTTTTTACATTCTCGTAATTTCTTTATTCTCGTCATTCTTTCATTTTTGTCATTTTTTAATTCTCTTTTTTCATTCTTTTAATTTTATCATTTTTTCATTCTCGTCATTCTTTCAATTTCGTCATTTTTTCATTCCCTTCCTTATTTCTTTTTTTAATTCTCCTCATCCTCGTTTTTTTATTCTCGTCATTCTTTTTATATTTTCGTCAATCTTTCATTTTCCTAATTTTTTAATTATCTTTATTTTTTCATTCTCGTCTTTTTTATTCTCGTAATTCTTTTCTCGTCATTCTTTTATTCTCGTCATACTTTCATTCTCTTCATGTTTTCATTATATCATTTTCGTAATTTTTTCAGTCTCGTCATTCTTTCATTCTAGTCCTTACTTTATTCTGGTAATTCTTTCATTTTCTTCATTTTTTCATTCTCGTCATTACTTTATTCTCGTCATTCTTTCATTTTCGTAATTTTTTAATTCGCTTAATTTTTTCATTCTCGTCTTTTTTATTCGTGTCATTCTTTCATTCTCTTAATTTTTTTATTATTTCGTTTTTTAATTCTCTTCATTTTTTCATTCTCGTCTTCTTTATTCTCGTCATTCTTTTATTCTCGTCATACTTTCATTCTCTTCATGTTTTCATTCTTTCATTTTCGTCATTTTTTAATCCTCGTCATTCTTTCATCCTCTTAATTTTTTCATTCTTTAATTTTCGTCATTTTTTCATTCCCGTTATTAAAAATATAAAAAGACCAAAATACTTTAAAAAATTTATTATGTATCATTATAAACGTTAACAGGCTTCTCCTCGATAACAATTTTAGTTTCATCGGCAGTGAGTTTCTTCATCAATCGCGCTTTCTCATCAATCAAAGCCTTCATCGAGATCTCATTCTTCACTAGTTTCTCCTGGTACATCGCGTGTATCTCCTCTCGGGTTGCTGTTGCCATCTCCATCTTCTTCTGCGCTTGCGACGGCAACATGTACTTGTGAAGCCCGAGCAGCGACTTCATCTTGTTGTTGGCTTTGAGCTCCAGTTTCAGGCCCTTCCGCAGATCGTTGGCTTCGTGCAGAAGCTGGACGTTCTCGCCCACAAGGCGCACCTTGTCCGAGCTGAGCAGGCTGGTGTTTTTGATGGCCTGTTTCTGAAGCTTGTTTGAGGTTCTCTCGAGGAACTCGCGTTGCCTCATAAACTCGTTCTTGACGTCTGTGTCTTCGGCTTGCGTCACTGTAAAATCGACGTCTGGGTTGTACTTGTGGTACATTTCCTGAAAGTTAAATGTTAAATGAGAGATGAGAGAATACACAACTCACCTTAATGGTCTTGATTAAAAGAGGGATATTCTGTATCATGCCGCTGGCATTGTGGATATCAACCCTCATCTTCTTGATGGCCTCCTTCATCTTCTGATTTTTGACCACCTCTTTGGCGCACTCGTTATTGGCAGCAGACAATTTTTCCTTCAAATCGGAAATAATCAAATCCAAATGCAAGATGACTCTCTGCAGTTTCTCCAACTCGTAAACCATCTCGTTGATTTGCTCCGCCTGCTCCATAATCGTCCTCTCTCTCGGCTCGATTTGCGATTTAAGTTCTTTGATCTTGAAGTCCAAAATGAACTTAAATTTTTCCAACTCCTGGTTTTTGCTTTTCAACTGGAATATTCTCCTCTCCTTTCCCTCTATAGTTTGGTCTCTCTCCGCTATTTCCTTCTTCAAATCCGCGATTTCTCGCTCCAAAACCATCACGCTATTTTTAAACTTCTTCAGCTCATTTTCGACGTTGAACAAGTTGTGATTGATGTCGTCATTTTCTTTTTGGGCCGCCAGGAGTTTTTTTTTTGCCTGCGAGGCTTCGCCTTTTAGTTTTACGTTCAAATCGCGTTCTTCTTTAAGTTGGGTTTCGTGCTTTACTCTTAAATCGTATATTTCCGTATCGGCATCATCCTCTATTTGCTGCTTTATCAGCTCGTGTTCTCTGTCCTTATTGGCACTTTCTTCTGTAAGCTAAATTATTAGGTATTACGAGGATGAAAAAATAAAACAATGAAATAATGAAAAAATGAAAGGATCGCGATAATGAAAGAATGACAAAAATGAAAGATTGAACGAATATAAGAATGAAATAATAAAAGAATGAAAGGATGACAAGAATGAGAGGATGAAAGGATGACGAGTATGAAATAATGAAAGGGTGGCGAAAATGAAAGAATGAAAAAATAAGGAATTGAAAGAATGAATGGATGAAAAACTAAGGGAATGAACGAATTAAGAATGAAAATATGAAAGGATGACGATAATTAAAGGATAAAAGAATTAAGTAATGAAAGAATAAAAGAATGACGAGAATAAAATAATGAGAGAATGTACATAAAAAATGAAATAATGAATAAAATAATATAAGAATAAAGGAATGAAAGGATGACGAGAATGAAAGAATGACAAAATTAAAAGGATGACGATTATAAAAGAATAAGGGAATGAATAAAAGGTTAACGAGAATGAAAGAATATACGAATAAAAGAATATACGAACGAAAAAATCAGAGGATGACGAGAATGAAAGAATATAAGAATTAATTAATGCATAAAAGAATGAAAGATTGACGAAAATGAAAAAATGAAAGGATGAAAAGAATGAAAGGATGACGAAAATGAAGAATTAAAGGATAAGGATTTTTTTTTGTATAACGAGAATAAAAGACTAAAATGTTGACGAAAATGGAAGAATAAGGAAATTAACAAATGAAATAATGCAAGGATAACAAGAATGAATTAATGAATAAAAAATAAAACAATGAATGGATGACGAAAATGAAAGGATGACGAAAATGAAAAAATGAAAGGATAACGAGAATTAAAGAATGAATGAAAGAATATAAGAATGAAAAGATAACTAGAATAAAATATGTAACCACATAATGCCTTAAGAAATATAATCATATAGCATACCTCATCATACTGCATTTCCTTGTCCTTCAACTTTTCCAAAAAATCCGCAGTAATAGTATCTTCGGAATCTTTTTTTGCCTGATCCAAATCCTCGAGCTCTTGTTGAAAGTCTTTTCTAACCTTGCTCAATCTCTCCTCAAGTTGTACGTATTTATCATATTCCACGATAAGTTTTTCGTTATAGTTTGCCTCCAACTTCATCACGTATTCGTCGTGACAAATCTCCATCGCAGCTATTTCTTCGTGAATTTTGTTGAGAACGTTCGTATGGGTGCTGTCCATTTTCTAAATCGAAGAATATTAGAAAAATATTTTACCCAGTTTACCAATACTTACATCATTTTTTTCCTTTAAATCCTCGATCGCTCCACAATAGGAAGTGTGCACATCCTTCATTTTTAAGGCATGTATGGCGTCACTTTGTCGCATCTGATACGCGTGCTCCGTCTCGGACTCCTTCAACCTCAACTGAAGCTCCCTGATCATGTTGATTTTTTCCTCGAGATTGTGCTTCGATATCAAAATCTCTTTCGACGGTTGAAAGTCAGGGTCCAGCTTGACGGTTTTTCCTTCTACGGAGCTGACCTTCCAGAAGCACAAGCTCCCGTCGTCTGAGCCAGTAATTAGCCAACGGTCGTCGAAAGATATTGCCATCTAAATTATAAAAAAAAATATATATAAATGGGTGGAAGTTTTAAATAAATAAATACCTATATGCGTACATATTTTAATATAATGAAGCTTGAGCAAATATGATTTATTACATGTTTAAAATCATTTCCTCATCTTTTTACGAACATAAATTACAATTGCAACTAACTGTTCATCTGTTCAGGATACGCGTAAATTACCCGCTTTGTTTGTTCAGTTCATATTCTCGCATTATGTATTTATTTCGACTTTTTATTTCGCTCATTCGTGTTTTTTTGTTTCTTAAATAAATCTACAACCATTAAGGTTTAAATATGAATAATGAATGACCAGAGGCACTCAACCAAAAAAATAAGTAATGTTACATAATAGACTATTTAATGGGCCCCGACAAGCTTTTAAGATGTCCCTACCCAGTAAGCACAGCGTTGATTTCAATATTTGACCAATCTCATTGATTCAATAGAAGTGGTCTATCATTGGGCAATAATTGTATGGTCCATTATTTACTTTACTTAACTTTTATGTGAAGCCCCAATCGTTGATCAATCATTGCTCAATTTTTAGCCCATTCGAATTGTTAATAATTGATCAATGAACCGGACGTAAAAATGGGCAATTATTGCACACTCCAATACGAACACGGTACTCTGGTTGATTGGCCAATGACTGGGCAATTATTAAATATTAACTACATTTATAAAAAATTTTACATATTGTAGAAATATATTTAATATCACCGAAAGAATTATCCCCAGGGATCCCTAAGGATGATTCTTTGGGTTATTTTAAGGATTTCTGTAATTGGTACAATCAATTTATTTTAATATAGTAGATATTTAATAATTGCCCAGTCATTAGCCAATCAACCGTACCGTATTCGTATAAAAAATGCCCCGTAATTGCCAGTTTCACGTTTCAGCTGATTTTTTTTTCAAAAGTAATAATTATTGTGAGTAAACAATAAAGACGCATGGTAGATATAAGACTTATTTCTACCATGACTAGATGTAGAATGTCCAGTGTTTCGCTTCGCCGCATCATAAATTGGTTCATAGTCGAAAACCAAGTTTTTTTTGTTTAAGTATTTATGGACAACAATAATCCTGTGGATTTTTTGCCACCAGTTATAGGTCTATAGACCTATAGTTGTTTCTTGTCTATTGTTACTTATCTATTGTTGGAATCTTTTTCGCATGCGCAAGTAAATTGTACACGTGACTCAGCTCTACGCTCATACTTATGTTCTGTGTACTTTATCTAATCTATGGCTCATATTCTTCGGTTACTTGTTGAAAGAAACGTGAGTTTGATCTTGGAAGTTATGTGTGTGTCTGTTTTATAGAGAATACAAAATTGGTAAGTATTAATACTAATTAGTCTAATACTATTAGAAACCAACCGCGAATTCTATAATATAACATTATAACCTATTCAGCTGTAAATTATTTTGTTTGTTTTTATTATTATAATATTTAAGTTGTTATTCATATCCATAAGTAGGTGTAAGTAATGCTTAGGCATGTTGTAGGTAGTTAAAAACGCTTGTTTGTTTGTTTTAATTATTTTTTTAAAGTAGGTAACTAGGTATAGTAAATATATGCATGTCAAAAAAGGAAATATATTTTTGGGGTTATGGGCCCGGGTTTCACAGGTAGATTATTTTCATTGCATTGGAGGTAATGATGCCGAAGATGGGGCAAATTTAATTATAAAAAAAAGTAATTATCAATTAATGCTGCCAAAAAGTTATATATAATGGAAACAAAGAAGGGGCAGTAAGACTAGAAAACACAACCTTTGAAGATGCAATTTATGGTAAATGTAAATATTTTTATGTTATAGCTTCTCTTGGTGGAAGAACAAGATTTGACCATCCAGAAGAAGACGAATTTAAAGATGTCGTCACAAAAGCCCTAAATAAATAATGGGAAACAAAGAATTAGGAATTCAAAGAATAGATCAACTCGAGCTTGATTGTGATCACATCAAGGAGCCTAATTTTAGACTTCTTGCATCAAGTCGATATCATATATGTCGGTTCGGAGGGAAAAGGGGCATAGATTTTTAACTCACTTATGTCAACCACAAAGGACCTTTGTCTGCATAACTAAAAATGTGCCCTCTTTTTAATGATAAAAAACCTTTATTTGGTTTCATATTATATAATATATTATATTATGCATGCATGCATGCATTTATTTCATTTTGCACAATTTTAAACTTATACCATTTTTCCCGCCGGACCGCCATATATGTTTAAACATTTAAGAAAGTTTGTTGTTTTTTTTTATGTACCTACATGCAATAATTGTAATTATTTTTTTTAGAGAATTAAAGTATTGAGTCAAGTCATGTCAACTGTGACACTAAATATTTGTGAAAATTTGTAATGTAAAATATTGTAGCGAGTACCGCCCTGGATATCGGAGTGATGACTCATCGCCGATTAGTCATTGCCGGTGAGTCATCGCCGGTGACTCAGCGCTCGAATAATCGAGAGTGTGGAGCTCGCTGGAATGTTCCAGAATACTTGGGCGCTGGATATATAAGAAACGGAGCAACACAGAGCAGTCAGTTAAGATTTGGTACTCGCGGCGAAATAAATAAATATAAGTGCAAATAAATAGACTCTTGAACAATAGTGATATATAAATAATTAGTAGTTAAGTGTTTAGTTAGTTTTATAGTGTTTTAAGTGTAGTTAAGTTATTAAATAAATAGTTTAGTTCGTTAATTAACCAGTGCGTGTTTTAATTCACACTACGAACAGTTAAAAACGTTACAATATTGAGATACACTGTATACAAAAAAATCAAAACATTTAAATAGTGAATAATATTATGCAGGGTGGTCTAGAATTCGTGCCCCACCGGGAAAGCACTAATAACGACCATAGAGATGCCAAAACTGGTACATAAAAAGGTTTGAAATTGACCAATCCCAGTGATAGTTCCAAATATACAAAATGTGAACAAGCCTTAACATTTTAACAAGTCTGTATATGTCAATAAGACTAAAGCTATGTCAAACAAAAAATTTTAAAACTTTTATTCGTTTTTGACAAAGTTTGTCAGTCCTACACACTTTAACGTGCCAAAATGTTAAGGATTGTTCATATATATATTATTTTTGTATATTTAAAACTACCCTGAGATTGGTCAATTTCAAACCTCTTCATTTATCAAACGAAGCCATTTTGACATCTCTATTGTCATTACCATTAGCCTTTTCCCGGTGGGGCGCGAGCTCTGGACCATCCTGTATAATATTATTCACGGTTTAAATGTTTTGATTTTTTTGTATAGTTTTTTTAACATTACAAATAGGTTTTTATGAATAATTAATGTGAAAGTTGAAATGGATTGACTTTATTGTAAAATACCCTTTTTTTATTTTGAATATCAATTTCTAAAAAAAAATCAGGCCAGAAAGTTGGCCAATGATGTATCACAAATTGAATTTAACAGAAATGGGCAATTATTGGTCATTCATTAATTTCTATATGATTGGTCAATAATTGCCCGTAAAAGCGGTCTCATCTGTGCCCAATAAGTAATTGCCCATTTTGAAATGGACAATTTTTGGTCAATTATTGGGAAGTTTGTGCTTATTGGGTAAGAAGGTATTCTTGTGGCTCAGGGCAGATAGCCTGAAGCACGAACAGAATGGTACCACATAAAATGAATGGTTCATACTCAGTTAAACGTACCTGTTAAAAGTACGAAGTAGAAAAGCACTAAAACTAATAGTTACGCACAGCAGTCACAAACTAACTTTAATTTGCATAAGCAGACGTACACGTTACACGAACCGCACACGAAGTAAACAACCTGGTTGTTCGTTTGCCAATGCTTACTAATTCTTTTTTTTTTGTTGCATTTTCGTTCTGCTTAATTAGTCTAACATGTAATATGGAAAGGGACAAAATATCAGGCTTTCAGGCATATTTAATATAATCATTGATTTTTAATGTGTACATATTATGGTTAAAAAAACGAAATTGTCCCACTGTTTATAAGAAAATTAATTGATTGAAAGAACAAAAACTTTCGGCCCTACAATCCTAAGTTCGGGTTCAAACCTTGCCCGGCCAGGGTAAAAAACTAAAAAAGAAAAAAACCGCTAATGACCAAGTAGTCGAAAAGAAACAAGAATAGGTGTAGTGGTCTGCTGAGTTTTTTTTTCCTGCTTTTCGACCCTTTCACCTTCTCAGTAAATAGATTTTGGTCGTTAAATTGTAGTACCTAATGTGCTTACCTGAAAAAAAAAACTGAAAAAGAAACTAGAAACAAATAAAGAAAAAACTGAAGAAATTAAAGAAGAAACCAAAGATGAAACTGAATTTCTTATTAAAGAGAAATTAAAGAAACTGAAGAAAAAAACTGAAGAAACTGAATGGGACATTAAAGAAAAAACTGAAGAAGAAACTAAATAAAAAACAAAGAGTAAACTGAAAAAGAAACTAAAGAAGAAACTGAAAAAAAACTAAGGAAGAAACTGAAGAAGAAAATAAAGAAGAAACCAAATAAGGAACTAAAAAAAATAAAAGAAACGGAATGAGAAATTTAAGATGAAACTAAACAAAAAATCAAAGAAGAATCTGAAAAAGAAACTAAATAAGAAACGAAAAGAACTGAAATAAAATAAGAAACTGAAGAAGAGGATAAAAAAACTGAAGAAGAAATTAAACCAAAGAACCAAAGAAGAAACTGAAAAAGAATCTGGAGAAGAGTTTAAAAAAGAAACTAAAGAAAAAACTGAAGAAAAAAAACAACGGGAAAATGAAGAAAAAACTACAGAAGAAACTGAAGAAAAAACTATAGAAAAAAAAACGATGAAACTGAAGAAAAAACTAAATAAACTGAAAAATTGTTAGTACCTCATGTGCTTACCTGTGTTATTTTTTCAGAATGCATTACGTATTCTATTGATTCAGCTTTATCTAAAATGGGCGTTTTAACTGTGAAAACGCTTCCACCAGAAGCGACAAAAATCATTGAATCTAGTTGAGAGAGCACCACGCAATCTAAGCTGTCTGATGATATAGCGACATCTCGGGTAATATTCGATGCCACCAATTCTCTCAATCGTCCATCATTACCTTTTATTAATATTATTAATATAACATTTTTATTATTGTGTAATGTTTTAAATTTTGTATTACCTACGGCGTATGTTGATTTTCCGTTGGAAGTCATGGCGCAGTCGTAAAATGAATTCGATTTTATTATAACCTCATTTATCCGCATCGAATTCCCCACGTCCCACTCGTATACAGCGCCCTCTGTGCCGCAGGAGCCCAGTATTCTATCTTCGGCCGCCCATGATAAACCTTTGATCTGCAAACAACACGTAAGCAACATGCAAATAAATGCAAAAATATATTTACGTACTCTTCCGTTGTGTCCTTTGTAAGTGAACAGCAAATTAAAGGAAACGCTCGAGTAAACTTGTATGATACTGACATTCGTAGCAGCAAAAACGTGACCCATCTTACTGAACTGAACCATTTTGCAGTTTCTGATCGGGAACTCCTTGGTCATCATGAAGTCATCGATCATTATGTTGAAATAGCGGAGCTTGTCCGTGAAGCCCACCACAGCGTAAAGACCTTGTACAAATGGTTATAGTTATACTTAGATACGGAGCAATCTCAAGTTTAAGCCTCGATATGGAGCTTAGTTTTTAAGATAGAAATGTGTGTATAAGTTTATTTTACCTGTGGGATGCAACGAAACAGAGGAGATGTCGTCGTTGTAACGTTGCATGAGTTCGAGCTCTTCGGTTTCGTAGTTCCATATTCTTAAGGTTCTGTCAGTCAAACCTAAATGTTTATAGTAATTAATACTACAAGGGGAAGTGTGAATGGAAATTTGCAGGATTTCTTTACAAAATCATAAATTGTATATCCTTATTTTGCTAGAACAGCAGAACCTTTCTGACATCAGATAGTTAGACAAAATGCCTATTTTTGATGAACTAGGCTTAAAAACTGTTGCTGCGCTAGATTTAAACCATTCTATAGGAAAATCTCTAAATTTACAGATGTTTCTATAGAAGAGTTTGAACAATGCTTGCAATTTTCATCAAACTATAAATATTTGTTATCTTTTAAGGAATAGATTCTGAAAATTTCATTGACCTTGATAAATGAGATTCCGAACATTCTGTTTATGATCGGAAATTTAATAAAATTAAACTAAAGAAAGTGAAGAAACTAAAGTAACTAAAAAAATGTCAAGAAACTAAAGACACTAAATAAGAAATTGAAGAAGAAACTGAAGAAAAAATTGAAGAAGAAACTGAAATAAAACTATAAAAAACTAAAGAAACCCTAATTCAAAGAAATTAAAAAAAAAGAAACCAAAGATACTAAAAAAATTAAAGAAACTAATAAAACTAAAGAGGAAACTGAAAATGAAACTGTAAAACAGAAATTGTAGAACAAACTGAAGAAGGAAATGAAGAACAAACTGAAGAAGGAAATGAAGAAAAAACTGAAGAAGAAAACAAATAAAAAACTAAAGAAACTGAAAAAGGGAAAGAAGAAAAAACTAAAGAATAATAATAATAATATATTTATTTAGCAAAAATGCTACATAGTTTACAAATGGCAAATTAACAGTATTAAGAATAAATAAATATATACATATACAAATGCATACACACACATACATAACTAAAATTAAAAATTTAACACATAACTTCTAATGAGTTTTTTAAACTGAGAAAGCTTATTACTTGTTTTTATCGTACTTGGGAGTTGATTATACTCAAATAGGCCCTTGAACAAAATAGTGTTTCTAAATTGATTCTATCAAGTAAAATAAAGTCGTTTTAATTTATTGTACAATAATTATGAATGTCCTTAAATAATTTAACTTTATCACATATGGGGCAAAATTTACCAAGTGTACCAGGTGAAAAAAATTTTGTCACCGATTTTGTTTAAACTTTACTTATTTGTTGTTCTTATAACGAAGAATCATAGCATAAATTTTTTTTGCTCTAGGATTGTTCATTCAAGAGTTATGGATTATTGAAATTTATCGATTTTTTACTTTTTGATGAAATCGCTTTTTATTTAAAAATTCATAACTTCTGTTCATCTCTTTATCAAAATATTTCAATTTAACCACCTTAAATGATTTTTTCCGTACTTTTCAATGGGCTTTACCGTTTTTGCAAAAAAATAAAAATTGCAATTTTTTCTTGAAATTTTGCAAAATTTTGCATTTTTTTAAACAATGTGTATTTTTTAATTTTTTTTTAAATAGCATAAAATCCAAGTTTATTATGTTACCTTTGAATAAAAAAAAATTTAGAGTGGGCCCGACATGTAGTAGGGAAGTTTTTCATATTTGAATGCCGCACGGTCTAGCCATCGAATAGCTACTACACTGCCGTATGCGTTTATACCTAGTAGATGCGAGTAAACAAATACAAAATGATAATTTAAAATGTAAAATTATGTTTGAGTAATCAATGATTTATTTTAAATATTTACACTGCCGCAGGATATAGTTTTTTAACTGTATTTTTTTGCACAAATTGTTTAAGCATGGGTCTACATAGATTTCGTAAGGAGGATCGATGATATTAAATAAAAAATTTATTGTTATAACCGTAACGGCTTGCCTATAAGCTGAATGGCGCCTTTACGGTTATAACAATACATTTTTTATTTAATATCATCGACCCTCCTTGCGAATTCTATGTCGACCCATGCTTAAACAATTTGTGCAAAAAAATACAGTTTATATACAAAAGTGCTCTTTTAGTTCCACCCTTACTTCTTAAGAAGTCCCATAAGCCAACTGAATGGCTTGTGCGGGTTAGGGGTAGGAACGGACCGCGGGCTTAAAGTCCCCTCCGAACGACTAATACACAATAAAAAAAACTATATCGTGCGGCAGTGTAAATATTTAAAATACATCATTGACTACTCAAACATAATTTTACATTTTAAATTATCATTTTGTATTCATTTACTCTCATCTACTAGGTATAAACGCATACGGCAGTGTAGTAGCTATTCGATGGCTAGACCGTGCGGCATTCAAATATGAAAAACTTCCCTTCTACATGTCGGGCCCACTCTAAATTTTGTTTTTATTCAAAGGTAACATAATAAACTTGGATTTTATGCTATTTAAAAAAAAAATTAAAAAATACACATTGTTTCAAAAAATGCAAAATTTTGCAAAATTTAAAAACGCAAAAACGGTATAGGTTTGTTTTACAGATAACATATTTAGTACTTCCAACATAATTCTACAGGTTGTCCCATAATTAGCGTGCAATACTTTAACAGAATATTCTACGTATAAAAAGAGGAAAAAAAGTTCCTATAAACATAGGTCAAGAAATGCTTTCTAAGGGAGATACAGTCCCCGAAAGAGGAGCCCCTGAGGATGGTTTTTATTTAATATATACAAAACCGTTCAAGATAGAAAACTGAAATTTTGGGAATTGATCAAAATTTTTATGGCCAATAAGATGTAATATTAACAATTTCAAAATTTCCATGATGGGTGGTCAGATAGATAGGGAATAGGGGTTAAAACCACCTCAACTTTTTTGTACGTGTCTTGTACAAGGATTTCATATCAGATTATAAAATTTTGGAGTTTTATAAATCAAAAAGGTCATCTTGTTTAACTTTCATATCATGCACCGTTTTCGCTTAAATTCGATTTGAAAATTACCTTACATGGCATAAAAATTCATTATGAAACTAGATAAAAAGATTCAGCGTAGGCCATCCCTGATAGCAAAATTTGATTCTAAGAATCTTCTAAGAAGATATGACCCGGAATAATGGAATATTCTTAGAACCTTCCCTTATTGCTAAGAATGTTCTTAGGGACTTTTAAAACATTCAATAGATACCCTTTTAATGATGCAATTAGATTCTTAGAAGCTTCTTAAAACCTTCCTAAACAGCATTCTAAGAACATTTTATGAATACGTTTTTGGAATGTTCTTAGAAGGTTTCTTATGGAGCTTCTAGGAAGCTTTTGAGAATATTTCCAAATATGTCAGATACCCACGTTCTAATATGCTGGATTCTACATTCGTAAAATTCTTCAGGAGGCGACAAATAGGCCTCACTGTCATAATATGACAGTGAAATGTATTTGTCGTCCCCTTAAAAAATTTTGCGACATATTAATATATATTTATTTAAAAATATTAAATAAAAAAATTGACCTCTAAACCATAAAAAATAAAATTGGAAAATTTTGTGGGATAAGTCAGATTAGATTGAAGTTGAAGATAGTTTTTAACATAAATTAAAATATAAAAAAACAAAATATTTCCTTATAAAATAATTCTTCATAAAAGAAAAAACAAAATAGTTCTTCATAAAAAAAACATTTTTCATTGTATTTAAGTTGGATAGAAGATTTTATGTAAAAGCCGGATAATTTAGATACCTATAGTAAAAGTATTTTTGTTATCGAATATTGTTTTAATTTGACAAATAACTATAAAAAAATATTTTGGGTTGTGTTTTTACTTAGTATTTAATACTAAGTATAGGCACCTTTATACGTAGATTATGGTATATTTTACTATTATATACGTACCCAACTGAACTGAATATGCTTAACAGAATGTTCCAGGAATATTCCTAAATGAACTTTCTATAGCAATTACTTTCTCAACATTCTAAGCATATATATTAGGGTGGAGTGAATTTTATTAAATTTATTAATTGATTTTTCCTATATTATTAATTGTTGACTAAAGGCGTAAAATGAATAAATATCGAAAAAATATTCCAATTTTTTAATATCTTGAGGTGGCGCATCAGTCTCGAAGTTTTGAAAATTCTAAAAAAATATTACTTTAATCAAAGTAATAAAAATAGCATTATTTATAAATAAAAAATTTATTTTAGTAAAATTAACGTGAAACGTAAACATATTTAATAGTAAATCATATGCTTTAAGTAACTTCAGGAGTGTTTATTGGTAGAAATGAGATCTTCTTTTTCGCGAAAATACTGACATTTGGTATAAAAATTTGGTAATTATTTTCTGACTTTAATTCTTGTTCTGATGAAACCATCTCTTGCTTCCGATCCACAAACCGAGTCTGAAGATTCAGTATACTGGTTATAACCAGTTTTACACAGCGTTCCACTGCTTGGGTGTGACACGGAAATTTTTGGAAATATAGGAAATGGTCACCCGAAGAAATCATATCGGTAATTTTTGTCATCGTATTTCATAGTCATAGGTGGTTCAGTTACCTTTTCTGTCGCCCAGTGAATTAACTCGTAAAAATGTAATGCTTCAGTATTTAGTTGTGGAAGCTTTAATTCCCGTAATCTCGAACATTTTGATTCTTTTCTCGCCTTTAATATTTTCGGCAATGCTATAGTTCTCTGATAGATAGATATATTGTAGGTAACATAGCTAGTAATAGGTTTTCGGGATAAATATTAGCTATAGCTTACAAAGATCCAGGCAAGCTAGCACATTCCCTATTGCTGACGTGGGCTAATAGTTTATATGGGGAGACAGCAAATCCATCGGAAAACCTAAAATAATTGGCTACTTTTATCATGAAAGTGTATGCCCCAACGTGGTTTTACATCAACACCAAGCCTACGTGCAAACATGGTCCTATTCACATATTTAATATGACTAAAAGAGCATTACACCTCCAGAAAAACTTGAAGGCCTTATAACTATAGTTATAAAGAATATTCAGCGAAATATTTATCCCGAAAACCTATTACTTGCTATGTTACCTACAATATATCTATGGATCAGAGAACTAGCATTGCCGAAAATATTAAAGGCGAGAAAAGAATCAAAATGTTCGAGATTACGGGAATTAAAGCTTCCACAACTAAATACTGAAGCATTACGTTTGTACCAGTTAATTCACTGGGCGACAGAAAAGGTGACTGAACCACCTATGACTATGAAATACGATGACAGAAATTACCGATATGATTTCTTCGGGTGACCATTTTCTATACTTCCAAAAATTTCAGTGTCACACCCAAGCAGTGGAACGCTGTGTAAAACTGGTTATAACCAGTATACTGAATCTTCAGTCTCGGTTTGTGGATCGGAAGCAAGAAATGGTTTCATCAGAACAAGAATTAAAGTCAGAAAATAATTACCAAATTTTGATACCAAATGTCAGTATTTTCGCAAAAAAGAAGATCTCATTTCTACCAATAAACACTCCTGAAGTTACTTAAAGCATATGATTTACTATTAAATATGTTTACGTTTCACGTTAATTTTACTAAAATAAACTTTTTATTTATAAATAATGCTATTTTTATTACTTTGATTAAAGTAATATTTTTTTAGAATTTTCAAAACTTCGAGACAGATGCGCCACCTCAAGATATTAAAAAATTGGAATATTTTTTCGATATTTATTCATTTTACGCCTTAAGTCAACAATTAATAATATAGGAAAAATCAATTAATAAATTTAAAAAAATTCACTCCACCCTAATATATATGCTTAGAGTGGATTAATTTTTACCAATAAACTTTGCACCTTCTAAGAACCTGCCTATAGGCCAGTGAGAATATTCTTAGGATTATGCTATATTTCTTTTAAGCATGTTCTTTAGAAGAAATATAGCATGATCCTAAGAATATTCTCACTGGAAGGTTTAAAAAACATTCTTAGAATAAACTGTGCTATCAGGGATGGAACACGGCCTGCCATGTTTAGGAAAAGTTCAAGATAGGTGACAGTTTCATTTAATAAGTGACAGGGTGTTTAAAAATAGTGTTTGAAATTACCCTTTTTAAGAAATCTACGCCGAAAGAGGAGCCCCTGAAAATGGTTTTTATTTTATATCTCCAAAACCGTTCAAGATAGAAAAGTAAAATTTTGGGAATTGATCAAACTTTTTATGGACAATAAGAAGTAATAATAACAATTTTAAAAATTCCTTGAGGGGTCCACCCCTCATGGAAATTTTGAAATTGTTTTTATCACATCTTATTGGCCATAAAAAGTTTGATCAATTCTCAACACGTACAAAAAAAGTTGGGGTGGTTTTAACCCATACTCCCTATCTATATGACCACCCCTCATGGAATTGTTATTATTACATCTTATTGGCCATAAAAAGTTTAATCAATTCCAAATTTTACTCTTCTATCTTGAACGGTTTTTGAGATATTAAATAAAAACCATCTTTAGGTGCTCCTCTTTCGGGGGCTGTAGATCCGTTAATCTAGTTTCATTACGAATTTTTATGCCAGGTAAGGTAATTTTCAAATCGATTTTAAGCGAAAACGGTGCATGATATCAAAGTTCAATAAGATGACCTTTTTTATTTCTAAAACTCCAAAATTTTATAATCTGATATCAAATCCTGGCACAAGACCCGTACAAAAAAGTTGGGGTGGTTTTAACCCCTACTCTCTATCTATCCGACCACCCACATGTAAATTTTGAAATTGTTAATATTACATCTTATTGGCCATACAAAGTTTGATCAATTCAAAAAATTTCAATTTTCTTTCTTAAACGGTTTTGGAGATATTAAATAAAAACCATCCTCAGGGGCTCCTCTTTCGAGGGCTGTAGCTCCCTTAGAAAGCATTTCTCGACCTATGTTTAGAGGAACTTTTTTTCTTATTTTTATACGTAGAATCTTCTATTAAAGTATTGCACGCTAATCACGGGACACCCTGTATACTGCATTTTAAAATAATTCTCATGGCCCAATTTTTTAATTATTTGGATTTTATCTTTTTTATAACTGGGCAAAACATATAAAAGTGTTGGACAAAATTGTAAATGAGGTGCTGTTAATGCATTATATAACAATATTATTATTAGAAGAAACTTAAGAAAAAACTGAAGAAACTGTAGAAGAAAATGAAAAAGAAACTGAAGAAGAAACTACACAATCTAAAGAAAACCAATAAACAAAAGAAACTAAAGAGGAAACTAAAAAACTGATGAAAAACTAAAAAAGAAATTGTAAAAGAAACTAAAGAAAGAAATGAAGAAAAAACTGAAGAAGAACCCAAATAAAAAAAACTGAAGAAAAAACTAAATAAACTGAAAAAGGAAAAAAAGAAAACACTGTGATATGTGATATTTATAAATGTGATAATGGTAATATGTAGTTATAGTATTAAGTTCAAATTTTGAAATTGTATTTAATACTAAATTTGTAACGTGTATATAGAGATGTCCCTCTATAAACAAGTTCACATTGTTTCTTGGGATGAATAAAGTATTTTTTTATTATTATTATTACTTAATAAGAAAATAAAGAAGAAACTCTAAAATAAAATGAAGAAAAAACTGAAGAAAAAACTAAGAAGAAACTGAAATAAAACTAAAGAAGAAACTAAAAAATAAACTGAAAAAAATCTAAAGAAACTAAAAAAAAAGAAACCCAATAAACCAAAGAAACAAAAAAAATAACCCAAAAATAAAGAAACTAATAAAACTAAAGAAGAAACTGAAAAATAAACTGTAAAAAACTAAAGAAAAAACCGACAAAGAAACAGTAGAAGAAATTAAAAAAAACTGAAGGAACTGTAAAAAAACTAAAGAAATTGAAAAAGAAAAAACTAAAAAAGAAATTGTAGAAGAAACTGAAGAAGAACCCAAATAAAAAACTGATGAAAAACTAATGCAACTAAAAAATGATATGAAGAAAAACTTAAGAAGAAAATAAAGAAGAAACTGAAGAAATTGTAGAAGAAACTAAAAAAGAAACTGAAGAAGAAACTAAACAATCTAAAGAAACTAAAAAACCAAAGAAACCCAATAAACCAAAGAAACTAAAAAAAACAAAAGAAACCAAAGATACTTAAAAAAATAGAGAAACTAAAGAGGAAACTAAAAAAGAAACTGTAAAAAAACTAAAGAAGAAACCGTAAAAGAACATGTAGAAAAAAACTAGAGAAGAAATTTAAAAAGAAACTGAAGAAGGAAATGAAGAAAAAACTGAAGAAGGAAATAAAAAAACTGAAGGAAATAAAAAAACTGAAATGAAAAATGTGAACAACAATCTGAACAAGAAACTGAAAAAAAGAAGAAAATAAATCTCAGATTTTTTTAATATGCCATAGTACTTTGTTGTAACCTTGAATAGAAAGTGTATACAAAGTGTACCTATATAGTTTATATCTTCATACCTGACGTTAGAAAAATAGTTTTCCAACTGCAAACAGAAATCCCACCAATTGGTCCATTGTGAAGAAAAGCCCCATATTCTTGTAGCACGATTTCTGGGGCTTGTGTTATGTCGGCTTGCCACAACCTAAAAAAAATCTAGTTGAATGGTTTAGAACACAGAATTTACATCATATGAGGATGTTAATAAACTCACTTGACAGTAAAAATTTGCTGTTGATCAGTGACAACCAAAAGCCTATCCTGAATAGGATTTGTGCTTATGCAGCTTACAACATTTCTAGCTTCCCTAACCTGGTCTTCATCTTCTTCACTATCTCTATTTGGGGTGAAGTCTGGTATAGTGAAAACATTTCTTTTTCTAAACTTGGTTTGCGACTCCTTCTCGTACAAATACACCTTTCCAGAGGTAAATCCAAACGCGAAGCCCTTGGATAAATTTGTAATCTCTTTTATTTCATAGTTTTCATCGTCCATTTGCTCTTCCATAGTGGGCATGGCAAGACTGGTAGTTGATCCGGCAGCCCTGTTTTTATAAAATGAATTTCATGAAATATTTGGTGAATACTGTAAAAATGTTGACTCGTCTTTAGAGTTTTTCAACGCATGTTCAGCTGTTTGCCAGGTCTTCTATTAGCATTTAAAGCTTTTACCTTCTAGCTTTATAACAATACTTATAAAGTTTATAATTGACAGGTAGGTATATTTACAAAGGATATAACATAAATATAATTTTATAAGCTTCTTTATTTCAAGCTTTTTAGGTGTTTATTTATACTTACTTTTTCTTTCTCCTTAGAAATTTAATAATCAATGAACAGTATAAAGAATGTTTTAAAATGCAAAATCAAACATGATACGAGGGTTAGCTATTTGTATTTTAATAATAGTCATCGTCTGCGACTTTTATCATTAAAATATAAATAGCATCCATATAAATTTAAAAACACGTACTCTTCCATAGCTTTTAAGTCGATTATTTCATCTGAAGTTGGCATGAAGACGTGTTTCAGATCACTATGTTCGAAAATCCAAATTTTGCCTTCGCTGCTTCCCGCTAGTAGCCTATCCTGCGACAACCAACATACCGAAGTGAATTTGGTACTTTCTGCTTTATTCCAACCCATCTGCTTCCATTGGGTCTCATAGGCAAGAATTTTGAAAAGCAAGTCCCCAACTACGACGCACATATTGTTGTCGTTAGGGTTGCAAGCAATCTATAGAAAGTTTGACGAAAATTAATAATTTAAATTCTTAATAAAAATTAGGTAGGTACCGTAAACACGGGTGACTTTGGCTCACTTTCAAACTTAAGCTTAAAATTTTTGTGGTTTTAACAATCATAAACATTAAATTTTGTATACCAAAATTTGAGTCTTGAGTTGCTCTTTCACAATAACTATGTTATAATATTACATAGGGCTGAGTTTCAAAAATAAAAATTAAAAACTGGGTGTGCAAAGTTACCCCCTGGTTGCGGGTTACTTTGTCTCACAGTGTATTTTCCTTATAAAATGAATTCAATATTATATTTTATTTTTATTAGACACGTGTTGCAGCGACATATATCTATTGCAAGGGATTACCAATTAAAAAAAATAAAAAATCGACCTGTAGTTAACCAAGGATCATCATTCCAATGGATTGCGCATAATATAGAAATTGTAACGCGTGTATTTCTAAGGGCCGGTTTTTCAATTAGGGTTTAAACCTTGGTTCAGGGGAACTTAGATCAGTTAATGAACTCAGTTCACAGTCAAATGAGTTTTTCAATGTCGACTCAACAGCAGTTAGAACTTAGATCAGCGGTGTCAACGTTAAGTTGGTACAACCGAATTTAGTATACGCCTACATTAATAGTAGTTAAAACTGTCATTTTGACAAAAGGATTTTGTGTTTACTTTTGGAGTTTTATTTATCTGTGCTGTTTTAAAAAGTTCTAACCTGTGCGAAAGGGTGCTTTAAAACAATTTACTATTGAGTCAATCCAAATGAAAACACCAAAAATGAATTTAAAAGTGCGCTGCATGATTTTTTATTGTAATGAAAAAAATTGAGGATGATCTTTTGGGTGTCAAATATGAAAATCCATTGCCGTTTTAATTTTTTGTTGCTTTACTTTTATTTGGCACCCCTTAGAAGTCTGAAATAGTGTCAATTTCTTACTCTCTTATAGTTGGCTAGAACTTTTTTTCTGTGACAAATATTGAAATAATTTTAATTTTGTTCTACTGTCGAGTAAGTCTGTTTTCGATATAAATTATTATTATCCAATTAGTTAATCTCATAAAAGAATGGTAAACCACTAAAGATTCATGATAATTTGCCAATTTTTGTGATTTTTGTCTGGCTCCTGTGCCTATTCTACTGAATTTAGAAGGTTCATTTTTTAAACAATAGAAAACGTAACTATTATTTTAAGTTTCTAGACTATCAATTTCTTTATTAAAAAAATGATTGAAAATTGATAATTCTCAAAATTAGCCAATTTTGCTCTCAGAAATCATTATGTTGAGAAAAAAATAAAAATCTGAAACTTTCAGGAAATGTAGTCCCCACCTTCATCTTTTCAGTCCAGTTAGTCTTGTTTTGTTATTTTTATTCCTTTAAAAGATATATTATTTTTTTTAATGCCCGTTTAGTAGCGATATTGTTAGTTTTATTTATAATTTAAAATTTAGATGGCTTTGACTTTGTCAATTCATGTTTGGTGGAGATGTCAGAACTGTCAAAAATATTTCATAAATTTTATTTGTGCGTATTTAAATTGTGATTTAAAAAAGTTTGCAAGTGTAATAAATGACGGAGTGTTCGAGATTCATGAATTTAATTGCAATTAAAAATGCAAGAACATATCATAATTTTGTACCTCTTTCTTATAGAAAATATTTAAGTTCTGAGAAGTTTTAAATTGTTAAAAATAAGCAAAAACCAAAAAATATTCTAAATAAACCCCTTTATTATAACATGTTTTATTTTAACCAGTTACCTAAAAACTAAAATTTAAAGAAGTATTTACAGATTGTGTAAATTTTTTCCAACACTAACATTTAAAATACATACATTTAACTTTTTACTATTTAGTGCCTTACTAAAGGGATCAAAATAATAGAACAAGACTAACTTGGTTTAAATTGTGAAAGAAACCGACAAAAAACTGCTTAACGCATTTTTTATACGTTTATTAATTTCACTTATTATACTTAACGATATAAAGCAAAAGGATCTTGAATATATTTTTTACATTATTCTTCTTTAAACACCAATTAGCCAATTAAATACTTCATTCTAATGTATATAATATATAATCATATATATATATATATATATATATATATATATATATATATATATATATATATATATGATTTTTCAATACATAAAATATAACATAACTACCAAAAATATCAGAACTGTCAAAAATATTTCATAATTATTATTTGTGGTATTCCCTTGGTGATTTTAAAAAGTTTTATATATAACATAACATATTATGTTAGATACAAAATTTACCAAAGAAATACGCACAAATAATATTTATGAAATATTTTTGACAGTTTTGACACTTCTCCACCAAACATGAGAGCCATCTAAATTTTAAATTATAACTAAAACTAACACACTGAAAAAATTTATTTAAAAATTTTTACTACTACGTAATTGTAATGTTTAATATACATTTACGATGCATAAAGAAAAACTAAGCATTTATCTAGTAATACTGCAACAAAAATGTAGCCTAAATTAGTATGAAATAATACATGCTTTAGTATTAATGGCGACCTAAAACCCTTAATATATAACAACAGGAAAAATGTCAAATATGTAACAGTTGTTATAGTAGGCTTAACTAAAACAGATCCTATTTAAAAGTATTACAAAATGCTGCCAAACTAATACCACATCGTTAATTTATAAACATCTCAGACAGATATTATAAGTAAATCAAGTAACAAGTAACTCTTCCGAATATGAATTCTTTTATCGGCACTAAAAATTTGTGGTAAGTATTACTACAACGTTCTATTATATCTTAGAAATTTTGAAGTTGGTAATACTAAAACAAAGATTATCTATACTGTTCATCTCGCACAATCGCCATTGTTGTTAGTAAGCTTGCATAAAGATGCCTCATTGGACGATTTACTAATAAATTGGAAGTTACAAAATTTAATTTGTATTTTTAAGGGTAAGTAAATACTTAATTATTTATGTATTATTAAGAATATATACCTTACATAACTTTAATTTACTTCATTGTAATATTACGCTTTTTGCTTTTGCTTGTAAAGGGGTACTTACTTCATTATATTTAATAGTTTGATGATCAAACTTTGATCAGTATCACCTTTAGGTTTATATGCGCTTGTAGCCTTTGCGTGGTGACGGGATAAACATTTTTGCCCTTTACCATAGAAAAACTATTCTTTTCTATGCTTTTCCGTAAAAAACCTATTTGGGTATTTCTTCTTACAGCCTGTAACTTACAGGTATTATTATAATAAGATTCAATGTTCAATATTTGTTTTGAAGAGTTTTGACGTTATTTTTTAATATATTAGTAATATCCACAGAACAAGTGTTCTGTGGTAATATCTATACAGTGGGGCTATGAGTTTGAAAACTTATAGCTAACCCTTTTGGGAATGACAAACACTTGTTTAATATTAAGTAAAATTTAACAAATAAGTAAATTATTTATTATATTTTTATTAAATGTTTTATTGTTACACCTTCTTATATTTAGTATATATATTGTATTATTGTTGGTTTAGGTTTTTATGTTTATCATAAAAGTTAAGGAGAAGATATCATTTATTTTATTCTAAGAATTTTATATATATTTTTTTAATAAAAATTTGTTGAAAAACATGTTCTCTTTTATCCTATAACCTTTACTGCATACTTTTACATAACACCAAAAAATCTATAATCGATAACCTTTTAATTCAGTATTTATTCCGTTTGGATGAAGTGACCAGATTTTGTCCAAAAATAGGGGGACATTTTGTATGAATTTATCTTAATTACAAAATTAACACAATGATACAATGCAAATTGAAAATTTGACGTTACTTAATTATTGTTGATTGTATCATTTTTGTAATTAAGGTTAATTTACACAAAATGTCCCTCTATTTTTTGACAGAATTTGCTAACTTTACGTTTGAAAGTAGTACTGCTTACCAAATATGAAAATTATTGGTTAAATACCGTAACATTAGTACATACTGGTTATACAAGTACTAAATATTACCCTGATAAGTTAATAAACAATAAATATTATTTTTTTTAATAGCATTTCGTTGTTATTAAATATATCTCACTTAAAGCATATTTCAAACGACTAAAGAATGTTCAGACTTACTATAATGCAGTAGTTACTATCAGAATTCGGTAATTCTATTTGATACCACAACGTTGTAGTACTGCTTAAGAAGCTATTAATGGTTAATATGTAACACGACATCTCATTTAACATTACTAAGACTTAAAAACATTTTTGTTGTGGTAATAAATACCACAAACATTTGCTGTCACCTATTTCAACCGTAACAATCTATACTTATTTAACAATTTTTCGGTAACGGCTAAGGATACATTTTTTCAGTGCAATATCGCTACTAAACGGCCATTAAAAAAATTAATATATCCTTTAACCCTAGATTACTAACCTTATTTTACTACTACTTAAATACTAACCATTCGTAAAGTTTACGATTTTTTTTTTTAATTAAAAAACCTTTATATGTGCAAATATTTTATTAAGGCAATTTAGGTAGATGTATTATTTAAGGTATAAAAAAGTAATTTCGACAAAAAAATAATAATTTTTAGGCTTTATCAAAGCAATTAACACAACAGCAAGCGCGATGCTCTGCGCAAAAGGCACGTTGACATTGCTTACAATATAATGAAGTCATTCGTCGTTTTTTTGAAGGACAAATATGACAAGTGGTACGTTTGGCTGCAGAAGGTTTTTCTTGAGGTTTCTGAAGTGAAAAATCAAGGATTTCACTAATCAGAACTTAAAGTGAAAGTAAAAAATACGTAAAAAATACGACGCCCCTTGAAAAACAGATATGCACACTGCACTAATAATCAAATTTTTTTGCGGTTCCCACTCCTTTAACTATAAAACGAAGCTAGACTGACAGCCAATGTCGTACCAGTAAAACAACGTTGCCGGTTTTCAATAAACAAATCACTTTCGTAAATTTTACGAATGGTTAGTAATGTAGGGTTAAAGGAATAAAAATAACAAAACAAGACTAACTGAACTGAAAAGATGAAGGTGGGGACTACATTTTCTGAAAGTTTCAGATTTTTATTTTTTCCTCAACATAATGATTTCTGAGGGCAAAATTGGCGAATTTTGAGAATTATCAATTTTCAATAATTTTTTTAATAAAGAAATTGATAGTCTAGAAACTTAAAATAATAGTTACGTTTTCTTTTGTATAAGTACTTTATACCTGAAAAAAATGAACCTTCTAAATTCAGTAGAATGGGCACAGGAGCCAGACAAAAATCACAAAAATTGGCAAATTATCATGAATCTTTAGTGGTTTACCATTCTTTTATGAGATTAACTAATTGGATAATAATAATTTATATCGAAAACACACTTACTGGACAGTAAAACAAAATTAAAATTATTTCAATATTTGTCACAGAAAAAAAGTTCTGGCCCACTATAAGAGAGTAAGAAATTGACACTATTTCAGACTTCTAAGGGGTGCCAAATAAAAGTAAAGCAACAAAAAATTAAAACGGCAACGGATTTTCATATTTGATACCTAAAAGATAATCCTCAAATTTTTTCATCAAAATAAAAAATCACGCAGCGCACCCCATTTGGTGTTTTTATTTGGAATGACTCTATTGTTAAAGAACAATAATTATTATTTATTATGGATAAAAATCTTCTTCTTTTAAGGAGGAATTATTTGTATGTATTTCGTTTTATAGTATAAAATGAATTTGTTGTTTTTTGTTACATCCACTATCCTACGTACAAAAGGTTTGGAAAACCGAAATCTGGCAAAAAATTCATCATTATTCCACCTTTCAAAATGATTCGGTCTTACCTGTGGCCTGTGCACACGAAGTTATATATTATTTAGGAATTCGCCAATTTCCTCATCATCCTCACTAACTACCTCATTGGTTTATTATAACAGCAGATCAAAAAACAAGAAATAAACAACGTAATACACAATAAAGCAGAGAAAAATTAAGTTATGTCAAGTTGAACTTCGTTTAAACGGCCAACAGTGACGGTTCATCTTTTGATTTAGTTTAAACCAAATTCAAGCTTGAACTTTGATTGAAAAACAGCATATTTTTTTTGAACCAAGTTCAAATGCTGAACCAAGTTTAAACTATGATTGAAAAACCAGCCCTAACTTAGGGCCCCTAAGAGTTTTGCACTGATGCGATATATACAATTTTAAAGTGTAATAAATCCCATTTCTTTCTTTAAAACACTGATTTTCCTGTAATATAAACTCAATAGAATCGCTCAATTGACAGTTTTAGACCAACAAATTATAAATGTTAATTTTATCGAGCGCGAAAAGATTTTTCATAAATGGGTTAAAGTCACCCGTGTTTAGGGTAATAATAATAATAATTATTATTATTATTATTGCGCTTTACAGTACCTAGTCTTTGTTTCTTATGGCATTACCTGTTTAACAATTCCAGTACCAGTTATATTGATGGCTCTCCCGGACGACAGCAATTTGCCGTTGTCAACCTTAAAACAGTACAGCTGCCAGTCGGGTTCGCCAGTAACGCAAATTAAGTTTCTTGTGTCAAAAGTGAAACACATGGCGACGTAATGCGTGGCGACGATATCTCTATCTGTGGGCAGCTGAAAGCTTCGTTTTCTTTTGAGAGTGGAGGGGTCCCACAGGGTTATCAACGGTAGCCGATCTGTTGCTGACTCGGCTACAGCTATTAGTTTTCTAAGAACAAGTCATAAAGTTTGTATTTTAGGCTTCTACAGCACACTTACTTGTTGGGGCTGACCAGAACATGCGTTAAATTCTTCCCCCTGTCAGCCAATCTAATAAACTTCTGTTTCTTCTCATTAATATTATGAACTGCGACGACTGATCCGACTGGATACACAACATAATCATCGGATAAAAATTGAGCGCTACCATTAACGTTGGGTTTCAAGCCCAAAAACAGCCTCGGCGTTAACGTTGGCATGGAAGATTCCATGTTTTGTTATTTCTTTAAAATTATTCTCGATATAAAATTGTAAAACCATGTAAAGACTGTGACGTTAAGCCTTCACAGTTCTGAATATAGGTTAAATTAGGACAGCGTCGTCAAGGTAATGCTTTGATTGTTTAGTCAATGGTTGTTTTGGAATTTTACGAACATTCCATAGTCGGTTTTTTCTAGGCCTTATCTTGTTACACAAACTATTCAAAAACTAATGTCATAAAATGACATTTTCTCGCAATTTACACTATATAATATATATTATATATCGATGGTTATTTGACAAAACATCGTAAGCGACAAAACCTAAATTTTACAGGAGAGATTTTTTTTGTGTGGGAGCTTTATTTTTAAAGTTATTTATCTGAAAACTGGTGAGGCATTATTTTATTAATGTAGAATTCAAATATTTAAGTTAGATCAACTCCAATCTAAAATTTTCATTAAATTTTGTGGCATACGATATTTTATAAGAACATCTTTAGGAAAATGTAAAATTAGTCTTGTCGCTTAAGTTACATTTTCGAACAAACAAACTTCTGTCATTTAAAAAAATGTCTGTACAAACCAACCCTTAGGGACATTTTTGACAAGATGACAAGCAGTTTCAAAAAGTAGACAGAGAATCTAATCTTAAAACAACACAATCAACAATGAAATACGTCAAACTGACAACTTTCAGAAAGTAAGGTTAGTTGTCACTAAAGGCAGTTTTACATTTTAAAATCAACTGAATGACATGTCGTTCGAAATTTTTTGGCCGTCATTGTACCGTTATAAATTTGAGTCAAATTATTTGACGTTATAACAACATAGAATTACTACAAAAAACCACTTTTAACGAACCACACTACGTAAAAACAATTATAATTAGGATAACTATTAATATTGCAATAATAAAAAGGAATTATAAGCTTTTGATCAAATAAAATATTGTTTTAAAACTTGGTAGCAATCACAATCCACATTGTGGAACCACTTTTAACGAACCACACTACGTAAAAACAATTATAATTAGGATAACTATTAATATTGCAATAATAAAAAGGAATTATAAGCTTTTGATCAAATAAAATATTGTTTTAAAACTTGGTAGCAATCACAATCCACATTGTGGATTGTGGTAGCAATCACCACGATGCAGGTATACTCACGAACAAACTGTTTAGAGCGGGAATAACGCCTTGATAGATCAAGGAGGGAGCACAATATTATCGTAAGCGACACAATGTTAAATCGCAAACGCCATGTCTCGGAGTTGCTTACGATTGTTTGTCGGGAACATATAGGCGCTTACGTTATAAATCGGTAACAAATTAAAAAGAAGAGGCGCTTACAATAATAAAAATATTCAAACTGACCAATATTAGATTCCAAAATTGGAATAACTATTATGTTAACATGTGCAGCTTATCGTAACTGACACTTTGATAAAATAAAAAGTAATTCAACAAAATTGTGGCTTACGATGTTTTGTCAAATAACCATCGATATATTATACAGTGACCGGGAAAAAATTCATTAAAAAATGTGCCTTTTTTCTCCAAAAACTTAAACACGCAAATTTTTGCAGATTCGAATAGATTATGAAATTCTGAATTCAGCAATATGCACAGGTATACATACCTGTCGGGATGATAGTTTTGGGTATTATTAAATTTAAAAGTTCGTGATTTAATCATATACTTACCACACATATACCGCTTATTGCCTATATTTTAAATAAACTGCGCACCACTCAATGTGTCGCGACCAAAAATTTCGTCCATTTTCAAAACGACATAACTTTTTTATTTCTTGAACGATTTTATTTTGGTTTGTGATGTCTGCTAGCCCCATTCTCTGGCAATTCATGCTATAGATATGAGGCTCACAGTTCTTCAAGTAAATTTACTACAGGGTGATATGTAAAACAGTGAAAAATTTCAATAACTTCATCCAAGTCCCGTTTGTAAAATAAATATTTTTTTCTCGTTTTTACTTTGAAATAATGAAGTATTATGTCTTACCTTGAATCGTTTTTCAAATTTTTCGAATTGGAATCTTAGCAACAAAAAAATGATTTTTTTTCAATGGAGTACATTTGATGCTTTTTTGTAGGCAATACACTCAGCCTTTTTAAGAACAAAAGGATAAGATGGTGAAAGATTGTTCCTTGAATAATTCTGAACAAGCGACAAGCAACAAACTTCCATTATTTTCAGAGGAACCTAAGCAAAGACCACTTTTTCAAAATAACATTTTGGTGAAAATTTTCGAAAATTAAACCTGAACCGATATTTACGTTCGTGACATGTTTTCTTCATAATTTTGACCTGATTGTAATTCAGTTGTCAAATTTAGGTTTCAGATAAAACCAAAATCACCAAGAATCAAAATTCGAAAACAATTCCTGGATGTTAAATGTCTCGTTAAAATCTGATTGTTGGATTTTACTGTTTTTTACTGTGTTTTGCATTTTTAGTACGTTATTTTCATGTCACTGAATGATCAAATCAAGGATCAAATGATGAAAATTAAATGCCAATAATTTGGTGTTGGTGGACGACAATGCCCGTCCACATCGCGCTTATATCGTAAATGAGTATTTAAGAGACCATGATATTGAGAAAATGAATTGACCACCTTTGTCTCCGGATATGAATCCTATTGAGCATGTGTAGAGCAGGATGAAACTGAAGATGAAAGAGAGGAAAGGACGCATGGAAAATTTAGATGAATTGGCAAATTCGATTCAGGAAGAATGGGAAGCCATACCCCAGAAATTTCTAAGGAACTTGGTCTAGGGAATGCTCAGGAGGGTTAACGAATTATTACGGGATGGGGGCAGGGCCGTACCGAGGCACACTTTTTTGGGGGGGTGGAGATGATAAAAAAAACCAACTCATTTTTTTATCGATACTTTAGTAGTAATAGTAAAAATTTTCAGTAGTTTTATCATGAATGTAAAGTGTTGTAAAGTGTAGATAAAGAATGTCTTTACCTACCATTAGCATGCTCTTTCGAAGTCGATGGGATTGATTCTCGTTCTCTATTTTTTTGATTTGCTGCCAATGTAAGTGGATTATCCGGAACAGTAACAATTTTAATTTTAACCAAATTTCCACCGTGAATATTTTCCTCGTGCATTTTTTTCCAGGCCTTGTTAAACACAGATCCACATAATGAGCTTTCTTTTCCATATTAAAAAAAAATTAATTCCTATTTATTGACACTAGTTTTACTTAGCTTAGATAAGCTTTAACTAATTAATATTCTAGAAAAATAAGACGCCGAAAATTGCGGTGCGTAAAAAGAGTCAAACGCCGCCAAAACCAAAGACAAAGCCGCGAGGCGGTGCCGACTTTGTGTGAAATATAATGTCCTTTAATAAAAATAAGGTTGACCAATACAATTTTCTTGACGGTAACGATTATAGGAGGTTACAATAGATTAAAAATTATAATTTTTGTAATATTTAGGTAAAGTTTAAAAATTATATTTCATTTTATTTATTGCGTTGGTAGGGTAGGTATACCACACCAACCGACCCAAATACTATATATTTTGCCAGCCGTGTTTGGATTTGGAACCAACTGCCAACACTTTGAGGGGGGTGACTCCCCCCCCTACACCCCCCTTAGGCCCGGCCCTGGATGGGGGAGGGACAACGAAATATTGAAAGTTATTATTGTTATTGTTTGTTACATTTTTCTGTTGAATGTTGTAGTTTTTATTATGATTATACCTTCGCATAAAATTTTCAATAATAAACAAACAAATTTTGTATTTAACTTTATTAACAATTAGGTAGGTACTTATCAGTAATAAGTTATCACTAGTGCGCAATATAAATGTAATTTATGTAACATTATCCTAACCACTCAAACAAAAACGAATCCCCAAATGGCATTGGCAAAGGCATGTTATTGAGACATTTAACAGCCGGGAATTATTTTTGAATTTTGATCCTTGGTGATTTTGGTTTCATCTAAAACTTAAATTTGACAATTGAATCACATCAGGAGGTCAAAATTATAAAGCAAACATGTCACAAACGTAAATATCGGTTCAGGTTTAGTTTTCGCAAATTTTCTCCAAAATGTCATTTTGAAAAAGTGGTCTTTGCTTAGGTTCTTTTGAAATTAATGGAAGTTTGTTGCTTGTCGCTTGTTCAGAATTATTTAAGGAACAATCTTACACCATCTTATCCTCTTTATCTTAAAAAGGCTCAGTGTATTGCCTACAAAAAAGCATCAAATGTACTCTTTTGAAAAAAAAAATCATATTTTTGTTGCTAAGATTCCAATTCGAAAAATTTGAAAAACGTTTCAAGGTAAGACATAATACTTCATTATTTCAAAGTAAAAATGAGAAAAAAATATTTATTTTACAAACGGGGCTTGGATGAAGTTATTGAAATTTTTCACTGTTTTACATATCACCCTGTAGTAAATTTACTTGAAAAACCTTGAGCTTCATATCTATAGCATGAATTGCCAGAGAATGGGGCTAGCAGACATCACAAACCAAAATAAAATCGTTCAAGAAACAAAAAAGTTATGTCGTTTTGAAAAAGGACGAAATTTTTGGTCGCGACACATTGACTGGTGCGCAGTTTAGATGACCTTGTTCCCGTTTTTAAGGAGAGGGTGGCTACTCTCTACCTTTTGCGCACGGTCAGTTCAGTGGTAAGTATATGGATTTAATAGTATATTATGTATCAAGTTTAATAAACGCCATTTTATACACGAATTTAATTTATATAGAGCGCCATCTATGAAACAATAGGGGAATCTGCGTGTCACCTTCAAATGTCAAGTTTTTCATAATGAAAGTAAAGAAAATGTTTTATGAGCACTTTACAGTGGAGTCCGTGCCCGAATTTAAGTAATAGTTTACTTCCGGCGAAATTAAAAGGTCAGTACAATGTTCGTATAAACTTTTCAAATATTGGCGTTGAGAAACTATTTAATACTTTTGTATTTTTGTATTGAGATAATAAAATAATTTTCACATTTAGTATTATTTTACAAGAAAGGCACTTTATTTTAACGATTGTATGACATTTGACAACTGTCAACTAACTTAAAACTAACTTCAGCCCGTGACTAAAAACCTGTTGCTAACTTCAGCCCGTGACTAAAGAGCCTTAAAGCCACAACTTGTCAATGTGTATTTAAAAGGTCACTTAGTGTCATGAAAACATGTACGATAAAGGGCGTTTTAAAGGTGGTAGTAGAAAAAATTCTTTATTTCCAAAAAATATTTTTTATCTTCATGAAAATTATTTTGCCTACTACCTTACTGGTATGCCTGTTTTCCTCCCTCTATTTTTTTTAACAATTTTACAACAAGAGTTTTGTACCTGGTCTAGCCATATTTGATTTTGTAGGAAAAAGATAAATCGGAGTAAACCCCTCGCTTGTCCAACCATTCTTTGAACAAACTATATCCTTTTTGAGGAAGGAGATTAATTGCAACTATTCTTGCCTCTTCAGAAAGATCTTGCAGGCAGGTCTTCTTTGCTAGAACTCATTTTCTAAACGTAGGAAGAATTTCAAATTTTTGATAAACAACCATAGATTATAAACAACTGTAATGTTTGTATTACCAAAAATGCCATAGCAACAAAGCGTTGTCAACATAACGTCGGCGACGCAAAACCTACTTTATCTTTTGTCATAATATTATAGCCCCATGATTTTTTTCACTACCGGTAGATTCCAATGGTAGACTTTGGCAGGTTTGCCGTTACTCTTAAAACCAACCGGTACGTTGTTGGTATACCATATAAAAGGAATCGGAAAGCTTAAAATGTCTTTAAAACCGTTAAAAGGTAATAGAAAAAACTATATACATACCTTGAATATTTATCAAACTATTCACGGAAAATTAAAAGCACTATTTTCTTCCCATGGTATGTAAATAGCTATTGAAAACAGTGGCCTAGCGACAGTTTCGCGAACGCCCGCCACCGCGGGGGCCCTAACCTCGTGGGGACCCGGCCGATACTTGCCCCAAAACAATAAAAAACTTATTTCCATCGTATTATCTGCAAAACAAAAAACGTGACGAGACGCTTAAAAAAATATGGCAACACTGTAAGATTCTTTTTATGTTATAAAAATGTTATTATTTTTCTATTATTTATATTATTATTTATTTTATTATTATTATTTTATAGTAGTAGTACGACAAAATTTAAATTTTTTTCTGTCCCATACAAAAATTCTACAGATTTTAAAAATAGACTTAAAAAAATGATACCCGTGTCTCGGCGTTTTATCAGATCACGGCTTCAATAACAGCTAAATGTATAGTTTTTTAAATTTTTATTAATGAATAAATGGACAACCATTAAAGGTACATTTACGAAATATATCAAGTGGTGTTTTTTAGGTTGTGATACCACTATAGATTTTGAAGCGATGTATAATCGTCAAACTAAAAGAGCAAGATTTTTTCCAATATATATTGAATATAAGATAAACACAAATATGTTGTTTTATTTAAATAAAATCAAAATTTAAAAATAGAATTTTTTTTATTTTAAAAATTTCTTTTTTTAATTATAATTTTTGTACTATTTAAAACATAAAATATTTGAAAAAAATAATTTATAACAAAATAGAAAATTAAATATCTGTATAATATACATACTCGTATTATGTTAAAATAATAAGAATGGCTGTATAAAAAATTTTAATGACGTGATTTCGAAAAACGGGAAGACGTTTTGTTAACCTAAATTTTCGAAATCTGTTAAAATCTTTCATGGGAGGGAAATCTCGTTGAACTGTGTTATAGGTAGATGTGGAGAACCTTATTTAAAAAAAAATATTCTTTCGCTTTTTGTAAAAAAGTTGTTATTGTTATTTTTCGTTATAAATATTTTTTTAATAAATAAAAATATCATGTCACCTGATGTTTTATTTTCAATATAAAAACATGTGAAATCAGGGGGCCCAGTAAAGATTTTCGCGGGGGGGGGGGCAAAATTTGTCGCTACGCCAGTGATTGAAAATGCTTTTAATAGATACATTAACCAATTAAATGTTTTAAAAATTGCTCCCCGTTGGTTTCTTGATAGTAAGCAAGCCTATACGAAAATTGTCTGAGACGTTTTGGATGACTTCCGCACCAATAAATTTATTGAATGTCGCTTAAGCGACATTCTCCACGAATTTGATTTTTCAAGTCTTCTAAATTTGTGGTCTGTTGATGTAGATTTTTGATTTAAGGTAGCCCCATAAGAAATAATCGAGAAGGGTGAGATCTGCAGATCTCGCTGGCCTCTCTCGTATGACAATCCACCTCAGAAAAACATGTATTTAAAAAAGTAGGGACAGGACGCGAATAGTGCGGAGGTGCCCCGTCCTGTTAAAACCTAATGAGTTTTGCAAAAATTCTCGTCAAAGAAGAAGTTACCTATGATCCGATTTTCCACCATTTCTGTCCAGACATTAACTCTTTGCCGGTATTGGGAATTTGCCTCTACTACCCAATGAGCATTTTTTCTGCTCCAGTACATACTATTTTAACGGTTGACTGTGCCATTCAAACAGAAGGTAGCTTTGCCCGAAAAAAGTAATTTACGAGGAAAGTGTAAATTATTGTTACATAAATTCATCATAGTTTTACTCAATGGTTTTACAATATTGTATTCTACGGTCCGCATCATCTTCGTTAAGTTCCTGCCCCAACTCGTGTTATTCACGTCACATTTTGGTTGTTATTTAACGAGTTTTAAAGTAACGGAATATTGACGTGAAATAAACGTTTTTAGAAAACGAATGTTTTAAGAAAAATGAAAAATATTACATAAACATAAAAAAACAGTTCTTTCAGTCGAAATCAAGAAGTTACTTACAACAGGAATTCTGAGAAGTTTTAAAAATACCTTTCATACACGTAAAATTTAGACGTAATATGTACCTAAGTACCCAGCAAACAGAAAATGACGAACGACGTTTAAGACGTAAAAATAAACGTCAAAATAAAACTTAAAAATGACGTATATTTTTCGCCATTATCTGACCACTTATTTCATACCAGAACCAGACAAATATGCGACGTCATCAAAATGTTTCAAAATTCGCCAATATGTAGGCAACCCATGCATACCTCTCGCCTCTGTAGCACAATAGATAGTCCTATAAAGGTGGAATGCCTTAAGCTGCACATAAAAGTCGGAAGCCTCTAGCCGAGAAAAAGGCAGCAAAGAAAATAAGGACAACAAAAAACAAACGACATGCGTAAAAATAAAAGAAATGTGGAGCAGAAATGGAACCACAAAAGGAACAATCCCCCAAAAGTCAAATCCGGTACACACCGCAGTAAGTAAATAACAAAAAATGAAATGGCAAATAAATTTGATTTGATTTGACTGCAGCTAAGTAAGAATTTCTTACTAAGGCAAAATTACTGACCATACCGCTTCTGCTTGTAAGTTTTGAAGGGACACAGCCAGGGACCCGAACCGAAACCGAAAAAAAACCGAAAACCGGAACGGAACCGGTTTTTTTTTCGAACCGAAACCCGAACCGGAACCGTTTTCGCTTTTGATAAAATCTGTTGGACCGGAACCGAAACCTTTATTTGCTTTCATTCTAATAACATTATATAACATATTAGGTTATAGATTAAAATTACGTAAAACAAATAACCTCACTGGAACCGCTTAAAACCGAAAATAACCGAACCGTTATAACTCCACGAAACCGAAACCGGAATCGGAACCATTAAATAAAAATAGGGTGAACCAAAACCGTACCGGAACCGATATTTCATTTCGGTCCGGGTCCCTGGACACAGCTGGTCCTGTGGCCCACTCTGCGAAAAGTAAGCTGTAGCTATTTTGATTATTATATGTTGTAAAATCTTTAATTACATAAATATAACTAATTAATACAACCCATCAAAAAATATTTTATTTATGTTAATTACATACATGATTTTACATGTATGCTCAGGATCATACAAATATAGCACAATATATTTAACCCGTTCTTGGACAGTGTCCTGACATAATTAAAAAGCAGATTTATTAAACATAAAGATTTGTTGTCATCATTCGCTCTGCAAATTTCTAAATTTTTTCCATTGACTACATTATATATATCACCAAGATCTGGGGTGCAATAATCATGCAGTTTTGAGAGCAGATCTTATTATGGTGGGAATATCTGCAAAAAGTTGATGAGTATCCATCAAACACAATTCAATTTTTAAAAATTTGGGTATATACCCAAACATATCAGAACTTCTGAAAATATTCTGCACACTTCCGGTAAGCACTGCAACAGCTGAGAGAAGCTTTTCTGCACTAAAATTGCTTAAGACTTATCTTAGGAATACTTAGGATGAATGGACTGGCTCTTTTATATGTTCATCCTAATATTATAACAATTTCTGTGGAAGAGGTCTTAAATGAACTCCAAAAAAAAAAGGATTGACATTATTTTGAAATTTTTTCAATATTTATTTTTATTTAGTTTAAGACTAGTGCAAAAGTGGCAAATATTTTATACCAAATAATTTTGCATAAAACCAAAAATGTTAACTTTGTGCTGTGTTAGGAGTTTATTTGTTTTATTTTTTTTTGCAATACATAATGTAAAAATAAAAAATAATATGTCGTATTAGTTAACTTACCAGGCTTTGCCCCCCCCCAGGACACAATCCTGCGTACGCGCCTGGGCTAGAAGAACTGTGAGGAACTTCTTCCACACGTAACAAAATGTTTTTAGTGTCTTCACTAATAAGGCAAGGTTTTGGAATATCTTTGATATGTCCAGTCTCTGAATTTTCGTTCAATTTTACTAACCGTAGCACGAGCTATATAGATATAGGTCGAGCTGGATACTTTGCATTAAATAAATATCAACTTATTCTTGTGTTCTAGTTTTATTGCCACATCCTATGAGAATTTAAATTCTGTGTTTCCGTTAAATGACAAGAATTCCCCATGATTTAACGGCTCAATAAACAGCTAGTGCACACATGTGTGGTATTAAATAAAACATGGACATACTGACGTATATTACTTTAATTATAAAAACAATTACAGTTAAATCTTAAATATAATAATATAAAATAATATTAAAAGCTTAATAGTTTCAGTCTAAAATCAATAAAAAACTGTGTTGTATTGCACGAGTCTTTGTAAAGTTCGCGGGTTGTTCTACGGCAGCAGTCGATGGTAATGCGCTTTTTTGCTTTTCTCAATGACGTAAAAGGAGTGGGGTTTTCCGTTTCCGGCGAAGTACTTCATTACGTTAGACTTTTTCGGTTTAACCGGTATGTAGTATGAGGGTTTGATCGGTTTTCTTTCCGGTTCGTTCTTTTCCAGCACTTCGTTCCAGTTGTCGAGGTTATGGTAGTCGAGACTGTTCGAATTCTCGTATCTCTTCTTGTGCTTCACCGATGTGATTTTTTTCACCACCGGTAGATTCCAATGGTAGACTTTGGCAGGTTTGCCGTTACTCTTAAAACCAACCGGTACGTTTTTGCTGTGCATTTGCTCGACGGCATTGGGCATGTTGTGGGCGTAGTAGTGTGGATTTGGAGGTAGTTTTATTATGAACATGTGGGAGTCATCCGAACGACTGTGATGCCTTGATTCGACAGCCAATCTTTTTCTATGGTGACTATTGGGACCCCTGACTCTTTTAAGTCCTAAACTCTTCATCAACTCGTGGTTTTTTGTCGGGGATGATGAAGATTTTCCTTCTGTTATGGATATGCAGATCATCAACAAGACGAGAGTGATGAGGAGGTGCCTGAAATAATAAAAAAAATTAAAAGATTAGGAAATAAACCAGTTAAGATATTAAATATTAATGAAGCATGTCGAAAAATAAAATGTAGATAAACATCAAAAAGTAACTGTTGTTTATATACATTGTATTATATTAAAAATTGGTTTATTGAGTGGGTATCCAGTTTAAACAAGCTAGAATATAATGCTACCGTTATTAACTATATTTTATAAATAAAATGTAAAAGAATATGGCCTTCCATATAACCTCTGTGATCTTGTAAATTGTTTTATGTAATATGTATGTTTCCTATATATATATTTGTAATTTGTAATGGTTATTTACCGTAAATAAATATTATTATTATTATTATAGAAGATGAATCCCTTAAAACGATCGTTTCAAACCAAAAAAAAACTAAAAAATAAATTGAAGAAAAAACTAAAATAGAAACTGAAGGAGAAACTGGAAAACTGATAAAGAAACCCAACAAGAAACTAAGGAAAAAAGTAAAGAAAAATTTAAAAAAGAAACTGATTAAGAAACTAAAAACAATCTGAAGAAAAAACTAAAGAAGGAAATAAAGAAGAAACTGAAGAAAAAACTAAAGAAAAAACTGGAGAAAAACTAAAGAAGAAACTGAAGAAAAAACTAAATAATAAACTGAATAAGAAGAAATTGAAAAACTGACGAAGAAACCAAACAAGAAAGTAAGGAAAAAACTAGAGGAGGAAATGTAAGAGAAACTGAAAAAAAACTAAAAAATCAAACTGAAGAAAAAACTGTAGAAAAACTAAAGAAGAGTCTAAAGAAACTGAATAAAAAATTAAAAAAACTTAAAAATAAAATAAATAATAATGAATAAATTGAAGAAAAAACTGAAAAACTGAAGAAGAAACCCAACAAGAAACTAAGAAAAAAATTAAAGAAGAAAGTAAAGAAATTGAAGAAGAAACTGAAGAAGAATTTAAAAAAAAACTGAAGAAATAACTAAAGAAGGAAATGAATAAGAAACTGAAGAAAAAACTAAAAAAAACTGTAGAAAAAATGAAAAAGAAACAAAATAATAAAGTGAAAAAAAACTAAAAAATAAAATAAATATTAATAATAAATAAATTAAAAAAAAAACTAAAGAATAAACTGAAAAACTGATGAAGAAACCCAACAAGAAACTAAGGAAAAAAGTAAAGAAGAATTTAAAGACAAATTTGGAAAATACACTAAATATGAAAATAAGAAAAATCTGAAGAAAAAACTGAAGAAAAAACTAAAAAATCTAAAGAAGAAACTGTGGAAAAACTCAAGAAGAACCTGAATAAAAATCTTGATAAAAAAACTAAAAAATAAAATGTATAATATATAATATTAATAAATAAATTTAAGAAAAAACCAAAGAAGAAACTAAAGAAATTGAAGAAACCAAAGAAACTAAAGAAGAAACTCTACAAAAACTAAAGAATAAATTGAAAAATAAACTGAAGAAAAAACTGAATAAAAAACTGAATAAAAAACTGAAAAAAATTAGAAAATAAAATAAATCTCATAGACTACATGCGAGTATACCTAATATAAAATCAATTTATAGAAGATGAATCATTATAAATTTAAAATATTCCTTGTATTAGTCCCTTACAATGATAGTTCCCACAAACACGCTCTTTAATGGGACTTAGTATCTGTATTAAAGCACGGCATATTTATGACATGTTGATAAAAATCAATGAGCATATCGACATGAGTATTTGCCGCCTGCTTACACCAGTTGCTATGGATTATTTTCATTCGGAATTAATTTTATACTTTTTTTGTTTTTTTGCATTACATAAAAATCAATTTTAGGGTTTTCATTTTACGATCTAAAAATAAATCTAAGATCAATAAAATCATAATCAAATAAAATTTGGTTTTTTTGACATTAAAATTTAAAGTTACACTTGATTAAATTAATTCTAATGTATGTAGGTAATTGCTATCAATAAAAAGTCTAAGTTCCTAATGAAACAGAAAAAGCAGTTTGTAAAGGAAATGACGTTTATAGCAAATCGAAGATGTTAGTGGTGTGTAAGTAAAGGATCCGTTGGAAAAGACATGTGTGTGGTTTTGGCCAAAACGGAAAACGTTCCAAATAAGCTTATAACATCGCATAACAGGACGCAAATTGAATTGCTTCAAAAACGGACATCTCAACTGCTAAGGCTCTCCCCACACAAGAACCTTACATTTCTAGGGTTTCCTAAAGATGTCTACCAAATTGTTCGTTATAAAAGTTTGACGTTCATTTTTCAAGTTTACGTTACTGTCACTTCCGATTGAACCGGCGCATTGAAAATATTTATAAAAATAGATCACATGGAATTGTATAGTTCGTTGTATTCCTAACTTTAATGAATCGTACCGACATCTCAAACAGGTTTGTGCACTTATACGAGTAACTGTTTTTGCCAAGTCCGCTCATATCAATATAGTAAGTAACACATTAACAAATCTGGCCACCAGTGGCGGCTCGTGGGTTTATAGGAGGGTGAGGCTACATGAGGTTAATTTTGTCTAAATAGGAATAAATTTCCACGTCACCCGGGAGGTATTATTCTGCGACGCGTTGACCATTCTTTTAAAATGGCCGATAGCCCTACCAAACCATTATAAATAAAAAAGACTAAAAAAACAACAAAACAAAGGAATCTTAACCCACCCCCTGAACTACAATTGTTTTTGACGCGGCCTAACAAAATACAATGCCAACCGAATAAGTTTTGTTTATAAATATTGATGCAATTTTTGGGGGTTGGACGACTGCCCAGTATCTGTCTTTTTTCAGTTTCGTTTCTATTTAAAAAAGGCGTTTCAATTATTAAAAGAATAATGTCATTCATTAAAAAAAAACAGAAATATTAACTAAAAAAATTAAAACCTAACCTTAATTAAAACTCAATACGACTTGTTTCTTAATAAAAACTGCTAATTCTACATATCGATGACTTCCTGCCAAAGTATCGCAAGCAACATAACTTAAATTTCGGGAATTGAAAACATTTTTTGTTTTAAAATCTGTTTTAAACCATATTTAACCTATAGGTTTCATAACAAGTAAATAGCTATAATTATAAGCTATTTACTTGTTATAAAACCTTTAGGTTATATTTAGTTTAAAACAGACTTTAAAACAAAACATGTTTTCAATTTCCGAAATTTCAGTTATGTTGCTCGCGATACTTTGGCAGAAAGCCATCGATATGTGCCCTAGTGTGTCCTTTATTTACCAAGTTGGCTGTTTAAATTGATAGTTTACAGCCTAAAAGCAATTTTTCGATGACGGTTAACCCTGCCTAAATGACTTTTCCCATTCAATTAACATGGAGTTTTTGCACTTTTTGGAAATTAATTTTTTTATTGTTTATTATATTAAATAATTTACCAAATATTGTTGATTCTGCTTCTATTATGATCCCTTTGAATACAAAAATTTTGATATTGGCGTCAAAAATTTATTCCGTAAATTTTAATAAGGTCAAATTTATTTTTACCGTTTTTCCAATAATCTTGTTTAATTAATATTTATTCTGTATTTAATGTTAAATTTTATTTTATACGCTTTTAGCATTACTTTATAAAGATTGTAAATCATTAGTTAATAATAGTTTATTTTAAATTACCCAACACTTAGTCAAATGTTTTAAATTACTAAGAACCGTATGCAGAAACGTTGATTTATTTATATCAACTGATTTAGCATATAATTTTCGTATATAATATCACAAGAGAACAAATTTTGCCGGCAAAATTTTCGACTGGTATGAAAGTTTGTTGCTTGGCAATTTTCGAGAATGAAATTTTGTCAAAATTTCATGAGCGAAAATTGCCAAAAAGCAACAAACTTGAATGAAACCAGAAGAAAATTTTGCCGGTAAAAATTTTCTCTCGAGTGATATTCGACAAGACTATTTCACGAGAAAAAACAAGACAATTAATGCACCATATTAACGAAACATGTAATCTTAATTTATTTGTTAATATTAAATGTACAATTATTATATGTTATGGTAGTTTGCCCATTCTTTTCTACCAAAGCACGATTTTGTGTATTATTGACCTGTAGCATGTGGGAACTCGAAGGTCCAGCTTCATTTGAGATTTTCGATCAACTTCTGGTGGTGACTAGAATCCAGCTGCAGGTATGGTTTTAGGGAGCTTGCATTTGAGTGACCCGTTAATTTAATTAACTCCTGTTCAGCAACACCTGACACAGCTGACGCGAATGGTTTGTTATTTTATGTTTTTTTGTGTCTATTCCAATTTTTTCAGCTGACATCTTTGTCCACTTAGATACGATGTTGATTCCAAGTGGACAGTTTTTGAACCAAGATCCATTCTTTCAGTTGGGGTGAACGGTAAGAAAAAGTCTGTCTGATAAAATATTTGGTCCTCTTTTTTCCATTAATTTCAAGAATAATCTAACTGGGCATAAATCTTCGTTTGATAAATTTCTTACCAACCATTTGCTGCTTGCCAAACTTTTCGACCCGCCTTGAGTTGTTTTCGAAAAAATGCTGCCGTAAATTCTCCCATATTATTAAATTCCTTCTGGAGTTTACGGCCTCATTGCCTCTCCAAGCAAGTTCATATGAGCAGAGGTGAAAAAACTTTTTTTGTGCTCCATCGAGGGTTTCTTCGTCGTAGCTTTGGATCATTTTTAAAAGTTCTTCGGTGGATAATGCTTTTGAACTAAGTTTTCTTTTTTCTGGACAACTTTGAAGCTGCCTTCGCTTGGTATCTCTGGCCAATCTTGAACATTTGAAAGATATATCCGTGAAAGGATCGATTTTTATGCCGTATTCCGTAAAATATTTTTCTTGTACCATTTTTGCAGTTGAATTCCACATAGACTTTACAGACGACTCTTTATAGTCTTCGCCATTGCATTTTTTTTTCATATTAAAGGCTTCCAGAATTTTTGCTAGTTCCGTCGCGGTAGTAACATTTACATTTTTCCAGTGTAAAATTTCTCACCCGTAGGAATTTTGAGAATTGGGTCCAAATAGAGCTTCTGGAGTATTTAATGGGATATTTTCTGAAACCAATTTTTTTATTTGTTCATCTGAATGGCACCCAAATCGTGAATTTGCGCGTGGATTCATTATTTCACAATGACCTTTGTCAAACTGGCAACAATAGAAGTATAAAACACCTTGGTGACGGATTTGTAATAATATCAAAACAACTTTAATTTGTTTGTCAAACTGACAACAATAGAAGTACCAAACCATAATTTTGTCGGGCAGGAGTTTTGTCAGTAGAAAACGTGCCGTTACTATGACTATTTCCCTCGTCTTAATTTCAACCAATAACAAACGCGCAATTTTGAAATACAAATGGTTTCTAGGTGAAAAAACTGTATGACAGCACCTGTCAGCAGTTTTTTCGAGTTTACCCGCGGCAAAACTTGACAGCTGTTGTCACCAAAAATTGCAATTTATATTTTAATTGTTCTGTTACTCATGAAATAGTCTTGTCAAATACCATTCGGGATCAAATTTTTCCTGTGATAAAAATCGAAAAAACACAATGCTAAGTAATATTTTTTAACAAAATGCATTCGTGCAGGTGCAAAAATCCTCCTCTTCGACTCGGATTTTTGTTGCCACCAGCACTCATGCTTTTTGTTAAAATATTACTTAGCAACGTGTTTTTTCGATTTTTTTCGGAAAAATTAAATGCCCTTATGATATTACTTATGACATTTTATTACTTAAAAATAGTCTAGTGAAATAGTAAAAAACTTATTTTATAAAATAAATTGGGTAATTATCCCTAAAGAGTTGATTTCTACCACAGGTCTGTGATTTCTACACATTGATATTTGACATTTGTAACATTTGCTTTTACCATAGAATAGTATATTCTGTAACAAGTTTGGAATACGGCATATTCCGCTCGAGTGAAAAGTTTGTCACGCGAGCCGAAGGCGAGTTTGACGGTTTCACGAGAGCGAATTATGCAAATTCCAAACGTGTTTCAGACTATACATTTTCTACGTTTCCAAAACACCGATCCAACCTCACTTTCTCCCAATTAAATTATTTTTCTATGGTATTTTTTGAAAAGTATAGTCTGAAACACGTTTGGAATTGCATATTTCACTCTCGTGAAACCGTCAAACTCGCCTTTGGTTCGTGTGACAAACTTTTCACTCGAGCGGAATATGCCGTATTCCAAACTTGTTATAAACACAGAGATGTCGCCACGAGTGCTTATTCCGTCATCCGATGATAAAATAATTCATTCTGTAATTCTTTCAGGAATATATGTCGCTAATATAAGTCATGGTTTACTAGATTTGTTTTTTTGGCCAATAAAATCATCTAAAATGTTAGTCGGTTGATATAATCAGTATCAGTCGTTACCGACATATTTAAGTATTAAAATAGACAATATTTTTGTTTGTAAATATATATAATTAGCATAAACAACAAATGTAGTAAACCATGACTTTTATTAGCAAAATTATTTTTTATGGTTAAAAACAAATATCACAAATGTCAAATATATCTTGATGAAATTTTAATTTTTTTATATCTAATTCAAAATACCAATGTGTAGAAATTAAATCTAGGGATGATAATTATAACGTCACAGTTTTTAAAGAAAATTAGGTACTACGTGCAAAAACCTAAATCCACTGATATGCTAAGTTGATATAAATAAATCAACGTTTTTGCTTACGGCCCTTAGTGATTTAAAACCTTTGACTACAGTGAAAAATACTTTTTGGTCAAGCGATAAATGGTGTTAGGCTATAATCGGTAAATTTAAAATAAACTATTAATGATTTATGATTTAAAATCTTCATAAAGTCTGTCCCCCCGTCCCCACCTCATTTTGTTCCTAATGGGCGTACAGCAACGGCCCGGCAAACTTGGGAATAGCTATTCAAACCAGGGATGTTGCGGATGCGGATTTTTGAAGGCTCACATCCGCGGATGCGGATGCAGATGTCCGAATCTATGCGGAAGCTCCGCATTTGCAGATGCGGATGCGAATATTCGCAACATCCCTGTTATCTACCTATACGTCGTATAGTATACGATAACCAATCCACAGCGAAAACAAACACGTAATGATTTATTTACAAGAAACAAATGATGCACCACAACAAATGCTCCCATTGGTCATGATCACGTGAACACTGCGAATGACACGCGCTATTCGCCGGCCCCGCCCAATTTCTTTCTTGTGGCCTTGTATAACATTCGCATCCGCATTAATATCCGCATTGATTATTGCGGATGCGGATGCAAATATTCGCAACATCCCTGATTCAAACTATTCGCATGTCGCTCTCGAGCCCCAAATAGGGTACAGTACCGGACGCGGTGTACATTTGCACCCAGCAAATACAGGTGAAGCCGGGCAGTTGCTAGTGGCTGAAAAAAAATCGGCGTACGGTAACGAAGGCTTGTGCGAGGCTCGGAAGAGATGAGGCAATGGGGCTGGTTATACGACTCTTATACTCATACTCATACAATCTTCATATAGTCAATATTTAAATCGTATAAAATAAAATTTAATAATTAATACAGAATAAATATTGAATGGTCGGAAAATTTTGACTTTATTAAAATTTACGGAATAAATTTTGGACGCCAATATCAAAATTTCTTTATCCAAAGGGATCAAATAGAAGCAGAATTTGGTAAGTTATTAAATATAATAAACAAGAAAAAAATTAATTTCCAAAAAGTGCAAATAAATGGGAAAAGCAGGGTTGGGATTTTGACCGGTCAAAATCTTTTGTGGTCAATTGACTAGTTTTTTCTAAAGAAATAAAGGCATGAGTAAAATTACTTAATTTTAAATAGAAACGTATATTTATTAAAGTACAGCGAACAAAAAATAAAAAAACCATTCTGAGGTACAAAAAAAAATTCATAATATCGTTGTTTTTAAGAACATTTTATTAACTCGCAGCAGAGCAGTAACAGCAGCCCAATATATAAGACCTGAAGATGGTACATAAGATTGTACCCAAACGTCGTCAGACATACTGTTCTTTTAAGAACCAAAAACCGACAACACGGTGCTAGCATGTGTCGATAACGGCACATCATCCTCGTCATTGAACCCACCTTCGCCATTGTCTTTATTCTCTAAAATTAATTAGTTAAAAATGATCCAGAACTACAGAACATTTTTTTAATACTTTTGATATTTTCCGCTAGGTAGCGCCGCCTCCGCGCGCGGTTGAATTAAAAGTTTTTGTCCGATTTTGACATGGTCAAAATTTCTCCTGTCAAAATAGGTAAAAATCTCGGTCAATTGACCGCGGTAAATTGACCAGGCACAACCCTAGGGAAAAGTATCGGGTTAAGCGGCATAAAAAAATGGTTTTTTTTCAAAATTGTTTTTAGGCTATAAACTAACAATATAAACGATACCCAAGTAAAAACAGCCAACTTGGTATAAATTTTAATAATCGAGACAAACACTAAAAGATCAGACAGTTTTAAATAATTTAATCTGAATCAAAACAATAATTCCCGCTCTACACACACTGCAACACAAACTGCCACCCACCACATGTGTGTGACATAAAACCACCAATTAGAGCAAGCCCAAGTTTCAATTCTCTGGCCTCAAGCAGCGACAATAGACGCGAACTCGCCTGATATATTAGTAGGTAAATAGTTTACGCTCTTTGCTGGTAAGTAGGAGCTTCACAGGCTATACAAATTTCGCCTCTGTTCGGTCGCCTCTCAACGATGTAGTAAGTTGACGCGGTTTAAGCTTGTAATTTAATTTTCCATTTATGCTTAGTATGATTGATTTTTTACTTTTTATTGTGTAGAACTGTAGTAAAAGTAAACTTTGTAAGGCAATACATTATCTTTGCTCAAAAATAAATTATTTCTATCACAAACAGTTACCTTTATGATTAATTGATTTAGGCCCAATATTATTCCGTTTTTATTAAGCAACAAATGAATAATTATTAATTATTAATAAGCAAATCAAGAATATACTGCAGGCATATAATAAATGACTTTTTATCTAAAAACAACATCAAAAATTATTAAAAAAATACTTAAGTATGCAGGATACAAATTATTTTGCTTATTAAAATATGCATTAGTTACAAAGTAGAGTGCCAAGGGCCTTGTACATTAATGGGGTAATTATTAAAATATATTCCAAAATTTTGCAGCCGAAGGCTGTTAACAAAGCAAAATTATGTAGGCATTTAATTTTAACTACCAAATTCATTGCAAGAAGAATCTAATAAAACATACTGATAGTAAATTTATTTTAAAAAGTCTAGGTTTGTGAAACTAATTTTATATCAGGTATAATATAATAATAGTATATTATGTATCAAGTTTGATAAACGCCATTTTAGTCACGAATTTAATTTAGGCACGAGCGAGCTTGCGAGCGAGTGCTTAATTAACTGAGTGCCTAGAAAAGTTTATAAACGAGTTGCATACTATACTTTTTCTACGACAAATAGTTGTTATTATCTAAAAAATGGTTTAAATTAATTATTTTTATGAAGTAACCATCCCAATAAACATTTTTGACGTAATTTTCACCATTAACATTGATCAATCGTTATTATATTAATAAAACTTAACAATTATTGATACTTTAAAATATTAAAATAACTGTATTATATATACGTATTCTTAACATAATCATATATGATTATGTTAAGAAAATATTTTATCCTTTGATTTTTTTTATTACTACACTCACAGGCAAAATAATCGATTTTGATACATTTCAATCGCAAATAACTTTTTTATTTGATTTCAGATTTATACGAATATTAAAGAATATGTAGATAAATTAATGGAGAATCGCTCACATATAAAAAATTTACTAAAAAATAAACGTACGTTTATAATATACAGGTTTAAACAAAAATATGTTTTTTACCATAAGTTTAAGACTGATAGCTTTTGAAAGCCGTATATGACAAGCCCAAGTATGGGATGATTCAACAAAACTGCCAATGTCATCCTTCATAAGCTAGGGATGGACCATATCAACCTTAGTTCTTCGTACAGAAAAAATATTGGAAATTGCAGCGTTTTTTCAAAAAATCCATATTTTCCACAAAAATAAATATATCGAGGTGAACCAAAAACAAAACTGTTGTAAGGGTCCTGTGCATGCCCTGTGCACTCGCCTTAAACAAAAAAAATCCACATTTTTGTCTAGTCGACTTTGGTTTTAGTTTACACTCGGGAAACATGTGGCAGGAGCGGCGGTTAATCTTGACGGTTGCTTGGTGACGAAATCAACAAACTTCAGGTTGATAAATTTTGTAAAGTTTTGTAAATTCATATTGTGTTTATTTGGTTTGTTCTGTACGCTTAAAAACTTTTAAAATTGCGATTTATCGTTATCTGTGTACTCTATTTTTAAATATTGCTACATTATTTGAACATTAACATGGTGTTGTGCTGTGCTGTGGGCTGCTCTAACAGTCAAGTTATGATGCATAATTTTCACAATGATGACAAGGTTGTATTGTATTATTCAAATATAACTATTTTATTAAAACAAGGTACTTACACGAATGTGGTACATAATATTATTACTTTATACTGATTTGTGTTCTTTAATAAGATAAAATTCACTTGAATACATAATTATATTGTTAATTGGTTTAGTTTAGTAAATACCTTGAATAATTTAAAATATAATACATTTATTAGGGTTGGCAAAAACCCGGGTTTTTGAAAATTTGTATTGGGTTTTTGGGTTTTTGTGAGGGTTTTTGTGTTTTTGTGGGGTTTTTGTATTTTTGTGGGGTTTTTAGGTTTTTGGTCTTTGAAATTTCACATAACCTCAAAGATAAATAACAGTTAAATAGTTACTATTACAAGATTTGTCAGGTATACCTCTTTGTCAGGTATACCTCTAAAGACAGTACCTTAGTATCACATTAAAAATAGCAATAATATTGTGTTTTAACTTACTTATAAGAATACCACTATAAAAAGTAAATTTATTAAAAAAAATAACATAACAGATATAAAAAAATATATAAACTGCTCGTCATAAAAAACGACGCACCTAGTTTTTTGGAAAATATTGGAAAGCTCGTTATTGGAAAATTACTGAATCGATTTTGAAAATCTTTGAAAATTTTGAATAGCTGATTCTTTGACTCTTATGTCTAATTTTGGGAATACGATATTTTGAACATAGCATTATACTACAGGGTGTTAAACGAAGAGATGCATTTTTTTCGAAATTTCAAGTTATTCCCATTCATAGGGCAGTTGACTTTGATAGTCGTAATACCCCTCCTTGATATAAGTTGGGTAATCCCTCGGAACGTTTTCGAGATTTTGTGGATATCTTGGCTAACTACGATTATATGCCAATTTTTTGAAAATTGTCCTTATTCCCCAGTTTAGTCCAAACAATGAGCAATAGTGGATTCTTTGACTTACGTCTAATTTTGGGAATACGATATTGTGTACATGACATTATACTACAGGGTGTTAAAAAAAGAGATGTTTTTTTCCAAAATTCCAAATCCCCATTCACAGGGCAGTTGTGCTTGATAGTCGTAATACCCCTCCCTAGTAACAGTTAGGTAATCCCTCGGGACATTTTCGAGATTTTGTGGATATCTTGGCTAACTACGATTATATGGCAATTTTTCGAAAATTGTCGTTATTCTCCATTTTAGTCCAAAAAATGAGCAATAGTTCATTCTTTGACTCTTATGTCTAATTTTGGGAATACGATATTGTGCACTTAGCTACATTCTACAGGGTGTTAAAAAAAAAATGTTTTTTTTCCAAAATTCCAAATCCCCATTCACAGGGCAGTTGAGCTTGATAAACGTAATACCCCTCCCTAATAACAGTTACTTAATCCCTCGGAACGTTTTCGAGATTTTGGGGATATCTTGGCTAACTACGATTAATATGTAAATTTTTTGAAAATTGTTGTTATTCTCCATTTTAGTCCAAATAATTAGCAATAGTTGATTCTTTGACCCTTATGTCTAAGTTTGGGAATACAATATTGTGCACATAGCATGCTACTACAGGGTGTTAATAAAAGGGATGTTTTTTTCCAAAATTCCAAATCCCCAGGACCCACAGGGCAGTTAAGCTTGATAGTCCTAATACCCCTTCCTAATAACAGTTAGATAATCCCTCGGAACGTTTTCGAAATTTTGTGGATATCTTGGCTAACTACGATTATATGGCAATTTTTCGAAAATTCACGTTATTTTCCTCTTAAGTCACAAAAATGAGCAAACTACAGAAGGTATCTATTAGTTATCAACACAGAGTTTTAAGGTAGGTAACGTGCTTTCAATTTATGTATGAAAGTATGAATGCGAATAGATATAGAGATATTTGTGTGAATGAGATTATTATTCCTTTCGCTCAAAACTTCGGGAATGACTTTATACTGGTAGATGATAATGCTCGTCCGCACAGGGCCAGAGTCGTTCAAGAAGTTTTGAGGGAGAATATCATCGAACGAATGGATTGGCCTGCTAGATCTCCCGATATGAATGTAATAGAGCATGTATGGAGTAAAATGAAACTTAGGATGAATGCTAGGATGTATTAAATAATTTGAACGATTTGGTAAATGCAGTAAGATTTGAATGGGAGGCTATTCCCCAAGCATTTATTGCAGACTTGGTCCATAGTATGCCAAGTAGGGTAGCGGACGTTATACGTGTCGGCGGTGGGCCAACAAAATATTAAAATTGTTGATTCGCGTAAATGAATGTTTTTCTTTATTTACGCACTTATTGTAGTTAGTTCATGAGATTAAAACCTATCTATTCTGCATTTTAATAATTTTGTATGTGAAGATTATAAAATTTGTTGATTTATTTATTTTATTTGTTCTTTTAATTTTGTTTATTGTAAATTAAAAGCAATAGAATTTTCTAAAACTTTAAATCTTGTTTTAATGTATTGCTAACGTCAGTTTAATTTCACTTTGCATACCTTACATCCGTCATTTTATTTTTTTAATGTGTTTGGCTGTTTGAAAAATATTTTCATATTCTACGAAAAAAATGACAACAATAATTGAAGCGATGAAAGTCAAAACCAGATATGCACCATATTTTTTAAACTTTCATGGTCAACCGTTTGTAGAAAATTGCATGAATATAGCCTGCATAAGTTTACGAGAATAATGCTGTTTGGTTTGCGTTTTTATTTTGAATTTCACCAAAAAAAATTGCTTTCGTGTAAAAAATTTCAGATTTAATTAATCACGCAACGTACATAAACTGAAAGCACGTTACCTACCTTAAAACTCTGTGTTGATAACTAATAGATACCTTCCGTAGTTTGCTCATTTTTGTGACTTAAGAGGAGAATAACGTGAATTTTCGAAAAATTGCCATATAATCGTAGTTAGCCAAGATATCCAAAAAATTTCGAAAACGTTCCGAGGGATTATCTAACTGTTATTAGGGAGGGGTATTAGGACTATCAAGCGTAACTGCCCTGTGAATGGGGATTTGGAATTTTGGAAAAAAAACATCCCTTTTATTAACACCCTGTAGTAGCATGCTATGTGCACAATATTGTATTCCCAAACTTAGACATAAGGGTCAAAGAATCAACTATTGCTCATTATTTGGACTAAAATGGAGAATAACGACAATTTTCAAAAAATTGCCATATAATCGTAGTTAGCCAAGATATCCCCAAAATCTCGAAAACATCCCGAGGGATTAAGTAACTGTTATTAGGGAGGGGTATTACGACTATCAAGCTCAACTGCCCTGTGAATGGGGATTTGAAATTTTGGAAAAAAACATCTTTTTTTTAACACCCTGTAGAATGTAGCTAAGTGCACAATATCGTATTCCCAAAATTAGACATAAGAGTCAAAGAATGAACTATTGCTCATTTTTTGGACTAAAATGGAGAATAACGACAATTTTCGAAAAATTGCCATATAATCGTAGTTAGCCAAGATATCCACAAAATCTCGAAAATGTCCCGAGGGATTACCTAACTGTTACTAGGGAGGGGTATAATATATTACGACTATCAAGCACAACTGCCCTGTGAATGGGGATTTGGAATTTAAAAAAAAAACATCTCTTTTTTTAACACCCTGTAGTATGTAGCTAAGTGCACAATATCGTATTCCCAAAATTAGACATAAGAGTCAAAGAATCAACTATTGCTCATTTTTTGGACTAAAGTGGAGAATAACGACAATTTTCGAAAAATTGCCATATAATCGTAGTTAGCCATGATATCCACAAAATCTTAAAAACGTCCCGAGGGATTACCTAACTGTTACTAGGGAGGGGTATTACGACTATCAAGCACAACTGCCCTGTGAATGGGGATTTGGAATTTTGGAAAAAAACATCTCTTTTTTTAACACCCTGTAGTATAATGTCATGTACACAATATCGTATTCCCAAAATTAGACTTAAGTCGAAGAATCCACTATTGCTCATTTTTTGGACTAAACTGGGGAATAAGGACAATTTTTAAAAAATTGGCATATAATCGTAGTTAGCCAAGATATCCACAAAATCTCGAAAACGTTCCGAGGGATTACCCAACTTATATCAGGGAGGGGTATTTCGACTATCAAAGTCAACTGCCCTATGAATGGGAATAACTTGAAATTTCGAAAAAAATGCATCTCTTCGTTTAACACCCTGTAGTATAATGCTATGTGCAAAATATCGTATTCCCAAAATTAGACATAAGAGTCAAAGAATCAGCTATTCAGAATTTTCAAAATCGATTCAGTAATTTTCCAATAACGAGCTTTCAAATATTTTCCAAAAAACTAGGTGCGTCGTTTTTTATGACGAGCAGTTTAGTTGAGAATTACACTTTAATAGAAAATACAATTTTTAAATAAATCACATAAATCATATTGCATAATCAAACTTTAAATCTTTGTGGCTTTCTTTGTGATTTAATTTCTTCAGTATGTTTTTAGACTACTATATATTATTTTGCGTTGCCTTCATCTATCACATCTTTCATTATTCGATTCCTATGTATAAAAAATAATATATATATTTTGTAAACTATAACAGATATAATTATAATAATTAAATAAAAGATACCGTATCTAAGAGTTGTTTTAATTTGGTAGTTTGTTTTTTTAATAAATATTTTTTTAAATAAAGACAATTATTTCTGTATGAGTGGGCTTTTGATTTAAAAGCCCACTGGGTTTTTGTCAATATTGATGGTGGGTTTTTGTGTCAAAAACCCATTGGGTTTTTGAAATGGGGTTTTGTGTATGCCAACCACTGAGTGGCGTATCTATATGATTTATTATCTATGGTCCTGTGGTACATAATCGTTTAAATTCAAATTTGGAGCTATTTTAACCAAGGAAAATTTAAATAATCCACAAAAAATATTATTATAGTTTCAAGTTATTTTATGTTTTAAAAACCTATTAAGTTTTAAAATTTTACTTCTTTGTATCTGAGCGTAAAAATATTAGGGTGAATTTGTTTATGTTAGACATTCTTGCTTAAGTGGAAGAGAGTTTAAAAGCTAGATTAGGAAATATAATAGACACAGAGGGTTTTTGCTCGCCCTTCGAGATACTAGTTGTGAAATATATTATAATATAGCTATAGTTTTGTGATTGTTGCCGAGTTTCTGCTGTAATTAGGTATGTACACTTTTATAAATTGTAATATTTGCTAGTAATGATAAACAACTCCTCGTTTTGGGTTTTCTTAATACATTTTTGCTTATAATTTTGAACAATATTATTTAATTCGCATTTTGGTCATTGCTAGTTTATTGGGTCCTAATCATTTTAATATGTGTAAATATCGAGTGATTCTTGTTAATAATTTTTTTGTATTACTATTTCATTATTTTGGTTTAATATCTTGGGATCGCGCATACACATGAGTTCCAATCTTTATGTTGTCACATTCACCATATACACTGAAGTACATTTAACTTAAATTTTAATATTTTGTATTGTCTTTATTTTGAGTTACACTGGCCTTGATTTTGTTGTTTCCCTTTGTATAACTTTTTATAACTTTTATTTAACCGAAATGTATTTTATTGTTTATGAAACTCAGTGTATCATCTCGGTATTAAGGTATTTATTTATTTTAACTCTTTGCATTTGTACTCAGGCTAAAGCTTTTAACAATTATATTACTATTATAATATTGGTATAATTTGGGTAGGTACTCTCTAAAAATGAAATAGTCAAAATTCTACTATTTGAATTAGTACCAGCATTTTTTACTAATAAGTTATATATAATAGTTTGACTAATTTAAGATTAGTCACCATATTTGACTATTTCTGACAGTTAAAAGTAACTAATTTCTTTAATCGTTTACGGCCAACAACAAAGTATTATTTGAATTAAATGCATATACCTCTCCATGGTTAAATGACCCATAAAACAAATAAAGATGCAAAAAGTTTAGCTCAAAACAGTAACACAAATAATATATTAAACTTTAAAATATTATGAACAATATTTATTGACAAATAAAATTTATTTTTATAAGAGCGGCTGACAGCCGACTGGTTATGAGGTTAGGTTGACAAGCTTCTCAAGTGACAGACGTAAGTTCAATCCCAGGCTGGGTCAAAACTTTTTTTAAATTTAAATTTACTAATTTAACTATTTCATTTAGTGGAATTTGACTAATTATTAGTGAGTGCTTTTTCGCTATGACAATTAGTCAAATATGACTTATAATTAGTTATTTTTGACTAATTCATTTTAAGAGAGTAAGGTTTATTGTTATTATTATTATTGCTATTATTATTATTATTATTAAATTTGATATTACCATTAGGTCATATTATGGTAAGGTATCGTTTTAGTCTTTTGATAGATTCTGGATAGAGACTTTGATTTAAACTGCTTATCTTAGCGCTTTATTTGGAATATTTGATAATGACTATATATGATAAAAATCTCTTTATATTATTATCCAGCGCGACACTTTCTGGTGGTTATAGTTTTGGCCATGTTTAGGAGTTTCTTGTTATGACTCTCTCCTATTTATTATTTTATTGTATTTTATTTATATTTTATACCATTTTAGTTTATTGCATATTGTTTATTTTATTTGTGTCTGTATTTGTACTTGTGTTTTCGTTTGGAGAGTGCTCATACATTGTCTTGTTCTGGACATTGATTTTGTAAGAATATTTGAACATATTGTGATATAGCTACACTTTAGTGAGATAGGACCACCATAGCTGTCGTTATATCACTTCGCAGAGTATGCAATTGTTCCATAGTGTGGTTATTGGCTACGGTTAAATATCTACACTAGATTTTTCCATGTTCCCCCCCTTTTAAAAGCATATGAATTCTTTCTATCAGAAATATGTCGTTGCTGTAGTTTATTTTTATAAAATCGTATCCTCGTTCAATAGTTCGAAGATGCGTGGTAAGGTAAACAAATATTACAACACTTCCTCAGAAAATGACGATCTCTATTATAACTATTTTACCTGAGTACAAAATGTTTTGAATATTGATAAAAACAACCAAATTATATGAAATATGTTTTTTTTCAAGCGGCCATGATATGATACTTTGTATGCATGTATAGAGATAGTTGAAGTGCGTCTTTTTCATTAGCGGCAGACAAAAAAAGCAAAAAAGCTTAGGGATAGAAGTAAATCCATAGGCGACTCAATAGACGTCAAATAATAAAATTAATTTAGCATTTCATACAAAGCAATCACGATGTATTAATTATATTAATTATAATCGCACGGAATATTTAGTGATTATTTATTAAATTTTAATTGAACGAAATAAAGAACAACTAGTTTATTAGTATAATATAATGATGATAGACGAGTCGCCAATGTCGGAACTCCAAACAAATGTCAGTACGTCAAAATTAATTCAAGCGCAGCATTTTGACAGAGCAGGGTTAATTTTTAGTTTAGGCTTTGTTATGTATGGTTTAGGATATTTATCGGCATTGTAAGTAAGGGTTATACGTTTTTTTAGTTTTTATCAATAGATTGTAATGCTTTTAGCCAAAATTTTATACCACATGAGTTATAAGTAAATAAAATAATTCTATTGCTTATCCTATTTATATTACGCCCTTGAAAAAAAAATTGTATATGTTATTTGGAGTAGAAGCTCTTTTTTGTGCTTCGTACAGTTGCCTGCCTCAGCTACGCTTCGGCCGTCAATCTCTGTACTCACCACAAAAAGAGCCACTTCTACTCCTTATGACATAATCTACTATTATCTGCTTTTTATGTTATTTTATTCACTTATTATTTATACTGTATTCTTGTGATTATGATCCATATAACTATGTTTTGTTTTGTATTTTATTTTTATTTGAACTGTGTAAGTCGCCAGGGTTTTTATGGTCCCTTTTCCCTGTGCTTTGACTCAACGGGCCACCCCTTTGTCGTTGCTTAAATTAAATCAGGGGTTCCAAATTAAATACTTGTGTTTCATTAAACCTGACCAATTTCAAAATATCGTTATTATCAATGTAAGTATATACACAACGTAAAGTCCTAATTTTTATAAAGTAAGTTAATTATCTAGACGATCACGAATATGCCAAAACAAGTATTTCAGTATACTTAAGGAATCGGGTTACGAAAAACACATAGTGTACCTTACACTGTTAAGAATATAATTTATTATTATATTATATTATATTATTATATTATTGATAATTAAAACTTAATTTAGAACAATATTCGGTTTTGCCACTCTACAGAGTGTCTTAAACTTATGGTAATAAACATCTTTTTGTACCTATATTATAAACGTACGTCTATTTTTAATACATTTTTAAAATGTGAGCGATTCTCCATTAATTTATCTACAATATTCTTTAATATTCGTTTAAATCCGACATCAATTAATAAAGTTATTTGCGATTGAAATTCATCGAAAATTTGTGTGGATCGATTATTTTGCCTGTGAGTGTATAATTGCAAATTATTATCACAAAGTATTAAAAATTCTTACACGGGAATGTTAAAGGTACAAAAAGTTACAGTTGTATTTATTGGAATTCCCGTTAGAATTTCTAACTTGGGAATCTACCGGCGTTAAAATCTCAAATTTTTCTGTGTAAATCAAAATTTATTTCTTGAAAATAGCTTAACAATCGACATAGAAGCAGTTTTTCACAGTTAAAGAGAAGAGAATGTTTTATTGGCACTACGCATAATTTTTAACGCTTTATCAGTTAAATCTAGTTAACTTCACTACTACGGCGAAATCAAAAGGTCACTATTAAAGGGAATATAATCTTTTAAAATATTGGCGTCAACTATTTAATACTTTTGTATTGAGATAATAAAATAATTTTCACATTTAGTTTTATTTTACAAGAAAGACACTTTATTTTAAGGATTGTATAACATTTGACAACTGTCAACTTACTTAAAACTAACTTCAGCCCGTAACTAAAGCGCCATAAAGGTGGGAGTAAAAAACAGTATTTTTAATATTTTTTGTACCAAGACTCATTTGACTTATTTTCATTAAAATCTTTTAAACGAAGTTGTTCAGAAAGGTATAATAATAATTATATCGTTATATACGGGTAGAATTTTCAAAAATAAATTATAATTTCAAAATAAGGTACCTACTGAGATAAATCACATCGATATTGGTATACCTATAGGTGATTAACAATAAAACGTTTGTTTTAAACCTGTTTTTATCCGGTTGAAATTCGTAGACAGGTGGTTATTTTTTTACGGGACCACACATCATTAATTGGGCTATTTGATTCGTAGAATTAAAAACTAGATTTATCGCATTTAACTTTGGTAGGTACCTTGCTCTCAGCTATCAACATTAAGTTGTCACGCTAGTCTGGAGCTTTCTTACCATTCGAGTAAAATTCAAGTAAGTAGCTTAAAAATTCTACTAAAATACCATATATTATGCTTTGCAAAAATATTATATGGAAAGAAGCTGTGATTAGGAATTATTCTGATGATGGAGAAAGTAAAAAGTTAAAAAACTTTCTTTTTAAAAAGTATATTAATACTTTAATAACTTAATTCAGCCTTACAAGTTACTAAGTATGTACATTTTATTTTAGTATACTCACATTATATCTAGGTACCTGTTTATTTTTTCTTAATAGCTATTCGCTCCCCCATACCATTAAATATTTAAATTGTGTCTTATATCTTCACATGTTATGTTTCAGATTATTTTATAGAAATAAAAGAAAAAGTTGCTACACGGAGAAAAAAGTTTATTGCTCCCAAATAAAAAAAATATTTAAATATGGGACAAGGGTACAGTTTATTTATCCTAAATATATTTTTATTCCCGACATATAAAGTTTTACTAAAGTATATTTATCGTTATTATTTCGACTATTTAGAGGTAATAAACAATATATTCACTACAAATAAAAGTATTAGGTAAACAGTTTATTTGTCCCATTTTTTTCTCAGTGTATAAAAAGAAGTACGAAAATGGCCGCCGTTTACTTCTACACATCTCCTAACGCGTTTTTTAAGATCTTCTAATGTTTTCGAAAAATCCAGCTTTATTTCTTATGGATTCACAAGCATTACAATCCGCGGCATTAATTCCTCAACGTTATAAATTGTGACTGCATACACCAATGATTTTGAATATTCCCACACACAGAAGTCGAGTGGATTTAAATCTGGAGAACGAGGAGGCCATGGAATTGGCCCTTCTCGTCCTATCCGTCGGGCGGCATAAACTTAAAAAAAAAATGGGGTGGGCGCCATCATACATAAAAAATATCGACAAATCTTAAATGGTAGGACACGTCATCAAGAAGATTTATAAAACGTTTTGGAGAAAATTCAAGTATGTTTCACCGTTGAGTCGATTTGGTAAGAAGTGAGGACTCATCAAGAAATCGCCAATTATTTCTGCCCAAACGTTGATATAAAATCTTTACTGGTGCCTTGATTCAATAAAGGCATGCGAATTTTCATCAGCCCATGCATGACTATTTAATAGTCACTATTAACGAAAATTAATAATTACCCTATTGAATCCGGATTCGTCGGTAAAAATATTTTTTTTAATAAAGAATGGGACTTCATGCCATTTTGTTCTTAACCAGCGGCAGAATTCTAGTCTACTTGAAGGATCTTGATGATTTAAAGCTTGTACTCTCTGTAAATGATTTCCCAAACTGTACTTTTGGAACGTCCTCTTGTATAGCAATTCTGTCCCAGGATTAGCGGCTTTCTACTACTTCCAGGACAGTTTCTTCGTTTTTAACTGTTCGAGTTGTTCAATTTCTCCCGCAATCACCATTGTTTACTTTAAAAGTGTCAGTTTCACACAGTCTTTGATGTTAACTGGTAAACGTCCGTTGACATGGGGGTATACCCGGGAATGTTTCTTGGTACAATCTTCGAGCTTCGCGACTTCTACCATTGGCATTGCCGTACATGAAATACATGTTGGTCATTTCTTGGAAAGTTATTTACCATTTTTGTTAAAAATTACAGTTTGTTCTGATTTATGTTATGACAAACGATTTGACAAATGTCACCACTGACAAAATAACGATATTTGCGAAGCAGGCCAACATTGACACAATCTAAAAGAGTAAAATTAATTGAATTTGTGAAGGAAAACTTAAAATCATGAGGGAAAACAGCACAGTTTCAATAAAATCCAAATCTTCCACCGGAGCTGTATATATGAAGCCTGTGAAAAAAGTACGGTCAAAGGGTGAAATTGAAGAGTTTAAAAAAGAAATTGCCATGGACGATCATATGTTGCCTTTGGATGTGTTGGTTCAAAGGTAAAAGCTTTATTTGTTACTTCAATACAGTAGAGTAATTGATATTTATAGATATAATACTGATACAATGTATGGTCTCCCTAAATCACTTGCTCAGGAACTTCTCATTATAAACGGGCCTAACTGTTTGGTGGCATCAGCAGGAAAATCAAAATACGCCATTTTCTTCGGGCACATTTTTGGCGGCTTCAACGTGCTTCTCTGGATTGGCGGTATTATGACTTTGGTTGGTTATTTCATAGGCTACGCAACCGATAAGGATGAAGCTGAAATCGAGAATATTTATTTAGGTAAGAAGAAACAAGTGCACAAAGGGTCCAAGTGATATAAACAAGGGTGGCCCAACGAGATGTCTTTAAAATGTTCAATACATATTTTAGCCGTCATATTAATAGCAGTTGCATTATTCACTGGAATTTTTGGCTTTTACCAGGAATCAACCAATATCGACATCATGAAGGGTTTTGCCAAGATGGTCCCCAAATATGCTACAGTTATACGCGGTGGTGAAAAAATGGTAATACCCAGTGAAGAACTTGTGATTGGAGACTTGATTGAAATAAAATTTGGTAACGACAAGCAGTTTTAAATCGTTTCTTAGTTTGTTAAAAGTTTACATCATAGGTGACATGGTACCAGCCGATATGAGAATAATATACTCTCAAAATTTGAAAATTGACAACAGTCCCATCACTGGCGAATCTCTGGCAGTGAACCGTAGCCCTGAGTGCACCCATAACAACCCATTGGAGACCATGAACCTGGCGTTTTACACCACTTTGGTAGTCGAAGGTATTTAACATTATATAGCAAATTAATATCTAATCTAATTTTATTTTTAAGGGACTGGTACGGGTATAGTTATCAAAACAGGGGACAACACCGTCATAGGAAGAATAGCCGGTCTAACGTCTTCATTGCAAAAAGACGCGTCTTTGATAAGCAAAGAAATAAGAAAGTTTGTCTGGATCATCTCGAGCCTGGCTTTTATCATCGCCGGAACGTTTTTCATTGCGTCTATGTTAATTGGGTACAACTTCTTTAAAAGTTTCGCGTTCTTCATTGCCATATTGGTAGCTAACGTCCCCGAAGGACTTCCAGTGACTCTAACAGCTTGCCTTACTCTTACTGCAAAAAGAATGGCCAAGAAAAATTGCCTTGTCAAGAAGCTCGAGTGCATTGAGACCTTGGGATCTTGTAATGTTATATGTTCAGGTATCCCGAACCTTGGGTCTCCCAAAATCGGCAACTAAAAACTATACACTGTAACCAAGAACCTTATTTTTAGATAAAACTGGCACCCTCACTCAAAACAAGATGACGGCAGGTCATATGTACTACGACAACCAAGAAGTTAACATCCTAACTGATTTCACTAATGTGAACAAAAACAGTGCGGCCTGTAAGGCTCTATGTAACGTTGGAATGCTATGCAGTATGGCAACATTTTATTATACTGACATGCATTTACCACCGGATGAGAGAAGAACCTATGGCGATGCCAGCGAGTCAGCCATATTAAAAATGATGGAGAAACTTTGGGGTGACGTAGATGCTAAAAGAGAGAATTTTCCAAAGTTCTGCGAGATTCCCTTCAACTCATCCAACAAATATCAAGTATCCATCCACAAGGTTTCAGATACTGACACTTTCTTGTTAGTAATGAAAGGGGCGTCAGAACAGGTTCTGGAGAGATGCACAACGATGCTTTATATGGATGAAGAAGTGGAAATTAACATTCAAATGACAGTCATGATAAAAAAGGCCTTGATGCGTCTAAGCCACATGGGCGAACGTGTTCTGGCCTTTGCTGACCTACAGTTGGATCCTGAAGTCTATGGGGATGAATACAAGTTTAACTCTGAAGTTCCGAATTTCCCTCTATCAGGTTTATCAACATCCAATAATATATAGGTAACATTCTGACTCTCATTTTAGAATTGAGGTTCGTTGGTTTTATATCTCTGATTGATCCTCCCAGGCCGAGTGTTCCTGAAGCAGTGGCCAAGTGTAGACAAGCTGGTATTAAAGTTATAATGGTTACTGGGGATCATCCCATCACTGCGGCGGCCATTGCCAAAAAAGTTGGCATAATATCACCAAGTACGTTTTTATTTTTTGACTTTAATAATTGGTCCAAGCTCTTCAATTCGAGTTTAGTTGCTTGGTGACAAGTTTAGTAAGTGAAGCTGAACTCCTGTACAACCAGGCAATAAACTACATACATTATAACCACAAAGATATAGTTTGGTACAGCTTAACCTAACCTAATATAATTTTAAGCAAACACCACCATATACGACATAGCAATGGGCAGGGACATGTCAGTATCAGCAATCAAACGAGATGGTGTTAGGAGCGATTCCGCAGTTATAACGGGAGCTGAGCTACGAGAAATGGACGATTTCGAATTGGAATTTTATTTGAGAGAGTACCAAGAAATAGTTTTTGCCAGGACGAGTCCACAGCAAAAATTAAAAATAGTGGAAGCCTTTCAAAAGCTTAATTTGACTGTAGCAGTTACTGGAGATGGCGTTAATGATTCCCCAGCTTTAAAAAAAGCTAATATAGGTAAAAACAAATGCCGGCCCAAAAAGGTTTTTGCACGCTTGTATTCCAGGTATCGCTATGGGAATCACAGGTTCGGACGTTTCTAAGGAAGCAGCTGATATGATTTTGCTGGACGATAATTTTTCCTCTATCGTAACCGGTATTGAAGAAGGAAGACTAATATTTGATAATTTAAAAAAAAGCGTAGCTTTCGTACTGACTTCCAATGTTCCAGAAATTGTTCCTTTTGTTTTGTTGGTAACATTGAATATACCTACGCCCTTGAGTATCATGGCAGTCTTGGTCATAGATGTAGGTAAGTCAAAGTCCACAAAATAAAGAAAGCACAAGGGGGATTCAGCGTCGTACCTAGACCGATGGGGCCAGCTATTTATAATAAACTTTTAATTTAAATTGATCATATTTTCTTAGGTACGGATCTGTTCCCTGCGATAAGCTTGGCGTACGAAAAAGCTGAGGCAGACATTATGATCAAGCCACCCAGAGATCCTAACAGGGACAGCTTGATAAATTGCAAATTGATTTACTACGCTTACTTTCAAATCGGTTTGATACAAGCCATAGCCAGTATGACGTGTTATTTTATTCTTCTGGCAGGCCATGGATTTTTCATACACACCAATTTAATAGGTAGGTTTGTGTATAAAAATGGGGGTTGGAAATTTGTTGCGGTCGAATGTCTTTTTTGTCTTTTAAAAGTTGTTAGACAAAAATTACCAATTACGATTACCTTGCAAGCTGTAGAGGCTTTGGCTTCTTGCTATAGCACGTATACGTAAACTCGATTCACAAGTGTTTATTCGTAATTAGTTGATATTTAAGAACGTGCTTTATCTGAATCTTATTTAAATGGCAAAGGAAGTAGAACGGTGAATAGAAAAAATTGGTATTTGCTAATTTGGTCTATATGAAATTGCGATTTCAGCAATATGCTCATTTATACCTTTTGGGCAGATAGTTTTGAGATATTAATTAATAAAAGTGGAAAATTGAGAGTTTTTAATAATGTTTTGATGTTTTATAGATGTTATTAAAAGACTTTTTAATTCGGTTTTGATAAAATTAAAAAGTGTTTATAGAAGAAATGTTCATAAACTCTCTCAAAATATTTTATTTCAAGGTCAACATTTTTCAGTTTATTATTGTTTTTTGTTATTCTACAAATAGCAAGTGTCAATATATGGAAGTTTTTTATTTTATATTTTTTTGTTAGCATATAATTTAAAACAAATATTCACTACTGGATGTAAAAACTTTTAGTTGAGCGTTATGTCTGTTTTTTAAGCGTTCTCCAAAATTTAAATATGGGCCATTTAACGGAAACACAGAGAATTGAGGTTTTAATTCTCAAAGGATTTGACAATAAAACTAGAACACAAGAATAAGTTTGCAATTTATTTAATGCAAAGTATCCAGCTCGACCTATATCTAAATAGCACACTTTCCTCGTAAAATACTTTTTTCGGACGAAGCTACCTTCTGTTTGAATGGTACAGTCAGCCGTCAAAATTGTAGGTACTGGAGCAGAGAAAATCCTCATTGGGTAGTAGAGACAAATTCTCAATACAGGCAAAAAAGTGAATGTCTGGGCAGAAATGGTGGAAAATCGGATCATAGCTCCTCTTTGATGAAAATATGACAGGACAAACGTAACACATTAGCAGAAATGTTTCGCAATGAGATTGGAGGTCCCGATCTACCAAGTTCTACACTGAGAGAACAGTTTATTAACAATTAACTAGATTTATCAATAACTAATAAATGCTTTATTCGATTATGGCGGAATAAACATTTATTTAGGACAAACAACGCATTGATTAAAATTGTTTAATAAATCTTTTTATTAAAAAATAAAGAAAAATTTATAATAAATATGTTTTATTGTTAATAAATAAATGCTTGTTTATAATAAATAAAGATTAATTTATAATAAATGTGTTCTATTTGTGATAAATAAATGCTTGTTTATAATAAATACTAAAATATTTGGAAGACATAAAACTTTATTTGTAAACCCTATACTTTAATTCACTATAAATGTATCCAGCAAGTCGTTGAATCCATTGCTTCCTAAAAATTTGCATAGCTCGTCCATGGTTTGCAGATCTTCCATACAAGTTTGGATTTTTTAATAATCGCAGATACACTAGCCGGCACACAGGAAAGAGCCGGTATTTTACACTGGCACTATAGGTACAATTTAAATTAATGCTATTACAAAAAGATTGCAAACGAAACACTGATGCATAGATACAAAATAAATACAAAATAAATAACAGTGCAAAGAACAGAATCACTAAACTTAACACTACACAGAACAGAATCAGTAAACTTGGCAAGGCAAGTGGTACACCATACGCACGCGGTACACCAAGCACTATTCGAGAAACGTTATACTGTTTTGTTGCGTTTTGACAGAAGTTTGAGTACAGTAAACAAGAAATAAATATTTATTCATTGTTAATATTGATTCCTACCTAAAAATAAATTCGAAATTTATAATAAATAACTTTTAAAGATCGCCTAAGCAAATAGGTATTTATTATTCCCAAATTTGCATTATTAATAATAAACATATGGGCAACAAACAAAGTATTTGTTTCTGATAGATAAAATATATTAAGCAGATTATTAATCGTTAAAAAGGTGGATTAACAATAAATTTACTTTATTTATTGTAAATAAATGCTATCCAAATAAAGATTTGTTAACTATAAACTACACTTTTTCTCTCAGTGTACCATTTGGTTTCAACAGGACGGGACACCTCCACACTATGCGCATCCTGTCTGTACTTTTTTGGACACATGTTTCACACCCCTCTCGATTATTTCTTATACCTTAAATCAAAGGTCTACATCAACAGACTACAAAATTTAGAAGACTTGAAAAATCAAATTCAAACTATCATCCCAAAAGGTATACATGTGCATATTACTGAATTCACAATGTCATAATCTATTCGAATCTGCAAAAAAAGTGGGGTTACAATTTAAAAAAACGGCTGATGACGTCATAGCTTCTACAAAAATGGCGGCAAATATAAAAATTATTATTTTTCAGGAATAAGAAAGGAATGGGAATCCAAAAACAACAACGACTTGCAGGATGCTTGGGGTGAAGAGTGGACGTATCGTGATCGCGAACTCCTCACAAGGCAATGTGTGGCAGTGTATTTCATAGCCTTAGTGATGACCCAAATCACTGACTTGTTGGCATGCAAAACACGCCGCCTTTCTTATTTCCAACACAAATTCAACAAGGTACTTCTTATTATAAATATTCCCCAATACCAAAACAAAACTAGTACTTTTCGCCAACGATGTTGGCATCTTCAGAAGCGAAGTGTAACTGAGTTACACTTTGCCATTATTTGTTTAACAAATCACCAAAGTTGTTCTTTTTCAAGGTACTTCTAATGGCGATCATTTTCGAAGTGTTAGTAGCAGCCCTTGTCGTTTATACCCCTTATGTAAGGGACGTTTTCCAGTTTGAACCCTTCGAGTTTTTGTGCGCCGTCCCTGCCATACCGTTTGCCCTTTTCATTTTTATGTATGACGAGTTTAGAAAGTACTGTATAAGAAGCAAACCTGGTGGGTTTATGTATAGGGAGACGTATTATTAGTCTGTAGTTAATAAAATATTAAATGTTATTTGTTTTCTTTTTAAACCTAAATGCAGACAGAAACTGGCCGCAGGGAACTTGTGATTTAACTACTCTGACTTTTTTTAAAACAAATTACATTTTTGATACACACTTGTAGGTGCGTATTACAAGCCATGAAAAGCTTCTCCATGTAATTACTTAATTTATTAGTGTGCGATTAAAGGTTAATGGCGGCCATAAGATGCACTAATAAGAAGCTTATGACAGTTGGTACGAGGTAATTGGAGTTTAGTTTTTTCTAATGACACGTTTCAGCACTGGTTTTCATGTGAATCAAGTTTTTGCCGTCCTTTTTGAATAATCGACACTAATTTTATGCTACCGACATGTGACGGTGTGAAAACGCTTTCTGGCCTGTCAGGTTTACTGTCATAATAGTATTTTATCTTCACAATATGCTTCGAAGCATACGTAAATTTTTAACAGTTCATATTCTTTACTTGCTTTAAAATCAGACAACTAAATCATATTTATGACCCCGAATAGCAGACGTCAAAACCAGACATAAAATATTCAAGTAATTCCTCTAAGGACGTTTATATATGTAGTTTGAGTAAAAGTTTTTCCATTTTTCACTTCACCTTTTCATCCTTTATTTTCTATTATATTGTGTAGGGTAAATCATAGCTATAAGTTAAAAATAGTTAGATACCGAGTGAAACTGATGACGAAATTTTCGTGTAAAACTAATAAAAAATCATTTAATACAATTTCAGTAATCGATAGTCATAGGTTCAGTCTGGATTAATCTAAATTTAAATAGCCTCCATATGACGAATTGTACAATTTGTGCCAGACTTAATAACAGTATTATACTATAATGGTGCACAATTTTTAAAATAAATTTACAAAACTCCTACGACTTTTAAATGCGTCTGTTTAAATCAATCCTAATTGTAAAATTATTGCGCGTAGGACAGCACTGCATTCGAATATTGTTTTATACTTCCGACAATGAAAAATTGGGTCTTAGGCACCTCACTAAATTTGAGCTTTTAATATTATTATCACAGTTTTTAATTTTTTCTTTAGTCCCTTATTAATCAATCGTTTAATCAAATATTTATACATATTTTTGTAGAAAATTGAATGCTCTAAAAAAAGGACTGATGTGTTTAAGCGATTACTGTAACCATTTAAGAGATATTCAAGATCAAAGTTTAAAGAATTTATAAAAAAAAAAATTATATTTTTTTATAATTAAAAATTAATTATTGTCAAATACTCAATTAAACACTAGACCTTCTTTGTAGAGCGTTAAATTTCCTACAACAATATGCCAAACTCATTTGACAATAATTATTTTTCAATGAGATACAGAATTATAAAAAAAATTGCATTGCTCGTTTTTAGACACCCTGTATGTTATTAGACAAACTTAATAATTCTCTGCTAAGATGCTTAACATTAACAAATCGTAAAATAATTTTCACACTGGGATACATCGTATACATAATATGTTTTTATGCACATACAAATTATGTATGTGCATAAAAACTGTGGAACTTTGTTATGGTATTATTGGTATTGCTAGTGATTGCTTATACACTTTACAGCACTTTGCTATTTGCGTTCAGTTTATTACCCTGTGAAAAATAAACATAGATCTTAAAAAAAGATTTTGTTTAAAAAACTTCATTCTACAAAATAAAAAAAGTTATAAGAAGAGAAATTATAAGCGAATAATGAAAAATTTGGTGCCACAAGGCTCCCTATTTGAACCTTTATTATTTATAATGTTTATGGTTGACTTTTATAGCATTGTCACATGGAACAAATTCATTAAAAAATTCCAAATACGTTTGTTCTGTCATACACGGAAAAAAAGATATTCTATATTAAAGATTAATCATCTCAGTTCAAGTATATGTTTATCTCACCATTCCGCAAGTATAGATACTTTTTATTTAAGGATTGATTTATTTTTATTTGTAAATTAAATTAATACTTATTTAAAGAATATAGGGAGTTGAATGCATGAACTAACCTATACTTATTTGAATATAATTTCAATGTTAGGTGCAAGGGTGAACTTATTCTTATTTCAAGAATAAGTATTTTTGATCCAAATGTTATAGTTCTTGGCGATACAATATTTACTTTTGGATTAAATATAAGGTATCTTTATGTAAGTTAAGCAATAATTGTTTCAATTATTGCCTATTCTTTTTTTAAATTTTGCTCGACTTTAAATAAAGGTTAGGATACAATGACCATGTTTATTTCAAAAGGTAAAGAGTGGATTAGGCTATCTCTTTTTTTTTAAGACTGATAGAGAAAAATAGATACGATAAACCACTCTTTACCTTTTAAAATAAACATGGTCATAATATCCTAACCTTTAAAGTCGAGCAAAAGTTAAAAAAAGAATAGACAATATTTGAACCACAAATTATTATTGCTTAACTTAACCTGAAAAAAAATTATATTGGTCTGTAGCATTATCTTTATTACATACCTAACTTTTTTACAAATTAAGAACAAGATTCTTTTATTTAAAGTCTTTCTTAACATTTAACAGGCAAGAATAAGATTTGCTTGTTTAAAGAAAGATTAATATTTAGTTTAATGTTAGTTTTAGCCTTGACAATATTAGGTCAATCATCTTGTTTCAACTGTACTTGATTTTAAGCTAAGAAATAAAATCATTTCAATTTAAGGATAGGTTAATATTTAAAATAAATTTAATGTATTCGTAGCCTAAGTAAATTATACTTAAATCAAGGGATTTTTTTAAGAATAAAGGTATTCTTACATTTAGAAAACATTTTTTTTTTTCGTGTATTCTCGTCAAAAAGAAAGGACCTATGATCCGATTTTCCACCATTTCTGCCCAGACATTCACTTTTTGCCGGTATTGGGAATTTGCCTCTACTACCCAATGAGGATTTTCTCTGCTCTAGTATGAATGGTACTTTTTTTTCTTCATAAGAAGTAATACTGAGCGTTGGCTGACTTGAGGATCTTCTACAAAATGTCAGTTTTAGTGTCTTCACTAATACTCGTACGGCCATGTTTTGGAATATCTTTGTCATGTCCAGTCTCTCTGAATTTTCGTTTAATTTTACTAACAGTTGCACGAGTAATAGGTCGAGCTGGATATTTTGCATTAAATAAATTGCAAGCTTCTTGTTGTGTTATTGTGTTCTTCTGTGTTTTCGTTAAATGGCCCATATTTCGATAATTAGAGAACGCTTAAGAGACAGATACTATACTAAACGCTCAACTAAAAGTTTTAACATCTAGTAGTGAATATTTGTTTTAAATTATATGGTAACAAAGAAATATAAAATAAAAAACTTTCATATATCGACAGTTGGTATTTGTAGAATAACAAAAAACAAAAATAAACTGAACAAATTTAAGTTTGAAAAGAATTTTGAGAACGTTTATGAATTTCTTCTATAAACACTTTTTAATTTTATCAATTTTATTAAAACTATTAAACTGACTAATAGTGTGTTTGAAGTTAAAAGTTATTAATTGCAAACTATATAATTAAAAATAAACTTTTATAACGCTTTTTCAGATATATAAAGTATGAAAACCATAAAACTGACGCCTGAATAAAAACAAGTTTTCTTGCCGTCTCCATTTAAAATTACGATCTATGAAGAAATTTTCAATATCCATAAACCATAAAACAAAATCAATTTCGAGTTTTGTTTTTTTTGCCTTTTAAAGTAACGGAGTAAGGTATACCTATAGTTCAACTTTTGGGTGGTCTAGCAATGTTGATTTATTTATCTGATCCAAATTCATATTCATGAACACATCAACATATTTTTTGCTACAGTCATCCAGTGAATCAGAATTTCAAATTCATATTGAAGAAATATTTAAAAAATCGATTGGTCTGCCTATTTTACATCTTTATTGAAGTTTTAAATAATTTTTTTTACAAAATATACTATAAAAACTTTATTGTCCAAAGTCCAAACAGGTCTTGGAGCGATAAATCATGTTCAAGTTTTACCAACAAAACGGATTGTCTTAAATTAGTAATACTTAAGGCCATAATTGACAACTAATAACTTATTACTTGCAACGTAACTGTGAAATTAATAGAAATCCGATAAATCACAGTGGAGAATTTAGTACCGCTAGAGGATCATAGGAGTGTCCGGGACCATTGGAACAAAAATATAAATGCATGTAAATTATGCATAACATATGAGATACTCAGTCATGATAAATAATAAGGTAGATAAACCGAAAAAAAATTGTAAAGTAAACTTAGGTAACGTTAAGTGGCTGGCTATAGTACATAATTGCTTTTTGATCTATGATCTATTGACCTCTCCATACGGTCTTAGTAGTACATCTGATTCTAGTAAATCCTTTGATAGTAGCTTTGGGCTTTTGGCCAGTGGCTTCAGCAGCATTTGTTGCCTGTGGTCGCCGTTGGTCCTCTTAACATTACCATAAGGTCACTTGAGGTCGCGCCGCCACACCATACGCTCACTAGGCACCCAGCGAATTCCGTGTGACTCCGTTTTAACATTCTGTTGTCGTTCTGCTAGTTTCTGCGATTGCCGGCACTAATTATTCAAGGAATGTCATGGGAGGTGCCCGTTTGCCCGCCCCGACACGTTCGGTGACGATTTTTTCCCTAGTGTTAAAATATTGGTACTTTATTTCTGAGTAAATTTTGGGCAAGAAATCATCTAGTGGTGTCAAGTCGGATAAATGATGTCTATAGACGTTCGAAAAAGGGGCTACTGTGAGGTTTTGTAGAATTCTTGATTTTTTGATACAATTCTCCAGACAATTTTACGTAAAAGCTGCTCTTGTTACAAAGTCATGAAGGCAACCGTTTTCGAGAAAAACGCTATTAAAAATATCTCGCAACAAAAATTCATAAACGCATACACCAATGATTTCGATGAAGTCGAGTGAATTTAAATCTGGAGAATAAGGAGGCTACGGAATTGGCCCTTCTTGTCCTATCCATCGGGCGGCGTAATCCAATCCAAATAAATTATACTGAATCATGTGGCGGTCTTGGATCATTGGAAGTCAGCTTAATTAATTTTCTTGTCAGAGCACATCAAATTAAAAGTATGCTGAACACATTGTTAAAATAAAAAGAGCTAAATGTAGTGAAATAGATATTCAATATCTTCAAAAGTGTTTTTAGAATTTAATATATTTTTGGCGGAAACAATTACGGTTGAAAAAGACGACGAATTCCCTTTTTATTCGCAAAAACAGAACTTTATTTTTTATTTTGACGCTTATTTAATCGTTTTATAGAAATAAGCAAAGTTAAATAAGACAGCAAAATGGCAAGTTGGGAAAACGACAAAAAAAGAATAAATGATTTATTAGACATTATTGAGTACTAAATCAATATGCCGGCAGATGTGAGTCATTTCCTTTGTTCCTTTATAACTACTTGTGGATTTTTACTTTGATTTCTTTTAAGAATTTTGTGTTTGTGGTTGGCAAAAAATAATTCAATTGATATAACCACTTCTATTATGTGACTTGGCTGATAATTTTATCAATAATTATTCTGAAAGTTTCTCATAAAATACGAAAACAAAGAAATGCAAATAAAAGACAATGCTAAGGTTTATTTTTTATAATTTTGCGTGAATGTTTTCGTTGATTTAGTCGAGATTGTGAAGAACAATAAATTGTACCTACTTATAGTTCAGTTCAGTGACATATAATTACAGGATTTTTTTACTGATATTTTAGTATAATTCTTCGAAATGTTGTAATTTCTAATAAAAGAACATTAGGTCGAGGATCGTTACTTTTATTACAATATTACATACATATGCAGGGCCGGATTTACCATTCTTGCCGCCCCTGGGCAGTCATGATCTTGCCGCCCATTTTATCAAAGCTACGAATTCGTCGAAAAAAAATCAAACAACGAATTTAACATCAGTTTACATCAATGTTTTTATTTTTTACACAATATCTTATACAAATATGATTGTTGGTAACTAACCATACAAAAATACAGTGCGAATATAATTATAAGAAACTATGCATACAATATCAAATAACTATACAATCACGATAATCAGAAACTAGTAACTTTTCATTTTGTTTTGTCAGAACGCTAACATTATTCTCAGATAAATAATCGCCTAACTTTTTTATTAGCAAATTGAGTGATTAAGTTTTCCAAGTCTAAAGAACGGAGCAATTCAGATTCAATACTCAAAATTGCTGAGCTATTGAGGCGATCTTCTGTCATCGTGGAACGGAAATAGTTTTTTATCCTTTTTAAACAGGAAAACGACCTTTCTGCGCTGCAGTTGGTTACAGCAATAGTAATGAATATTCTATAGGCGATTTCAACATTCGGAAAAACGCAGGACAATTCATTTTCACGAATTGATTTCAATAATTCTAATGGAGACTTTTTGTGATTTTTTTTGGCATGACAAAATGCGTGGAAGTTAACAAACTCATCGTCCAATGATGATTCAAAGTCTGAGTGATAGATTTCTCTCAGTAATTTTGATTTTTCACGAATTTCCTCAGATTCCAGCTTATAAGCTGGAATTGATATATCAAATTGAACGATAATGGCAAAGTTTTCGTAAATTTCTTTATATTTTTTACATCTTTCTTCTAGTTCTGTTGACAACCTATCCAAAATGACGTTAAAAGTTTTGACCCTGAACGTATCCCAACCCGAAAATTGAACTTCACTGTCTATTGTTTCGTCGGCACGTAGTTTTCTAATTTTTTTTTCGGAACAAATCTGACACATACAATTTAGAAGTTGATATTTGAAGTGCTTTTTGTTCAAAACTATCAAATTCAGTTCGAGTGTAGGCAATCATTTTCATGAGACCTTGCCGTGTCGGGCGGAGCCAAAATTCACTGCGCAATGTATAGTGTGAGATAAACTGAGTTAAATTGATGAATTTTTCTAGAAAAATCACCCTGTAAAATCATACATTTAGTTATATGTAATTATGAGGAGTTTGGATTTAACAAATGGGTGATTGTTTTAGCTTTCGCTAATATTCTCAGACTATAATGATATCTTCGTAACCAAATTTTAATGTTTCGGAAAATATGAATCTTTCCACCAAAATTTGCCGCCCCCACACTCCTCCAAAAATTTGCCGCCCTGGGCAGTTGCCCAAAGTGCCCATGATTAAATCCGGCCCTGTACATATGAGTTTGGTTTGGTTGCCATGCTATCCGAGGTTTATTAAGTAATTTAGTACACGCACCATTTGTCTGTTTTAAAACTGATTTCATAGATGCTAATTAAAATAATCAGATTTATTTTCTTGTCACTATATAGTTGCAACTAAATGCAGATCAAACCACCATTGTATTTTAATATTGAAATCAGTGATGAAACGTAACCTGGACTATTTTATTTGGTTAAAACATTATTTCAAGCATAATTTAACATTAACATTAATGACCGTTGCATACCTACATTCATTATCCACCACTAAAAAAAGTGCATCTGTTGACTGAGCTTTTTAGCAAACATCTTCTGGATCATTAAGCGCAAGACTAATGGAAAAACTAATTGTTTTCTCAAGGGTACTTTCAATAATGGTACTGACGGGTGTGTATTACCATAAAGCATAATAATAATTACCGGTTGTCTGCATATTTAGTACTCGAAAGAGTATAGGTACTCTTATAATATTATTAAGAGCATTAACATAGGGCAAGTTAATTAAAATTTAAGTAAAAAGCTTGAAATATAATATATTATTATAATATAAGATATCTTCTTAATATGTAATTGAAAACTGCCCAAATTCTTACAAGACTTAAAAATATTAAATGGAATAAAACATTTCATAAAATTTTAAGATTTTTTAAATATCTAAAATTTTCAAGTTTGCACAAATGAAAAATCGCACAGTAGGACAAATTTAAAAATGCTAGGGCAAAATTTAAAAAAAAGAGAATAAAATTTTCAAAATTTCTAAAATTTTCAGAATATTCAATTAAGAAAATTTTCTAATTTTCCAAGGCAGAACAAATTTTTAAAATTTCAAAAATTCTTAGATTTTTTAAAAAATTTAACTTTTACACAATTTTCAAATTTCTTTAAAAATTAAAAAAAAAACATATTTTCCAAGGTAGGAGAAATTTTAAAAATTCCAGGAATTTCTAAAATTCTTAGATATTCACAAAATTTTCATAATTTATAATTCTAAATTCACAGAAGTTTTCTTTAAAATTTCCAAAAATTCTTAAAATATTCATAATTTTTTTTAAAATTTTTCAATATTTTTAAAATAGTGGGAAAAAATCAGCAGAATAATTTTTACAGATTTTTCAAAATTTTAAAATCGAAAAATTTTGTAAATGTTTTTTTAATTCTAATTTTTTTTTAATTTTCTAAAATTTGTAATCAACTTATAATTAACTAATTAAATTAATTAATTATTTATTTAATTAATCATTATTATCTTACCAAAATTTGAATTGTTTTTTAAGTATTAGTTGTGATAACATACCTGCAACACAAAAGAAAAAACAGTTAAAGATTAAAAATACATTTATTAAGTTGGTAGCAGAGCTGCAAGCTCTCAGAAAACTTAAATCGTTTTTTTTTATTTAAATCGTTTTAATGACTTAAGTCATTTGGTAATAAGTCATTTCTCTAAAACTGACTTAAGACTTAAAATTTAAGTAATTTTCAAAATGATTTGTGACTTAAATATTTTTTTCAAAATAGAAAAAACTTAAGTCATTAATAAAAGGCTTAAATCAGTACATACGATTTAAGTCAGATAGAAACGATTTAAGTCAAAAAAAGATTTAAGTCTTTTTGAAAAAGATTCAAGTCTTTTTAGAAAATATTTAAGTCAGATTTTTCATATATTTTTTTATAAATTTTTAACATCGGCATTTTCTTTTAAACTGCCAGGGGTTCACGCGGCAGCAGATCAAAAACTCCTTTAATTTCCTACCTACAATTGCTACCGCTAGTGAATAAAAAAACCACCCCGTTAAAGTTAGCTTTTCGGAACCGTTTGACGGCTACATTAAAAAATGTCCTGTCTAAAATGAATTAAAAATTTTGTTATTTTGTTTCCCAACATTCGTCGCGTTCGTGCGTAGTTAGGTCTAATAATTTGTGATTATTAGTGCAAAGTGGAAACAGTGTTGCCAACCATGTGAAAACAAATTATGGTACACAACCCTCAAAATTATGGTACAATTCATAAAATTATGGTACACCTTCTAAAATATAAATAAGAGGCAGTTTTTTTTTAAATGGATAGAAGAAAAAAATATAAAAAAAAACAACACCACATTTTCATTTCTAAATGTTAAATGTTTTCAACAAATAAAAATAATTATTTCTAACAGTAACTTTTGTTTTAAAGTAAAAAAAAAGATTTAATTAAATTTTATAATTTAATTAAATGAGATCTTCACCACCATCAGTCTTCTTATTAGAATATATTTCTTTAGTCATTAGCTTGTACATAGGTGACGGTGGATCAATTCCAACGCAATTTATTTCCATTAATTGGCTACTTAACAGTAAATAGTTTCACTGCAAAGTTTATTGCGCAAATCTGTTTTAATTAAATTAATTTTAGAAAACACAAATTTTGATAATGCATTAAATTTAAAGCTACCCATAGAAAAAGAATATATTTAACCAGTTTGAGCAGACAAAATAGCAAACTGTTCAAAACAAAAATGGTATAAACAATTAAAAACACATAAATTACACATTTATTTTTAAAATCACAAGAATTAACTGAAAAAATCGTTTTGCCGTTGAATGAGGATTAACGCAAAGTTGCAAAATTATGGTATAATTATTGATTATGGTACGCCTAAAAAAATTATGGAAAAGATAGTGAAATTATGGTACAATTCCATAATTATGGTACGGTTGGCAACGCTGAGTGGAAACAATCGGTCGTGAGCGGTCGCGAGCAGTCGTACATCTTGAGCGGTCGAACCAGCTAACAAAAATTAACAAAACAACAAGTTATCAGCGAAATACAGCGATTTTAAGAAAAATGCTTCAACTTTTATCTATTTTAACAGTTTGAATCTATTACCGTTTAGAAGTTACCCATTTATGTATATAAAAAAGTAGCCTCTCTGTATGTCTACTCTACTAAAAAAGGTGGTTTAAGTTTTTATTTTTATTGTCTACTGTATACTCAAAAATGTGTTTAAAGTTTTTATTTTGTTTGTAAGTGTTCTGAAAATAAATCGTTTTAAATTCTTAACATAGTGGTGTATTATCATCTGTATCTACAATAGATTAATAATATCGGTATCATTAATACCATAAAATTATTATTAACATTTAAAAAATCGTTGTATTGACTTAAGGGTAATTATTTTGATTTAAATCACAATTTTTGATTCAAGTCATTTTATTGACTTAACTCTTAGATCACGATTTAAATAAAAAATATAGACTTAAGTCATAAAACGACTTACTAAAGGAATTAAGTCATAAGATGACTTAAATCACTTTATATTAAAGAATTTGCGAAAATGACTTGACTTGAAAGAAAATGATTTAATTCAAAGACTTAATACTTAAATCATTTGAACTTTATCTTAAAATTGACTTAAGATTTAAATCATTTTGATTTTAGAATTGACTTAAGACTTAAGATTTAAGTCTTTTTAAAACTGACTTGTTGCAGCTCTGGTTGGTAGTAGGTACTGTTCCCGCGGAAACATAAATAAGGAAACAACATGAATACATTAAAAGATGATGCAATTAATTTTTCCACAATGATACATATCAAATTTACTTCCTTTAAGTCACTTTACTAATATGCTATTGGAGGTAAAAACATATTCAGGATGCAGATATTTAAGTAATTTTCTTATTTATTTCCTAATTCCTAAAGATGTAGTAACAATCATTCGAGTTCGGTATGTCGGCAATACCTGTTGCTCTATACTACCGTAAATTTGACAGTGTCAATTTGAATGTCATGGTCAAATTTAAAAAGCGTCAAAACCAATGCTTTTATTAAGAAAACTGGGCTTTGATAGCTATTGGTAGCGGATGTTTATTTGTAAAATTGTATAAAATTAATAAAAATAAAAATGTAAATATTTTTTTTTACTAAAATGTTTCTTTATCAATTTAACAATGTCAACGTGAAAACCTACAAACTGTAATGTTAAGCTTAACGTCCTAGGCCAATATAATTATAAATACTGGGTTCGATATACCTATGTAGGTTTTATTTCGTTGACTGTTATGACAAGTCTTTGTACGAAAGTAAACTCGTAAGCGAATTAATTCAACATTAACGAAACAAAAAACTTTTTAAATATCACTTCCAAATTTATTTCAGCTAATTTAACAGAGAAAGACCGTAGGACCGTGCCGGCGCACAGTGACTAAAAATGCAATTTTATATGTCCGAATTTACTATTTGTAAAACTATATACAGGGTGTATCAGAACTCGCGCCACAGAGAAAAAGTGAACGTGCCGAAAGTTATGCGAAACAGATACTTGAAAATTAAAATTATCTAACGCAAAATAATAATAAACGCCAAAAATAATATCAGATTCTAAAGTAAAAGAACTTTTAAGGGCAAAACTTAATTTTGATAAAGTTATGCCAAATGTATGGAACGCCGTTTTACTATTTAATATACATTTACACCAATTTTTCATTTAAATGATAGATGAAAAAACAGAAATTCGATAATAGAAATAAAATGAATTTCGTTGACCCAACTGTCTTTTAAATTAAACTTAAGAATTAGTAGACGGATTTCGACGAAAGTTGAATTTATCATACCTACTCTTATGAAGTCTCCAATGTAAATTTAAGTCATAAAAATGATCTACATCTGATTAATATGAGCTGGAAACCATTTAAATGATACATAGAAACAAACAGATGAATTTAACTTATAGTTTTAAAGTTATAGTTGTATTTATATGATAGTTGGATTATTCTCTCCATTGCATTTATAACGACATGATTTTAATGAAAAATAAACTTATGCAGTTGCAACTGAATAAACTATGTTTGAAATACATGTATTTCAAACATAGTTTATTCTAAATGAATATTGGCCCTTATATAACATTTAAATGAATGTTGGGTCAGTCAAAATTACATTAAATTTTTAAAATAGTAAGAAAAGTTCACATTTTAACAACAAAATAATTTTTTTGTATTTAGATTTAAATGATGACTCGAATTTTTGAGACATGTAGAGATCTAGCGAATCATTTAAAACATAGTTGAATTTTTCTTACACATGAGTTTAAATGACATCTGAATTTATCTGGTAGATAAGCAGCTTGTGTATAATTCGAATGAAACTTGCATTTTACTTTCATTTAAATTTAAATGGCACTTTAATTTTTACAATAGTTGGATTTAACAGATATAAAATATATATATTTTTTCATTTTCATTTCAATGGAATCTGCATTTAACTAAAAGTTGAATTTAAATGACATTTGTATTCAAACGACACTTGAATTAAATTGACACTTGAATTCAAACGACACTTGAATTAAAACGTCACTTGAATTTAAACGACACTTGCATTTAAATGGTACTTGCATTTAAATGAAACTTGAATTTAAATGACCCAGATGTCCATTTCTTTGACCTAAGCAGCTGCCATCTATCGACAGGTAGTTGAAACATTTTCAAATTGCAGTTTAGGGAGAAAATTAGCGGCATCTTTTTCGCTAACTTGCAAAAACAAGAAGATCAGTCACACCAAAAATTTTCTTTAAAGAATCACACATGATCTTAGTCTTTAATCCTTATATAGAAACCGCACAAAACTCTTTATCGTTAAGTAATAAATAAAACTTAAATCCAGGAGAAAAATTGTGGGGGATTCGTACACTATACCACTGTTTTTAAAAACAATTACTATACTCTATGGTAAACCATGTAGATAAATACAAGCAGGCGCATAGACCGACATTTTGTTTGAATGCATTGTTGTAACCATAGATGGCGCTGTAAAATCAACTATTTCAACTACCTGCCGATAGATGGCAGCTGCGAAAGTCAAAGAAATAGACATCTGGGTCATTTAAATTCAAGTTTCATTTAAATTCAACTACCATTTAAATGCAAGTGTCGTTTAAATTCAAGTTTAGTTTAAATTCAAGTGACGTTTTAATTTAAGTGTCGTTTTAATTTAAGTGTCGTTTTAATTCAAGTGTCAATTTAATTCAAGTGTCTTTTGAATTCAAATGTCATTTAAATTCAACTTTTAGTTAAATGCAGATTCCATTTAAATAAAAATAAAAAATATATTTTTTTTATCTGTTATTTCCAAAATTAAAGTGCTATTTAAATTCAAATGAAAGTAAAATGCAAGTATCATTTAAATGATACCCAGCTGCTTATGTACTTGATAAATTCACATGTTATTTAAATTCATGTGTAAGAAAAATTCAACTTTGTTTTAAATGATTCCTTAAATATCTTACATGTCTTAAAAATTTGAGTGTCTTTTAAATTCAAATACAAGTTTATTACAATTTTCATTGAAATTGTTTCACCGCATGCATATATAAGAAAAATAGGAAAGAAATTTCTAGTTAGCATTAAAATGATACTTGGGTCAACAAAATGCATTTCATTTCTATTATCGAATTTCTTTTTTTTTCATCTATCATTTAAATGAAACATTGGTATAAATGTATAATAAATAGTAAAACGGCGTTCCATACAAATGCCTCAATGGCAGAAAAAGTACATCGGCCTTATGGACATTTTTGGAGTAAAAAAGTAACGTTTTTGGTTTTACTCATTATTTTCAGCTAAGCAGATCAACAATTTTTGAAATTTAAAAAATAGGGGAAATAAAAACACAAAAAATAAAAATTATTTGCTATAAGGTTCACCCTTTTTGTGAAAAATCTGGTAGTTAATTTGTCTGTCTTTGAAAATAGCATCCATTTGGTTTGAAAAAAGATAAGCAATAATCACGAAACTTTTTCTTCCTGTAATTTGCAAGTTACTGATCATTAATAGTCCTGTACAATATATACATTATAATTATTATTACGGGACATCAATTAATTACTTGAGATAAAAATCTCACCAAATCTCATGTTAAGGGAGGGGGGTTCATTTAAAATCTCATGTCAACTTTTGGGTTCAAAAAATAGAAGTATTCAAATTTGTCAAAAAAAAGTAATCAATTTTTTTTTGGGTTTGTCCGCAATGAAAGATAATGGCTAGAATCTCACGTAAGGGATAGGGGGGGTCTACCAGATCTGACCAAATCTCACCAAGGAGGAGGGAGGGGTCCAAATTATCAGAAAAATGCCTCACGTAATTAATGGATGTCCCCTTACGCCACTACAAGTATTAACGTCCAGTGGCTTTAACAAAATACCCATTCACCATTGGAGTCCAATGATTGGACAACATTTACGTGTGTTCACATAAAATTTTAATTTTTTTATATAAATTCTTTTCAAAGCGAAGATTATTATTCGCTAGAAATACTTTGTCTCTCCTGGGCCGTAGTCACCTATAACTACTTTTTTTTATATGATTTTACTCATCTACGCACTACCAAAGCCAAATTAATTGCATTTTTAACTACGAACGTTGACATCTCAACTTGACTCGACTTGACAACCGTTCAATGTAACCTACAACAATTTAAACATATATGTGCATTGATTAAAACAAACTAAACTAGTTATAAATTTAATTGTGGTTATAACCACAATTAAATTTATAACTAGTTTAGTTTGTTTTAATCAATGCAACCAATTTTGGTTTCGTATTTACCAACCAAACCCCTAAATTTGCAACGTTGCCGCAGTCCAGACAAAAAAATTAACTTTATGTTTTCCTCCTCTGATTATGCCGAAATGATGATTATTTACGGGCGCAATGCTAGGGGACGCAGCACGAGTTTTTTTTCGATCGTCCCATGGACTGTAAAGTTGTTCTGCGTTGTAACGAAATTGAAGGTGCTCCTTAACGTATGAGAACAGCGGAAAATAAAGAAGCTATTTTCAATGCCTTTGATGCAAATAGTAGGAAGAGCATAAGGGAAGTTGCACGCGAATTTTCCGTTCACAGTTCAAAGGGTTATGAAGGACGTTCATTTTACGCAAGTGCAGCCGGAAGATAATCCCGCTAGAGATTTTGGCTCTGGGGTACAGAACTAGTTTAATTTTTACTTTAAAACATTGGCGTCCTGAAGTATGACTTTCCTTTTTGAAAGGTAGTAAATATATTTACTATACAGTCGAACAAAAGATTTTTAAAAGTTTTAAGACCACAATGTTCTATCGTTTGCTCCTACTTTTAACCTACGTGAAAATTACATCACTGTGCGAAACTGTTTCCGCTGTTTTGTTACGTTCTTAGAGTTTCGGCCCGTTTTTTGACAACCCGTCTGGCTGCAGATATGAACAAGAAAAACAAAAAAATTACTTAATTGCCATTGCAGCTCGACAGATTAAGTAATTTAATACGTTCGGTGCATATTTAAAAAGTTTAATTTTTTTCTTTAGTTTCGAAACTGATCAGTTGTACCTACCATTTTTATAGTATTTTTTTTAAATAATGACAGTTTTATCATCAGGAAAAACAAATTGTAATTAATTAATTTAATGAATCATTTTTAGTAAAACCAAAAATGAACATGCTACTACATAAAATACCAATTAGCCACCGCTGTTTAATAATTATACCCCCTTTAGCGTATAGAGGACAATTGGATCGCTACATAAAATAAATTACAGAGAGAACAGAGCTTCATTTAAATTTATTACAACGCCACGTACCGAATTAATTTGACTACGACTAGACAATGTTTTCATTTCGTCTATTACAATTTTATTAAATACCCAGTAAAAAAATATTTCTTAATTTTAACCAAATATTAACGAGATTTCATATTAATCCAGGTCCACATAACTTTATTTTAGGTTTACAACCAACTGTAATCTGTTAACTAATTGAATAAGTAGTTTGTAATTAAAACAAACATATTGTGGATTTAATAACAAAATCCTTTATCTATTGATTGAATTGAATTGAATTATTATTCAACAAACCTTTTTGTAGACCCATTAACAAAAGTATTTGTTGGAAATTGGGAACTTAAATGAAAGTAATTTTGATTAGAAATGTTGCTTTATTAATCAATTTCCTACACAAATGAACACAAAAGTAACACACGCACAATTAAATAACACACGGTGTGTTACACACCATTCTGATCATCAAATTATAATGAAATTTTGTACAATATAATTATCAGTATTTTGTAACTTTAACCCACTTCACTGTATCCCCTAATTTCAGTTTTAAAACCAGTGATGGCATCTTTTTTCGGATACTTCGCACTTTGTTAAATAGGTATAAGGAATCCGAATAACAATAATAACAGATTTCTGGTAATATATTATACAGTTAAAAATTTATAAAATTTGTGTTAAAAATAATGCGTGATAAATAAAAAATGATAAAATTTACATAAACTTCCTAGTGTTTATGACATTAATGATATGTAACTTGATACAAAAAATATAATAATTAAAATCTTAAAATTTCAAAAGATTTAACAAACATTTTGTTAAGTCCTACACAAATAAGAATGTTAAATAATAATTTTTTTTGTACATTGTAGTATACTAATATAGTTAATGTTACGAGAAAATTATGTTAATTTCAATATAATATCTCAAAAATATTTGTTCAATATTTGAGTACAGAACAATTGAGTATTTTTTTATTTAATTCAACTTAAATATAAATGTTATTCTTCTAATTTGCTAATTTTCGCCTTCTTTCGATTAAAATCGGTACCCTGTAAGGCCCTTTGTCTTCTAACCGCGTTTAGTCGGTTGATGATTAGAGGTTCCTAATTGTAAGGTTAAGTGTGCTTTTATATAGCGTGTGTTTAACAAAATTTAAAGGTAAGTTTGCTATGATAATGTTTTTTTTTACTTATAAGTAATAATAATGATTTATTAAAACATTGGAATTCACTCCAGTCCTTTTTTGTATTCCAAAATAAAATACAAATCAATGCCATAGGGTAAACAGTCTTCAAACATTTCTGGGGATGTATACATAATGTTTGTATCCCCAGAAATGTTTGAAGACTGTTTACCCAATGGCATTGATTTGTATTTTATTTTGGAATACAAAAAAGGACTGGAGTGAATTCCAATGCTTCAATAAATCATTATTATTACAGACTTACAAGTTTTATGTTTGCCCAAAAACCAATATTCTTATATTAATTTAAATATTTTATTAAAATAAATAAAAACAAACAATAAATAATATAAAATTTAATTAAAAAATAATGTTAAAAAAACAAATTAAAATAATTAAATGAAGACTACTATTTGTGTAAAATCAATAGAAAGTTATATGTTAAAGTCACACTTTTTTTGTGTAAAATAAATAAAATATAAATAAATTTAACATATTTAATTATGTTTAAGTTATACAGATTTTAAATCATATTAATTATTAGTTTAGGTTAAAATAACCATTAAAAAAATAAAATTGACACAACAAGATTTGTTAAATTAACTTTGCACTTACATATGTAAAAAAAAATAAAATAAATTAATTTTCTTTTACGCATTCTGTTGTGTTAACAATTAACATACGTAATTAAAATCAAAAAAAAATAAAAAAATTGAGTGGACTTTCTGTGACACAAGAAATATGTTAAATATACATATAAATTTTTTACTGTTTATAAACACTCTGGACAGTTGTTACGAACACGTTACGAATTAGAATAAAGTAAGCAGAAACATAAGTTGCAGACGCTGCAGTCAGTTGAACTTGTTGACGCGTATTGTAAGTGGGAAATGTTTTGATTGACTGCCTGAAATCAAGTGTACTTTTTCAACGAAATAATTTGTTAAACATTAACAAAACCTGTTTATATTAAAATTAAACAAAATAAAATTAACAAACTACAAACTCATGTTAACCAATCTGATTTTTTACCATTGTAAAGGTGGCTTTCAACGAAGTAAAAAAATAAGGTCCGCAGTAAAAATATGTGGCATAGTATTTCAATACAATGTAAGAGATTTTTATTTAATGACGACATCGAATTCCGCAATGCCCAATTAAAATAACATTCTGCTGTATTCTAGGTGTAAAGATAAACTAAGAGAGACTTTATCGGAATAAAAATGAATTTTTCGAAATCCTATTAGGATGTTACAAGAAAAAACGTTATGTCCAAGTTTTTCAATGGGTCAGTCGTTGGTTGCGTACGGTATGGTATGAATCTGTTATTTGAGACAATGCATTGCAATGGTAAGTCTAAGATGTAAGTTACCTCCCCCCTAACTGTACATGTTGTTTATGGTGAATAGGCAGGATTATAGTTTTTAAGCTAAACCATAATAATATTAGCCTACCGTACCATGCTAAATTCAAATAAGCTTGTGTATAGTTTTTGCACTTGATTTCCATTAATAAGTTTTTGCTTCATTTACCACTAAAAAATATATCAGACATTTGTATAAAAAATATATAGTTGTATATAAAATTCCTGAGATTCTCCTCTGAAGTATCAAAAAGTTAAAACTCTGTAAGTAATGTTAAGAATTTCGGAACAAGGGTGTGTAGTTGATTTAATATCAACATGTCTGTATAAAACGGAACAAAACAAAACTGAAGAAGTGTATAACGATGACAGATCAAAAGCATCCCAGGGGATAAAAATTTGAGAACTTCATGAAATATGCCTTTTTAGTTTTAGTTTGTCAAAGGAAAGCGAGTATTTATTATTTCACTAACATTATTTTAGATAAAAACAATATTTTTGTGCTTCGCTCAATTGTAGGCCTTTCTTCATAAAAATCTGGGTCCCGTATCCAATGGAAAAGCAATGGTGCAATGTAATAATTGGGACGATATGATATCATCGATATTTTTAATGATCGTATATTTACCTTTATGAAGGATAGAAGGATTAAAAAATCCAATGTTTGTTATAAGGTAGTAGGTTGTAAAATAATGTTTGCATAACTAAACCTTTCAAAAATTACCTACACAGTAAAAAAATATTTGTTAATTTTAACCAAATATTAACCAGATTTTATGTTAATCCAGGTTCTCAATACTTTATGTTAAGTTTACAACAAACTGTAATCTGTTAACTTATTGAATAAAAAGTTTGTACCTAATTATAACAAACATTTTGCAGATTTAATAACAAAATCCTTTTAATAATTCAACCATAATTCTTGTAATTTTAGAAACATATTTGTAGACCCAATATCAAAAGTATTTGTTAAAATTGGGAACTTAAATGAAAAGAAATATTGCTTTATTAATCAATTTCCTACACAAAAAAATTAAAACATACCTACATAAAGGAACACACACAATTTATTAATATTATTAATAATAACACACCATTCTGAAATCATTAAATTATAAAGAAATTTAGTAAAATATAATTATCCGTACTACTACAACACTTACTGATGTATTTCGTAACTTTAACCCACTTCACTGTATCCCCTAATTTCAGTTAGAAAACCAGTGATGGCATCTTTCTTCAGATACTTCGCACACTCGTTAAATAGGTATAAGAAATCTTAATAACAATAATATCAGATTTCTGGTAATATATTATAAACATTTAGGACAGTTGTTACGAACACGTTACGAATTAGAATAAAGTAAGCAGAAACATAAGTTGCAGACGCTGAAGTCAGTTGAACTTGTTGATGCGTATTGTCAGTGGGAAATGTTTTGATTGGCTCCCTGAAATCACGTGTACTTTTTCAACGAAATAATTTGTTAAACATTAACAAAATAATCTGCAACCTTTGAAATTAGGAAAATGCTTACAAAATTGCATATTACCTTTCCAAAATGTGAAATATTTTTCTTTGTTAGTTTTTTATTTATGATGATTTCGCTTTGTTTTTAGGCAAACTTATAAATGCTTACAAAATTGCATATTACCTTTACAAAAATGTGAAATATTTTTCTTTGTTAGTTTTTTATTTATGATGATTTCGCTTTGTTTTTAGGCAAACTTATAAATGCTTACAAAATTGCATATTACCTTTACAAAAATGTGAAATATTTTTCTTTGTTAGTTTTTTATTTATGATGATTTCGCTTTGTTTTTAGGCAAACTTATAAATCATTTTAGTTTATTATATTATATTGAACTTCTTTGTGCAATTGTACACTACCTATTTGAAATATAATAATTTGAAAGAAATAGTCATTTTCGAGGACATTTTGTTCCCTGTGGTTGTGGTATTTACATTGTACTGGGCTTTTTGTGTGTATTTATGCAAATTTTATACACAGTTAATATAATATCACAGCATGCGCCCATTTAATAAAAAATAATAATTAACAAATAAATAATTCTCATAAATAACTGGATAACTTGAAATTTTATGAATCCAGTTCAATAAATACTTACCTACATACAAATTTTAGAATTTTTATTTATAAATGTGTTTTTCCAGATATCTAATTGTAGCATCAAGGGGACGATATTATTTAGGTAGTTTTTTTTTAGAAATTATACCTAATTAATGGGTACTAAAATGTAGGTAACTATGTATGGAGCCGGGCCTCACTACAAACCCATGTTAACACATTTGATTTTTATAACAGTGTATTAAATAATAATAAATATTGTATGACTTAAATATAGTAGTTTTAATAAACGATTGAAAAAAGTATAGACAAACAAAAAAATTATATAAAGAAAATGATTTAAAACGGTGTTTTAACATCTTCGACACTTTTTTATTGACAATAAAACCATTAGATTTATAACCGACATTAAAATCAATGTGCTTTCCTATTACAGCAGCAACATCTTTTTACCTATTAAATGATTAAATAACCATTACGAACCCACTGGTTTAACTCCTTTAAAGGTGAGGGCAATAAATTAAATCCATTTGATGATTAGTTAAATATAAATTAGTTAATAAAGGGGTTTGCTGTTAAAAAGGTTTATACAATCATTTCTTTATTAACTGATTTCACAAATAATTTAGTGTTTTGTGTTTTCTTTTCATTACGTTCTCTATTATCTTTTCAAACACCATGTCATGTCTAATCGATAGGGGCAGAAGAACAATAGAAAAAGGAAACGTTACGTTTTGACATTAGATAGCAATAATTGCGTTTCCCCTCACAATATAACATCACATTTTATTCCTGTATCATCCCTTGCCAGTTCCCAACAGCTTGTTCGATATTGGACATTAAAAAAATATTATAAAAATGTATGTACTGACCGGCAAAAGTATGGAACAAATTCATTAAAAAATGTGCCTTTATTCCCAAACAAAAATCCGACGTAGATTTTTCTGTTTAATTCCGCACATTTTGATGTAAAATATTTTTTATCTACATGAAAATTATTTTGAAAATGCTTTTACATTATCCAATTAAATGTTCAAAATTTAATGTTCGTCGCCTATCCGAAAATTCTCTGAGAACGTTTTGTATGACTTCCGAACTAATAAAGCGACATCCTTCACGAATTTGATTTTTAAAGTCTTCTAAATTTTGTGGTCTGTTGATGTAGACCTTTGATTTAAGGTAGCCCCATAAGAAACAATCGAGAGGGGTGAGATCTGGAGACCTCGCTGGCCACTCTATCGGTCCTCATCTGCCAATCCACCTCTCAGAAACAAATGTCTCCTGTTGAAACCAAATGGTATCACTTGATACATCGGGATCTCCATTCTCATTGGGAAATTTTTTTGCTAATATAGGAAGGAGAGAGTTTTGCAAAAATTCCAAATACGTTTATCCTGTTTTATTCTCGTCAAAGAAGAAAGGACCTATGATCCGATTTCCTGCCCAGACATTCATTTTTTGCCGGTATTGGGAATTTGCCTCTACTACCCAATGAGGATTTTCTCTGCTCTAGTATTTAGAATTATGACGGTTGACTGTACCATTTAAGCAGAAGGTAGCTTCGTCCGAAAAAAGTATTTTACAAGGAAAGTGTGGATTATAGTTACATAAATTCGTCATAGTTTCACAAAATGTAGTCTACGGTCAGGATCATCATCGTTAAGTTCCTGCACTAGCCTAATTTTGTATGGATGGTACTTTTCTACCTTCATTAGACGTAATACTGAGCGTTGGCTGACTTGACTTTCAGCTGCGACTAGGCTAGAAGCACTGTTAGGATCTTCTTTCACACGTAACAAAATGTCAATTTTAGTGTCTTCACTAATACTCGGACGACCAGGTTTTGGAATATCTTTGACATGTCCAGTCTCTCTGAATTTCCGTTCATTTTTCCTAACTGTAGGACGAGTAATAGGTCGAGCTGGATACTTTGCATTAAATAAATTGCAAACTTCTTGTTGTGTTCTAGTTTTATTGCCATCCTATGAGAATTAAAACTTCAATTCTCTGTGTTTCCATTAAAATTTATTTAAATACTTCGAAATATTTGGAGAACGCTTGAGAGATACTTCACTAAACACTCAACTAAAAGTTTTTACATCTAATAGTGAATATTTGCCTTAAATTATATGCTAACAAAGAAATAGGTAGTTTATGTAATAATTAACCTTGAAAAAGTAGGTAAGAGCTCAACAGCAGCTTTTTCAGATGTAAAGTAGTGTGAAAAATCGTCCAGAAACTTCAGCAACCAGTAATTAAATTACGCCGGTCGAGCATATTTAGTTTAAAAAAAAATAATTTAAAAACCATAAATAATGTTTTAATTAAGGCAGTTGCTTTAAGCCGCTTCCACTACAAGAAGGATTTGTAAGTAATTGTGATTTATAGCATTTCTTGGCACTTTTTCATCAAATGTTTCAACTAAATTTTATTTATGATAAATTATGCATGAAACAGGCAAATTTAAATCTAGCGGCAGTGTGGTCCAACTTCATGTTTCTTTAATCGACAGATATGATTTTTGGTTTGCATAAAATGGTAATTTAAAAACCTGGTCCAGCATATTTTGAGTATCATTATTATTCTGTTTTTAATGGTCATTAAAACCAAACCTATCATTATGAGTAAATTTAGACACAAGATATATATAATATATACAGGTTTATTAAATAAATATTTACATTGGCACACGTTATCACAATCTCGCTTTCTTCGGTTTCGGGCCAGTTATGAAATCTTGCAAGCTCTCGCTATACTGTCTCTTCATAGAATTGTCCTTGAAGATGATGGCATCCATTTCTTCTTCTGTGAGGTGTATGAAATCTTCGTCATTGATCTCGCGAGGAACTGCTGTATTCAAAACGTCTTTGCTTCTATGAGATGAAGCTTCTTCGAACGAAAATGTCCTCCAAATCGTTTTGGGGGACTTGCTGCTAATTTTTGCTCTCCTGTGCACTTTTTTTTGACGTTTTGATTTTGGTTGTTGTACCTCAAACGAAAATTGACTCCATAGGTGAGGTTTTTTGAATTCCACGTCTTCGTTAGCTTCGGCTTGCTTCACCGACAGGAGTTCGATGGCATTTTGTATCTCTAAAATTTCCAGTTCGACTTTCTTCTTTTTCAACTCCAACAGTTCTTTTTGTTTTTGGATCCATTCATGTTGTAAAGTTTCATGGATGTTTTGTTCTTCTTCTGTAGAGATAGAGTAGTTCGATGAGTACATATTGAATGTTTTGATGATTGTGCAATAATTACACTCGAATTGTTTACTTTATATACAGTTTAGGTAGATGATGGAGGTATATTATTTGAGAATTCGGTTCAAATATTTTTTTACCTAACTGAAGTTGTTTTCTTCTCATGTAGGTAAAAAATGTAAAAACGTTTTTGTTTACCTGTAAATAATTTTTCTTCTTTCTCTTAGTCATTCCACACCATCAAACATAAATAACCCAGCAAAAAACTGGTCCTGAAATGTGTTATAAATAATGTAGATTTTATAGGTTGTCAGCGAATTGCTTGATATAGTTCATGGCTTTGTACTTGCAGCAAGAATATTTATATCCCAAGTCTAAATTTCATTTATTCAGACAATATAAGAATCTAAAATTATCAAAGCTATAAAGCTGTAAAGACATTGAAGAAAAAACTCAATTTAACATTTAACAAAGCGTAACCTTGCTTTTAGATAAAAAAATAAACAATACAAGGTCAAAACCAAATTATTATAGTTATTTATGTCATTAGGTTAAGAAGTAAGGCTTTTTGTGCTAAGCTCAAGGTTTGAAGGCCGACGCGTAGCGGAGGCCTACAATTGAGCGAAGCACAAAAAGGCACTTCTTGGCCGAATGGCATACAAGTTGTATGATACAACATTTTATCTTCAAAGCACTTTATATAGGTCAATTTAATTCAACATCAAAGCGACCTAACCTCACTTTTTTAGAATCTCATTTATTTATTAGCTTTATACATTATACATTAAATGTACAATAATTATTATTGCTTTTAGAAGCAGTAATAGTTTGACAATACCTAGCAACATGATTTAAGTAGAAATGGATTTTTGCTATTACATTGAATTCAATTAATTGTTTAATAAATAGGTAGGTATCTAATTTCAATTTGTTTGGATTTTTATTTAAAAAATAGGTAGTTTGGAATGTTTAAGCTGTGTTTAACATTTAATTTCACTGAAAACTTAAAGCAAATTAAAACTTAAAGATAATTTAAATCGTAATCGTGCGTTTTCTTGGTTGCCTAACCTCACTTTTTGTTTTATTATTCATATTTAATTTTAAAATAATTTAATGAAAAATATTAAACATTAACAGTAAAACAAACAAATTAGTGCTTATTATAAATAAATTAAACCAGTTTAGTACGTTAATTTCTGTCAAAACAATAGCGAGAAAAAATCGAACTAATTACTTGCCTCAAAAATTTTTTCATCGGCCATAAAAAGGTATTTCTTTAACGAATGTTGACAACAATAAAGTTTAAATTATAGACCGCGTGGAGATAATTTTTTTTTTATTTATACTCGTACAATATATATGTATACAGTGTGTTTGCTATACCATGTCCTATACCTAAAGTGAATAGTTTTCGAGTTATTATTTTTTTACTTAAAATTTGAGAATTGCGCGTCAACCAATAATAGCGTATAACCTTTTTGTTATTAGATTTGCGGATATGGCGGTAGAATTTTTGGAATCTTAAAACATTGTTTAAAAGATTCCTGGAATCTGATTCCATGTCAATTCTTTAACATTTTTTAACAAACCATCTGAGAAAACCCAGGGCAATTGAGCAAGTTACCCTTGGTTAAGGTTATTAACTTTTTTATTTTAAATGTTACACCCGGTATGTTTTTACATAATCTAATAGTAAATTAAAAAACCTTTCGATTTATGTTGCTATTCCCTATACCTAAAGTTAATAACTTAAAAGATATTTAACAATTTCTAAAATTTTAAAATATTATTTTGTATCAAGAAACCTGTTTTAGATATTTAAAATCTAAGTCTTTTTCCGTTCCCTAGAAACTTCTAATGGGCCACGAATGTGAAACACCCTGTATACAAGGGCGTCGATATTTTTTTTCTTTTGGGAGAGGTAATATATAAGGAGAATAATTTTGCAAAACTCCTTATTGTTTATTTGATTTTGTATATTGGTACCAAAACTAAATATATCATAAACATAAACATATATATAGTAACATAATATTTTTAAATATAAAATTCAAATTATAATGTGTTTTTTTCATTTTTGCAAAAGGATCCAAAACCTTATCAATATTTAACTAGTACAGAGATGCGCACAAGATGCGAAATCATTGCGATTTTGCGAATTAAATTCACTATCTACCTTACCACCATCTAGTGTAATAGTAATAAAATAGGGCTTTTAATATGCCACACTTTAAAAACTATTCATAGAGGGCGACTTGCATTTATAAATTATATTTGTAGTAATTTTTTTTTCTTAGGACTCTTTTATTTTGTTTTTGCAAGTTGGTACCTATCGCTGTGTATGCATTAAGTATAAAAGCAACTCCCCTTACCCCTTACCCCGCAATATGTTTTCCCTGCTCTAGTATCTAGAATTATGACGGTTGACTGTACCATTTAAGCAGAAGGTAGCCTCGTCGGAAAAAAGTATTTTACAAGGAAAGTGTGGATTATAGTTACATAAATTCGTCATAGTTTCACAAAATGTAGTCTACGGTCAGGATCATCATCGTTAAGTTCCTGCACTAGCCTAATTTTGTATGGATGGTACTTTTCTTTCTTCATAAAACGTAATACTGAGCGTTGGCTGCGACTAGGCTAGAAGCACTGTAAGGACCTTTTTTCACAGGTAACAAAATGTCAATTCACTAATACTCGGACGACCAGGTTTTGGAATATCTTTGACATGTCCAGTCTCTCTGAATTTCCGTTCATTTTTACCAACTGTAGGACGAGTAATAGGTCGAGCTGGATACTTTGCATTAAGTAAATTGCAAACTTCTTGTTGTTTTCTAGTTTTATTGCCACATCCTATGAGAATTAAAAATTCAATTCTCTGTGTTTCCGTTAAAATTTATTTAAATAAGTACTTCGAAATATTTGGAGAACGCTTGAGAGACAGATACTTCACTAAACACTCAACTAAAAGTTTTTACATCTAATAGTGAATATTTGCCTTAAGGTAGTTGTCGTGCTGTAAGCATACCATCAGAAAATTTTAAATTTTTGTATACTTATTAAGGACATGACAATACATATATCCTTAAATTTTGAAGTCGATTGACCGAGATAAATTCAATTAAAAATTGGATAATTAACATGAATTGTATAAGCTTTCTGTAGTTCTGTACCAGTTTCTTAGTTATACAGAAAAATCTAACTGTCAGAGGCTTTAAAAAAACTAACAGTGTTTTAATGTATTTTTGCTGAGTTTAAAAAAAAATAATTTAACATTTTTGACCGTCCAATTGTTTATAAATAACCGTTTAAAGTTCAACAATTTATTATACATCACTAGTGTCAGATAAAAACAACTTGGCAAGGCTGTACGCGAGTATAGATTATCTATATATATTATTTCCGCAGTAAATTCAAACGGACTGGCAGTCTCCAATATATCTCTTTTTTCATTAGGTTTTGGTAATCCATTTTTAGCAAGGTTTATGGAATGTTTAATTTTTAAATAAGGAAGTATATATACATTAAAAATTAAACATCCAATATATCTATTGGTTGAGCATAAGCGACGTTGCCGGATTAAAACTTATGAAAATATTTGAAAGTATTACGTAAAGGTAACGTCTCCAGGGTACAGTCTTGCGAACAAATTATGAATCACTTAGCTACAAGCTCGTATACTTTTACGGTGCGTATAATCTAAAAAATTTTGACAATATTGTACCACGACAACTACCTTAAATTATATGCTAACAAAGAAATATGAAGGTAGTTTATATAATAATTAACTATGAAAAAGTAGGTAAGAGCTTAACATTAGCTTTTTCAGATGTAAAGCAGTGTGAAAAATCGTTTAGAAACTTCAGCAACCAGTAATTAAATTACGCCGGTCGAACAACTTTAGTTTTTACAGGACTTAAGAAAAAAATAATTTAAAAACCATAAATATCCACTACAAGAAGGATTTGTAAGGAATTGTGATTTATAGCATTTCTTGGCACTTTTTCATAAAATTTTATTTCTAACTAAATTTTATTTATGACCAATTTATGCATGAAACAGGCAAATTTAAATCTAGCGGCAGTGTGGTTCTACTTCATTTCTCTTTAGTTGATATGATTTTTTGTTTGCATAAACAGGTCCAGCATTTTTTGAATAATTTGAAAGGCGTATCCTTATCATTCTGTTTTTATTGGTCATTAAACCCAAACATAAATATTATTTTGTGTAAATTTAGACACAAGATATATATAATATAACAGGTTTATTAAATAAATATTTACATTGGCAAACGTTATCACAATCTAGCTTTCTTCGGTTTCGGGCCAGTCATGAAATCTTTCAAGCTCTCGCTACACTGTCTCTTCAGAGAATTGTCCTTGAAGATGATGGCATCCATTTCTTCTTCTGTGAGGTGTATGAAATCTTCGTCATTGATCTCGCGAGGAACTGCTGTATCCAAAACGTCTTTGCTTCTATGAGATGAAGCTTCTTCGAACGAAAATGTCCTCCAAATCGTTTTGGGGGATTGCGATTTCGACTTGCTGCTAATTTTTGCTCTCCTGTGCATTTCTTTTTGGCGTTTTGATTTTGGTTGTTGTACCTCAAACGAAAATTGACCCCATAGGTGAGGTTTTTTGAATTCCACGTCTTCGTTACCTTCGGCTTGCTTCACCGACAGGAGTTCGATGGCATTTTGTATCTCTAAAATTTCCAGTTCGACTTTCTTCTTCTTCAACTCCAACAGTTCTTTTTGTTTTTGGATCCATTCATTTTGTAAAGTTTCATGGATGTTTTGTTCTTCTTCTGTAGAGGTAGAGTAGTTCGATGAGTACATATTGAATGTTTTGATGATTGTGCAATATTAAAGTATTTTAGTACTTTATATACAGTTTAGGTAGATGATGAGGTATATTATTTGAAAATTTGGTTCAAATATTTTTTTACCTAACTGAAGTTGTTTTCTTCTCATGTAGGTAAAAAATGTAAAAACGTTTTTGTTTACCTGTAAATAATTTTTCTTCTTTGTCTTAGTCATTCCACACCATCAAACATAAATAACCCAGCGTTATAAATAATGTAGATTTTATTAGGTTGTCAGCGAATTGATTGATATAGTTCACGGCTTTGTACTTGCAGCAAGAATATTTATAGCCTAAGGCTAAATTTCATTTATGCAGACAATATAAGAATCTAAAATTATCAAATCTATAAAGCTGTAAAGACATTGAAGAAAAAACCTAATTTAACATTTAACAAAGCTTAATTTAGCTTTTAGAAAGAAAAAATGAACAATACAAGGTCAAAACAAAATTGCAATTACATTTTTTTTTATTTATACTCGTGTTTGCTATACCATATCCTACCTAAAGTGAATAGTTTTCGGTTTTTTTTTTTCGTTAAAATTTGAGAAATGCGCGTCAACCAATAATAGCCTATAACTTTTTTGTTATTATGTTTGCGGATATGGTGCACAGTGGTCTGAGAGGCAAATTTACGCGGCAAAAATTCAATTTTTAAAACACTTTAAAAACGCATGTTGATGCCTCTTTATTGTTCGTGACAGATTATTACCTAAGATTTTATTTAAACTGCGAAGTAGAATTTACTGGGTATGCGTTGCGTTATAACAACAAATACATAAAAGAATTGTCAAAAATACTTTCGGAATCTTGTCTTTTTCGTGTAAAAAAGGTGTTGCGTAAAAATATTAGTGAAAATTAGTGTCAAAAATTTATAGTAGGGATAAAGTTGAGTACAAATACAACTTTAAAATGTATTTTTTGGATTTTTTGTCAAAAATATAGCGTTTTTTAACATACAAATTTTGTAATTACAAATAATAAATGGAATGTATGTAAAAATTTATAATTACTTGTCCAGAATCACATAGCATGCATGCATTCGAAAATATGAACTTCCACCTCCGCGACTTTATAAAAATTCATCTGCCTTTATGTGTCTATAAGAGAGTTATGCAAAAATGAAAAATGGCACACAAATTAACGCTAACCTGGTCATAAAAGTAATATATTTTTTAAATTTGACAATATTTATTGCATTTAAGAATTGTAATACAATTTTCTTTACTAATATTGCATAATATAATTTTTTTTAATAACCTTTGTATTAATATATAATAACAGTGTGCGCACGGATCGTATTGACAATAGAAAAAACTTTTTTATTAGGTATGATACGAAAAAAAACATGTTTTTTAAAAACTCTTGCTTGTTTTCAAAAATAAGATTCCTACACAAACATTTTGAATTAAATGTACAGGGTGCTCAGAAACTAAAAACAACCCAAAAACCTAAAAGTGCGTTTTATGGTAAAATGAATTCTTTTTGAAAATATTTGATGGTTAAAAATTAAGACTTTCACAATAAGATGAATTATATATACAGGGTGCTCAGAAATATAAAAAAATTATATATAAAATAAAATAAGAGAAAAGTGGAATCGCAAAAAATAATTCTTCATAAAAACTTCTGCTTGTTTTTAAAAATGAGATTCCTAACAAACATTTTTAATTAAATGTCCAGGGTGCTCAGAAAAAAAAAACAACAAAGTGCTTCAAGAGGGTAGTACAATTGAAGACCTTGGTGCAAAAACCGGACAAGTCCATTTTTGTGATAAGCAAACATGTTTTATTTTTTTATTACCTAACATTGTAATTAACACATTTTTGCTTATCACAAAAATGGACTTGTCCGGTTTTTGCACCAAGGTCTTCAATTGTTCTATAGGAATTTCATTTTTAAAACAAGCAAGATATAGGTACCTACTCTTAAATATATTTAACGCATAATAAAAATAATTAGTTTTCCTATTGTCAACCATCACGATATTGGCTAAAGGGTTGTTAAAAAGAAATATGGTGAAATGTAAAATGTTGATATAATAATATATTTTTGATACTTTGAAGGTAATGGTTTTTCGGTTTTACATGATAAAATATTATGCTCGCCCCCTGGTACGAACTATAAAGATTTATTTATTTAATAAATAAATTATTAAATATAAAACATGAAAAAAACAAAAAATACACAAATATTAAAAAATTTCATTTTATATCATTTGGCTAGAATTAGCCCCCTCAATACCAAATATTTTTGAAAAAAAATTATATCAGAAGTAAATTTAGCACCCTTAAAAACATAAAAAACACACGTCTTGCGAAAAATATTTAAAGAATAATTTTTTCCGCGTAAATTTACCTCTCAGGCCACTGTGTGGTGGTGGAATTTTTGGAATCTTAAACATTGTTTAAAATATTTCTGGAATCTGATTTCATGTCAATTCTTTAACATTTTTTTAACAAACTACCTGAGAAAACCCAGGGCAAGTTACCCTAGGTTAAGGTTATTAACTTTTTTATTTTAAATGTTACACCCGCTATGTTTTTACATAATCCAATAGTAAATTAAAAAACCTTTCGATTTATGTTGCTATACCTAGTTAGTTAATAACTATTTAACAACTTCTATAGAAATTTTATAAAATTTCAAAATATTATTTTGCATCAAGAAACCTGTTTTAGATATTTCAAATCTAAGTCTTTTTCCGTTCCCTAGAAATTTCTAATGGACCACGAATGTGAAACAACCTGTATACAAGGGCGTCGATATTTTTTTCTTTTAGGAGGGGTAACATATAAGGAAAATAATTTTGCAAAACTCCTTATTGTTTATTTAATTTTGTATATTGGGGAATAGTTAGGGTTGGGATTTTGACCGGTCAAAATCTTTTGAGGTCAATTGACTAGTCAATTGACTAAGCACCGGTCAAATTCCTTAGTTTTTCTAAAGAAATGATGGCATGAGTAAAATTAACTAATTTTAAATAGAAACGTATATTTATTGAAAAACAACAAAAAATAAAGAAACCATTCTGAGGTACAAAAAAAACATTAATAATATCATTGTTTTTAAGAACATTCACGTCTAGCTTGCAGCAGAACAGCAACAGCAGCCCAGCAGATAAGACCTGGAGGAATAGTATTATAAGGTACCAAAACTAAATATCTCATATACATAAACATAAAGTAACATAAGTACCTAGGTTATCTTTTTAAATATAAAATTCAAATTATAAAATTATAATGTCTTTTTTCATTTTTGCAAAACGATCCAAAACCTTATGCATATTTAACTAGACTTTATTACATCAGAGATGCGCACAAGATGCGAAATCATTGCGATTTTGCGAATTAAATTCACTATCTACCTTACCACTATCTAGTGTAATAGTAATAAAATAGGGCTTTTATTATGCCACTCTTTAAAAACTATTCATAGAGGGCGACTTGCATTCATAAATTATATTTGTAGTAATTTTTTTCTCAGGACTCTTCTATTTTGTTTTTGCAAGTTGGTACCTATCGCTGTTTATGCATTAAGTATAAAAGCAACTCCCCTTACCCCTTACCCCGCAATATACTACCCGAATCTACTTATAAGTAAAGCGTGTAATAAAAAAAGTGAATTCCTCACCAACTAAAAATTCATTAACATTTATGTCTTCCTGTGTTTTAATTCCATTAATTACCTAGATCTAATTATTAAAACAATGATTTCGTTTTTATAAAACATTCTCGGCATTGTTTAGCACTAATGCATTAAAAATATAACTCTTATCATTATAACTTAAAAAAAATTGAACACGGTACTTTCAAGTTATTAATTGCTGAGTTAAAAATAGTAAACCTTACGTACCTATGTATATTAAAAGAATCATAAGGCCATTGCTACTTGAGGTCAAACAATTTTATTTTTATCATAGAAGAATTGATCTTGAAACAGATTTTTTTCTACTGTTTTCTAGAAAAAAAAGCAAAACATAAATTACTATAGTAGATCTATTGTTTTATGATAAAAAAAATTATTGTATAACAAATACTTTAAATGTAAGTTTGAATACTCCAACAAGCTCCGCTTTTAAGCAAATTTACTTTTAACATGAAATGAAAATATGTAGGTATATTTAAACTACCTAGAAACCTTGTTAAATATTTGATGAACCTTTTAAGGAACATTTTAGTTTTTGTTTGTTTTTCAGGTAAATAATGTACCTATAGTAAATTTAAAAGCAAACGACGTACACGTCATCGATGACGTCATATTTTTGCGCACTGGTACCAATACTAAATGTATAAAACGAAGTCTGTAATTGAATATTTTAATACATTTTAACCAAATTAAGTTGGCAGGAATTGCAATGTTGTCATGTTTAGATTAAAATTTTGATTAATAAAATGACGCATAGAAAAAGAAATTGACGTTTTAGAATTTCGAAGCTGTCAGTTGTGTTTTTGAATATTTCGTTTAATTTGTGTATAATTTCGTTTTTATTACCGTTTTTGTTTTTGTTATATATCGTTTTTCCTATATTTAAAATGCCGGAGCATTTAAATAGTCGGAGTCAAGAGTTGGTATCATCCTTAGTACGCTATTTTGAGGCAGAACAGGATAATAATGGACCTTTGTTACCTTTAACAGCTGTGGTAACAGTGAGGTAAATAGGATTATTATTAATTATATATTAGAATATTTAACAGAATATATGTTGCCAACATAATGTTGGATACATAGAATAAGAATATAAATACCAGAGACTGACTCTAGATGACAAAATTTCTGGGTTTTATAGCTGAAAATGTCTTTAAAAATGGCTGAAACATACTTTTGGCGGTGCACCATATAGGTTATAAAAACTCTGACTTTTGACATTTTGGTATTATTCATGTAAACGACATCTATCGCCCTATAGTTGCACTACCACTTTCACTTGATGCAATGATTTTAGCATCACATTGACAACCGTGCCCGATCAGCTGATTGATGACGTGTACGTCGTTTCCTTCTGAATTTACTATATGTATATATTATTGTGTTAAGTAACTTCCCTTGTTTTTATTTTGCTGGAAATTATTTAAATTTATTTTAATTGTTTGGGAAAAGAAGTTCTCGATTTAAAAAAAATAATTACCAAAAAAATATTTTTAATCTTCATGAAAGTTATTTTGAAAATGCTTTTAATGGATTCATTAACCAATTAAATGTTCGAATTGCTCCCCGTGCCTGTCCGAAAATTCTACACGAATTTGATTTTTCAAGTCTTCTAAATTGTGTGGTCTGTTGAAACCAAATGGTATCACTTGGTAGATCGGGACCTCCATTCTCATTGGGAAACATTTTTGCTAATGTGAGAATAAGAGAGTTTTGCAAAAGAAAGGACCTATGATCCCAACTCCTTCAAAGTTTAATCGAGTTTGTACATACATCTACAGGTTCAACTTTTAGACATTACATTATGTCCTATAACGCGTTAATTTATTTCTTCCTTATATTCAGTTCCAACTTAAAATTCCTCTTTTTACGTTCATAAGACCCATAAAAATCTTAAAATAACCTGCGAGATGCCGGTGTACTCAGAACTCTGCTTACATTTATTTAATTTCATTGAATTTTTATTAGATTTAAATTGCAACTTTTAATTAAATTATAAAATTAAAATATGTTAACATGCGATTTCAATAAATTATGGAAATATGCAGCCTTTTACATAATCCTGGCATGCATATAAGTTGCGGAAAATTCCAAAGAATCATTAATATGCTGTAAAAATATATAGGCGTTAAATAATTTTAATTTATTGGTTGTTTATACTATAACGAGTTTCTTCACCCTAATTTTAAGGTACCGTTTAACAAAGTGCATAGAAACAAATTTGCATAACTCATTTTAAGAATTTAAATAACACAGCATAGAGAACTGTAACTGCCACTATCAAAACCGAAAAGCTACGTTTTTTTATTCACGTTCCTGTGTATAATATATATAATATATATATAATATTATAGTATATAGGTATATATATAGTATATAGGTATATAGTGCCTTTTGTATAAAAATAAAAAATAATTATAAAATCAGTTGGAAAATCGGCTGCTTAGGGCCGGTTTTTCAATCATAGTTTAAACTTGGTTCAGCATTTGAACTTGGTTCAAACAAAATATGCCGTTTTTCAATCAAAGTTCAAGCTTGAATTTGGTTTAAACTAAATCAAAAGATGAACTGTCACTGTTGGCCGTTTAAACGAAGTTCAACTTGACATAACTTAATTTTTCTCTGCTTTATTGTGAATTACGTTGTTTATTACTTGTTTTGTGATCTGCTGTTATAATAAACCAATGGATATGTTTGAGGTAGTTAGTGGGGATGATGAGGAAATTGGCGAATTCCTAAATAATATTCAACTTCGTGTGCACAGGCCGAATTATTTTGAAAGATGGAATAATGATGAATTTTTAGCCAGATTTCGGTTTTCCAAACTTTTTGTACGTAGGATAGTGGATTTAATTAGACTAGTAATTGGAAATCCTACCAATAGTTTAGTTATAAAAATAATTACTGAATAGGTAATAGATTTTAGTAAAATTCATCACATGTAACAAAAAACGACAAACTCATTTTATACTATAAAACGAAATACATACAAATAATTCCTCCTTAAAAGGTAAATTTATTATTGTTCTTTAAAAATAGTAAATTGTTTTAAAGCACCCTTTCGCACAGATTAGAACTTTTAAAACAGCACAGATAAACAAAACTCCAAAATTAACACAAAATCCTTTTGTCAAAATGACAGTTTTAACCAGTGCTGCCAGAGCAGACGGTCGGATAATCCGTATATATTCGTGGAAAGGGTGGGGGGAAGCCTCGAAAAATCCGTAAAAATCCGTTTTTGTCTAAATTTCGAAAAATTTCTTCTATAAGGGGGATTTTCGTGACAAAACATACCTTTCGTCAAAGAAAATCCGAAACATCTCAGAATTTTTTGGGGGAGTTTCAGAAGTTTGAACCTCTTAAGAGGTTCAAACTTCTGAAACTCGAATTCGTCAGTGATATAATTCTCGTCACTTTCCATTTTTCACAAAATAAAGTATTTTATATACAGATTCGGATATATAATAAACATTGACTTTGAGATCAAAATATTGCCACAATGCAGTTCAATGCACTGAACTGGAGTCAGTATTGGTTAGTCGTTACTAGTGGTGGCATTGCGCCGCTTATATATTGGCAGCAATAACAACGTGTTATAAAACCTTAACAAATGATATGAAACTATCGTTCTCTTTGTCACACTCAATGAAAAAGCATATGTTTCGCATATATTCGGCGTTTAAGAACCCTATATTAAGAACACATCCATTTTCAATCCGCTTTCTTTTTCTGTCTAACGTAGTAAAAAGGAAGAGGAATAGAAGCGTGACAAAGATGATCAAAAAACGGGGCAAAAATGATGTTTTTTTAGTATTAGTATGAAGCTATCTTAAAAATCCGTAAAAATCCGTATTTGATGAAAATCCGTTCAAAATCCGTTTCCAATTTCTCTAGACATGGAAAATCCGTAAAAAACGGATAAATCCGTTCATCTGGCAGCACTGGTTTTAACTACTATTAATGTAGGCGTGTACTAAATTCGGTTGTACCAACTTAACGTTGACACCGCTGATCTAAGTTGAGTTGACATTGAAAAACTCATTTGACTGTGAACTGAGTTCATTAACTGATCTAAGTTCCCCTGAACCAAGGTTTAAACCCTGATTGAAAAACCGGCCCTTAAGATGCTAAATCCTAACCAAATTATAGAGAACGGGAGTTTAACTCAAGAAGACCAAACACAGGAGGAGTACACCTTTATTTAGTTTTCTTGGTTTTACTGCATTCAAAAATCATTCTAAAAATAGTCGATTATTTCCAAGCTTGGTTTTATTTACGGTCCAGTTAAACTATGTGAACTGGGTAATTCAAGAACAAGAATAGGCAAGCATTTAAAGCTCTTCCAGTGGTTATCTAGTGGTTAGAAAACACATCCGGATAAAACTATCTAATATCTTTTCAAACAATTACTTTATATAGTATATTTACCAACTATTATTATCTAGACTTGATTGTTAGATATTATTTCGAGTTTTAAGCATTTTCATTCAAAAAATAAATAGAGCTTGAATGCAATCGAAAGCAGTACCTATTAAAGAAGATACCTACCTAGGTGTGCTAAAAAACTGAAAACATGTCAAAGCCAAAAATCGTTACATGGTAAAAATTATTTGTTAACCCAATATTAACCAGATTTTGATGTTGGAAATTGGGAACTTAAATGAACATAATGCTTACATAAATGAACACAAAAATAACATACACACAATTAAATAACACACCATTATGAAATCATCAAATTATTAAGAAATTTGGTGCAATATAATTATCAGTACTACTACAACACTTACTAATGTATTTCGTAACTTTAACCCACTTCACTGTATCCCTTAATTTCAGTTTGAAAACCAGTGATGGCATCTTTTTTCGGATTCTTCGCACTTCGCACACTCGTTAAATAGGTATTTGAATTTGAATAATTATTTTGTTTTAACTTAATAAGCAATCTGTAAGTATCGTGTCCACAGCCTATTTATGTAAATTCGAATGTACCTAATATTTTTAAAGTCACTAGGTATTTTAAACCTTTTGTAGGTATTATGAAGCTCTTATCATACTCACAAATCTTCTAGTCTTTATGTAAATACGTAGATTTACTTTTGAACTGAATACGAAAATGTAGTATTTCCATATATGCTTATAATATAAATATAAATATATATAAATATAATATAAAAATTATTATATACGCTTGAAAAAAAGTATATATTATTCTTTGTAACTTATTATTAAAATCCCGGGATTGGGACTTTTGATTTTCGGTATCGGATTTTTTACGGGTTCCTGGGACCCCGGGAGTTCGGGATCCCGGGATTGACACCCCGTAGGTATGTAATAAAAAGCAACCTCAAAGGGGGGAGGAAAATAAACAATTGTCTTTTTAAAACTAAATACATATTTTTTTAGTGTTTCCAAAAATCAACACTAACCTGATCATTTTAAAGGTTTGGAAAACCAGTCGAACAATCCAAATCCACCACACAGCAGGAAAATCCAATAATAAATAAAAAATCCACTTCACTACACGTAAAACTAGGAGACCTCGTAAATCTCGTACGTTTCGTTTGCAAGGCCTTCTCTTCGTCGACGTCTTGTTCGCGCGACAGTCGAGTGCAGAATGTTCCGCGGCTTTCTGCGATAAACGAGTCGGGCTCGATGGACACACACACACGCACGCAGAAGACAACAACACAGGGAGGGTTCTTGTAAAGTTGCCCGCCTAAAAAAATTCCTGGCATATCGGACGGTACCTACGAATTCGTTGTGTTTTGAAACCAATAAAATTCCCCGTATTGTTTGTAATTTTTTGTTAGCGCACGCCAATTCTTTGAAATTATTTGTATTGATACTATTTGTTTGAGATTGCTGTGAAAAATAACAAAATTTCACAAGAAGCGTTTTAAAAGTGGCAGTAAAAAATAGCATATTATGTATCAAGTTTAATAAACGCCATTTTAGTCACAAATTTAATTTGGCACTAGCGAGCTTGTGAGCGAATGCTTAATTAAATGAGTGCCTATAGAAAAGTTTATAAACGAGTTGTATACTATACTTTTTCTACGACAAATACTTAATATTGTCAAAAAAATTATTTAAATTAAATATTTGTATAAAACGACATCCATACGAAAATAAAGTAACCATCCCAATAAACATTTTTGACGTAATTTTCACCATTGACATTCACCGTTATTATTTTAATTATACTTAACAATTATTTATACTTAAAAATACTAAAATAACTTCAAAATATGATTATGTCAAGAAAATATTTTATCCTTTGATTTTTTTACTACTATAATTGCAAAGTGTTAAAAACTCTTACACCGGAAATGTTAAAGGTACAAAAGTTGTATTTATTGGAATTCCCGTTAGAATTTCTAACTTGGGAATCTACCTGCGTTAAAATCTCAAATTTTTCTGTGTAAATCAAAATGTATCCCTTGAAATAGACTAACAATCGATATAGAAGCAGTTTTTTTACAGTAAAAGGAAAGAGAATGTTTTATAGGCATTGTACGCAAACTTTTTAACGCATTGTCAGTTAAATCTAGTTAACTGCACTACTACTGCGAAATCAAAAGGTCAGTACTAACGTTCATATAATCTTTTCAAATATTGGCGTCAAGAAACAATTTAATACTTTTGTGTTTTTGTATTGAGATAATAAACAAAAAACGCACTTTATTTTAACGATTGCATAACATTTGACAACTGTCAACTAAGTTAAAACTAACTTCAGCCCGTGACTAAAAACCTGTTGCTAACTTCAGCCCTTGACTAAAGCCCCATAAAGCCACAACTTGTCAATGTGTATTTAAATCGTCACTTAGTGTCATAAAACATCTACGATGGGCGTTTTAAAGGTGTCGGTAGAAAAAATAACTTAAAATTGCAAAACGTTGACCCAAACTAATTTCATGCAAATTTTTTTCATCTCATGTCTGATCTGCCACGTACGAACGTTATTAACAGTTATATCTACTAGGCAGGTAGTAGGCAATATAATAATTTTACTAATAGATACAATTCAATTTAAATTTAATCATAAAATTCATTTACATTATTAAATATTTATAACTGTAGGAGTATACTTAAGTATAGGTACTTATTTATCATAAATAAGCCCAGATATTTTTTTTAATTAAATCATTATTTTTAACCGCAGCATTTAAGTTCCTTATTTTACCATTTCTAAAATTGTACGATAGTTAATTACTTAATTACCTACAATGAATAATCTAGTAAAAAAATATTTCAATAAAATTCAAGATTCATTTATACAAAAAGTACAGACAACGTGTATATCTTGAGAACGATGACTCAGTCTTCTTGATCTTGCTCAGAGGACTTGGGTTTTAAAGAGGACTCTTGATGGCGTTTGGGTACTGTACAGAATCAAACAATGTGACTTCTATGTCCACAAATTCTCCCACGTTTTAGTTTCATTGATTGAATACCAATTAACCGGCAATTCCAAGAACAACGTGCAATACAAGAGAGGTTTAGATAAATTGTTGAGACAAAATATAAATCCGTCGGGATTAATTTAACTGTGACATGCTATTGTAGAACGGGGTGACTAGAATTCTGTGTTAACACTTTTAAATTTTTCAAGGTTGGTGGGATGATAAAACTGCTTGAAACAAAGCTTCCAAAATATAATGTAAACAATGTTTTCTTTGAACTCTTCATATTCCACTACAATTCGCTTCAAGTCAAACTAATCATAAATCATTTACAATAATTATAGCTGCTGGTAGATTTTATTATTTGTGCCGCTTAAAAAATAGCTAGCTATAGAAATTTAATAGGAAAATTATATACATTTAGCATAAATTATTGTTTAAAATATAATAGTGTAATTTATTTTTTCTACTCCCACCTTTATAACGCCCTTTATCGTCCATGACACTAAGTGACCTTTTAAATACACATTAATTGACAAGTTTTGGCTTTATGGCGTTTTAGTAAGGGTCTGAAGTTAGCAACATGATTTTAGTCACGGGCTGAAGTTAGTTTTAAGTTAGTTTACAGTTGTCAATCGTTAAAATAAAGTGCCTTTCTGGTAAAATAATACTAAATGTAAAAATTATTTTATCATCTCAATACAAAAGTATTAAATAGTTTCTTGACGCCAATATTTGAAAAGATCATATGAACGTTTGTACTGACCTTTTGATTTCGCCGTAGTAGTGCAGTTAACTAAATTGTACTGATAAAGCGTTAAAAATCTTGCGTACAGTGCCCATAAAACATTCTCTTCTCTTTTACTGTGAAAAACTGCTTCTATATTGATTGTTAGTCTATTTTCAAGGGATAAATTTTGATTTACAAAGACAAATTTGAGATTTTAACGCTGGTAGATTGAATCTACTAGATTCCCAAGTTAGAAATTCTAACGGGAATTCCAATATAAATACAACTGTCACTTTTTGTACCTTTAAAAGTTCCAGTGTAAGAATTTGTAATAATATTTTGCAATTATGGTAATAAAAAAAATCAAAGAATAAAATATGTTCTTAACATTATTCTATTTTGAAGTTTTTTTTTTAATATATTTAAGTATCAATAATTGTTCAGTTTCATGAAAATAAATACGGGCAATGGTAAAAATAACGTCAAAAATGTTTATTGGGATGGTTACTTTTGTGTGGGTTGTGGTGCCTTTCTTGTGAAATAATATTAAGTGTAAAAATTACGCCACTGTTTAAAATTGAAAAGTTTATATGGTATAGTTACTGACCTTCTAATTTAAATTCGTGAAAGTGGCGTTTATCAAACTTGATACCTACGTAATATACTATAGTTACCTACTTGGAGCGGTGAAGAAATAATATTCACTATCTTAAACCAAAACACTACATTTTTTATAATAATTATTTCCAATCTTTTTTTTTATCTGGGCTGCGGCAACGTTGCAAATTTAGGGTTTTGGTTGGTAAATACGGAACCAAAATTGGTTGCATTGATTAAAACAAACTAAACTATAGTTATAAATGTAATTATAATTTAATTGTGGTTATGTTTAAGTTATTGTACATGACAGACTACTTTTTGACAGTCGCGGAAAACTAGCCCCAATGACATTGCAAAACCGTAGACAGCCAATGACAGCCACAATACTATTTTAACTTGACTAATTAGGTGAGGTTTTATAGTTATTTACGATATAAGTGGGATAAGAGCTTTATTAACGTAGGTACGCATGTACTATGCTCCACACCTCAAAGTCCCACCACGTGACCACGTACGGAACGCAGTCTTTTGAAAATTTGGCATTTAAGGCTTTTCAGGTTATGTATCTGTCAAAGTATAGTCAATGAAAAAAATAGTATTTATAGTGTTACCGCTTATGTTTAAGCGTTAAAAGTTAATAAATCTTTTTAGTATCACAATAACAATGGTTGGTTTAAGAATTTAGGAATATAAAAACTGCATTTAATGAAATTCCAAAGTGTAAGGTGCAATATAAGTAATATTTTTGTGCATTGGGTCTACATTTCTCCATAAAATAGTTTTAACTAAACAGCATTTATTAAAAAAAATCTAACTTCTCTATTATGAAATAAGAATATCTGTATCAAAGGTAGGTTAATGTATTAGAACAAAAAATATAATCTAATTTTGTATTTTAAGGTTAGAAAAATCTATTTTGATCAAAATAAATGAGTGGATTATTTGGAAGAGTGTGTTAATATGGTCATAAATAAATATAGGTATACTAAATAATTGTTGAATATGGTTCAAATTAAATTGAAGCTTTTATTCTTCTTATGACAAAACTTGTGCATACCTCTCAGCATACCTACTTTAAGTTAGATTATAAGAAAACAAACAATTTTTAGAGAAACTTGCAATGTGAAAATATTTATTACTCCCATGACATGTGGTTTATTAAAATTTTTATGTTATAATGATTTTTTGATGTAGATCAAATTCAGTCGTAGCTTTTTAACTATTTGTATTGACAAAACTTTATGTAGGTTCACTTTAAGCTGGATAAGAAAAACCACCACATTATTAAATACCATATTATACAGTCTTTTAAATAATCCAAAATACTTATTTATTTTGGTCAAAATAAATTTTTTTAACTTTAAAATTACAAAATTAGATGATATTTTTGTTATAATATATAACCTTTAAAACAAATACCTATTCTTATTCTATAATAGAGAACCTAGATTTTTTTTAATAAATGCTGTTCAGTTAAAATTATTTTATGGAGAAAACCAGATATTTGGACCAAATGCACAAAAATATTACTTATTTGGCACCATACACTTTAGAATTTCATTAAATGCAGTATTTATATTCTAAAATTCTTAAACCATCCATTCTTATTGTAATGTTATAAAGATTTATACATTTTTAACGTCTAAACATAATATTATTTTTTTCGTTGACTTTACTTTGACAGATACATAACCTGAAAAGCCTTAAATGCCAAATTTTCAAAAGACTGCGTTCCGTACGTGGTCACGTGGTGGGACTTTGAGGTGTGGAGCATAGTATAAAGTCTGTGGGTAAAAGGCATAAGGGGATAAGTCAAAAAAAGCAATTTTTCAGCAGTGCCTTAAACGTGTTCCCATTAATTCAGGAAATATATTTATGGTTAGCGGGTATACCCTTTTGGTAGCATATGACATGTGCTACCAAAAGGGTATACCCACTAACCAATAATATATTTCCTAAATTAATGCGAACACGTTTAAGGCTCCACTCAAAAATTGCTTGTTTTGACTTATCCCCTTATGCCTTTTACCCACAGAAGTATAAAGTGCTCTTTTAGTTCCACCCTTACATCCAAACTAAGATGTCCCATAAGCCAACTGAATGGCTTGTGCGGGTTAGGGGTAGGAACGGACCGACGGCTTAAAGTCCCCTCCGAAGGACTATACACAATGGACAAACACAAATAAACAACCATACCCAAGTGGGATTCGAACCCACGACCTCTCGGCTCGTACCCAGGAGCTCTGACCACTACACCACCGAAGCGTTATCACACGTATATTGTACAAATTTTTATCTACGCCTCTAATTAAAAAAATAAACTGTAATTATAATTTTTGTCTAATACTTAATTTAGGGCTATTGTTCTCCGCCACTTCCTACATGTCGATTAGCAACACATTTGTTTTTCTTAGCAACGATAATATTGTCGTAAACAATACGTCAAAAATAATTTTCTAGTAATAAAAATGAGTGATTCGGAAATTTTTCCATTTGATATTAAAGAACCAAGCTTTGATAGTATATTATGTATCAAGTTTTATAAACGCCACTTTAGTTACGAGTTTAATTAAGCACGAGCGAAGCTTGCGAGCGAGTGTTTAATAAAAACGAGTGTCTAGAGAAGTTTATAAACGAGTTGCATAATTTATCTTTATCTACTTTATACTATACTTTATCTACGACGAACACAAAACACAATTTAAAGCCAATTTTATTTGTTAAAATTTTGACATCTGTCAACTGTCACCCGAATTTAACCTCACTTTTTCCCAATTTATAATAAAGCTGTGGCGTAAAATGTCGAAAAGCCACTGTTGTTAACTTCAGCCCGTCAATAAAACGCCATAAAGTCACAGCTCGTCAATGTAGGAGTAGATAAAAGCTATTTTCGGTCTGTTGCCCCGAAAAATCTAAGTCAAAATACGAGTTGACCTATGCCAAATATGAAAAATGGTGTACAGAAAAATAGATTCGCAGTTTGGCAAATGAGAAGGTATTATTGTCATACTTTAGCAGTTTATCCGATTATAAAGGTTATAAATCGAAATGTATTTCTTGAAAATTGACAGTTTTTCACAGTAAAAGTAAAGAAAATGTTTTATGAGCACTTTACAGTGGAGTCCGTGCCCGAATTTAAGTTATAGTTTACTGCAGGCGAAATTAAAAGGTCAGTACAATGTTCATATAAACTTTTCAAATATTGGCGTTGAAAAACTATTTAATACTTCTGTATTTTTGTATTGAGATAAAAAAATAATTTTCACATTTAGTATTATTTTACAAGAAAGGCACTTTATTTTAACGATTGTATGACATTTGACAACTAACTTCAGCCCGTGACTAAAAACCTGTGGCTAACTTCAGCCCGTGACTAAAGCGCCATAAAGCCACATCTTATCAATGTGTATTTAAAAGGTCACTTAGTGTCATGGAAACAATCGTACACGTTTTAAAGGTGAGAGTAGAAAAATAAATTTAAAATTACCTATATTAATTTAATTTTTTTTAAGTAAACACCTGTCTTGAGTATTAAATTAAACATGACAAAGAATGTCAAAAAAATGTTACCCCATAAAATCAAAATTAATATCTGCAAAAAGACCGGCTATTACAACGAAAATTAATGCCCCAGATAATTCATGTGGCTTAATCGGCGTATGATCGTAGGTCCTGAGCATGCATGCTTACAAAAAAACGCATCGCAAAATCGAAAAACAAAAAAGCTTATTTCGCCAGGGGGGCAAGTTGGCCGGCTCAGACGTTTTAAAAGAAGCATTAAAGACCTGCAGAAGCAGCACACACAGAATATGAAGTGCACGTAATCTGATGGGTTCAGGTGAAATTGCCCATGGGTTCGATGCAGTAAGATAACGAAGCAAACCGTGGTGTAACGGGATGACTCAGGCTGCCCATCAAGTGGCCATAGAACTCGAAATATGTTCGTGCAAAATTTTGCATTATCTGTAGAACGAAAATGTTAATAGTTCTTAAAGTGTGGTAGAATTTAAGAGACTAAGCAGTAACACAATACTTTACTATGAAACCATAAATTCTGTTTAAGCGCATTTTCATTATAGCCGACACAAAAGCCTTTATAAAGTTACTAGTCATTTTCGCCGATCTGTGTCACAGTGAAGAAATCGAATACGATATGGTATGTTTTACTTTCATGCAATTAATTGTACTGGGTTTTTTATTCGTCTGGTCGCAAATGGTGTTTTAAAAAAATGTTACCATTAATAAAATAACACCCCTTGGTATATATTATATTGTGTACCTACTTAGTTACAAAATTATAAGCCGCATTCACCATTTTCCGGAAACATTGTATAAGTCACGTTTCTCAGCCACGATAGTGCTTGCCGATAAATAACAGTGTCCAACGCAATTTTTAAGTCCGAGGGAATGATTTATTAAATTTTTTTTAATTCCTTGTCAAAAATTTTGCTAAAATAAAAGGAAGTAGGTAAACATTTTTTAAATTCCTTGTATGAAGAAAGAATAAAGAAAGAATGATGAAAGACTAAATAATGAAAAAATAAATAAATGAAAATAAATTAAATGAAAAAACAGAAATATTGAAAAAAACAGAAGGATGTAAGAACCAGAATGAATGAAAAAACAGAAGAAATAAAAAAAAGTAAAAGAATGACGAGAATGAAATAATGAAAGAATTACGAGAATGATAAGAATGAAAGAATAGCGAGAATGAAACAATAAAAGAATGACGAGAATAAAAGAACGTCGAGAATAAAAGAATGTCGAGAATGAAACAATGACGTAAATGAAAGAATTACGAAAATGACAAGAATGAAATATTGAAAGAATGACGAGAATAAAAGAATGACGAAAATGAAAAAATGAAGAGAATGACGAGAATAAAACAATAAAGGAACGAGGAGAATGAAATATTGAAAGAATGACGAGTTTGAAAAATTTAAAGAATCAAATAATGACGAGAATAAAACAATGAAAGAATGACGAGAATAAAATAATGAAAGAATTACGGGATTGACAAGAATGAAAGAATGACGAGAATGAAATAATGAAAGAATGACGAGAATAAAAGAATTACGAAAATGAAAGAATGAAAGAATTGCGAGAATGACGAGAATGAATTAAAGAAAGAATGTCGAGAATAAAAAAATGACGAGAATGAAATAATTACGAGAATGAAGGAATTACGAGGATGAAACAATGAAAGATCGACGAGAATGAAATATTGAAAGTATGACAAGAATAAAAGAATGACAAAAATGAAATACATAATAAAAGAAAGACAAGAATGAACGAATAAATGAATTAATAATAATAATAATAATATTTATTTCCAAAAACGACAATTCACAAAATTGTATAGGAAAACGTCTAAAATATAATATAAAAAAACACATAGAATTGTAAACATTTACATATTGTTAAAAAAACATATATTAGCATAACAGGATAAAATTGTAGTTATTGTTCAAAATATTCTTCAATAGAATAAAAACTTCTTTCTTTTAGATACGAGGATACAGCATTTTTAAATTTACGAAAGTTATTTAATTTTATAATATTACTAGGTAACTTGTTATACAATTTTATCGCTGTTATTATTGGGCCTTTGTATACTTGCGTTAAATTGTGTGTGGGGACATAGAGTTTGTTTGTATTCCTTGTTTCGTATTTGTTTATATCACCGCACTTTTTGAAATCTTTAATATTAAGACGGACATACACTATACATTCTAGTATATAAATACATGGGACGGTTAAAATTTGATTACGTTTAAAATAAGTTTTACAATGACTATTATAGGGTAAGTTTAACATAGGCCTTAAAATACGTTTTTGTGCTATGAAAATTCTATTACTAAAGGAGCTATTACACAGAAAAAAATCTAACATAGTACCAAGAACAGCGCTGTTATTGAATGCATTAAAATTGAAGCAATCTAAATTGTTATTTGCTCAATTAATTACTATTAAACCAAAATAGGGAAATATTTTGCCTAAATGTCAAAGAATTTATTGCGTTAAATGTATACATAGTATACATACAATAGTAACGTTATTAAATAAATCAAATTAGTATTTAATGCAATAACATTCTACCATTCTAACAAATAAATATCAATATGAATATCAATAGATTTAGGAGCGATAACTTTTGTTGTTAATTTAAAAACAGTAAACGAATATAAACCAAGTGCTAACTACCTATTGGTATTATAGGAACTGTTATTCAGGAATACGGATTACAAGATCCCATTCGTTTAATGGCTCACCCATTCATGCTATGCTAGCGTTTTTCTGTGTACCCCAAAACAATATTCCATAAGAAAGAATCGATTGGACACTTCCATAATAAAAGGTCTTTAATGTGGGTAAATTCACCACTTCTCTTAATTGGGTCATGCAATAGTTTTTTGAAGATAGTTTATTAGCAAGATCACTTATATGCAGCTCCCAAGAAAGATTTTCATCAAAAGTTAACCCCAAAAACTTAACATTCGAACTTTGGCGTAGTGCACTACCATTACATTTTACCCAGATACTGTAGTTTATGGAAGTTTGCTTGGGATGAAACATTATTAGTTGTGTTTTTTTAGGATTCAGAATAAGGCCATTTTTATTGCACCAAGAGTTCATTTTATTTACACATTTATTTGCCGAGCTACTCAGAGATTGTATGCTATCACCCGTTACCACACCCGATGTGTCATCAGCATACATTGTAATAAAAGCCTGATTTATATTACTTACAAGATCATTAATGTAAAAAAGGAATAGTAGTGGTCCAAGTATACTTCCCTGAGGAACTCCGCTTGGTATGCTCAAACATTTTGATTTAAAAACATTTTTATCATATTTTATATGAACCTCCTGAACCCTATCTGATAGGTATGAATTTACCCAGAGACCAGCTTTTCCCCGAATACCATAGGAACTTAATTTATTTAGGAGTAACTTATGATTTACAGTATCAAACGCTTTCGTAAAATCAAAAAAGATTCCACAAGTTTTAAGTTTGTTATTGAATGAATTTAAAATGCTGTTGTATACCGAAATCATAGCTGTTTGTGTTGACTGTCCTCGGGTAAATCCATACTGCCTTTCAGTTATTAAATTGTACTTGTAGGTAAATGAAGTAACCCTATCATAAAAGGCCTTTTCAAAAATTTTTGAAAAAATACTCAAGAGGGAAACTGGTCTATAATTTAGCAAATTAGATTTGTTTTCTTTTTTAAAGATAGGGAAAATAGCCTTTTTCAAAGCATAAATTTATTAAAAAAGTTAAACAAGGGGCAATAATTTCTGCAATATGTTTTAAAATATTACAGGGTACTTCATCATGACCAGAAGATTTTTTATTTGTATTTTTATTGTTTCCATGTAATTATATGGTTCTAAGAAAAGGCTATTTTGTATAAAAACGTCAGAAAAATGTTCATCTATTGATCCATTTGTCAAAGATTTTACCGAGTCTATAAAATAATTATTAAAAGAATTAGCAATATCCTCTTTATTTTGTAAGGGTCTATTTTCAATGTCAAACATAGTATCTGGGTATTTATTTATTTTAGATTTGTGGTTTATATTATAGTTTATAACTTCCCAAACTGATTTCGATATATTGTTACTGTTTTTCAGTTTATTGTCAAGAAAACTCTTTTTTTGTTTTTTAATTTTACTCTCATGATTTTTTTTAATTATTCTATATCTAGTTTTGAAGTTTACATTATTAGTATTTTTATAAAGTTCTCTTAAAAATTTGCCTTCATTTATTAAAGTTTGTGTAATCCACTGATTTCTTTTAACTTTTGTTTTTTTATTTATTTTAACAGGAAATGAATAATTAAATATTTCATAGAAATTGTCAAAAAAATTGTCAAAGGACGATACATGATCCGGGGCATTATATACATTCCACCAATCCTCATGAGTAAGCAAATCTTTAAATCTATTTATATTATGTGTCGAAAAAACTCTTTTATGTTCATAATTTTTAGATATTCTACAGCTGTCAAATTTAAAAACTAAAACTTGAGCATCATGGTCAGATAAAGAACCAGAAAGAATGAAAGAAACAAAAATAAATAATATTAAAGAAACAGAAAGAATAAAAGAAACAGTAATAATAAAAGAATGATAGAGTGAAGGAAAGCTGTTGCCCAATATAAATAAATATTATATTAAAATAAAATAAATTAAAAGTAAAAGCACTCAAAACAAAAAACTTTGGCGAGGTGTAGGTTCAATTCTTTCTTATGAATATTACCAGTAATTGGTCAAGAAAGTTTCTTGAAGAAACTAAGAAACTTCAATGTTTAAAGTAAAAGTATTTAATTATTATATTCAAAATTTCGATATACCCTAGCAAATATATTTATATATTAATATATATCTATAGAGCTTTGTTTAAAATAAAATGAAAAATAAAGCATTCACAAAACTGTAAAAAGTGCTTGTTAAAAAAATATAGAAAAATGAATGAAAGGATTAAATTAATATGGCTTGATAAAAGGTATGAAAAGGAAATTTAAAAAACGACATTAAAAGGGCTTGTAAAAATAACAGACCAAAAAAGAACAAATAAATTTTGTTTTTATGTTGATTCCAAACAATTTTAGAAATGTTGTATTGTGTTATCATTAAAAAAGGTGTACCTATGTACTATCGAGTAAATTAAGTTTTCTCCGTCAACGACTCCATGAAGTCGTCTACCTGTTACCTTGTTACCCTTAACAACGTAATTGATCCCTCGGTGGCAGCGGTGTGGTGCGTGTCGATCGGAAGTTCCTGAATGATGCAGTCGCGACTCGAATTCAAAAGCCGGACAAATTATAAGCGTTTCGATTCAGACCGTATCGGTCTAATTGCCCCGACGCTAATACCCATTATTTATGCCAGCCGCTCGTACGTTTCGCCGTGACTAGGTCCGGATTTTACGGAGTTTTTGGCGTGGCAACCTCGACAATGCTGTCGGTTGCATGCGGTCCAATTACTTGTTTAGTTTTTTTTTAATCGAAAGTGTTTTGATACTGTCTGTCATGCAAAACTTATTCAAACACTTGAAGATATAGGCATAAAACTAATAAAAAGCTACACAGAAAAAAAGGAATGCTTAATTTAACTATATTAATTAAGTTGACCCATATTTATTTAACTCAACTGTGGGTAGGTTAATGTAAACAAAGATTAGTTTGACGGTACTAAACCAGATAGTTATATTTTTTTAAAATTGGTTAAATTAACCCAGAAAACTTTAGTGAAACCAACCCGCTGTATGGTTCAGTTTACTAAATATGTTTTTTGTAAAATAAGATTTACTTCAACCATTGACTAAGGAACATCTTACTCAATGCTTCAACCTTAAGCACTGTTAAAACGATTAAAACAATTTGCCATGCATTCCTGGTTGCATAGTATGTAACGATCGCGGCAAAGGCGGTGTGGATCAAGTGATGTTCTTAAATCTCGCCTCTGTTGACTTACATGAAGAGTATATAAGCTCAGGTAGTCCTTTGCTTTGGTGTGACCAGGCGCGTGCTGGCCCACCGGGCGACCGGGAGTCTCCCGGTGGGCCTTCATAAATTGTCCATTAGGGGCCCCAGGACCCCGACGCGTGATCAATTTAAATCAGCTGTTATTAGCAGGGACTTGTAACCAGTGTTGCCAGTCTAGTACGATTGTACTAGATCTAGTACTTTTTTAATACATTCTATACCCCTAAAAATAAAATAACAATTTTTTACCCTACTTAGTTAAAATTATTATAAATTTCAAACGGATACACGCAACTATAAATACACATTTAGAAACATTGGGCGGAATGATAATAGATGGCGACACCCACCTTGTGGCGAAACCTACTAAACCAACCAACTGTTGTTGCGCATGACTGTCACTTGTCATTAAAAATTCTGATAGAAACTTTCTGTATTTTGAAAAAAGTCTATACAACTATTAAGTGAGTATGAGTGAGTGAGTATAAGAGACGTATAACCAGCCCCATTTCCTCTTGACTCTCGAACCCCGTACAGCCCTATGTTTACTTACGCCGATTTTTGTTCTTCCCCAGCAACTGCACGGCTTCACCCGTGTTTGCTGGGTGCGAATGTCCATTGCGTTCCGTACTGTCCCCTATTTGGGGCTCGAGAGCGAGAGGCGAATAGTTTTAATAGCCATTCTCGGGTTCGCCGAGCCTATGCTATACGCTCAGAGGGGTATAGAGGAGGGACGGGAGGTGGTTTTTGGGGGACAATTACGCCGACTTAAAACTAAGTACGACGCGGAATCCCCCTAGACCAGTCGATTAGTATTACTCCAAACATTTGGGATTACTATTTGGAGTTGGGGAGTTGTTATTACGCTGCAGGGGTGTAGTTTCCTAGTCGAGGTCTTCGTCTTATTCATTATTGTCATTGTCCGTGTCAGATAGTTCCTGAACTTGGTAAAGTGTGTCAGTTGTATTTTTTTATTTTATTTTTATTGTTGCTTAGTTGCTCCCAACTGGTCTTGTTAATTTGTGTGAAGTGCATGTTTTGCGCTAACGTGTCATGAAATGTGAAGCATGGTCTCCCGACTTTTTTGTCTTTTACTGTGTTAGGATTATAATGATTAATGTGTTAGTTTATTCTGTGAGTCTAGTGTTTATTTTCGGTTTCGTTTGGGATTGCATTACGCATTTGTCGTTGACAGATTAATTGCCCTACGCCGTGTGCCTTTCATAGGTTTTAAAGAAATCTGCCGTATTTAAATTGCAGATTTTGTATTAGGTCATGCCTATTCTTAAGGTAACTTATCAATTTTTTTTTGCGGATGGCCACCTCCCCTCTTGTTTGACCTCCTTTGTTTGTCCAGTGAAAAGCGTCCAATGACAGGTGTCACTTGACTCATTCCTATAACTTAACACTTCACTCCTCAATGACCGTTACACCATTTTAGTTTGCACTCTATAAAAATTGTTTGTTTCGCTTTTTTAGTTTGCACTTTTTAAAAATTATTATTGGTTTTAATCTTTAAACTTTTACGTTTTAAGAGCTTTCCCACACGCGTCGTGCCTTCTCAAGCGCTGGAACCTGACTGTGTGTATACAACTATTAAGTGTATATAATTATTATATAATATTAATAGGGGGATATTTATTATGGAGAGGTAATTATACTATTTATAATATGAAAGTAAAGTAGTATTAAATGCAATAACTATATATTACTATTAAATTAAATGAAAAAAAAAATTTTCACCCCTCCTTCCCTAAAACTTTATTTTTGAGTTCTTAAAATATGGTACTTTTTTTTTTAATCTGGTACTTTTTTAACTGAAAACTAGTACCTACTATTTGAAAATAAGTTCTGGCAACACTGCTTGTAACAAAACCTTGTCTAAAAATGAAATTCCGTTTCTGCCGTTACCGTTCCAAATAACATAAAAAGATTAAAACATAATCAGAAACGAACGTTGAAAATCGTTTCCAACAAATAACAGAAGAGTAACTAAAGGTAACATAACTAGCAAAACTCTAAGCACTAAAACTAAACTAGTAACGTTTCTCGTGTATCGAAGAAAACTATTAAGTACCTAGTAACGTTTTCTGTTCATGAATAAATAAAGCAGCGTACTTATAAAATACCTTTATAATTTTGTAAATATTGTGCGACTCGTGGGAGAAAGAGGAGATTCCTCGAGCGTGAGTTACCCGCACAAATAGTGCCCACGTGTCCTAATTGCGCGATTTACCCGCGATACTTGATTTACCTGTGCGACTTACTCGCGAGTTTTATCCTTGCGACATACCTTCGGCTTTCTAACCAGATTTACCTGCGCGCCCTACCCGCGTTACCTACCTGCGAGTTTTACTCGAGAGTTTTACCCGCGTGACTCACTCGCGCCAATAGCATGAAGTTAGGCTTTAGGTTTAAATTGGAAAATGATTTTTATATGTCAATTAATATACTATTAATATAATACATATTGTACAATATTTTTTATTTAAATTTTTACCAAATATGAATTTTCTTGACAATGTCAATACTTGACAGCATGACAGCTTGACAGCTAGTAGACGGTCACGAATATTTTTACCAAGACTTTGTGTAATGTGCATATTTTAAAAGTTTTTTAAAATTCAGTTTCGTTTCTATATCCCGTATTTCGGTAGTTGTTTCGCACCTCCAATTTTCGTTATATGTTCACACATGAACAATAATATCTGCCCTTTATACATTTATTTTATAATTCATTTAGATTTATAATTTATTTATTTTATATTTTAAACTAAATTTACCGATTACATGTCATTGCACCTAATTGTCCTACATATTTCGACAAATTCAACACCAATTATGCTGAATAACAAATTCCAACACTCACATGATGGGCTGACCAAAGTCAATCGGTTTATTCAGCATAATAAAAAAGTATAAAAAGAAAATCATGTAACATAATTTGATCATTTCAATAAACTTCAACGTTATTGTTAAATGGTCATTTTACTCCTTCGTACTATATCCAAGCCTATCTGCCACCGAGACGTGAGGCTGCGTCTCGATAGTACTGAAGAAACCTACCCCTTACAAATCTTGTTGGGCTTTGCCTAACAGTTGGTCCTTCGAACCGGATTTGGATGTCAAGTCAACAGTGCCCTTCAACCCAGGCCCCAAGAACGGAAAAAGCAATCTTCGAGTACAAGGTCCATCGTATACGAATTGACAAAACCAGGAAGCCCTATCGACTCCCACCAACTATACGAGTCAGAGGAGATCCCCGGGTTCAACGGTGCGACGAAAACTGCGACAAGAAGATACGTCTGAAGCAGAAGCTTATCCAACTATTTGGGCCTGACTAAGAAGAAATCCGTTAGCTAGAATCCATACCTGGTCGCCACCATAATGGACATCGAAAAGGCAACTAGGAAACAATACGAGCTAGCAGAAGCAGTTCAAAAGTTATTAGTCAACACAAAAAAGGACTCCTTGTCCAGGAAGAAGCCAGCCTACGTTGAACAGAAGCGGGAGGTGTTGGCAAGTTACGGCACAACGAGATAGTGTCCGTCATAGCAGAAGAACATGCCTACATGTCAAAAGACTTCTCCGGACAAGTCCGCACCTTATTCAAAGACTTTAAAGAGCACTTAGCCAACGCTGGCAATGAAATCCCTGCCCCCTTTAGAGTCCGGACCATTGGAAACGCCCCAATCACTACCAGAATCGGAACCAATGAATCAAACAGTACAGTTTGCCGCCACCAATCCGGCCACAGCGCCTACTAGTATACTACGAAAGCAAAGCATAAAATTCAAAATGATGCAAAATTTGCTAGACAACACTGCAGCACAAATGCATACAACACAGCCATCATGATGAAACTCCCAAACGTTGATATCAACGTTTGGGACTTTAAGCGAGGCACCTTAAATACCCAGTGGTTAGCTATACAAGAAAACCACGAGAACATTCTAATGGGCGACACGCCAGATGTTGAAGACTACGTCAATAGTGGCGACTTCGAATACATCCAACTACAAGTAGAGGGTTTAATGGTTCAGCTACATACACTCCTGGATGCTGCAACAAATAAATCAGACAAGCTCCGTCTAAAACCCATCGACATTCCACATTTCAGTGGTGACTACCATCACTGGACAGCATTCCACGACTTATTTGCACAACTTGTCCACGAAAACAAGAAAATAAGCAATGTGGAGAAAATGCAATACCTCAAGACAACTCTACGGGGAGATGCTAGTAAATTACTACATCATTTACCCATTTTGCCGTGCTTAATGAAAACGCCGTAACCAACAATTTTTCGATTTTTGTTTTACGGCATTTTCTACTAGAACAATTCATCCTGCGTCTATCCCCGGTACTCAAAAAACCGTATCTATATATATACGGATTTTTGAGTACCGGGGATAGACGCAGGATGAATTGTTCTAGTAGAAAATGCCGTAAAACAAAAATCGCAAAATTGTTGGTTACGGCGTTTTCATTAAGCACGGCAGCATTACCGACAGCAATTACCAGACAGCATGGGAGCTGTTAACCAACCGATACAACAACAAGCGTGTATTGGTAGCCACACACATAAAAAACATATTCCAACTGCCCACGATGTCATACGCTACAGCTCAGGAGATTAAGCAGATCCACGATACTAAGCTGGAGTCTCTACGGGCCATTAGCAACTTAGGAGTACCCACCGACTCGTGGGGTCCTTTAGTGTCCCACATTTTATACGAAAAATTGGATAGGGACACAATTAAATTATACGAACAGTCCCTAAAAGCTCCAAAAGAAGTCCCACGTCTAGAAGAGCTATTGGGTTTCTTAGAAACACGGTTCCAATCCATAGAACTTACCAAGGGGCCCAACCGAACAAAACCAGAGCAGCAACCGAAGCCTAAGGAGCAAGGGAAGAAAGATGCATGGACGGCAAAGTTGTACCATACCACGTCCATCAATTGTATCTACTGCAAGGAGCCACACTCCATCTACCAGTGCAACAAATTCACTGGACTAACGACACATGAGCGATTCAATTTCATTAACAAAAATAAGTTCTGTGTAAATTGTCTCATTCATCCAAGAGACTCTGCATGCAAGAGCTTCAAGACTTGCCTAAAATGCAACAAACAACACCATACCTTATTTCACCATGAAACAAAAGACGATAAGAGGTCAGGAGTAGGAAAAACAGCAATAGCCAACTTAACCACTACTCAAGATGGGGACTCTACATCCACTACCAAAGTTAGCACTCTACAATATCCGGAAGATGTGCTATTAGCTACCGCATTAGTGAAGGCCCAGACATACGAAGGAGCGTGGGAATACGTTCGAGTACTGGTAGACCCTGGCTCTCAGACATCCTTCATTACCACAACGGCAGCAGAATCACTAGGACTCCCACAAATCAAGGCATCAGTCACGGTCTCTACAATAGGCCGTACTAGTGCCGGGACGTCCAAAACGAAGACCACAATCACGTTAAAACCAAGACTTCCAAGTGACTTCAAGCTACAATGTGAACTAGTCACATTCCGTAAGTTGATGGATTCACTCCCGACGGAACCTACATCCGCCTTGCCTGAGCTAGATAATTGCCTTCTAGCAGATCCAACTTACAACGTACCGGGACCAATTGACATATTGATTGGCACCGACCTCTACCCAATGATAATTAAAGAAGGGCTGAAAAGACCGAAATCGCCCAAAACACCGAGTTTGGATGGATCGTGTCTGGTCAAGTAAACCAAAAGCAAACAGCGAAATCTCATGCATACAGCCTGGTGTCAATAATAGAGGATTAAGAAGATTTAGCCAGGTTTTGGGAAATGGAGGAAGTCCATCCTCCCCGAAAACTTACAACAGATGAACTAAAATGCGAACAAATATACGAAGATTCAGTAACTAAGAAGAACTCAAAGTATGTTGTCAAACTGCCCATGAAGCAAGACGCCACCGTGTTAGGAGAATCAAGAAAGAAAACAGTAGCACGGTTACTTCAGATGGAAAAGAAATTAAAGTGCAACCCCCGCTTGGAGGAACAGTACCGACAATTTATGAGGGAGTATGAAGATCTTGGGCACATGACCCCTGCCAACAAGTCTTCCAGTAAACCAAGATACTATATTCCGCACCATGCTGTAACTCGAGAGGATAGTACTACGACGAAGCTACGTGTCGTCATCTAAAACATCGTCTGGGAAATGCCTGAATGAGTTAATGTATACTGGTCCACGAGTCCAAGAAAATCTATCACAAATACTGTTAAGAATCTCCAGGCCCGGCTCCAGACATTTTGGTACCCCGTGCAAAAATTTTTTTGCCGCCCCTCATAGTTACCTACTTTTTAGTGCCCATTAATTAGGTATAATATCTAAAAAAAAACGACCTAAATAATATCGTCCCCAATTAGATATCTGTAAAAACACATTTATGAAATTTATAAATGTGTTTTTCCAGATATCTAATTGTAGCATCAAGGGGGCGATATTATTTAAGTTTATTTAATAAAAATATTCTAAAATTGGTATGTAAGTATTAATAAATTTAGTAGAACTGGTTTCGCAAAATTTCGAGTTATCCAGTTGTTGTAGTATTAAGGGGAAGATAAAATTAACAAAAAAGTTTAAAAAATTATTATTTAATAACAAATAAATAAAATATCATCGCATTCTAAAAAAACAGTAATATATTCTAATAATAATGCCCCCAAATTTGGGGGATTTTTATGAGGACGGTGGAAAATTTGGGGGATACTTTTTTCTGGGGTATTTTTTGGGGGAAGTATTTTTATTTTTGGGGGAAAAGGGGTATTTTTTTATGAAAATAATTTATTATTTTAAAAACTTAAAGATATTGAAACTATTGTGCCATCTCTTTTCTCAGCCAAGTACCTACTATTAAAAAAATACAGTTTGTTGCAAATGTGTTTGTTCAAACGCTAAACGATCAAAAATGTTTTATTTTGTTCTAAAATAAAATCGGACAACGGGGATTCCCCGTGTATGAATGACTTTTAATATTACACAACTAGAAAAGGTTAGGCTGTTTTCGTTAATTCGTTTTGTGAATTAGAATTAGAAGTACCGGCCGAAAAACAAAGGATTTTTGGTTTAGCTCGATTGTATTGTTGGTCATGACATCATATTATGCTCATAAATATCGTCGATTGTATTGTTGGTCATGACATCATATTAAACTCATAAATATAGGACGGCTTGGGAAAAAGATAATGAACTTATAGGTATGTTTACTTTGTTTGTTATTTTTAATTAGCTTTGTTTTTTGTTAAATTGGATAGCAAAAGATCCCGATGACGATGAACGAGCAAATTTTGTAATTGTTCCCTTATATCACATAAAAAATACTTGTTATTGCATAATAAATCAAAAAAACATAAAGAATCTCAAACACCAGCATTATTTCGCTAATTACTAATTAAAATTGGTATAATTTGAATCATGACTCTTGTTCAGTGAAAGTACGCACGTGTCAGTCAAGAATAAACCTATTTTTATTTGGGGGATTTTAATGGTAAAATAGTGATTTTTGGGGTATTTTTAAAATTCTTTGGGGGAATTTAGGAACAACCACCTGGCAGCTGTGATATTATATTAATTTTGTATAAAATTTGCATAAATACCTTAAAAACACACAAAAAGCCCAGCAGAATGTAAATACCACAACCACAGGGAACAAAATGTTTTCTTTCAAATTATAAATTTCAAATAGGTGGTAAGAACAAAGAAGTTCAATATTAAAAACAAAGCAAAATCCTGATAAATCAAAAGAAACCGCACATTGGGCGCGTGCCATTCATCCTTTGTCGGCGCTATTATAAAGAAAGCCGCATTTTTATTTAAAAATGGGAAATAATAGTACGGTAACTTTTTGCCGCCTTTCAATTTTTGCCGCCCTTCGAATTTTGCTGCTATTCGATTTGTGCAGCGCTTTCATTTTTACCGCCCTTCGATTTTTGCCGCCCCGTGCACGGGCACGGCTGCACGTACCCTGGAGCCTGCCCTGGTTAAGATGGCGAAAACACAAATTCGTCATGTCGGCAGACATTGAGAAAATGTATCGGCAAACCGATGTCGACAAATCCGACCAACACCTGCAAACAATCCTGTGGCGACACTCTCCAGATGCACCACTCCAAGAATACCATTTGACTACCGTAACATACGGAACATCGTCCGCTCCATATTTGGCTGTCCGTACGCTGCAGCAGTTGGCCAGAGATAAACAAGCTCGGTTTCCAACAGCGGCAAAAATTGCCCTCAACGACTTCTACGTCGACGATCTGATCACCGGGTGTAACTCCATAGAAGAGGTCAGAACACTTCAGAATGAAATAATTGAACTTCTGAAACTTGGAAATTTCAATCTTCGAAAATGGAAAAGTAACTCCATGGATTTGATAACAGTACTCCCAAAGGAACTACAAGAAAAGGAGTTCCTTGAGATTAAAACAGATGAGACAAAAAAGACGCTGGGGGTACACTGGGCACCAATCAAGGACGAATTCACCTTTAAGGTGAACTTAACAATGGACAAAACTCCCACCAAAAGGAAAATTCTGTCAGTAATAGCCCGAATATACCCAATATACCCAATGGGGTTGGTTATCTCCGATTATAGTAACATCGAAATTAATCATACAACATATGTGGGTCAACGAGAACAAATGGGATGATCCAGTACCAGAATTAGTTAAATCCAAATGGGTAGAAATTCAAGAAGAGCTACCCGAAGTAAAATCCATTAAAATTACAAGGTGGATCAAATATGACGACGCCCACACCAAGACAGTTGAACTTCACGGTTTTTGCTATGCTTCAGAAGTAGCTTACGAAGCTGTAGTATATGCAGATTACCAGCAAGGAAAATGTTGTACGCATCACACTGCTTCAAGCAAAATCCAAGGTAGCACCTCTAAAAACGAAAAAGTCTCTGGCCAAATTAGAACTATGTGCCGCTGTTCTACTGGCACGCCTAATTAGACAAGTCAAGGAGGCCCTGCAAATCCAAGACGTCCACGAATACTGCTGGTCAGACTCAATGATAACATTAGCTTGGATATGTGGAAACCCTGACAAATGGAATACGTTCGTTGCCAATAGAGTAGTGGAAATAACTGACCACACATCTGTGAAGCAATGGTTTCATGTCAAATCGGAAGACAATCCAGCTGATCTCATTTCCCGGGGAACAATGCCCAGCCGACTGATAGAAAATACACTGTGGTGGTATGGACCACCATGGCTACAACAGGCCAGTTTATCAGAACCCAAACAGAAGCCTTGGACCACAGCCGAAGAAAAGAAAAGAAACGTTGTCAGTTTTTTGGTTCAAAAGGAGGAAGAAATCTCGATAACAAGCCGATACTCATCACTACAAAAATTAGTAAGAGTAACTGCCTTTTGTCTCCGATTCATACAAAACCTAAAGAACAAAAAGGCAAACAAACCAAGATCTACTGAGATACTCTCCACTGAGGAATTACGAAAAGCACACAATCCATGATACGCTTAGTTCAACTTAAATACTTTATGGATGAGTTAAACGAATTAAGAAATAATTCTTCCATGGAAAAGAAGAGCCCATTAAAAACTCTATCACCATTCCTTGATGAGGATGGTTTAATTAGAGTTGGGGGAAGACAAAACTCTTCGTTAACATATAACGAGAAGCATCCCATAATTATTCCGCATGGAGACCCCCTAGCCACTCTCATCATTCAAGATGCCCACCACAGAACGTTACATGGAGGAAACCAGCTCACCTTAGCTCTTGTCCGACAGAAATATTGGATCATAAGGGCAAAACCACTTATAGGATACAGTATAAACAAATGCATGAAATGTTTCCGAGCGAAAGCCAAGGCCTCACAACAATTGATGGGCAATCTACCAGAACAAAGGGTCAATATTTCCCCTCCATTTTCTCACACGGGCATTGACTACGCCGGGCCCATTCAAATTAGAATGTCAAAAGGACGAGGCAACAAATCATATAAAGGGTATGTTGCCATTTTTGTATGCATGGCAACAAAGGCTGTGCACCTAGAAGCAGTAAGCGACATGACAGAAGCGTTTCTTGCCGCTCTACGAAGGTTCCAAGCAAGACGAGGTCACTGTGCACAAATTTATAGCGATAATGGCACTAATTTTGTTGGTGCTAAGGGCGTTCTAGATAAAGAACTTCGGCTGGCAATGAAGCAGTCTCCATTTCACCAAGCACTTTCAGGAGAGGGCACCACCTGGCATTTCTCGTCCCCGGCAGCACCTCATTTCGGAGGATTATGGGAAGCCGGTGTCAAATCTACCAAGCACCACCTTAAAAGAGTTGTGGGAGAAAACACTCTAACATTTGAAGAATTGATAACTGTCTTGAGCCAAATCGAAGCATGCCTCAATTCCCGACCATTATGCATAATCAACAACAACCCAGATGACAATACAATCGTAATACCAGGTCATCTACTCATTGGACGCTCACTTGTTACTCAACCAGACCAGGTGGATCTAGATGAAAACGCTTCCATTTCGACAAGATGGAGATTACTTCAAAGAATAAAACGTGACTTCTGGAAGATATGGTCATCGGAATACTTACACCGTCTTCAACAAAGATACAAATGGTATACAACAGAACCAAATCTAAAAACAGGAGACATTGTCCTAGTAAAACATGAACATCTTACTCCAACAAAATGGCCACTGGCTAGAGTCACAGAGGTTCATCCAGGGACTGACAACAAAACTAGAGTTGTAACCATTTCAACTCCAGATGGATCTAAGTTTAAGAGACCAATCGTCAAGATATGTCCCTTACCAATCAACGACCCAATCGAACCTGAATCACCTAGACGAAATCCATCAAGCAAAACTAGTAATACCACTGCCCTCCTGCTTCTATGCTTAATGACCATGATTCTCCCAGCGAACTGTGCATACTACACCATAAAGAACCCAACACCTGGTCTCTATGTTGAACACTTGGGGGAAGCTGTCTTAAACCGAGGGGCCCTCCGGATCGACATCCCTATCAACATTGTTAGCACAACACGACAAGCTTGTCCGCGACACGATAAACCAGTACCAGACAATCTGTCGGCTAAGCTCCAGCCTAGGAACTGAGTCACATTGTTACAACCACATTTCTGAACTACAGCATCGATATGAAGATATTCAGCGACAAATGCACGTAATCAAAAATGGCTATGGATTCAGAAGAAAACGAGGACTTCTCGGTCAAGTACTAACTTCAATGTTTGGAGTGAACGATGAAGCGTACGCAGACATCGCTCAATTAGACAAGAATCAAAAACAACTTATCCAAGATTCAAAACACCAAACCAACATCATGCTAAAAACACTAGCTTCTTTAAACTACACCGAACAACGAATAACGAAGAAACTACAACACTTCACTACACGACTGAATTATGGACTAGAAAAAATTGCATCGTACGACCCAGGCCCGGCTCCATTTTTGTACCCCGTGCAAAAATATTTTTGCCGCCCCTCATAGTTACCTACTTGTTAGTGCCCATTAATTAGGTTTAATTTCTAAAAAAAACTACCTAAATAATATCGCCCCTTGATGCTCAATTGGATATCTGGAAAAAAACATTTATAAATAAAATATTCTAAAATTGGTATGTAATAGTAGAACTGAATTCGTAAAATTTCGAGTTATCCAGTTGTTGCATTAGGGGGAAGATAAAATTAACAAAAAAGTTTAAAAAAATATTATTTAATAACAAATAAATAAAATATCATCGCATTCTAAAAAACAGTAATATATTGTAATAAAAATTATTTTATCCAACATTATTAAACTGACTAGTAGTAAAAATAAGAAAAATCTGTTTACAAACAAAAGTTTAAGAAAAGGAATGCCTTCTGGCTTTTTGTTCAGCAAACTTGAAATTAAATTGAAAATATCTAATTTAGATCCTATATCGTGCTGTATACATGTATTGAATAACTTTTTGCCGCCCTTTGATTTTTGCCGCCCCGTGCAGGGGCACGGCTGCACGTACCCTGGAGCCGGGCCTGGTACGACCATTGGTTCACAACAGTTGATCAAAATGCAGTGTTCATTCAACTTTTATCAATATATCAACTGGCACAAGATGTGATGAGGGACTTAGAAGAGGTGTATACCAAATTGTTAAGAGTAGTCCATCAACAGGGACATGCAGTCGACTTCTTAACCGTTGAAGAGTTTCATCGCATCATATCCAATGCCACAGCACAGCTACCACACCAGTTTCAGATCATCACCAAACCAATAGGAAAAATGAACATCATTTCAAAGGAAGATAACATTACCATATTTGTGTATCTCTATATCGCTGAACGTCCGAGATATACCATAATAAACGTTACTCTCATCTCTCAAAGAATAAAATCCTTTTCCTTCTCAGCACTCCAAATCGATAAATCTCTTCTCGCCGTGGACTACAACAACCAGCACTACTTTGATATGACGATCAACGAATTGAACTCAGCAATAATACGTAATGACCACGAATATCTCTGTTCACCACACGTGCTTCACAACTTAAACTCAGCTCCAAACTGTATTATCGACACCATATACTCCCGTTCACAAAATACTACTTGTGGACACTATACATTTAGTGTAAAGGATTTACTCTGGAAACAACTTTACATGCCCAACACGTGGCTATTTATAGCTGCAACTCCTACGCGAATCAACCTACGATGCAATGGACAACTCGAAGATGTATGGGTGAACAATACCGGGATCATTCAGATAAATCAAACATGCACCCTGGACTCCGGACGAAACCTGTTGAAAACTAAGATGTTTTCCACTGTAAGGGGTCTAGCAGCCTTCCACAAACCGCTGACCTTAAACTTCACCATCAATCCACCAGTTAGTAACAAGCATCTGCCCTATCAGAACCTACGTATGCAGCTCATGAAGAATTCGCCAGCATCATGCACGACGAAAACCTCCTCAAGCAGAGCTTGGACACTACAACTTGGGAAACTGTAAAACCGCATGTGACCAACTCCTCAATCACCATTCTGACTGTACTGACCATAACAATGATGATCGCTCTGAAGAAGAAGGAAGCAACCACAACCAACTTTCGTCCTGCCCCGCCATGATGTTCACACATGAACAATAATATCTGCCCTTTATACATTTATTTTATAATTCATTTAGATTTATAATTTATTTATTTTATATTTTAAACTAAATTTACCGATTAAATGTCATTGCACCTAATTGTCCTAGATATTTCGACAAATTCAACACCAATTATGCTGAATAACAAATTCCAACACTCACATGATGGGCTGACCAAAGTCAATCGGTTTATTCAGCATAATAAAATAGTATAAACAGGGCCGGGCCTAAGGGGGGTGTAGGGGGGGAGTCACCCCCCCCAAAGTCTTGGCAGTTGGTTCCAAATCCAAACACGGTTGGCAAAATCTATAGTATTTGGGTCGGTTGGTTGGGTATACCTACCCTACCAACCAACCCATCACAATAAATAAAATGAAATATAATTTTTAAACTTTACCTACATATTACAAAATTATAATTTTTAATCTATTGTAACCTCCTATAATCGTTACCGTCAAGAAAATTGTATTGGTCAACCTTATTTTTATTAAAGGACATTATATTTCACACAAACGGCATGTACAAAGTCGGCACCGCCTCGCGGCTTTGTCTTTCTAAATTATTAATTGGTTGAAGCTTATCTAAGCTAAGTAAAACTAGTGTCAATAAATGGGAAATAATTTTTTTTTAATATGGAAAAGAAAGCTAGACCGGGCCGAGTTCTAGTAAAATGCTAAAATGTTTAACAAGGACTAGAAAAAATGCACGAGGAAAATATTCACGGTGGAAATTTGGTTAAAATTAAAATTGTTACTGTTCCGGATAATACACTTACATTGGTAGCAAATAAAAAAAATAGAGACTTCAAAAGAGCATGCTAATGGTAGGTAAAGACATTCTTTATCTACACTTTACATTCATGATAAAACTACTGAAAATTTTTACTATTACTACTAAAGTATCGATAAAAAAATAAGTTGGTTTTTTTATCGTCTCCACCCCCCAAAAAAGTGTGCCTCGGTACGCCCCTGAGTATAAAAAAATCAATTTGAAGCTTTAAGTCTCTAATTTTTGGGCATTAAGACAAAAAATTTTTCCAAGCAACAAGTATCGCGCAATCCTAATGAATATCGTGAAAAAAAATTCAATTTTTTTTTTGTTTTTTATTTTCTGCGTGCGGACTTGTGCGGAGTGTTTTTGTGAGGATATTGAACTATAAAAGGCATGCAAGGTATGCATACTTAACATTAATCGTTTTTTAATATTCTCCATTCCTCGTGTGATTTTCCCAAAAACCTCCAAACCCCATTTTTTCACGATTTTTCAAAATCAAGTTTCTAAAACCGACCTCCAATTTTTTGTGCTACTATTGGTTTCTGATATCGATGATCATAGGAAAAATGATCCATTTTCATTCAAAGCCCGATAGCTCAGCGATAAATGGTCGTATCAACCCTACAAAAAAAACAAATTAAAGCTGGATAAACAACCGTAGGCAAAAAATAAAAAACAAAAAAAATTAAAATTTTGTCTCCACGATATTGATTAGGATTGCGCGATACTTGTTGCTTGGAAAAATTTTTGGTCTTAAGGTCCAAAAACACGTGAGTTCGGCTTTCTTTTAAGATCTAAGAAAGCCGCACTTCTATTTAAAAACTCATTATAAACATACAAAAAATTGTAGGCAAATAAATCATCATGATTTAATCATGTAGTGACAATTTTTGTTTGATTTTTTTAATGGCCGCAGAAAAAATAAAGGCCCAAAAAAATGGCTGCCCCTTAAACGGCCGCCCCCAAAAAATGGCAGCCCCGGGCGGTCGCCCGCTTGCCCGGGTGCTTAAGACGGCCCTGACTGCATATAACAGGACCTTAAATGATATTTAAAATATAGTCTGCGTTTGACATGAAACTTATCGAGCAATTTGCCCCTTTGATCTATCGACAGATGTGCATGTTAAATTAAAAAGGGGCGTAAAAATGCGTTCATCTTTCATTTTATTAACAAAGACAAAAAATAAGTTTCGCATAAAAGGGTAGTTAAAACTTGTCTGGTTTTGAAACTAAACATAATTTTTATGCTGCATTAACAGATTATGCAAATCATCCAAAAAACCGCTATTTTTCATTTCTTAAACAAAGCCAGAAACTAAGTTTAGTATAAAAGGGTAGTTGGACTTGTCCGCTTTTGAAACTAAGCATAATTTTTATGCCGCAATAACACAGAATATGCAAATTTATCAACCAAAAAGTCTCGTAGAATATTTGAAAAGTTGTGGAAGAATGTAAAACGTTTAACAAGTGATTTAAAAAATCTTTAGGTACCAAATTAATTTTTTATTGGGACAACAGTTTTTCTTTATTCTCTCATTCTTTCAGTTTTTTAATTTCTTCATTCTTTCTGTTTTTTACTTTATTTATTATTTCTGTTTCTTTAATTTTTTTCTGTTTTTTTTATTCATTTATTCTTCAATTCTTTTATTCTTGTCATTCTTTCATTCTCGTCATATTTTCATTCTCATCATTCTCTCATCCTCATCATTCTTTCATTCTCATAATTCTTTTATTATCGTCATTCTTTCTTCTTATAATTCTTTCATTCACGTAATTTTTTTTCTTCTTATCTTTTCATTTCATTCTCGTAATTTTTTCTTTCTCGTAATTTTTTCATTCTTTCTTCATTCTCGTCATTCTTTCATTTTTTTAATTATCGTAGTTCTTTCATTCTCGGAACCTGGGAATTTTTCAAAATCTTCAGGGTACCTTCAGTAAGTCATCTTGAACTATCTAGCGGTATTGCCAAATTTCCGAAAATTCCCTGAATCTGCACTTTGTAGCTGTGTTGCTAAATTTTAAAGTGTTGTCAGCCGGAAAGGAAGATATATAGATATATATATACAGGGTGTTTCTTTTAACTTGAGACAGCTCAATATCTTGAGAAATACGCATATCACGGAAAAATGTCTTAAATAAAAGGTTAATGTGACTAAAGGGGACATTATTTGGTGCTACCGCTAGCCACCCCCTACCCCTCCTTAAGGGTGAAACGGGGGGTAACTTTGGAAAGTCAAATGGAATGACCCGATTTTTTTCACAGAGTTTGGTAGCACATAAAAAAATAAATAACTTTTATTTAAAACTTTTTTCAATTTATCAACAGATGGCGCTGTAATTCAAAATTTAAGAAAAATGAGTTTCCTTGTAAAATGTATTATTTGAAACGTTTGAAAAACAAAAATTAACATTAACAACAATAGTCGGCTATGAAAACAATTTATAACAAATGCTCGAAATGTCGTCATTCCATTTCAACACATTTTTGAATGCGGGTATATTTTATTCATTATAATGAATTCTGGCACACAACGCGCCAACATATCGGGCGGTATCGCCGCACAGGCGTTCCTGATCCGCTCCACCATGTCCTCCCAAGTTGTAGGAATTGCAGCGTAAACTTTTTCTTTAAAGTAACCCCACTGGAAGAAGTCTGGTGGCGTAAGATCAGGTGATCGAGCAGGCCAAATTACTGGACCACGTCTACCGATCCACCGCGGTGCACCGGTCATTGAACTCCCGATCCAACACCTCTCGAGCAATTGTCGAATAATGTGCAGGACAACCATCTTGCTGGTACCACATGTTTTGGAGCCGTGCTAGTGGTACATCCTCCAAAAGGTCCGTCAGATCGTTTTCTAGAAAATTCCGGTACTTTTCGCCATTTAATGCACCGTCAATAAAGAAGGGTCCGATTAATCGTTCGCTTAAGGTACCGGACCAAACGTTTACCGACCAGGGACGCTGGTGCTCCACTTGGTGTCGAAATGGAAGGACGACATTTCGAACATTTGTTATAAATTGTTTTCAGAGCCGACTATTGTTGATTTAATGTTAATTTTTGTTTTTCAAACGTTTCAAATAATACATTTTACAAGGAAACCCCTTTTTCTTAAATTTTGAATTACAGCGCCATCTGTTGATAAATTGAAAAAAACTTTCAAATAAAAGTTATTCATTTTTTTATGTACTACCAAACTCTGTGAAAAAAATCGGGTCATTCCATTTGACTTTCCAAAGTTACCCCCCGTTTCACCCTTAAGGAGGGGTAGGGGGTGGCTAGCGGTAGCACCAAATAATGTCCCCTTTGGTCACATTAACCTTTTATTTAAGACATTTTTCCGTGAAATGCGTATTTCTCGAGATATTGAGCTGTCTCAAGTTAAAAGAAACACCCTGTATATAGATATGAATACATTTTTATTTAATGCTTCCTTGGAAACACAGGGGCAAAGCCACGAAATTTAATTACACACATAAAATACTTATTTGTAAGTAAGGCAGTTAAGTGGAGTGGCAACGACCATGTACAGTCGTATGGATATGCCCAACCATATTTATTATATTACACCTACTTTTGTCATCGCATCTTAAATTTAATTTATTTTTAATCTTCTCGATGCATAACAAATATTTCTTACCGTTCCTTGATCAATTTGAGCGCGACCTCAATTTAATCGAATTTATAATTTGAATAAGTGCCAAAGTAGTTTTTTCCGACTTGGGTATACAAGTTGTGTCATCAGTTCTCCCAAAGAAAACTTTGTGGACATTTATTTTCTTTTCTGCGCAATTTAGGCGCATTGGCGTAACTAGCCATCTGACCCGGGGGGGCTAGGGTGGTCCTGTTATTGTGACTAGGAATCTTTAAATGTGCTAAATGCTATCAAGGACTGAAAGAATCTATTATCCATATTATAACACTTTCTTTAATATTAAGTCCAGATATTTCTGTATTTTCTTTGATAATATTACTATTATTCGTGTATTCGCACGGTAACTACTCATCAAGTGACGTCATGAGCGGCATGAACCAAAACTCGTCCACGAGAGCATCCAGCCCTGATTGCTAGTCGCTACTTAGCGAGCTTGCAGGGGCGCTTTTAAAATAGGTACCTACTCGTATTTTGAAAGTTGATAAAATACAACCTAAGATATGTAAATGATACATACGTATGTATATACATATTTCTCTTGCAAATTTGGTAATAACAAAAAATTGTAACAGATAAAAGTCAGCCTTTTCATGGGGGGGGCGGCTCCCCTAGGCCCCCCTGTAGTTACGCCAATGTTTAGGCGTATGGATTCTAACTCGCAAAGTGGTTTCATCTTGCGAAATGCTGAAACAATTAATTATTTGTATTCTTTATTTTACAATGTTATTTATTGTTTCAAGTGGTACCTAGACTAATATTTTTACAATGGTGTTTCTACTTACATATATATATTTTTTTAAAACATCAATTTAAATATTTACCCAATGACTTTCTTACTTTTAACGAACCAAATTTTAATGGATAAGAGAAAATTGTATGTTATCATTACACTTGATAATTATTTTAATTGTCCTTTACACTTTAAAACTACTTAGTTTTAGTAAAAACCCAAGTAGTACGACTATATATAAAGCTGTTGTTAAATTAACGTACAATTTACGTTATACCTGGTTAATTCATTCAAGTAAAATTGTATAATTTAACCACAGCAGTGTTTATGCTGTGATTTAACTATAAGTAGTATACTTTATTTACCTATCGGTAATTTACAACTCTTTGGTTTTGGTTTAAATTTGCAAATTTGCAAAACTCAACCCAGTATTTGTTAATTTGTTTGCAAATTTGTTAATTGTTAATTTGTTAATGTGTTATATTAACCATGGTTAATGTAACACATTATAGTTCTTAATTATAAAAATTAGTTAAATTAAACTACCCCCGTCGATCTTACGTTCTGATTTTAGTTGCAGCCCTGCTTTATTTTTATAAAACGCATTTGTTCTGTGATAAAACCTATAGATGCTTGCCAAATTAATTAAATGTGAGGGGACTGTTTTAAGATTTGTAGATAAATAATGATTTACAACCTTGTTAACTCTTCTATAGTAACTTAGTAACTATTAGTAACTAAGTTGAAGAAAGTCTATATTTTTTTAAAATAATTTTTTTTAGTCTCCATTATCACACAAAACTCGCAACCTATAGGTTTATATATAAAGCTGTATTAGACAAATTTTTCTATGCAGGTAACAATGAAAACTGCAAAACCATCACTTTTCAACCAGTTTATTAATTAACGTTAATTTACCAGCGAGTTAAAATATACCTATTTGGTAGAATATAAGTTGTTGGTTAATAAAATATATCCAAATTAACCAAAGCTGTGGTAAATTTACCAAAAAGTAATATCAAAAGTTAAACTAAAACAAAATATGTCTAAAAACATAACTAGTCTTGACCATTTTCAAAGGATAAAATTAGAAGTTAAAATGACGTTATGTAACTTTTAAAATAACCTACTTTTTTAACTTATAAATAGGTAAATTTAGGTTAATTCAAGAGTGTAAATTGACTACTAGTTACCAATAGGTTTATTTTATTAGTTAAATTATAACCTTGACATTTATCTTAAGGTTATGGCAACTGGTTGGTAAATTTAAAGGGTTATTTTTTAGTTCTTCGAAGAAAATTATTAAAGAAGTCCTGTATCAAACCTCAATTTTTTATATTTTAAACATAACGTATTTTGAACCTGATATTTTTTAAAAGCTAAACTTAAAATTGATATTGATATTGTTTGATTTTTAAATTAAGAAGAACAAACTACAAACTAATTATCTTGTATAATGCGACGTGAAATCGGTGGTACTTTTAACCCGCCAACAAAACTATTTTTCCATTTACCCCAGAAAATCACGTCATCCCTTAATAATCGACAATGCGGCATCAGGGGTGCTTCGTGATTCATTTGTCGTTTCCCACATATTTCATTCCAGCCGACTAGATTTCTATTCTAATCTATAAATTATTAAATTAGAAGATATAAACTAGAATTGTTTTGCCAGTAAATAATTATTTAACTTAAGTTAAATATACTCAAAAACAAAATCTTTGACAATCAGTTTTCCAGTAATTCAGTATTTACATATTTCCAATATGTGTACTTATATCCCACCAGAACATCCAAACCTGAACCCACTTGAGTAAAATCAATAATAATTCTCCTGAGACCAATCATTGGCCTAAAAATAAAAGTACATACACACATATAACATCCCCATAGGTGCAAGCAACTTCATCTCACGTATTAATTCGTAGTTAGAATTTACTTCCCTGATCAATTTCCTGACCCTCTTAAGCACCAGTGGCGGCCCGTCAGAGAAAAAATCAATCAATAAACTATTTACTTACTAATATATCAGGCGAGTTCGCGTTTATTTGTCGCTGCTTGAGGCGAGAGAATTGGAGCTTGGGCTTACTCTAATTGGTGGTTTTATATTACATGTGTGTGTGTAGAGCGGGTGTTTTTGTTTTGATTCAGATTAAATTATTTAAAACTGTTGTCTGATCTTTTATAGTTTTTGTCTCGATTAGTAACATTTATTATTGTGGTGCACGCAGGGCCGGATTAACCACAGGGCCATTGGGGCCATGGCCCCGGGGCGAAATCCCAAAGGGGGGCGCACGCCACGCCGACCGTTCCCTTTTGGGCGGCGCGCCAATTCTATACGAGTTGGCGCGCCGCCGTAAAAATGACATATCACAAATTGTAATAGTAGAAGAGAAGCAACCAATAATTACTAAAATAGTCATATCAGTAGATCAAATCTACTAGATTGGATTTAAATAAACTTTAGTACATTTCGTCACCTGAGAATTATAGTGTTCTATCTGCATTTTCTTTTTTTTATTCAGGTTAGTCTTGTTTTAAGTATTAAAGATGCATATTGTTCTATCTATATATAATTGGGGTAGAAATTGTATAGTTTAAGCCTTAAACTTTACAATTTCTACCCCAATTATATATAGATAGATCAATATCAAGACTTAAAACAAGACTAACCTGAATAAAAAAAAGAAAATGTAGATAGAACACTATAATTCTCAGGTGACGATTTGTTCTAGACTGGCAACACTGTTTACAGTTTTAAACAAAAGTTAATGCGCGAAAGTATAACCCCTAAGTAAATAGATTTTCATAGAAATCACAATATTTATAAACATTGCCAGTTTTTGCAGTTCTTTATAAACTTGTGAGTTGAAAACGTATACATTGGCGATTTGTGTGTTTCAAAAACATTTGGAAATTGTTGTTAAATTAGTTTACTTATAAGTGGCGGTTTGTGTTTTTAAAACTTTTAGACAAATAGTGTATCTAACTGTTGATGCTGTTTCTGGTGTTAGATTAAAATTTAGTATTTAGTTTGGTGTTTATTAAAAAGTTATATTTATTTATCCTTTCAACACAGAGGATTCTGTGCCTTTTAATAAAGACTTTAAGAAAAATAAAATACTATAAGTTATCGAAAATTAAGTGGCGCGACCCGTAGAAAAAATCTACAAATTGAAGAAGAGAAGACAGAAGAACTTTTGAAAAAAGTTCCAAAATTGGATCAATTTTTCAAAAAAAAAATAAACCCTGAACCAGAACAAGCTGGATGTAGCGAGCTTTCATGTATATCAAAGGAGAAAGGTAAGGTTTTTTATTTTTTTATACATATTGGGGTAAATGCTCTAGTAAACGACCATTCAAGGAATTAGTAACCTTCAAAAAAGTTCCAAAATTGGATCAATTTAAAAAAAAAATAAACCCTGAACCAGAACAAGCTGGATGTAGCGAGCTTTCATGTACCTATATCAAAGGAGAAAGGTAAGGTTTTTTATTTTTTTTATACATATTGGGGTAACTGCACTAGTAAACGACCATTCAAGGAATTAGTAACCTTCAAATATGTAATTTGATTTTAATTTTGTAGTTTTCTTAAATATTTAGATATATTTTTCGTAATTTGTATACGAAAAATATATCTTAAGTGTCCCAAAATTCTGCGATGTTAGTTCATTTAAAAGAACTTTAGTTTTTGGCTGACCTCTTTAGCTTCCTGGTCCCTAATTAAAATTATACAAACAATTCAAAATTTACAAATTTTAAAATCCAAGTAGGTTAATTTTTTTTAATTTTAATTTTTTAATTATTTTTTTTAGGAAAATGAAAAATTTAAAAAACGTAATAAAATGTTTATTAATCTAATAAAATGTTTATTAATCTATAAGTTATAGAAATATCCTTTTATGTAATTTTTAAAATGTCTCAATAAACTTTAGAAATAATTACTAAAGTTTATTGAGAAATCATTAAAATTAAATAAAAATATATTTTATAATGTATAGATTAATAAACATTTTTTTTATTTCGTTCTTTGCATTTTTAATTTTACTAAAAATATAAACAATTAAAATGATAAAATAAATTACTTATAAATTGCACAACCTAAATTTGTATTATCTTATAAAATAGTAGGTTGATTTTTTTTAATTTTAATTTTTTAATTATTTTTTTAGGAAAATGAAAAATTTAAAAAACGTAATAAAATGTTTATTAATCTAATAAAATGTTTATTAATCTATAAGTTATAGAAATATCCTTTTATGTAATTTTTAAAATGTCTCAATAAACTTTAGAAATAATTACTAAAGTTTATTGAGAAATCATTAAAATTAAATAAAAATATATTTTATAATATATAGATTAATAAACATTTTTTTTATTTCGTTCTTTGCATTTTTAATTTTACTAAAAATATAAACAATTAAAATGATAAAATAAATTACTTATAAATTGCACAACCTAAATTTGTATTATCTTATAAAATATTTATAATTATGGGGAGCGAGGCTAGCCAAAAAATAACTTATTTTGCAAACTTTAACTTTAATTTTGCTTTGGCAATATTTATTTATGTCATTAGATTTAAATAAGTTTAAACCTATTTAATATTTAATAATTTATTAATTATAAATATTAAATTATTTCTTTATTTTTTATTTATCGCCGACGGTGCACCGCGGTGGTCGAGTGGTTAGTGCAGCTGACTACAAGCCGGAGGTCGTGGGTTCGAATCCCACCAGGGGTATGGCTGTTTATTTGTGTTTGTCCTATTGTGTATTAGTCCATCGGAGGGGACTTTAGGCCCGCGGTCCGTTCCTACCCCTAACCCGCACAAGCCATTCAGTTGGCTTATGGGACTTCTTAAGAAGTAAGGGTGGAACTAAAAGAGCACTTTTATATATAAACTTTTGTATATTATAACCATATATTGATATTGATTTTATGGATCGTTTACTGGTGCTAAAATTTTCTGTAGCAGGTAGAAGGTACAACTTGTTATAACTTTACAGATGAACCTTCTTGTTCAAGTAACAGTAATGATGGAGAAATTGCAGATGATCCTACCCCATTTCTCTTTGCATCAAATGATAGATCCTTTTCTCCTTCTCTTGACCCTGCTACATGGCATGTTAATAAGGAATTTATTGAATATTTAATAAAAAATCCTTTTACACAAGATTTGGATAATATTGATTTTGAAAAATCTAAAAGAGATTACCCGAGTGAGAAGCGAAGTAGATATGCTTCAAAAAAAATATTTTAAACTAAATTAATAAACGGTGAAATTGTTCGCAGAGAGTGGTTATTGTATTCTAACTTAACTAATATGGTTTATTGTTTACAATGTAAATTATTCGGATCTACTAAGCAGACATTATTTGTCGATGGGTTTAATAATTGGAAACATTTGGAAAGACTTGGTGAACATGAAACGTCATAGAGAAAATACAAAAACTTATATATTAAGATCAAAAACTCTTGCCAAAATAGACATTGTTATAGAAAAACAGTACCTTGCGGAAAAGGAATATTGGCGAAATGTTTTAAAAAGGTTAATAGCCGCTGTGAAGTTTTTATCAAAGCAAGGATTAGCATTTCGGGGAAGTTTTGAAAAAATAGGAGAAGAAGGATGTGGAAATTATTTAGCCACGCTCGAATTAATTGCAAAATTTGATCCCATTTTAAAAAATCATTTAGAGAAAAAGGCAAATAAGGGAAGAGGACACACTTCTTATTTATCCAAAACTATATGCGATGAATTTATTGACATAAAGGCAACTTTAACTACAAAAAAAATTATTGAGGAAGTAAAGCATGCTAAATATTATTCAATTAGCGTAGATTCTACCCCGGATGTTTCTAATATAGATCAGTTGAGTTTTATTTTACGTTATGTATTACCTGATGGATCGATAGTTGAACGATTTATAAAGTTTGTAAGTAAGGTTGGACATAAGTCTTCAGAAATGGAAACTGCTGTTTTACAAACATTAAATGAACTTACTCTAAATATAACAGACTGTATGGGTCAAGCTTACGACAGTGCCTCCAATATGTCCGGAAAATATTCGGGCCTTCAAGCACGAATTAAAAATCAAAATAAAAAAGCTGTATATATCCCATGTGCCGCTCATTCACTAAATGTAATTGGTTCCTGTGCAGCGGAAAGTTGTTTAAATGCCACCAAATTTTTTATGTTTTTAAACGATTTGTATACAAATCGTTTAAAAACATAAAAAATTTGGTGGCATACGTATACGTATACGTATTTTTTTCAGCTTCCACTTTTAGGTGGAACATTTTAATAGATGGGTAATTCCATTTATTAGCCACCAATGAGTGCACCTCATATACCGTAAACACGGGTGGCTTTGGCTCACTTTCAAACTTCAGCTTAAAATTGTTGTGGTTTTAACAATCATAATCATTAAATTTTGTATACCAAAATTTGAGTCTTGAGTTGCTCTTTCATAATAACTATGTTATAATATTACATAGGGCTGAGTTTCAAAAATAAACATTAAAAACTGGGTGTGCAAAGTTACCCCCTGGTTGCGGGTTACTTTGTCTCACAGTGTTTTTTCAGTATAAAATAAATGTAATATTATATTTTATTTTTATTAGACACGTGTTAGCAGCGACATATATCTATTGCAAGGGATTACCAATAAAAAAAATAAAAAATCGACCTGTAGTTAACCAAGGATCATCATTCCAATGGATTGCGCATAATATAGAAATTGTAACGCATGTATTTCTAAGAGTTTTGCACTGATACGATATATACAATTTTGAAGTGTAATAAATCCCATTTCTTTCTTTAAAACACTGATTTTCCTGTAATATAAACTCAATAGAATCGCTCAATTGACAGGTTTAGACCAACAAATTATAAATGTTAATTTTATCGAGCGCGAAAAGATTTTTCAAAAATGGGTTAAAGTCACCCGCGGGGTGCAAAGTCACCCGTATTTACGGTACTCTAATTTTATTTCTTTTTTAACTGTAAATAGACATGGACCCAAGAAGTGAAAAAACTCCCCTTTTCTTTTCTCCCCCTATCACCTATTTATACAGGGCTACGCAAAAGTTACTATGCAGACCTAACTTAAAAAAATTGTACTTTTTTTGCTAATAAAGCTATCGACATTAAACAAACTGTTAATTGTTAAGAAAATATTTCTCTTTTAAACCAAATAGGACACATTTAGCTATTGGTAACTAGTAGTCAATTTACACTCTTGAATTAACCTAAATTTACCTATTTATAAGTTAAAAAAGTAGGTTATTTTAAAAGTTACATAACGTCATTTTAACTTCTAATTTTATCCTTTGAAAATGGTCAAGACTAGTTATGTTTTTAGACATATTTTGTTTTAGTTTAACTTTTGATATTACTTTTTGGTAAATTTACCACAGCTTTGGTTAATTTGGATATATTTTATTAACCAACAACTTATATTCTACCAAATAGGTATATTTTAACTCGCTGGTAAATTAACGTTAATTAATAAACTGGTTGAAAAGTTATGGTTTTGCAGTTTTCATTGTTACCTGCATAGAAAAATTTGTCTAATACAGCTTTATATATAAACCTATAGGTTGCGAGTTTTGTGTGATAATGGAGACTAAAAAAAATTATTTTAAAAAAATATAGACTTTCTTCAACTTAGTTACTAATAGTTACTAAGTTACTATAGAAGAGTTAACAAGGTTGTAAATCATTATTTATCTACAAATCTAAAAACAGTCCCCTCACATTTAATTAATTTGGCAAGCATCTATAGGTTTTATCACAGAACAAATGCGTTTTATAAAAATAAAGCAGGGCTGCAACTAAAATCAGAACGTAAGATCGACGGGGGTAGTTTAATTTAACTAATTTTTATAATTAAGAACTATAATGTATTACATTAACCATGGTTAATATAACACATTAACAAATTAACAATTAACAAATTTGCAAACAAATTAACAAATACTGGGTTGAGTTTTGCAAATTTGCAAATTTAAACCAAAACCAAAGAGTTGTAAATTACCGATAGGTAAATAAAGTATACTACTTATAGTTAAATCACAGCATAAACACTGCTGTGGTTAAATTATACAATTTTACTTGAATGAATTAACCAGGTATAACGTAAATTGTACGTTAATTTAACAACAGCTTTATATATAGTCGTACTACTTGGGTTTTTACTAAAACTAAGTAGTTTTAAAGTGTAAAGGACAATTAAAATAATTATCAAGTGTAATGATAACATACAATTTTCTCTTATCCATTAAAATTTGGTTCGTTAAAAGTAAGAAAGTCATTGGGTAAATATTTAAATTGATGTTTTAAAAAAAATATATATGTAAGTAGAAACACCATTGTAAAAATATTAGTCTAGGTACCACTTGAAACAATAAATAACATTGTAAAATAAAGAATACAAATAATTAATTGTTTCAGCATTTCGCAAGATGAAACCACTTTGCGAGTTAGAATCCATACGCCTAAACATTGGCGTAACTACAGGGGGGCCTAGGGGAGCCGCCCCCCCATGAAAAGGCTGACTTTTATCTGTTACAATTTTTTGTTATTACCAAATTTGCAATAGAAATATGTATATACATACGTATGTATCATTTACATATCTTAGGTTGTATTTTATCAACTTTCAAAATACGAGTAGGTACCTATTTTAAAAGCGCCCCTGCAAGCTCGCTAAGTAGCGACTAGCAATCAGGGCTGGATGCTCTCGTGGACGAGTTTTGGTTCATGCCGCTCATGACGTCACTTGATGAGTAGTTACCGTGCGAATACACGAATAATAGTAATATTATCAAAGAAAATACAGAAATATCTGGACTTAATATTAAAGAAAGTGTTATAATATGGATAATAGATTCTTTCAGTCCTTGATAACATTTAGCACTGTAGTTTAAGAGTTGGTGTTTTAAATTAAACTTATAGTCACTGTCCAGAACATTTTTAGAGGAAACAGAAGCGGTCTTAACGTTAATATTGTCTATTCTTTTTATGGAATTTAACCACTGTTTGCACAAATCAAAGTTTTCCGGGAATCGATGAAATTTAATGTTTTTATTTAAGATTTAAAAATACTCAACAAGTGACGTATTTAAGCCCCGCCCAACATGCGCATATACACTTAAGGTGTATGTATCTTGCTAGCAATTGTATCTTTTCATAACAACAAACGGTCATGCGCGGTAGAAACGATCATCAATTATATTTGGACACGTCCTCAAGAACACATTGTAGTACTTACTCCCTTTCTTACTGGAACTGTTTGTTCAAAAAAATTGTTATTTGTGCCTTTTGGAGACAAAATTTGTTTTACTTTTTTAAAGATTCCTAGTCACAATAACAGGACCACCCTAGCCCCCCCGGGTCAGATGGCTAGTTACGCCAATGCGCCTAAATTGCGCAGAAAAGAAAATAAATGTCCACAAAGTTTTCTTTGGGAGAACTGATGACACAACTTGTATACCCAAGTCGGAAAAAACTACTTTGGCACTTATTCAAATTATAAATTCGATTAAATTGAGGTCGCGCTCAAATTGATCAAGGAACGGTAAGAAATATTTGTTATGCATCGAGAAGATTAAAAATAAATTAAATTTAAGATGCGATGACAAAAGTAGGTGTAATATAATAAATATGGTTGGGCATATCCATACGACTGTACATGGTCGTTGCCACTCCACTTAACTGCCTTACTTACAAATAAGTATTTTATGTGTGTAATTAAATTTCGTGGCTTTGCCCCTGTGTTTCCAAGGAAGCATTAAATAAAAATGTATTCATATCTATATATATATATATCTATATATCTTCCTTTCCGGCTGACAACACTTTAAAATTTAGCAACACAGCTACAAAGTGCAGATTCAGGGAATTTTCGGAAATTTGGCAATACCGCTAGATAGTTCAAGATGACTTACTGAAGGTACCCTGAAGATTTTGAAAAATTCCCAGGTTCCGAGAATGAAAGAACTACGATAATTACAAAAATGAAAGAATGACGAGAATGAAGAAAGAATGAAAAAATTACGAGAATGAAATGAAAAGATAAGAAGAAAAAAAATTACGTGAATGAAAGAATTATAAGAAGAAAGAATGACGATAATAAAAGAATTATGAGAATGAAAGAATGATGAGGATGAGAGAATGATGAGAATGAAAATATGACGAGAATGAAAGAATGACAAGAATAAAAGAATTGAAGAATAAATGAATAAAAAAAACAGAAAAAAATTAAAGAAACAGAAATAATAAATAAAGTAAAAAACAGAAAGAATGAAGAAATTAAAAAACTGAAAGAATGAGAGAATAAAGAAAAACTGTTGTCCCAATAAAAAATTAATTTGGTACCTAAAGATTTTTTAAATCACTTGTTAAACGTTTTACATTCTTCCACAACTTTTCAAATATTCTACGAGACTTTTTGGTTGATAAATTTGCATATTCTGTGTTATTGCGGCATAAAAATTATGCTTAGTTTCAAAAGCGGACAAGTCCAACTACCCTTTTATACTAAACTTAGTTTCTGGCTTTGTTTAAGAAATGAAAAATAGCGGTTTTTTGGATGATTTGCATAATCTGTTAATGCAGCATAAAAATTATGTTTAGTTTCAAAACCAGACAAGTTTTAACTACCCTTTTATGCGAAACTTATTTTTTGTCTTTGTTAATAAAATGAAAGATGAACGCATTTTTACGCCCCTTTTTAATTTAACATGCACATCTGTCGATAGATCAAAGGGGCAAATTGCTCGATAAGTTTCATGTCAAACGCAGACTATATTTTAAATATCATTTAAGGTCCTGTTATATGCAGTCAGGGCCGTCTTAAGCACCCGGGCAAGCGGGCGACCGCCCGGGGCTGCCATTTTTTGGGGGCGGCCGTTTAAGGGGCAGCCATTTTTTTGGGCCTTTATTTTTTCTGCGGCCATTAAAAAAATCAAACAAAAATTGTCACTACATGATTAAATCATGATGATTTATTTGCCTACAATTTTTTGTATGTTTATAATGAGTTTTTAAATAGAAGTGCGGCTTTCTTAGATCTTAAAAGAAAGCCGAACTCACGTGTTTTTGGACCTTAAGACCTTAAGACCATTAGGATTGCGCGATACTTGTTGCTTGGAAAATTTTTTTGTCTTAATGCCCAAAAATTAGAGACTTAAAGCTTCAAATTGATTTTTTTATACTCAGGGGCGTACCGAGGCACACTTTTTTGGGGGGTGGAGACGATAAAAAAACCAACTTATTTTTTTATCGATACTTTAGTAGTAATAGTAAAAATTTTCAGTAGTTTTATCATGAATGTAAAGTGTAGATAAAGAATGTCTTTACCTACCATTAGCATGCTCTTTTGAAGTTTCTATTTTTTTTATTTGCTACCAATGTAAGTGTATTATCCGGAACAGTAACAATTTTAATTTTAACCAAATTTCCACCGTGAATATTTTCCTCGTGCATTTTTTCTAGTCCTTGTTAAACATTTTAGCATTTTACTAGAACTCGGCCCGGTCTAGCTTTCTTTTCCATATTAAAAAAAAATATTTCCCATTTATTGACACTAGTTTTACTTAGCTTAGATAAGCTTCAACCAATTAATAATTTAGAAAGACAAAGCCGCGAGGCGGTGCCGACTTTGTACATGCCGTTTGTGTGAAATATAATGTCCTTTAATAAAAATAAGGTTGACCAATACAATTTTCTTGACGGTAACGATTATAGGAGGTTACAATAAATTAAAAATTATAATTTTGTAATATGTAGGTAAAGTTTAAAAATTATATTTCATTTTATTTATTGTGATGGGTTGGTTGGTAGGGTAGGTATACCCAACCAACCGACCCAAATACTATAGATTTTGCCAACCGTGTTTGGATTTGGAACCAACTGCCAAGACTTTGGGGGGGTGACTCCCCCCCCTACACCCCCCTTAGGCCCGGCCCTGTTTATACTTCGATACGGCCATTTTTAACAATAATACAGTCATTTGAAAAATCGCTAAAAATTTAAAAAAAAAATTTGATCCTTTAATTTTGTCCACTAGTGTATATATTATAAACAATTATTTTGGGTTTTTTCCCAAATTTGTATTTTTTACTTTTGCTTAATTATTAAAGATTTTTTTAAAGTTTGTTGTTAGCTATATCAGCGTTGCCAACCTTTTCGTTCGAAAAATCCTGAGTTCTCTAGTCAAATATCCGTAGAAATCCGTGGGTGAAGGGTAAAATCCAGACATTTATCCGTACCAGGGATCAGAGGTGGCAGGCACCGCGGCGACTTGGATAGATTTACGAATTTTGATTGGTACTCAATATTTATTAGCTGTTCAGTTATTTAGCATTGACATTTGGCGCAAGGTGGCGCTTTCTTAGTAGTGCTTGGCGCTTTTAAGATTTACACATTTCATAAATTCATATATTTATAAACAATGTCATTAGATACTAATAGTGTGATACATGTATAAAAAACTTTTAAATGTAAATAGATACCAAAACAAATTTAAAACTTTAGTTGCCATTTTTTTCACAGCATCCTTTTGACAGACAGCATCTTTTCTGACGAGACGCTAAATGCCACTGGCGGCTCCTCTTACTGCGCATGATCGCTTAATTGACAAATGTGCCGCGATTGAAAATGTTTAACATTTAATGTTAAAGGCACGTTAGTTACGTTATAATTATAATCCGTAGATACAGTAGAAACCACCCATATATTGGTGACTCATCGGGTGCCGAACATATCTCAGACATGCTAGCAGTAATGTTTTACTTGGCTTGTACATTCGATGCAGCGGTAAATGTACTCACACGTAGGTTTTTAAGCATCCGGTCTAAAATGCGCCATCTGTGATGTAAAACTGCCTAGGTGTTGGACAAAGATGGACATATGACGCGTGTCCTAGCTTGTTACTTATATTCAGTAGAGTTCGTGTTTTAGGCATTTATTTTATTTTATTTCATAGTAGCCTTAAGGCAACCAACTTTACCATCGGCCATTTGTTTTTATATGTCATATGATCTTTGTTTTTGCATATCGTGTTTCTGGTGTGTGTTTACGGATTAATAATCGATTTAAACGTTGTAGTGCTAGTGGTTTTTATTGCAATTGTTATTGCATGTTTATTGGACTTTATTGCAATTGTTATTGTACTTTTTTTGGACTTTAAATAAACGGTGTGTGTTTACGGATTAATAATCGTTTTAAACGTTGTAGTGGCATTGGTTTATATCATGTAACACAGGTAGATGTCGTATAAAAATCCTTACCCAGAAATTCTAGGCTAGAATACAAATAGCTATTTACATACCATAGGAGGAAAATAATGCTTTTCCTCCCGTGAATAGTTTGATGCCCGACGCGAAGCGAAGGGCATTAAATATTCAAGGGAGGAAACGCATTTTCCTCCTGAGGTATGTATATGGTTTTTTCTATTACCTTTTAAAGGTTTTAAAGACATTTTAAGGGTTCGGGTTATTTTTACTAACCAGGCTATAATATTATGACAAAATATTAAGTAGGTTTTGCGTCGCCGACGTTGTGTTGACAACGCTTTGTTGCTATGGTATTTTTGGTAAAACAAACATAACAGTTGTTATAAGCTGTCAGGTTTTCATAAATTTGAAATTCTTCCTACGTTTTAAAAATGAGTTCTAGCGAAGAAGACCTGCCGCAAGATCTTGCTGAAGAGGCAAGAGTAGTTGAAATTAATCTTCTACCTCAAAAATCGAAAAAGCGATATGAAAAGGAATATAATCATGTATTTTTTTGTAACTTTGACCCTGCTAAAACATTTGTTATAAGCAAAAAACTAAACTAAACTAAACAAAGTATGGTTGAACAAGCGCGGAGTAAATCTTTTTCCTACAAAATCAAATAGGGCTAGACAAGGTACAAAACTCTTGCTAATGTAAAATTGTTAAAAAAAAATAGAGGGAGGAAATATTTTTTCCTCCCGGGGAGGAAAAGAGGCATTTTCCTCCCTCGCTCGGGGGTGGAAAATTAAGTTTTCCATTAAGGTAGTAGAAAAAATATTTTTATTATATAAATTTTGTACTAGTATTAGTTTAATACATTCTGAAAAAGCTATCCCAACTAGCATTTATGGTGGCAGATACGTAACTGCTACTATCAAAGCCACTACAAAGGGGGCGGTGACCATCGGCGGTTACGTTGTATATTCGTAGCTGCTAAGTAACTGCGACCAAAATGGGGAAAGATTTTGAGTACCCGGGTAGTGTCTTGGGTAGTTTTTGCCACTAAAAGAGTTATTACGATATGTTACTATAAAGTAGCCTACTGGTGAATGCGACTTATTTGTTACGAAGCTGCCTAGTCGCGGGGTCGTGGCAGCCTAGTGTTTTCCTCCGACAGGTAGACCTTTCTTTAAACTATTAAACTTTATTCGCAGCGACCTCTTCATGTAATTTCACACTTCCTAAAATAAATGTCATGATGGAAAGTAATTAAGGAAGCCATTATTATTTTTTTGTTATTTACCATGCGATTTTAACGCCTTTTGTGGGTCAATTCCAAAACGCAATCGACTTTACTGAATAAAATAGTGGGTTTATATGACAAAATTTTCGAGCGCCTTTCAAAACATTTCAAATTATTATATTATTTGCAATAGAAACTCATGTAGTAATTAAAAAAAAAATAATTTGCTCGAAACTGGCGTGAAACTTTAAAATATTAGTCCACCGTCACAAATAACAAAATATCTAAGGAAAAAATCTTTAGTTTAGGTATATTTAGCTTAAAAACGCAAAATGTTTGAGCCATTTGGTTGTTCGTCTATAAAGTCATGAAAAAAATATGGCCGTTTAATCCGAAAAATACTTTATAGTTCCATATGCTTCCACAAAGTACCGGGAACAATAATATATTAGGCCAACCCTACCCGTTTGGAACTTTAAAATCTTCGGATTGATAAAGTGACAATTGCAACTACCCAGAGACGACTTTATGGAAACAATAACTTTTTGGGAACTACATGGTCCACGATTCTTTGGAACTATAAAGTGATTTTTTCCAAGAAAGTTCCCTGCGCCACTAAATTGCCACTTAATTGCATCGTTTATGCTACACCGATCGCGGCGTGCCACTATAACGTTCCGCCTTATCCTTTGAAGTTCCCGTTTGGCGACGCGAGAATCGTATTTTTTGTAAAATGCAAATTGAATATTATCAAACCTAATGTTTTACTGGTTATTGCAATTCTTATGATCACATGACAATTATTCATTTATTTTCAAAAAAATTAATTATTAAAAAAAAACAGGACCCATACCGTATATGACGTCACTTCCGTCTCGTGTCGTTTTTTCTAGGTTTATTAATTACTCTCTTAAATCTTGAAACGTTCTCTTCCACTTAATCTTTGAATTTGAAGCCTCGGCTCATTTGACATTTAAGGTATTTCAGTATAGTCAACGAAAGAAATCATATTTATATGTTAACTGCTTATGTTTAAAAATTAATAAATCTTTGTATATAGTATCACAATATTTTCAACAAATTTATTATACAAAAACAGGACCCACACCGTATATGACGTCACTTCCGTCTCGTGTCGTTTTATCTATGTTTATTAATTACTATCTGTCTTCGTTCTCTTCCACTTAATCTTCGAATTTGAATCCACGATTTAAGTAGCTACCCAAGTAACATTTATAGTTTTATGATTGTCTTCAAGAACGCTTTAAAACCAGGAATCGGTTTTATCCTTAAATCTCTTTACTCTCCAAGATATCTTAAAGTTAACTTGAAAGCATTAATAAGATCAAAAAGGCGCATCTTATTAAGGTTTTTAAATCCCCCTTGATAAAACCATGGGGTATTTTTAAAAGTCATCTTAAAGTACTCTTCAAGATAACTTAAAGCAGACTTAGAGATATCTTCAAGATAATTTTAAAACCAATCAATTTTAAAATAGTTTTTAAAAAGATCACCATAAAACCGATTTTTATAATCCTAAAACTTTTTTAAGATAAATTATAATATCCCAAGTAACATTTTAAAATCCAAATTGACTTGACTTAGTTTTAAGGCAGTTTTATTATAGCGGAAAAAGTGTAAATTATTTTAAAATGGCTTTTATAAATACTAATTACACTTCGAGAGGATATGGTTTTAAAAGGGAGTTTTATAGCTATCCTGAAGGCATCTCCTTAAAACTATCTAGCATTTAAGATCATTTGCTCTTAAAAATTACTTCATTTGTACTTTAATCAAACCTCAATAAGAGTATATTATCTTAAAATTCTCTTAAAAGCAATGTGGTTTTATTAGTTCGAAATAAATATACTTTTGTTTTAAAATTGATTTTATTTTTAATCTTAAAGTGTTCTTTAAGATAACTTTTGTTGAAGGTAGGATTAAAACTCCTTTAACTTAAGTAAGAGTTTAATAAAACTATATTTTATAATACTCTAATTAAAATACACAATAAAACTAACTTTACTTGGACAAAACCTTTAAAAATTTGATAAAAGCAGTTAGTTCCATATAAATGTTGCGGAACGTCATAGCTATAGCTTTAGCTATACGTTTATGGATAATTCTCTTCGTAAAACAAGAAGTGGACACTTTTACAGAAAATGTAAAGTTAATTGTTACAGTAATATCCAAAAAAGAAATGTAAAACTTTCTATTAATATTAAGTCTAACTTAAGTAATGAAAAGGGTACATGTAAACATACACATTAAGTAAGGTTAGGTTTCTAGAAAATTTGGTGCGCATGCTTCTTAGATTTAAAGAGGTTTTATGAGTGTATTTTATAATTAAACACAATCTTGATAAAGTCAATTAGTCTTGAATAAGTACATCTGCCCTTGGTTTAGTTCTATTGGTTTTATTATTGGCAGTTTTAATTCAATAAAGTTTTATTGATATTTATATTTTAAGGATTTATTAAATGGCCGAAAGTGTCGCACTATGGGATAAAATATTTTATTATAAATTATGAAAACAAATTAAATAATAAAATGCTTATAAATTTTAAGTAATAAAAAAATAATATTATGTCATTAAACAAGAGGTAATTTAGGCCATTATTAACGAGGATGAGCACGGCGTTCTCTATAGAGAACGCCGTGGGATGAGGTAAATGTCTCGAAGGACGCAAAACCCACAGTGTTTCCAAGCATGGAATTGCCCTTTTTGACTTGTTTAGGTGGTTTTAAGCATGGAATTGGTAGTTTCGGGCTAGTTGAAGTTAAAATTAGTGAATGCCAAAATGGCACCTGTCAAAATGACAGATACGCCTTTTTTGACTTATTTAGGTGGTTTTAAGCATGGAATTGGTAGTTTCTTGGTATATAAAGTTATAATTGGTGAATGCCAAAATGGAACCTGTCAAAATGACAGATACGCCATTTATGACTTATTTAGGTGGTTTTAAGCATGTAATTGGTAGTTTCAACTACCCCGACATACCAATGACTTGCTTAAAACCACCTAAATAAGTCATAAAGGGCGTATCTGTCATTTTGACAGGTTCCATTTTGGCATTCACCAATTTTAACTTCAACTAGTCCGAAACTACAAATTCCATGCTTAAAACCACCTAAATAAGTCAAAAAAGGCGTATATGTCATTTTGACAGTTGTCATTTTGGCATTCACCAATTTTAACTTCAACTAACCCGAAACTACCAATTTCATGCCTAAAACCACCTAAATAAGTCAAAAAGGGCGTATCTGTCATTTTGACCGGTGCCATTTTGGCATTCACCAATTTTAACTTCAACTACCCCGAAACTACCAATTCCATGCTTAACCACCTAAACAAGTAAAAAAGGGCGTATCTGTCATTTTGACAGTTGCCGTTTTGGCATTTACCAATTTTAACTTCAACTAGCCCGAAACTACCAATTCCATGCTTAAAACCACCTAAAGAAGTCAAAAAGGGCATATCTGTCATTTTAACAGGTGCCATTTTGGCATTCACCAATTTTAACTTATTGACAATAATAACAATAGTAAAAAATTTTTAAAAAATTTAAGAATTAAGAATAATCGGTATTTAATAATATTATTAAGCCTTAAAAATATATTTTAACCCATAGTGCAGTTACCGGATGAAGACAAAAAATATTAACAAAAATTAATTAATATTTCTTTAATACTACGTTATTGATACGGCGCATACACTTTTTAAAAGTATTTTATATTCTTTTATCAAAAAAAATTTTTGCGTTTAAAATTTTGTCCTTGAGCAACTAATACATTGATTTTATATTTTTAATGTATTACCTATTATATATTTAGTTAGACATTTAATACTTGGATATCCACTTGGCAACTTTTAATTTATAAATTTATACTGTTTTATCTTAAAAAGGTTTTAGAATTATAAAAATCGGTTTATGGTGATCTTTTTAAAAACTATTTTAAAATTGATTGGTTTTAAAATTATCTTGCAGATATCTCTAAGTCTGCTTTAAGTTATCTTGAAGAGTACTTGAAGATGACTTTTAAAAATACCCCATGGTTTTATCAAGGGGGATTTAAAAACCTTAATAAGATGCGCCTTTTTGATCTTATTAATGCTTTCAAGTTAACTTTAAGATATCTTGGAGAGTAAAGAGATTTAAGGATAAAACCGATTCCTGGTTTTAAAGCGTTCTTGAAGACAATCATAAAACTATAAATGTTACTTGGGATATCTAATGCCATATTTATAAATTAAACGACAAGTTGCCAATCCAAGTATTAAATGTCTAACTAAATATAAAAACATAAAATTCAATGTATTAGTTGCCAATCCAAGTATTAAATGTCTAACTAAATATAAAAACATAAAATTCAATGTATTAGTTGCCCAGGGCCAAAATTTTAAACGCAAAATTTTTTTTTGATAAAAGAATATAAAATACTTTTAAAAAATGTATGCGCCGTATCAATAACGTAGTATTAAAGAAATATTAATTAATTTTTGTTAATATTTTTTGTCTTCATCCGGTAACTGCACTATGGGTTAAAATATATTTTTTAGGCTTAATAATAATATTATTTAAAACCGATTATTCTTAATATTGTTAATTTTTACTAATGTTATTATTGTCATTAAGTTAAAATTGGTGAATGCCAAAATGGCACCTGTCAAAATGACAGATACGCCCTTTTTGACTTATTTAGGTGGTTTTAAGCATGGAATTGGTAGTTTAGGGCTAATTGAAGTTAAAATTGGTGAATGCCAAAATGACAACTGTCAAAATGACAGATACGCTCTTTTTGACTTGTTTAGGTGGTTTTAAGCATGGAATTGGTAGTTTCGGGCTAGTTGAAGTTAAAATTGGTGAATGCCAAAATGGCAACTGTCAAAATGACAGATACGCTCTTTTTGACTTGTTTAGGTGGTTTTAAGCATGGAATTGGTAGTTTCGGGGTAGTTGAAGTTAAAATTGGTGAATGCCAAAATAGCAACTGTCAAAATGACAGATACGCATTTTTTGACTTATTTAGGTGGTTTTAAGCATGGAATTGGTAGTTTCGGGCTAGTTAACGTTAAAATTGGTGGATGCCAAAATGGCACTTGTCAAACATTTTAGATACGCCCTTTATGACTTATTTAGGTGGTTTTAAGCATGTAATTGGTAGTTTCAACTACCCCGAAACCACCAATTCCATGCTTAAAACCACCTAAATAAGTCAATAAGGGGGTATTTTGACCATTTTGGCATTCACCAATTTTAACTTCAAATACCCCGAAACTACCAATTACATGCTTAAAACCACCTAAATAAGTCAAAAAGGCGTATCTGTCATTTTGACAGTTGACGAGTCTTAGTCGCGCGAGTCTTACTCGCTAGGCCAATTTGGTGGAGCCCCGCCTGTACGCAAATAAGCTCTGCGCAAGTAAGGTTTCGTGAGAGAAAGACCTTATGCAAGTAAAATCTCGCAGATGTAATTTCTTACGCTTGTAATCCTTCGAGACATTTACCTCATCCTCGTTAATAATGGCCTAAATTATCTCTCGTTTAATTACATAATATTATTTTTTTATTACTAAACGTAAAATTTATAAGTATTTTATTATTTATAAATAATTTATAATAAAATATTTTATCCCATAGTGCGACACTTTCGGCCATTTAATAAATCCTTAAAATATAAATGTCAATAAAACTTCATTGAATTAAAACTGCCAATAATAAAACCAATAGAACTAAACCAAGGGCAGATGTACTCAGGCCCGTTCCTGGCGAGCGTGCAGTGCGTGCACGCACGCAGGCGCAACATTTCGGGGGCGCAAAATCAAAGAGTCAATCAGTACTTTGTAACGATAAACTTTCTTGCATATGATACCTAAACATACATTGGATAAAGGTTTCTGCCTTTTTTCGGTCGCTATAAAGCGCCTTTTGCCGCTTTGATATTGGCTGATTATTTTGTTTTGATATGAGGATCAAAATAAAAGGAGAGAAATGGTCATATTATCTTTAGTATACAGTTGACGGTAGCAAAGTTTAACAGTAGTAACTCTCTAAAATGAAATTATTCAAAAATGACTAATTCAATTAGTCTAATTGCAATAGCGAAAAAGCAGCGACTAATAATTATTTCCAATAGTAATTTGTATCCCGGATATTTAGCAGTCAACTCCTATGTAAAATTGTCCGCTGAATCCGAAAATGTCGTCAAAAGTTATAAAAGTAGAACATTTTTGAGATTTAGTAAATTTTCCATATAATATGGTCTTGACTATATCTTAAAAACTGCTTTACTTTTATAATTTTTGACGGTATTTTCGAATTCAGGGGACAATTTTACATAATAATAAGCTGTTAAATGCCCGGGATACAAGTAGCTGTGGACTTAAGTTATTAGTTACTGCTTTTTTACTTTGAAAACTAGTCATTTTTAGAGAGTACGTCACTAAAAACCAGTTGTAGTTATTATATTGTTTAGATTGTTTTTTTTTCTTTAGAGTATTTTTATGACTGACTATTTCCCTCGTCTTAATTTCCATCAATCACAAACGCGCAATTTTGAACTACAAATGGTTTCTAGGTGGAAAAACTGTATGACAGCTGCTGCACCTGTCAGCAGTTTTTTCCAAAATTACAATTTATATTTTAATTGTTAACTGTTACTCATGAAATAGTCTTGTCAAATACCATTTGGGCATCTAACTTTTCCTATGAAAAAAATCGTTAACACAATGCTAAGTAATATTTTTTAACAAAATGCATTCGTGCAGGTGCAAAAATCCTCGTCTTCGACTCGGATTTTTGTTGCCACCAGCACTCATGCTTCTTGTTAAAATATTACTTAGCAACGTCTTTTTTCGATTTTTTTTGAAAAAATAGATGCCCTTATGATATTACTTATTTTTTATACGGTTTTTTTTACATTTTCAATTACATAATATCGACCCATGCATTGCATGCATGGCATGCAACGAAGACTATTGTAACTCAGTTTTGATTGTAGACTAGAGTAACTCAACTTAATATAGTTTTTTCCTGTAGGAATGTGGATTATTACACTTACTATACAGGGAAGTTGTTCACTGGTTGCCTATCGTTTCATGTCTGAGTTACTGTAATCTTCCACCAAATAGAGCTTGAAAAAATCTGTTGATGCCATATAGTAAGTCAAAACCCACGTTTTTTGAGTTACTATAGTCTTCGTTGCATGGGTCGATATGTAAAGCCGGGTCTACAATTGTCGCAGGGGTGCGATCGCAGAACATAAGCTTGCGCAAAGCACCCCGCGACCTGTCGATGGAGCAAGGTTCTTTTGTCAGCTGGGTGCTTTGCGCAAGCTTATGTTCTGCGATCTGCGACCTGCGACAATTGTAGACCCGGCTTAATATGTAATATGTAATACATATTGCCAGTTTGTCGCAAAATAAATATTTTTTTAAATTTTACTGCTTTAAATTCAAATATTTAATGTATTATATTTAAATATAAAAGGGGCGCACCAACGAATGCTGCACGCAGGCGCCAGACACCCCAGAAACGGGCCTGGATGTACTTATTCAAGACTAATTGACTTTATCAAGATTGTTTTTAATTTTAAAATACACTCATATAACCTCTTTAAATCTAAGAAGCATGCGCACCAAATTTTCTAGAAACATAACCTTACTTAATGTGTATGTTTACATGTACCATTTTAACTACTTAAGTTAGACTTAATATTAATAGAAAGTTTTACATTTCTTTTTTGAATATTACTTTAACAATTAACTTTACATTTTCTGTAAAAGTGTCCACTTCTTGTTTTAGGAAGAAAATTATCCATAAACGTTGTCATTTTACCTATAGCCAAAGCTATAGCTATGACTTACCGCAACACTTATGTGCAACTAAGTTTTTAAAGGTTTTGTCCAAGTAAAGTTAGTTTTATTGTGTATTTTAATTAGAGTATTATAAAATATAGTTTTATTAAACTCTTACTTAAGTTAAAGGAGTTTTAATCCTACCTTCAACAAAAGTTATCTCAAAGAACACTTTAAGATTAAAAATAAAAGCAATTTTAAAACAAAAGTATATTTATTTCGAACTAATAAAACCACATTGCTTTTAAGAGAATTTTAAGATAATATATATATAGAGTATACTCTTATTGAGGTTTGATTAAAGTACAAATAAAGTCATTTTTAAGAACAAATGATCTTAAATGCTAGATAGTTTTAAGGAGATGCCTTCAGGATAGCTATAAAACTCCCTTTTAAAACCAAATCCTCTCGAAGTGTAATTAGTATTTATAAAACCCATTTTAAAATAATTTACACTTTTTCCGCTATAATAAAACTGCCTTAAAACTAAGTCAAGTCAATTTGGATTTTAAAATGTTACTTGGGAGAGAGCATACAATATTCATTTTTACATAGCCCAAATACCTACAAGTAAGGCAGAATGAATAACATTCATCAGCCCAAGATTTGAACGCTTGACTCAGGTGTAGAAATCAGAACATACATCAACTTTGATTGCAAATACTTCAGGGAAGTATTGATAAACTTGACCCATTAAGAATATTTAGCACCTTGAATTTCTTATATTAAATTCCTATTCATCACAAAATATTTAAAGACTATTAAGGTGAAAACGTTCACGTAAGATAGAATAAATAATATTCATCAGCACCTCGATTAGAACGAGCAGTGGCGGATTTACAAATTTTCAAGGTATAGGCTGAATAGTTTTTGCCGCCCTTGCCTCAACAATTGTCATATCATACATTATTTTTACAATGCAACAATTTCGTTGAAATTGCACGTAAAATAATGTTTCGGTATAAGCTCGCCACGTGCACGTGCAACATTGACGTCATTGATAACATTGTAGCATTAAAAAAATACCGCGTTCGGGGAAAAAATATTTTTTTGACTTATAAGTCAGAAAATTCGATTGGAATTCAAAAAAAAAGTAATAGCGAGATAGTCTTATAAGACTATCTCGCTATTACTTTTTTTTGAATTCCAATCGAATTTTCTGAAGCTACTAGTGCATGTGAAACACATAATAGTCGATACATAAAATTGAAAGCGGTAAAATTATTCACTAAATTATTCATTATATTCGAATAAAAATGGAAAAATTATATACAAACCGTCCAGTTCTTAGCCTCCAACCAGTAGTAAGACTGGCATGTATGGGTTGTTAGTGGGAAGAGGGGCATATTTTTTACAATTTCGCTCTTTTCACTCATAAGAAGTGTGGGCAAAGGGCGCAGAGGCGAGAGGCCGATTACTGGTTGAGGGGCGGCGAACTAGCTGTTTTACTCTAGAATATGGAAGTTTGCTACTCTCGGAATGTGCAATGACAAGTGAGAGAGAAAAGTCATCGACAACATTTGTTGCAGACTTCTATCTGTAAGACATCAGAAAACCGTCATAGAAAAATCTTTTTGATTTCTATGAGGTAAAAAAAAATCGTTCCCCAAATTTGCCGCCCCCAAAATCTGCCGCCCTAGGCTCGAGCCTACTCAGCCTGCTGGTAAATCCGCCACTGAGAACGAGATTTGAACACTTGACTCAGGTATAGAAATCAGAACATGCATCAACTTTGACTGTGAATAGGTACTTCAAACAGCTTCAAAAATGTCACTACCTGATTTATGATGTTCATCAGTAGGATTATAGAAAGATGTAGTTTTTGTTTCTGATGTTGATGCTTCGGCTCGCAGTGATTCCTTTTGTTTAATTCTTTGATAGAAAGTACTAGAATATCTAAATTTCTTTTTATTTACCTTAGGCATTTTACAGAATTTTAATAAAGCTTAAAAGCAAGAAAAGAAAACACCAAAACAGAGCAGCACACTATAGTGCATAACATATATGCAATCTGAGGCAATTACATTTATTAGGGTATATTAAGTTATGGTCACTATTAAGTAGCCATTTTTGATCCCCGCGACTTTTTAGTGGCAAAGGATAAGCGACGGCTACTTTATAGTGACCTAGGAAGGTAGCAGTAACCATTTTGTTACTTTCAATGCTACTATAAATTAGAGGTAACCAGGTGTCGTGGCCGCGACTACCCCGTAACTTAAATTGTTACTATAAAGTAACAAAAACTTAATGGAGGCATTATGGTAGCACTTGTTAGTGACCGCTACTTTAAAAAGTTACTATAAAGTTTTTGGTCTTTTATGGTGTCATATTCGAAGATTCAGGTAGTTCCAGCCACTTCTTTAAATTACATGTTTGCCACTTGCAATCAGGGTGTTTATTTTCCACTTTTATGGTAGGTAGGCACTAACCAGTCACTCTCGAAATATACTTCAAAGTGACTATTCCTTATAGAGTAACATTTTAAGTGGCAGGGTGGGTCTAGGAACTATACTTTAGGGGCAGTGACATTTAAAAAGGACTGGGAACTATATTTGCAGTATACTGTGTAGCGAAACAATTGTCAATATTTAATAAATTTCGTGAAACTAACGCAAGTTGTTTTTATATCCACACAATTTAAATATCTTTCACTTTGTACCTGACCTGCGTAAACATTTTTGTTTTTTGTCACCAATTCTGAAATATTTGCGTTTACAGTTAAAAGAATAGTATATTCTGTAACAAGTTTGACGGTTTCACGAGAGGGGAATATGCAATTCCAAACGTGTTTCAGACTATAGGTACTTTTTCTACGTTTCCAAAAAATACCATAGACAAAGAATTTAATTGGAAGAAAGTGAGGTTGGATCGGTCTAAAAATTTGTTAGATAATAAAAACAGAGATGTCGCCACGAGTGTACGTTCTGTCATCAGATGATAGAATATTTCATTAAAGTTAAAAGAAAAGTTTATTTATTAATTAGTTTCTAAGAAAATTACATTTTATTTAATTATCGTAGATGTTAATTATTAAAATTTAACTTTAAAAGCAAATATATCATAAGTATAGCAACCAACATTACACTCAAGATTTTTTACAAACTGGACTGCACTGGACTGTGACCTTCGATAGATTGCTTCGTACGAATGTGTCGGATAAGTCACGTTCATATATTCGTGGTTTCTACTTTAGCTCAGATGGTAGGGCGGTCGCTTGGCATGCAAGAGGTCCCGGGTTCGATACTAAGAAGCTGTCGAACTTTTTTTATTTTTTTATTTCATAAATTTGTTGTTTCTTTGTTAAACAGTGTTCGGTTGGGTTGGGTTGGTTGGTTTGTTTTAGTTTTATCGTAACATAAAATCTACTAGAAGTTGTCGAACTTTTTTTATTTCATAAATTTGTTGTTCCGTTGTTAAAAAGTGTTTTATTTTTATCGTAACATAAATTTGCCCATTTTAGTTGGGTTTTTTGTTCAATGGGGCGGGGGGGCCAATGGGGCGGGGTCGGTTGGGTTGTGTTGTTGAGTTTGGGTTGGTTTTATGACGTAACTAACGTGACTTTAACATTTCGAATCGCGGCACATTTGTCAATTAAGCGATCATGCGCAGTAAGAGGAGCCGCCAGTGGCATTTAGCGTCTCGTCCTTTTCTGGTAACCTGCTGGTAACAAACACAAAATTCCTAAACTAATGAGTGCGTTCCATGAAACGTTCCAGTAGTACGTTCAGAGCAAGGTTTTATACCTGCCGTTTACTGGACGGAGCACAGAAAATATAAAAAGGGTTTCACGCAATTTTTTACTTGTCGCAGGTTTTAATACATAAAATATCATGAATTATGCGATAATGTCCAAATATCCGTAGATTTTCAGACAAAATCCGGTTATCCGTTAATGACCCTTAAAATCCGTAGATCAGTGGCGGCTCGTCAGGGTAGGCCTCTGAGGCCGCGCCTCACCCTTAAAATAAAGGAACGAACGACTTTTTGTATTTATATTTTTGCCTATTACAAGTGTATTTTTACAACAGTTCTAGCCAATAAAAAGTAAAAAAAACAATCAATCATATTAAGCGTAAATAAAAATCCAGGCGCAAAGCGCGTCAAGTTAACGTGCATCGTTGAGTCGCTTGGACAGAGGCGAAATTTTCACAGCCTCGGAAGCTCCCATTTAGGGGCCGTTCATTAATTACGTGAGACAATTTTGGCGATTTTTCGACCCCCCTCCCTCCCCTTGGTGAGATGTCGTGAGATTTTGCTCGACCCCCCTCTCCCCCCCCTTAATCTCACGTGAGATTTTTTAAAATGCATGGTTTTAATGTAAATAAGTTAATCTGTGCTTGATTCCATAAGATTTATTTAAAAAAACAATTTGCTTATAATTGTTTACTTAATTTAACCCGGTTTTCTCGCAATTTTACATTCTTTCTTTCGGAAAAAAAAATTACGTGATATTTGCCGAGACCCCCCCCCTCTCCCCCACGTGAGATTTGGTGAGGTTTGGCTCGACCCCCCTCCCCCCCCTAAACACCTCACGTAATTAATGAACGGCCCCTTACCTCTTGAAAGCGAAAATGACTCACCAACAAAAATATCGCCGTAAGTTCGCGAATAAACACCGTAGATGAGGCGAAATTTAGTTGGCTTGGTTTGTTCTGATTGGTGGTCCGTTTATGGTGGGATGCCAGCGGAGACAAAGAAGGTTGCCAGTCTTCTCTTAGCGTTTGTAGAGCACGTTATTGTTTTGATTCAGATTAAATTATTTAAAACTTTTGGCTGATCTTTTATAGTTTTTGTCTCGATTAGTAAAATTTCTTATTTAATTATTGTAGGGAACACACTAAGGTAGATTTAGCAGTTTTTATTAAGCAAATTTTATATTTTGAAATAATAGATTGCCTAATTCTTCAATTAGAGACGCGGTTTGAAAATTTAGAGTTACTTTTAAATCTCACTGCAGACCCACAATTTTACGACCAAATAATAGATAAATTTTCAATCTTAAAAGATAGACGTATAGTATTTTATATTTTTTAATACTTAGGTAGGGGTCGACTTTTTAGTTTTATTTTTATTTTTTGATTAATTTATTTATTTTTAACTTTTTTAAGACTATATTTTAAGTTTAAGATTAAAACTAGTCTTTGATGTGATATTTTGTTTGTTTTGTTTTTTAGAGTTTATTTTTTGGTTTAGTAGTGCTATCGGCTCCATTTTAAAAAAGGTCAACGCGTCGCAGAATAATACCTCCCGGGTGACGTGGAAATTTATTCGTATTTAGACAAAATTAACCTTATGTAGCCTCACCCTCCTGTACACCCACGAGCCGCCACTGCCGTAGATCTACGGAAAAATCCGTAGGGTGGGCAACGCTGAGCTATATTAGCTATTACTTATGTACCTAGTAGTTATATATCGCTACCTTGGTTTAACATGGTTCAGCCAGGTATCAGCCATTTTCTCGAAAATGTGATTTTTGCATAAAAAGATTTCTATATTGTACATAGAACCCTTCTATGCAAAAATTTCAGAACCATATTAAACCAAGGTAGCTATATGTAAAATAAAATATTTTATTTATAGACAAAATTTGTTATATTTAATATATTTTTTTGTTATGTTGAGTTTTTAAGTTTACTATAATTTTTATTTTTACTTTTTATTAAATGTTTCCAAATATTTGTAGTGTATTTTTTATGGCGGTGTATTTTGAGAGGGCAGCCGTTTCAAGTTTGCCTGGATCGGCCAAAACATTAGAGACGGCCCTGATATTATTGTAATTTTTAATCCTAAAAGTATTTAATTAAAAACTGATAAAGATATCAAGTCATTAGTTCGGCTTACTCAAAGTCCTGGGAAAAAATGTCGGTACTTTTTATATCTTAAAACTGAATGGCACGTTTATAATTAGAATGCAAATACGTATGCATCACGGTGGGACCCAATTGCTTCCACTAATGAACGCATAGGCTATTAATTAGTTCCGAAGTCACTACAAATTGGTTTATAAGCCGCAAGGTTCGTTCCAGGTCAATACCTAAGCGACAATAAAGATTGATAGAGGTATGGGCGGACTTTAAATGCGTTGCTTACCACGACCACCCACATATTTGCGATTTTTAAGTTAAGTCGTTCACAAAAAATTATAATATTTAAATTATAAATGTATTATATTTTCGGAATTTTTATTTTTGCATTTACTTCATTCGTAAATCTTGACACGCCTATTATTTCTACCGAGAAAAATAATCGATTTTAGTCGTGAATTTTATGAATGAAATTGAAAGTAACATAAAAAGTTTTAAAATTTTATTTTTAAATATACAGGGTGTTTCACATTCGTGGTCCATTTCTGGGAAACTGAAAAAGATATCGATTTGAAATTTTAAAAGCGTTTATAATCCATTTAAGTCTATTTTTCTAAAATATTTTAAATAAAATGTCACTTCCAGTTTAACCGGAAGTGACATTAACTTTGTTATTTCAAATAGAACACCCCATATATTTTTACATTTTTAAATTCTACATAAAATTCTGATTAAAATTACTATACCTAAAATGAAAAGTTTTCGTTTTCGTTAAAATTTGAGAAATGCACGTCAATCAAAAATAGCCTATAACTTTTTTATTATTAGGTTTGCGGATATGGCTGTGCAGTGCACAGTGCACAGTGCAGTGCACAGTGTGCACTGTAAATAAAAATATGGTAATTTCACAGCAAATAAAGTAGGTCATATGTTACCAGCAAAGAAAGTGGTAAATTTAAATCTATACTGTAAATTCACTGACATCTGGAAAAAAGTGAATTTTTATTTTGGGAATTTTACTGCTATCTTTTGTAAAATTTAATCTATAATTATGGTAATTTTAAATCAATATTACTGTAGATTTACTGTAGTATTGTATTTTTACAGTGGTTTTAATGCAAATATAAGGATTTTGCCTGTAGAATCCCTGTAAATTTACCACCGTTTTAGGTTAAAATTGCTGGTATATTTGCTGGGCAGAGTCTACCGCACCGCCGGCGTGGTTTTAAAAATCTTATGGCTACGCCGCCGCCGGCGTTTTTAAATTTTATTGCAGCACCGTCCTTGCCGTTAGTGTTCATCAGTGTATTTTATATGGTTATGTTTATGGTACAAGAAAACTTGTTGAATGTTAAATGAGTTAAACGTCAATTAAAAAGCAACACCTTCAAGAATCCCACAACAAGTGAAATCATTTTTGTATTTATTGGTGTAGGTACCACCTGTTAAAATTAGTTTGTAACAATTTTCTTGATTATGCATAGGATGGATTTATGATTGATGGCAAAGAAATAAACAAGAATATAGTTGAAGAATTTTTAAATACAACAAGCTCATTGGATTTGTCAATAGGCTATGAAATTTCAAAAAACTTTCCAAATGTCCAAGGTCCTGCTTGAAAAAAAGTAAAAACTGCTGCAAAGCCTTTTTCCCACACAATTTTAAAGGCAATATCTAAATGTGGTCCAATAGTATATTTAAAATAAGACAATTAATTGGATAGAATGTACCAAATTTTTTGAGTTCGTAACCCTGCTTAAAATACCCCATAGAGACCTATACAAAATAATCTATCGGGCGCTACCGGATTCTATATGTGCATTTGTCCATGGGTTTTTCCGGATACAGCCCGATAGAAAATGTATAGGAAATTACCTATAGGCACACCATAACTTTTACATTTTCCCTATTGAGACCGATAGAAAATAACTCAATGAAGGATATATAGGGATATCCCTATAGAGCAACCATAAAACATTTGACAAAATTTTATTAAAACCTATAGGGTCCTATAGGGAAAAAACTAATTTCTACATTTATGTGTATTTTCCCCATTGAAACCGATAGCAAATAAATCAATGGTGGATATCCCTATAGAACAACCATAAATCTCAACTACGGGTCCTATACAAACCGATACACCCTATAGAAACACCATACATCCCGATACAAATATCTATCGGTTTGAACAGGGTCTCTATGGAGTATTTTAAGCAGGGAAGTTTTATTAGTATTTCTAAATTTATAAGGTTTATGATTTTTTAATTTTAGAGAAACAATGGATTTGACTAAAATCCCCAGCCACCCAAGTTGGGTATATATTGTCTATAGGGTTTGATCTTAAGATGAGATAAAATAAGCATTTTTTTTCTCCAGAATGTTTATCAAGTAAAATAAGGAATGACAAAAATCTTTTTTCGCTAGGAAAAAAATTAATTGAGTAGCTTATTATTAAAAGGAAAGCTTATCATTAAAAGGGCCAAAAGATTGACTTAAATAATTATATATTATAATTAAATTTAAATATTAAATTTTCTTGTGTAAAAGATTTTTTTAATGAAATATAAAAGTATATTGCAATATATGTAAGTATTTTTTCTCCTGACGCATTTTGATATTTTCAAGCTTTTTATGGGTGGCACATTTTTTTAAAACAAGCTGATTTTTTTGTATGAATAACTGGTCAAAAATCAATGTTAATTGATATTAACAATTGTTAACTTAATGCTAGGACATGTATACATTTTTTATCCAATATTGGTTTAAATGCTTAAAAAAACATTTTTACTATTAAATAACTCTGTTGAATAACCAATATCCACATCTTAGGATGTGGAATGGCGTTGAACCGCCAATCCCGTAATAGTAATACTATTACCTATTGTTTTTTATACCAAAATCTTAGTCAACGATCTGCCTTGTACTGTTCAACTAATATTTTGAAATTAACATTAAAAATGTTTACATATCGTCACCTAAATGTGTAAAACCATTTTTTCATTTGGTACGAAAAATGCATAAACTGCAAAAAAGGGACTTGTCAGTTTTACACATTTACGTAACGATATTATTATTAATAATTATTATAACATCAAATGTGATGTAATTTAATGTGATTCCAAGGAAACAACAACAATATTTTCCATTTTTACATATATACGGCTAATAACATAACCATAATTCCACTTATATAGGTATAACACTTTGAATAAAGTTATTTAAAGGTATAACATAACCTTAGTAAACAACGACGGTGCGGCAATAAAATTTAAAAAACGCCGGCGGTGGGGAAGCCATAAAATTTTCAAAAACCCGCCGGCGGCGCAGTTGACAATACCTATTTGCTGTGTTTATATCAAAGAACACCACTAGAATTTACAGTGTTTTTGCTCTAATGTTACTTGAACTTTCATTCATTTTTACTGCTAAACCTGCTGTAATTTTCAAGTGCTTTTTTATTTTATTTTTTAATTTACAGCAAATATTTTGGTTTAAACTACGGTTTTATATGCATACTGACTTTTTTAAGCGCAACGAAAAATAATTGTGTTTATGCCTTGATTTTACTTAAATTTTAATGTCATCAAAATATTAATAAATACTCGGAGATTTGGGATAATCCACATTAAAACACGTTTTATGGGTCATTCTTAATAAAAGGAGAATAGAGCTTAATGATTAAAAAAAAATGTTACTTGGCAACTTATATTTTTTTGTACTACTAGTTTGCTTAGTACTGCAGTAAATAAATTCTAAAATTTCCGAGCTCCCAGGTAAGAAAAATCTAAAAAAATCGTAGTTTTTCAAATAACGTATTAACGGAGGAGATAACATTTTCAACGGAAAAGAGAAAACTGTTAACGGAAGCCTATCGGCTACATATGTAAAGGAAATAAATAGATAATATGTACAATACAAATCATAATTCATATAAATATTTAAAAAAGCTTTTATTAAGGAATAAACAAACAAAACAAACTCTTATATAGGTACTAACGATTATTTTAATATTAGTAAAAACTAGTATACCCCTGTAGATTATCTTTAAAAATATACGTATCTTTTAGTTCGTTAAGTTGTGGCCTACTTAAAACTTTTACGGCGCTACTTTGGTCAATAACAGATACCTATGTCAGATTTTTCTGGAAACTGAAATACCTGATTGCCTACTCTTTTCATAAAAGTTACAGTATATTCATTATTTTCATCTATCGACATTATTTTAGCTATATATATATATAATGACGAAAAATTTTTTTGCCGGAAAGCTTTACAATTACAAAAGAGTTAACATTAACAACTTTTTTTGGTTGCTTTTGGTAATACTGGATAAGAGGAATTTCGTCGTCACTGGAACTTTTAGAGGGTGAATACACTTCATGATACCTAACGCGATTTGTACCTAAAATTAAAATATATGTATAAACTTATTTAAATTATAGATTATACCTGTTCCATCCATTGTGCTTAATATTAGGCCCATTATAATCCAAATCGTTGTTTTCATTTTTATGGTTAACATTTGGAATGTTATCAAAGTTATTACTTTCTACAGGAATAGCCACATCTTTATTCTCATCATTGTCAGGGATGTTGCAGTTACTATCTATGAAAGAAAAAATAAATAAAAAAAGAAACAAATTTAGAATAGTTTTGTTACCATTCCGAAAATCCATATGTATTTTACCTAAGCCGTAGTGGTGGCAGAGCATATCGGCACTACACTCTAAACAGGTCAATTCCCTTACAGACAAAACATTAGGTGTTGGTCGCCACCAGCAAATTTCATGGCATTTCATTGTCCCTTTAAAAGTTGGGAGTTTCTCTGGTAACAATAACTCGATGTTGTTGGCTGTTTTGAAATCATGTTTGCTAAGTCCTAAAATTCTGACAGAAGAATTGCTAAAGGCATCAAGTAACTTTCCAAAATCGGAAATATCTTTTCCTAGTGAAACAAGGCGGTCAGCTTCTCTTTTGATATAGCCTCCAACGCCATCAGGCGCACCTTTACCGTGCCCACTTTCACTGTAGTGCCATCTCACAGTATTTGTTTGTAATTTTTCAGAAAGGTAAGCACCAATAAGGTAAGCACCAATAAGGAAAAAAAACATTTTTCGGTTACAGACAAAATTTTCCGAAAAATCGATATGAAAGAGTACCTCGTCTTCAGACAATGTTTTTTTTGATGTGGTCTATAGACCACAACTGTATACAGTTTTGTACTGATGGGATATGTTCCTGGTATGCAACAAAAACTTGGGAATCGAGTTTTTAAACATTTTGCAAAGGTCACTTTTTCTGCAAGATACCTGTTCTTTAATAGCTTTAGAACAAGTTTTTTCTCTTCCCTTTATTACCAGGATTTCCTTTTTATTTATCCACTTTTGGTAACTGGTAAAATCTCCTTCATAATCTAAAAAGCTTATCTTGTTTTCTTTACATTTTCGACATTTTCTTTCCAAACATCTTTCACTATCGCGGTTACAGCATAAAGATTTTACTACTTCTTGTGATGAACTCTCATTGATTATTTTTAAATATTTCAATTTTTGTACGATAAGGCTCATGTTTGCATGTGTGATACACATACAAGTTTGCCTACTATTTAAAGTTGGTTGCAATATCCAAAATGGACGAAATTTGCAAAAAGAGGCATAAGAAATTTGGCACGTAGGATTGTTCTGCTTGAATTTTGAATACAGATTTTTTAAGTGTATCATTTAAATACCGTTTTTGTTTTTTAATCCTTCTTCTTGTAATTGTATCTCTTTTGCCTGGACACAGGCGACTATGCTCATCTTTAGACAGGAATTCTTTAATAAGCCTTTTAGTATGCAGTACTCTTTCAAAACACATTTTATTTCTAGTCTGTTTGCCATACAAAATTTTGTTTGAAGCAATCTTGGAAAGGTATTTGGTATAACCTTGTTGCTTTATTATATTTCCAGAAATGTATTGTATGAACTTTCTTTTATCCTTTTTTCCTTTAACTTGTTTAAAGTTATTTTACAATTGAGACATAATAGCCTCACCAAAACCAAGTCTGTGTTTAATTTTTTTTGTAGCTGTAATCGAGCTTAAAAGTTTCTTTACCTCCTGCTGTTCAGGGCTATCTTTACTATTATTCCCAAGCCTTTTTTAATCTATAATACCGTTTCTTGTATTTTCTTGCACGCATTTCAGATTTTTTTAATAGGGTATTTAGATGCTTTATTTTTTTATTTAATTTATTTCGATTTCTTCTTTTAATTTTTTCTCCTGTAACAGATTGTCTAGTTGCTCTTTGCCTAGAAGGAACTAAATTTTCGTGATAAATTTCAGGTATATTTAGTTCAAATCTTTTAACTGATATGTCTGGACTGCTAGGTGGAGTATGTTCATCCAAAAATATTTCCAAACGTTTGCTTTCTTTTTTCTTTTCATACCTCATTTTAAATTTATCTCGCCATACTTTTCTGATATGCCTTTGCTCACGAGAAGTCATGTCTTTAACTGACTTTATTTTACCCGCAGTTTTGCGAGCATTATATCTTTCTCTTTCCTTTCTCTTCGACTCTTCTTATTTTGCTGGATCCGACTTTATCCTTTCTCGTAGTCTACGCATCGCATCTTTGCTTTTATTTATTTTTTTCACTATTGCGTCTACAGATTTATTTGTCAGCTTTTTCTCATTTCTTTTATTATTTGCCATTTTTTCCACCTGTAAACACACGAGATATCATCAAAACCAAAATAATTCCCCTCCGTTGACGCATTCTCCACTCCGTTAACACAGAGGCTAACAGAGCAGAGATTAATTACGAGTCATCTTGTTGATTTACATAAACCATCAAATAATTTTATATCAATTAAATTACTTTATTTAATGCGCTTAACGGAAAGGAGCCTTATGCTTAACAAATTAAATAATACTTACATATATTATGGCTTTTCACTGTTTTTTCTCTCACTTAAACAACAAACAAACCAGTGTTCATCAACAAACACACACACTGCTTGATGAAGGAGTTGCCACAGGTGTCAGCACTTAATATTTGATTTTACGCGCGAATTTCAACTAGGCAACGGAGGAGAGAAAAGTGTCCAGAGACATTAAACCATTCGTATTATTTTGTACTTAATAAAGTAAAAATATTAATTAAAAAGGGGTACAAGGTTTAGGGTTAACTAATTTTTACTAAAGCTGGTGAAAATTTTACTCTGTTTAGCTTTCTTTTGGTTTTAAATAATTAATAAAGTAACAGAAAGTAGGAAAGAGACATGCAACGGAGTGGAGATTTTGCGCTTGTAAAATGTATTATTAATGGTAAAATGATGTTTTATTGTTCTCTTATGCCATTCGAGGTAAAAGATAAATTTTTCTTTTATATAAAACGCCTATTTTAGGTAAGGATTTTTTTCTTTTACCGGAAATAAGTTGCGGAGACCTCAAAAATCTCCTTTTGCTGAGAATGACCCTTATAGAAAATAAATATATATTTCATTACATTTATTTAAACATAACAGCTTTGTACTAGTTTACAGTAAAATAAAAGATGTAGATATAACATGCTTACACGCAGGAAAAACAATATGGGCCCCTTATTGTGTTTACTTTGTGAAGTTGAATACTTACATTAATTCCTATTTTAAATTTTAATTTTACCTAAAAGTACGCTATGACCTATTGATATTCGTTAAGAATATCTGCCTTAGAAAGACTGATGTAAAATTTTTTATTTTTCGTTTATTTTATAGGGTACATGCTAAACGGATAAATAGGTATAGAAAAACTAATATACGTATATTGACGTCTTTTTTGAGCTTTGTATCTATTACCCTTTAGGCTGCACCCTATAAAATCAACGAAACCCACCCTGCACAGCGAAAATACCTACCGAATTATTCTTGTTGTTGTCTATTGAGATGGATTAATATACAGGTTCTATTTTACTTGAAATGATAAATTGTCGTACCTACTTATAAGTACGAAACAAAAATAATAGTTAAATAATATCCTTAATAATATTTAAATAATATCCAAAATTATTGTACTGACAGGAAAAGAGCTGAGATTTTACTTAACTTATACGTAAGTTAAGTAAAATCTATAGTAATTTTGAGGTTAATTTAATAAAAATTGTAATTTCTCATTATGACATTGTAAATTTGCATTAATTATAACAGTTAATAGGGTAAAGTCGCCAAAATCGTACCACTTTGTGGTTTTTATTTTTTTTCTTACAAACTTTTAAATTAAATATATAATTTTTAGTTTAAAACAATGGATCAGTCCTTTGGACACATAATTGCATTTTTTAAAATGTAATTTTTTAATTAACTTTTAAAAAACAGTTATTTCTGTAAGAGGTTGCAAACGGTACGATTTGGGAAACTGGTTGCCTAAATCGTACTAGTGGGTTCCTAAATCGTACCACAGTGCTCTTTTGGGGTATATTAAATAAGTGCAGTGTGTTGTTCTCATATAAACAAAAAACACATAAATTTAAGTGTTTTAAAACAAAACAAACTGTATTTTAAAAAAATCTACTTAAAAAAAAAATTAAACAAAACAAATGTCATTAAAAACAAATCTACTACAAGTGAGAACTTTAAAAAAATTCAAATTGAAAAACAAAGGTCGCACACGTAGTCGCTCTAGGACGTGTCAAGTCGGCACACATTTCGTGTGCCCATTCTCCACACTTGGTACACTTTATCATATCTTCGATTATACCCTCCTGGCATATTACGCAAAACCATTCATCCGCATTAATTTCGATTAATACCTCATTTTTCTTTGATGGCTTAGTTGTTTTAGTTTTTTGTTTTGACTTTTCTTCCTGAAATATACCATTTTTGGAAATCTCCTTTGCTCTTTTTCTATCTTCCTTTTTTGCCTTTATAGCATATTTTTCCTCCAGCGCGTTTTTATAAGGGCTCTCCGTTAGCACTGCCACTTTTTGGGCTCTTTCATCCATTTTTTTACCGACTTTTGGTAGTGGACTAATTTGTTCAATAGAAACAGTCTTGCTTTGTTTGTTAAGGCGAATTTTTTCTTGTTGAGTCAATCCATTTGTTGATGGAATCGCAACTTCCTGGGTAAGAATAGGTTGATTACATGCCGGTATATCTTTATCTTCAATAGAAGTTATCTCGTTTTCATGTTCAACAATTTCTGGTATATTTTCTGGTACCAATAAATTTTCACTAGCCACAAAATCTGCTTCAGTAAAAATATTTCGATTTACTGGCCATATCTCCGAAGCTTTAAATCCATTTACCGCATTACTTATTGGTGCAGAATTTGTGTAAGCTTCTGTTAGCAAAGCCGCTACTTCAAACTGTGTCACCCTTTGACCAACATTTGTTCGAAGCCAAGTTGCCATTATCTGCATGTAGCTTGCTTCGACAGATTTGAAGACTCCAACGTCCAAAGGCTGCAATCTATGCGTCATGTGCCCCGGAAGTTGCAGTAATATAATGCCATTCTTCCTAGCTAATTTTATAGCTTCCAGGTTTTTAGAATGGGTGGTGTGTCCATCTAGCAAAAGTATGCATTTTTCATTGTGACTTGGTTTAACAAATTTAATAAAATGTTTTAGCCATTCAACAAATAATTCTGTATTTATGTAGCCACTATCACTGGATTCCACAATGCTACCAGGAAAAGCTCCATTCTTAAGTGCTGCGTGCATACGTTGTCTTTTAAATATAAACATGGGGGGGACATAGGTGCCTGCCGCATTGCAACAACATACTACCCAGGCATCACAGGGTCGTAGAAATCACGTAGAATCGTCGACGAATTGGGTCGAATTTGGTCGAAGTTACATTTCAACCATTTTTCGACGTCTCAAAATTCACCAAAACACGACCAATTATTAACTTAGGTCGATGATAACCAATAAATGACGTCATTATCACGTGAACAGATGACGAAATTTTTAAGAAAATATGAAAATATAGTGATAATTAATAAGAAACAGTTGGCCCGTTTTAATGGGCCGACAAAAAGTTTTGGAATATTTTTAAAAACAAAAATTATTATTTTTATTTAATTTACGTTATTTCGACGGAGAATCAACGTGCAATATTTTATTAAAATAATTTTAAACATTATTTGGTTTTAAACTAATTATTGATCAATGGATTTTTTAAAACAATTTCGCGATTTTTAAATCCTTTATCATTTTATCACAAAATAAGAAATTAATAAATTAACATGTTAACATGTTACTGCAGTTGACAATCACAATTTTAATTTTAGTATTTATTACAGTGTTGCCAGATGTTTTATAATTTTCTTTTTTAAAATAGTAAAATTTAAATAATAATCGATAATTGTAATCCGCCGGGTAGTTTTGCTTGTTTTTATACAATTTTTGTTTTGATAATTTTATATAATTTTCTGTAAATTTGATCATTTTGTCAACCCTCTTCGATAATATTAATTTTTACACCTGGCAACCCTGTTTCTCTTTGGCCTTGGGTAAGTTGGCACAACTTACAAAGCGAGGGAACGTTTATTCCTAAAAAACAATATGGTTGATTCAAGCGTCCAACTTTTATAATCTGAGGCATTTATACATAGAACAAACCATTTATACTGATAATACTTTGGCTGTGTCAGGTAGGTCAATTTTTGTTTATTAATGTTTTAATTTTAATTTATATTCCGTAACGAAGTCATAACACCTAAATGAAGTACCTACATAAGCTCAGTGTTACCAGATTCTGTCAAAAAAAGACCGTACGTTTCGTTAGAATTTACCTTAATTACAAAAATGACTCAATGGACAATATTAAATAACGTCAACTTGACATAATTGCATTTATTTGCATTGTTTCATTGTGTCATTTTGTAATTGGGCGTTTCTCTGTAAACTGGTCAACTTGAATTGTCTAGGCAAGTTTTTTTGTTGTATTAGAGTTTAGATGACTTTTTTAGAATTACAAAATAATAATTATAAAAAATAAATAAGTCACAGTAACATGTTAACAAGCAAACAATATTGGTTGAATAATTAAACAATTAGGTTGATTCCAATAGTTACTGTCTTTAATTAATTTAGTCTGAAGTGACCATTTTGCTTTGGTGACACGTCAGGGGACTGGTTTTTAAGGACTATAAAAACGATTTTGATACATTAAAGTTTATTTTATTGGATTTTGAACGTCGAGCATAGGTAGATTAGGTTATTATCTTTTGAAGTTATCTACGAAATATTTATGATCTGTTATTTTTCTAAACAATATTAGCTTGAGACAATGAGTTGCCCAGTTTACAGAGAAACGCCCAATTAAGGTAAATTCGAACGAAACGTACGGTCCTTTTTTGACAGAATCTGGTAACACTGCATAAGCTCCTAAAATATTGACCTGTCATCTGTCTTAAAATTTAATGTGTTTGATTTTATATTAAATGTTTTGAGCAACTTAAAACATGTTTTATTAATTATTAAACCAAAAGCCCTTTATGCACTAGTAAAAATAATTATTTATTCTTATATCCGATATTTTAATGCCAGATATATGCCAGACAAATGTATGTGTTTCTGCAAAGATTAACTAACAATTTTTTTTTTGATATTCTACTTTTTTACATACATTTATTTTGATTATTAATTATTTACTAAATATATACCTATCTACTATAGTATATATATATATATATATACTATATATAGTAGGGTTTACCTATTTATTTCTTAAAATTTAAAAGTACAACTAAATTTTTTTTGTTTTTTTAATTTTGACAAAATCACATTTCGCATTGAAATGTCTGATATCAGTATCGGTAATTATTTTTATCAGTGTACACTGATAAAAATAATTACCGATACGTATGACCCTAATCATATATTATTCAAGAAATATTACGTGATTATTCACGTCAAATTACGTAAATAATTACGTAATATTACGTGATTTTACACGTGAAATCGCTGTGACATATTGTCGTCAATTTTACGACGATAAGACGTGTCTAAGTTGGTGACTTCGACGTCACCGTAGACTTAAATTAAACGTGATATTCACGTCACTGTGTTGTCTGGGTAGTGTTGTATCGATGCCCCGTTCGCCACTTGCAACAAAACCAACTTGATGTTTTCCTTTTAGGGCCAAAACTTTAGGTGACTTTTTTTGTACTGTCGACATTATAAATGTAAAAAGCGTCAATTTCATTTTCGTAAACATTTTTTTCCAGTATGAGTGAGTATGAGTATAAGAGACGTATAACCAGCCCCATTTCCTCTTGACTCTCGAACCCCGTACAGGCCTATGTTTACTTACGCCGATTTTTGTTCTTCCTCAGCAACTGCACGGCTTCACCCGTGTTTGCTGGGTGCGAATGTCCATTGCGTTCCGTACTGTCCCCTATTTGGGGCTCGAGAGCGAGAGGCGAATAGTTTTAATAGCCATTCTCGGGTTCGCCGAGCCTATGCTATACGCTCAGTGGGGTATAGGAGGAGGGACGGGAGGGTGTTGGTTTTTGGGGGACAATTACGCCGACTTAAAACTAAGTACGACGTGGAATCCCCCTAGACCACACTCAGAGAAATATCAAGTTATGAAAAGCATATGAAATTATATTAATTTGAATAATCGGGTAAATTTGATTCAAATAAAAAAATGTGTAGTTTTATATTCATTTACCAACAGTTTTACAATTTTTTGAAACACTTTTAAAGTGTACCCTCTTTAAAATATATATACAAAAAGAAATCCATTTATTTCATTGAATTTCTCAAAGTTGTTTCAAAAAGATATGTATTATACAATTGTTGTGCACCTATTAATTTAATGGGAAACACCAATGACGCCAAAACATATTTGAATCCCTTTGACTTATTATCGTTTTGAATGATTTTACAACATTTTTTCTCTCAGTGCAGTCGATTAGTATTATTCCAAACATTTGGGATTACTATTTGGAGTTGGGGAGTTGTTATTTCGCTGCAGGGGTGTAGTTTCCTAGTCGAGGTCTTTGTCTTGTTCGTTATTGTCATTGGCCGTGTCTTCAGTCTTGATGCCAAAAACCATCAATAGATAGTTCAGTAGCTGGATGTAACTTGTAGCTTTTGGTGTTTTTTTTAATTTTTTATTGCCGCAGAAGTGCGAAATTTCTAACAATTTTTTTTATTATTAGTTATTGTGTTGCCCAAGCACGTTTTGTGGTAGAGTTTTATCTTTTTTTCTTAAATTCCAAAATTAAGTAATGCATTTATTTATTAGTTAAACAAATGACAAGCGCAATTATTCTGTTATCTAATGTTTACAAATCCAGTTGTTTGATTATTATGCTTTTTTAAACTATGTTAGGATTATAATGATTAATGTTAGTTTATTCTGTGTGTCTAGTGTTTATTATTGGTCTCGTTTGGATTTGCCTTATTTGTTGTTGACAGCTTTATTGTTCTACGCAGTGTGCCTTTCTTGAGTTTTAAAGATATCGTCGTGTTTAATTTGCAGATTATGTGTTAGGTCATGAATATGCTTAAGGATACTTATAAATTTTTTTGCGAATGGCCACCTCCCTTCTTGATTGGCCTCCTTTGTTTGTCCAGTGAAAAGCGTCCAATGACAGGTGGCACTTAACTCATTCATCACTTAACACTTCACTGTTCATTGACCGTTGCACCATTTTAGTTTAGTTTACTTTGGTTTGCACTCTATGAAAATTGTTTGTTTCACTATAATTGGTTTGCACATTTTAAAAATTATTGTTGGTTTTAATATTTAACCTTTTACGTTTCAAGAGCGTGGTCCCTTCTCAAGTGCTGGAACCTAACTGTCAACATTTTTTTTTTTCGTTAACATTTTTTTCCAGTACATCAAAAAATTCATAGACATTGCTCTTGTTAAATCCTTTACAGCGTGGCATCGAAATGTTTTCTGGTTGGCGTAAAGTAAGGTTGTTGTGCCTGGCCATAAAAGAATATATTAATATATTCTACTATAGTACCATTTTTTACCAGCAGTTTTTTTCTGTTTATTAAAAAGATTCGGAATATGTGGATTGGCTGCCACTATGTCATAAGCTAGCTTGCGTACATCTATAATGGTAAGTCCAAAAAGCAGTTCTTCAAATTTTAAAATATGAGACACCAGCTCCTGCTCCATCTCTTTAGGAAGTGCAGGTTGTCTTCCGTTGACTCGTCTTTTATTTGATAATGGGACTTTTTCGCCACGTTTAACTTGTTTCAAAAGATGCCTTTTAAATGTTGGTTTAGGAATTTCATATTTACGGCAACATGCATTAAAACCAATATTTCCATTTTCATACTCTTTTATTGCATTTTTCATGTCCTCCGAGAACCATTTTCCATATTCCCTTTTAGGTATGTTCTAAAAGGAAAGGAAAAAAATAAATCAATGAAAATGGATCTATTTCAAATGTAGCTTTTTTATTCCAAAGGAAAAACTTAGAGGTGCATTAAAAAGTCATCGGTTTCCTAAATCGTACCGGTACAATTTAGGAATCACCAACGTGGTACGATTTAGGAAACTGTCAATTAAAAATAAATAAATAAAATTCTAACCTTAAAATTAAGATCTAAAGTTAAATTTAACATAATGTCTAGAGTCCCGTCAGACGGTTCTCTATTGCGCTCCCGTTAACACTTTGTGACGTCACACACTGTAAATCGGTATTATTTTTCGAGTGATAGGATTTTTACAATAACCCAGCAAACACGCTGCCGTTATATTGACGTCAAATTTTGGTCACTAAAATGACCTTGGAGACGTCATTAATTACGTTATAATGACGAACGAGAGACGTCAAAATGTCACATCTATGAGACGTCATCTATTAATACGTTTTTAATTTTTAATACGTTTCGCTAGGAACGTGGCATTCACGTAACAATATGACGTCAGTCAGACGACTTTCCAAGACGTCTTTTTAGGGTTATTATTGACGTACTGATGACGTTCTAAATACGTTGTTTAGGGGTGATGAAATAAGAATTGCAAATTCAGATATAATGCGGTTTATTTTCAGAAATAACGTATGAAAAATAAAAACAAAATTAAATAAACAATGTAGGTATTAAAAATAAAGACAAAATTATTTCAAAAAACAATAAATATATCTGTACTCCGGAGCCAGACTACACTCAAAAAAATATTTAGTAAATTTACACATCTGATCGTTGGTTATTTTGATGCCACGTATTTAAATGTATATGTACAAACATACTGTAAAACTACATATAATGTGTAAAAATGCAAAGGTCATGTAAATCTAAAATTTAGGAAAATAATAGTACAAGTACATTAAAAATTCTAAAAGCACATAAATTTAAGGATTTATTACATAATAATATGAAAAACTACATATTAATTTAAAAAAATACATAAATTGATGCTATTTTACTTATGTAAGTATGTGTGTACATGTTTTATATGGAACAACACATTTCTTAAGTAAAAAAACAGAAATAAATGTGTGTTTGGATGTGTAAAATTTCGTAAATTTTTTTCAGTGTATATTAAGTCCAAAATTTAAATTACAACATGCAGATTTTAAAACTTATGTTATTTTATTTTAACACTATTTTATATTACTTTTAAAGTATAATAATTATACTTTAAGAATAATATGAAATATTTTTAAAATAATAGTACATTCTGTAACAAGTTTGGAATACAGCATATTCCGCTCGAGGAAAAATTTGACACACGAGCCGAAGGCGAGTGTGACGGTTTTACGAGAGTGGAATATGCTATTCCAAACGTGTTTCAGACATTATTTTCTCTACGACTACGTAAGAATAGTAACGCTTATATAATTTTAAACAGAGAAAAGAAACCAAGCAGTTTTTGACATTTAAGTTTTTTGTATTGTCAAACCATTTTGTGCCGTCACAATTTTATAATGTAAATTATAATAAATTTAAACAAATGGTATATATCTTTATTATAATTAAAAATAGTTATTTATACACTAACTAATAAAAAAAATAACATTGTAACAAATACAAAACTAATTTTACAAGTAAGGGGTCGTCCATAAATGATGTCACACACTTAGGGGGGAGGGGGGGTCGTCGGAAATGTGACAGTTTGTGACAGCCGGGGGCGGGGGGGGGGTTGGGAAGTTGTGATGTCACAAAATTATAAAAATATTTTATTTTATTTTAAGCAAAAATTTCGTGGGGTAGACCTTACTTAAAAATTAAATCAGTGTGACATGACGCCAATGGGGAGGGGGGGTCCCATAATTTGTGACACTTTGTGACAAGAGGGGGAGGGGGGGTCAAAAATATTAAAAAAACGTGTGACATCATTTATGGACGGCCCCTAATCTATGTCAACATCTATTCTTTTTCTACATTTTAATGTCTTTTTTAAAAACTTTTTGAATCTGTCAAAACTTCAAAGCCGGTATAGTAGGTAACTGGTTTATCATTTTAATATCAAAATAATTATAATTTTGATTTGATTATTTGAAAAACAATAAATATAACTAATTTTTTGTGCCTAAACCTTAATTATACAACTGCTAGTATTTTTTAATTAATAAATAATACAGTAATATTTAAATATTTTTAAATTTTTTACGTTTAGTAAACAGCCAGGAGATGTCGTTACTTGTGACCATTCTTAAACAAGAGTAGGAATATTCTCGCACAGTATTGCAGAAAAACATCCTTTCTATGATCAAAAATTACACTAGAATGTTACTATTCTTAAGAAGTCGTAGAGAAAATATATTAATATTTTAAAGATATTTTAAACATATTTTAAATTCTTCATGTTGAAATTTAAGTTTTGGACTTAATATGGTCTGGCTCTGGGGTACAGATATAGAAAAAAACGTTACTTAACTAAAAAATTCACAGACCTGTGTGCTTATTTTGAGGCATTAGCCAGCACTCATGGACAATGGCCACGCTGTTCCTATAAATATCCCCATTATTATAGCCCTACAACTAGATAATATAACTGTAAAAATCGTTTTTCAGTTTTCCACGTGCACTGCAAAACTAAACTATAAAAATTGCCGTTCAAGTATGCTGTACCGTACGGTGCAGCCTGCACGTGCTCTTCTTGGTTATCTATTCTTCTATACCTCACAGAACAGATGCCTCACAACACAATGATCTATATACCGTGTGAATTCACAGACAGATAAATAAGCTGTTTTTTTTGACAAACATTGAACCTGGTGTTGGAACTTCCAACTTGGAAGATTTCCAAAGATCCTAGGAAAGCTTTTGGCACGCACGGTATACCTATATACCTATAGGTACGCATACGCCATATACTTACCACACATGTGTGGTAAGTATATGGCATACGCCACCTAGGTGGCCACCTAGGTGGCGTACGTCAAAGCTTTGACGTACGCCACCAATTACACTATAATGGAGGTGGGTTGTTTTTATACGAAAAATGTATAAACGATACAAACAAGATATCGTTAAAATCGATATAAATTTGTGTGCCGAATTCATTGTATCGATTATTTAGCTAATTTTGAAAACTTTCTTTTGCTTTTAAATTGGGGTGTTGTATTTAAAAAAAATTTTAAATACAGAATATTTCTGTATCGAACAGCCCATCTCTATACTAAAACCGCCCGCCAAAGATACAAATGTGTACACATCCGATTTTTTAAAATTCGGCGCCATTGCGGGGCCGAATCAATTTTAAATTATAATAATGTAATTTATAACAATATATGCTTATACAGTGTGTCCGTAAAGTCCCGGAACATGTGATTATTTTGAAAACGGTATTTTAAAAAAAAAACGCTGAAACACGTCAACTTTGTTATTTTTCTAGCAATATTTTAGCATATGTAGTTGTTCCAAAATCTGCCGCGTGGCGGCGCCCCAATCGAAGTTAGGTTTTTTTAAATTACAACCCTTTATTTTTGTTGCATTTTTGGATAGCTACCGTCGTCCTGAGTACATTGATATGCTACATGTGGAGGGTTACATAAGAAAATTTTTGAGAAAAGTAGGTTTTTGCCGCTGATTGAGATTTTGGTTTTGACGAACTTATTCGCTGTTACGGGGCACTATGCATTGCTAGTAAGGGATTATTTAAATCAGGTCTTTCCCAATCGCTGGATAGGTTAAAGGGGTCAAATTGAGTGGCCAGCGCGATCGCCCGATTTGAACCCTTTAGACTTCTTTTTACGGGGACATCTTAAAAACCGCGTCTATGTAAACAGGCCTTAAAATTTGGACGACCTAAGACACCGCATTCAAGCCGAGATCCAGATGATCACTCCAGCGGTACTGGCAAACGTACAACGCTCGTTTGTAGATAGGCTGTTCCATTGCCAAATAGTTTACGGTGGACACTTTGAGCAACTGCTCTGATTGGCTTTCCAAAAAACATTAAGCAACGCAAAGATTGTGTAAGTTTGTCAAAATACCAAAATCTCATTCGGCGGCAAAAACCTGATTTTCTCAAAAATTTTCTTATGTAACCCCCAAGATGTGGCACATCAATGTAATCAGGACAACGGTAGCTATCCAAAAATGCAACAAAAATAAAGGGTTGCAATTAAAAAAAAACTGACTTTGATTGTGGCGCCGCCACGCGGCAGAATTTGAAACAACTACATATGCTAAAATATTGCTAGAAAAATAACAAAGTTGACGTGTTTCAGCGTTTTTTAAAAAAATTACCGTTTTCAAAATAATCACATGTTCCGGGACTTTACGGACACACTGTATATTAATACCTATATAATAATTACAACAATGTCAAAAATGCGAAAAAAAATTATACATGCTGTCGTGTTTACGTTTCTAATGTGACGTCAATAATAGGTTAATAATAGGTAGGTTACATGACGTCGTTAATAAGTTTTAAATATGACGTCAATAATACGTTTATAATAGGTACATTACATGGCGTCGTTTATAAGTTTCAAATGTGACGTGAATAACACTGTGCGACAATTTTCGGGTCATCGAAATCAAACCGCACCGGACCATTTTTTTCTGAAAAATTTTTCAGTGAAAATATACCTATCCAATAGCAAAACCCTCGCTGGGTTTGTAAAAGTTAGCTCGAATTTTTTTTATGGCCGTTTGTATTTTTGAGCTTCATATACCCCAATTTAGACCTATAAATCGATTTTTTTTCGCATACATTCGATTTACATATCGTATATCGTCAAGATTTTTTGTAGAAATGTAGATACTGCACAAATAAACCCATTTTGTGAAAAACCTTTATCCCAAAAACCCAATTTTTGGGACCAAATATTCGAAAATATTTTTTTTTTAATTTTTTGATAATATTTAAAATTTCTTGCTACTTCTTCTGGCAAAAATGTTGTTAAGTATACTAAAAGAAGTAATTTATAAAATACGCACAGAAAACTGAACTTTAAGTTTACTTATTTGCTGGAAAACAATTTTTAAACAAGATTTTCCAAAATATTCATCTTTTCACACTCAACACCAAATTTTTGCCGAAATCTTTGAAAAATCTGTAGGAAAAAATTGAATAGATAAAATAGAATTGGAGAATACGTCGATGATAGGTCAAGTGACGTAACTGACGAATAGTCACGAAAAATAGACGTCAATATAACGACAGCATGTTTGCTGGGAAGCTCGGTAGCTCGATGGAAGGGAGCCTGCTTTGCATGCGAGAGATACGGCGTTCGATACTTGGCGCCTCTACAACTCTTTTTAATTTTTTTTTTAAAGAATTTTTATACCGAAATAATACAATTTGGCCTTAAAAGCATTTATATTTAATTTTACATTAATATTTTAATTTATTTACCTATCCTCATAATCATTTTGCTACAGTTATATAATATAAAATGTAATTAAATGAATATTCCTTCGTTGAAAAATTTTTACTCAATGGGGCGGGGGGGGGCCAATGGGGCGGGGTCGGTTGGGTTGGGTTGTTTGGTTTGGGTTGGTTTCGAAGCGGGAGGACTCGGGACGTTAGTTAAGGAAAAAAGATCTGCTTCCCGTCCTAAGATTGCGTCATTGGATGACGTCACTCTGTTAACGGGAGCACAATAGGGAACCGTCTGACGGGACTCTAGACACGGCGTAAATTTAATTTTTGCAAAATTACAAGAACTTCCTAGGCTATATAAAAAAAGAATCTGTATAAATACTACTTACCAATGAGAAAAGGCCTTACAAAAAATCAACAATATTAACATGAAAATTGCCGAATTCTTTTAATTTGTTTTTTCCGCTTAGCAAAACACAACCGGTGCAAAACGATTGTACTTGTTATATACGCGCATGCGTGAGAATAAGGAAACGCATGCTACGCCATAGAGGTGGAGAACTATCGATAGTGCTGGGTTACGATTAATCGATAGTGCGATTCTAACACCATCGATAAAATCGATAGTACTATCGATAGTTTTAAATTTAATATTGGGGGAATAATAAACAAAAATAAATCATAGGTCGAGTATCACGAACACTTTTGGGAACCCCTTGCACGCATATACCCATAGAAAACCTCTGTGTTATGCTCGCACAAACGGACTTTAAATTATATAGATAACTATTTCGCACAGCAAATGTCATGTAGTCGGTAAAAAAGGTTGCTTTCTTAATTAAAATTTAGTGACTTTCTACTTATTTTTTTAATATTTTTTATTTTTAATTATATTTAATATGATATATTAAAATTAGAAACTTTAAGGCGATGAATTTTTAGCGGGCGATTTTCGGTGACTATCGTTCAAATTCCTCTGACTATCGATAGATGGCGATAGTGGTTAAACTATCGATAGTCCGATAGTTGCCATCGATAGTTCTCCACCTCTAGTACTAGCAGTGTTGCCAACCGTAGCGGAATTCCGCTACGCATAGCGGAATTTACCCCCAAAAGCGGCGTAGCGGCGGTGGAACAAAATGATGGCAAAACGTAGCGGAATTTAGTTTTTTTTAAATACGTTTTAGTGAAACATTTAAAACACTAATTTTTTTTCTTATATTGATAGTTTGTTCTGTTTGTTTATTAAAAACATTACTTTTAAAAATATTAAAATAGTGTTTTTCTTAAAAATTACACACAATACACACACAAGATATTTAATAAACGTAATTTTTAACTTTCGGTCTCATACACCGAATCGACTAATGGCGTTTCAGAAAACAGTGAGACTAATGAAGGGTTACAATCTTTTGTGCTTAGCTTTATTTATAGATTTCCTTTCGTCCTTTCTCCCGCCCTCCCGTAAAATGCTATATATAGCCGCCGTAGGATTTATAAATGCTACCGCGGCTTGCCTATTGTTTATCTTTTACGGGCGGGCGGGACTTCCAGCGTTAGAATATTTTTGTTTTGGTTTTAAATAGGGATTTTTTGTTACCTGTTTTTTATATTTATTAGGTACTTGAAGAAAGTATTTTGCTTAACATTTCTTGTCTTTATTTGCATTAAAAAAAATTGTATCCAAAGTTTGGATTCCAAAATAGAGCGTGTGTAGCGTAATTAGGATAGATTCGGCTGTAGCGGAGCGTAGCGGAATTTTGATATTGTTGTAGCGTTATTTGTTATTTTCGAGTTGGCAACACTGAGTACTAGTACTACTAGTATGCCAGTCGGTTTGCAAATGTCCTGTGTAGAGGTGGAGAACTATCGATAGTGCTGGGTTACGATTAATCGATAGTGCGATTCTAACACCATCGATAAAATCGATAGTACTATCGATAGTTTTAAATTTAATATTGGGGGAATAATAAACAAAAATAAATCATAGGTCGAGTATCACGAACACTTTTGGGAACCCCTTGCACGCATATACCCATAGAAAACCTCTGTGTTATGCTCGCACAAACGGACTTTAAATTATATAGATAACTATTTCGCACAGCAAATGTCATGTAGTCGGTAAAAAAGGTTGCTTTCTTAATTAAAATTTAGTGACTTTCTACTTATTTTTTTAATATTTTTTATTTTTAATTATATTTAATATGATATATTAAAATTAGAAACTTTAAGGCGATGAATTTTTAGCGGGCGATTTTCGGTGACTATCGTTCAAATTCCTCTGACTATCGATAGATGGCGATAGTGGTTAAACTATCGATAGTCCGATAGTTGCCATCGATAGTTCTCCACCTCTAGTCCTGTGATATGGTCACTTTTGACTTTACTAAATAAATGTGATATTAGTTAGTTAACTTTCCGAAGCAACGTTTTATTAATATAATCCCAAAACCATCCCCAATATTACATGGCGACGAGGAGTGAAAACGCGTCTAAAATTGTGTAAATTTAACGGAATTAACAATTTTCGGTCGCGTGTACCGCGTGGACAAAATGGCTGCAATCGGAGTTCCTGTTCGTTTTGAAGAATTTTGTGCAGTCTATGGATTGGAACATTTATAGTGAAAGGTTACAACATTATTTCACTGCCAATAGCATCGATCCAAATATCCAGGTACCAACGTTATTAAGCCTAATTGGGACAACCGCATATAAACTTTGCCGTGATCTTTGTTTCCCCGATAAACCGGACTCTAGATTTTAAACAGTTAGATGCCTTATTAACTGAACATTTTTCAAAGAAGACAGTGTTATGGAAAGAGAGAAAGAAATTTATGGGAATAAACCAGGGTGAAAATGAATCGATTGCAGAATATTACGCGAGATTGTGTAATAATGCAAGCGACTGCAAGTTTGACGGCAATCTTAAGTACGTGTTAAGATTGAAATTTGTTACTGGTTTAAAGGACAACAAGATATTTGAGAAGATCTGCGAAAAAGGGGAAGAAGCGAATTTAGACAGGTTAGTGGAAATTGCGCGAACCAAGGAGCAACAGGTCGAAGAATCGGAAGTCAATTTCATGCGCAAGCGTGCTGGAACCACCTTGCGCAGAGGCGAAAGCGAACGATTCGGCAAGGATCAATTTCAAAAACCCCGCCATCGGCGCAAAGAAGAATACCCTAGGAAGGAGAAAGTCACCAACAAGATGGACGACCGTAACAATAGTCGTTTTTTCGCGTAAATACCATGAAATACTATGGTTATTAAACTTAACCGTGGTTAATAGTTAAGGCATTTTTGCGTTTAGAGTGCGTTCAAAAATCCTAACTATGACGTCACAAATACCAGACCATAAAACTATATCGCTGAGCTAGTTATTCAACGTGGTTAATAGTCTTTCTCTTTTTAATATATATTTTTCTCTGTTTCGATCTGTTTACATTTGAAATTTAAAATATTTTAAGTATACCTATAGGTACAATTGCTCTTAAACCGAATTTAAACTATGAGGCGCCGTTTGTGTCATAATTATGATTTATAAAATATAGAATTATTTGTAAAAATATAAATATTTTTTGTAAAAATATAAATATTTTTTTTAATATAAATAATTTGTTTGAAATATATATATTTTAACTCATTTTCTTAGATATATATTAGTTTTACTAAAATATATAATATTTTAACTAAATAATATATATTTAAAACAGTAATACTAATAATATAAACTCAATACTAATAATATAAACTAAGCTTACAAGACGTAACGCTAGGAGGCGCTGGCAGCTTTATTTAACTTGTCAACGCAGCCTTTCATTTCATGTGAGAATTACAGTGGTGTAAATTAAATAACTTTTTGCCGCACTTTGGCTTTTTGTTATTTTTTATATGTTTAACTGGATATTATATATATATAATTATTTTTTATATGTTTAACTTTATGTTTATCGTGACTCTCTTTTTAAACAATTTTTTATTCCTTAATTCTGGGCTACGCAAAACTATATCGTCGATTTGGTTCCATTACTGCGGTGAAATTTTAAATGACCTATTAATCTGTTAGATTTTAATTTAAACTTATACCCAAGTGCTTTATTACGTACCAGAGGTATTATTATTTTTAATGTATCTTCTAGTTTTATTTAATTTACACCACAGTAATTCCGACATGCAATTACAGACAGGCTGCGTTGCCAAGTTAAATAAAGCAGCCAGCGCCTCCTGGCGTTACGTCTTGTAAGCTGAGTTTATATTATTAGTATTAAAATTATATTATTAGTTCAACTGTCCAAATATATAAATATTTTAAATATATATTATTTTGTAAAAATATTATTATATTTTAGTAAAACTAATATATATGTTATAAAATAAGCTAAATATATATATTTTAGATAAAATATTTATATTTTAAACAAAATATATATTTATTTTAGAAATTATTATATATTTTACAAATCATAATTATGGCACAAACGGCGCCTCATATTAAACTTTGTATTAAAATGGTAAACGGGGTGTTGTCAGTAAAAATAAATGATAGTGTTAGCAACAGTAATGTAGAATTCGCCAAATATACGTTAATCATGATACGTGCCTAATGGTTGTTGAGTCTAGAAGTACAAAGAGGAGCAGTGACGGAATTGGGGAACGAGGTCGGGACATTCTTGGTTGAGATACAGAACGCTACGCACATTTAATTTTGTAAGCCTGATTTGGCATTTTAAATTTGTAATAAAATTGTGGTTTAAAAGGGTTTAGTTTTAATTAATCTAACATCAGAAGTAGGATAATTACAGTGACTGTGACAGTGTTTGTGCAAACAATAAAAGGTGTTGCAAAAATGTCGGATTTCGATGGTACTTCGGGTGAGTCCAGAAGGGGTGGTACTCCTGAACATCGGCGAAGCGGATCGAGATCGCGAAGTTCGACTAGGAAAAATGGCAATCCTGAGAGCAAGCGGCATCGCAGCGAAGCGGGCACTGTGCACCGGAAGCGGCGGCGAAGTTATTCACCATCACGGTCTAAAGAAGGGTGCAGATCTTCTGGTGGACGTCGCTCAAGGTCAAGGAAGAGTGAAGGGAGCGAAATAACGCAACTTGGTGACGTTATTGCAAAAAGCATGCGGAAGGGCATGGGCAGGTTAGCAAAAAGTTTGAGGGTAAGAGAGGCTGAGCAAGTGGTAAGTCTTACATCTATCCGTAATAATATTATTAGCGAATTTGATCCTTCTATAAATAATATTCGGGATTGGATTGAATCGGTGGACGAATATGCGGAAATTTATGGTTGGAATAATAAAACTATAAGCCATTTAGCGTTAAGCAAACTAAAAGGTGCAGCTGAGGTATGGTATCGCGGTTTACCTACTCGTATTTATAAGTGGTCGGAATGGAAAAAATTACTTATTAAAAATTTTGTACCGAAAAGAAGCTTACATAAATTAATGTCTAAAATGATATCATGTGTTGCAACTCCTAATAAATCATTGTACGATTATACATTTGAAAAATTAGCGCTTATCAATAAATTAAAACTCGCGTTAACTGACGAGGATAAAGTGGACCTAATAATGGGGGGAATTACAAATAAACAAATACAATTCTCAGTAGAAACTGCTAATATAACAGATCCAAGTAAACTAGCAAGTCATTTTAAAATTTATGATACAGAAAAGGTGGCTACGACTTCGGCAGGTTTGGCGGAAAATTCCGGCAACGTATCTCGGGCAAGGCCAGCGGCGGAGACAGTCACTGGGAGAGATACGGGAATAGTCAAACGAAGTATCGGTAGTCACCTTGGCAATGAAATTAAAAGGTGTTATCAATGCGGTAAAACCGATCATTATAAACGTAACTGTCCACAACGTCCCAAAATACGAGCGATTGAATATAATGTAAATTATATAGGTCCCAATGGAAATGAAAAGTTTTATAAAGAAATATTTTTAAACGGCAATAAAATCAAGTGTTATTTTGACCTTGGAAGTGAGTGTTCACTAATTACCAAAAACGCGGCTGAAATGCTTTCGTTAGATTTATCGCCTCTAAAAACGAAGGTTGTTTTATCAGCACTTGCGGCCGACTTAAGTCCCGAACTGTATACGCGATCAAATTTCTGTGTTGATAATATCGAGCGAACACTTGAGTTTTACGTCATCAATAATCAAATAGCAGGTGTAGATGTCCTAATAGGGCAAAATTTTACCGAATTACCTGATATACAATACTGCAAAAAGGGGTACGAATTAAAATTTGCGGAAGATAAACAAATTTTATCGGTCGAGCGTAAACGAAACATAGAAACAAAAGAAATAAATGTAGGTGTAAAAGATCCCGAAATTATAAATAAGTTACTAAACATATTAAACGAATATTCAGACTGCACTACTCAATCTTTATCGGGGATGGGCGTGACGTCATTGACCGAAATGAAAATTACTTTAACCGATAGTAAACCAATTGCGTCGCGTCCGAGGCAATTTTCAGATCAGGAACGAATTGTTATACGGGGGATGGTCGACGAATTGTTGGGAAATGGTATTGTGCGTGAATCTAATTCTCCATACGCTAGTAGAGTTTTGTTGGTTACAAATAAAAACGGAAATAGGGAGATTTTTAAAGACTATTGTTTAAAAGGTGGCAAGGTTTATCGGTTGACAACTCAGGGTTTTAGATGGGTTGTACCAAAATTTGCCAGGTTCCAAGTACTTAGAATGGCTCATGATGAGTCAGGACATTTTGCATTTGAAAAAACATACGAATTGTTAGCGAGTCAATATTGGTTTAAAGGTATGCGCCATTTTATTAAGAAATATGTTAAAAACTGCCTCAATTGTTTATATTTTAAAAACCCTCAAGGGAAATCACCTGGATTTTTACATCCAATACCAAAAATCCCAGTACCATTTCATACGGTTCATGTTGACCACCTCGGACCTTTTGTAAAAACAAACTCTGGTAACACTCAATTATTAGTAATAATAGATGCTTTTACAAAATTCATTTTATTATATGCGGTAAAAAGTACAAAATCGCGATTTACAATTCGCTGTTTAGAGGATATGATAAAAGTTTTTGGAGTTCCTAGGCGTATAATAAGTGATAGGGGAAAGTCATTTACTAGTAAAAAATTTGAAAATTTTTGCAATACCAAGGGAATCAAACATTATTTAAACGCAGTCGCAGTACCACGTGCGAATGGCCAAGTCGAACGTTATAACCGTACAATTTTAGACTCATTGACTACCATGGGCGCAAACGGCGATGATGATACTTGGGATAAAAATATTGCCAATATACAGTTAGGTCTAAATGGTACAATTAATAAGGCTCTTGGGGTGGCCCCCAGTGAGGCTTTAATGGGTTTTAGAGTATTTTTACAGGGAGGCATGGAAGTAGAGCGGCAAGTGGTTGACGTCACCGCTGTACGTGCCAGCATCGTACAGAAGCAGGATAAATATCAGGCGGAGCAGAAACGACGTTTTGACAGGACTAGGACTGCAGCTCATCCTTATGCGGAAGGCGACCTTGTTTTACTACGGATGACTGGAACTGCAGCAACAGGGAGCAGCCAAAAATTGTTGCCAAAATGGAGGGGTCCCTTTCGAATCACCAAGGTGCTGGAAAACGATCGCTACAAGGTGTCCGACATCCCAGGCAGCACTCGTTCGCGGCTAAAGTATACAGGAGTTGCGGCGGTTGACAATATCCGGCCTTGGATGGTATTTGATGAGGAAGGTGGTAACTGACAGTAGTGGACCATAACTACTGGGTATGACAGTAGTGGACCATAACTACTGGGTATGACTAGCGGTGGACCATAACTGCTGAGTCATGTCAGGTGTACTTTCCCGATTTCGAGGTAAATGCAGTGAGGGTACGTGGACCATAACGTATCCGGGGCTTTTACCGAGAGGTCGTGGTTTGTATATCCTGGGGTCACTGGTACATACGTATGGGGTGATCATTAGCTTTAAGATTTATATATTACCTTTATTTCTCGTTATTGTATTACATTTTATTAGTACTGTTTAAAATTATACTCGGCCGAGTGTGTTTTACCTTTTTCTTAGGTAGGTGGCTATTGGCCGGAGTTGGCGTCATGAAGGCTGAATGATTATTAGTTGTAGTTGTTCTTAAAATTAAATTGGAGTCCTTACTAGTTAATAAAAATTATTTTTTTATAGAGTTTTGGATTTCGTTCAAAGAGTTAACCGTCACAGGTGATTCTAGACTGGTTTGGGCACTCAGGGTCGAGTGAGGACACTCTAATTGTCAGGATTGGCCGAATGTTAGCAACAGTAATGTAGAATTCGCCAAATATACGTTAATCATGATACGTGCCTAATGGTTGTTGAGTCTAGAAGTACAAAGAGGAGCAGTGACGGAATTGGGGAACGAGGTCGGGACATTCTTGGTTGAGATACAGAACGCTACGCACATTTAATTTTGTAAGCCTGATTTGGCATTTTAAATTTGTAATAAAATTGTGGTTTAAAAGGGTTTAGTTTTAATTAATCTAACAATAGGGTGCTCCATATTGTGAATCTCCACAAGTGGAGGAATTATATGCAGGTTTTTTTATATTCTTCCTTATTTTGTAGGAGAATTGGATAACGTGTATTAAAAAAACTAGTACCTATAGAAAAAGAATATACTAGGTATAAAAAGAGGCAAAGAAATTTATTTACACCGGTAAAAGCATAGAAATTAAATATAAATAGGTAAAAACACATTTCAAAAATTATAGGTTATGAACAAGTAAACAAATGTCAAATGTTAGAAACCTAACCATGGTTTTATGAATTAACTGTTACGTCATGACTTATTTAACCGTAGTATTACATAGTATTTACGCGAAAAAACGACTAATAACAAACAGTGTAAGGGCTGTGGATATAGGCATTATGGAAAATGCAGGTACGCGGATGAATTATGTCACAAGTGTAGCAAGAAGGGACACCTGGCGAGGATGTGCAATGGGAGAAAAATGAATTTTATGCAAGAAAATGGGGAAGAAAAGCAGCGCCGGATTATAAAAATTTGCGCCCTGGGTCTAATAAAAATTTTCCGCCCCTACCTATATAATAAATTCAAAGAAATGTCACTTCTTAACAAAAGGATTTTATTTAACCATAAACTTTAGGGTTGTAGTATTTTTTCGAAATTTTTTTGATTTTGGAGATCAAATAAAAAAAATAAGTCTAAAGTATTTGAGTTTCAACAGATAAAAAAATTTTAGACGTCGCTCAAAACTTTTTTAAACCAACCTTTTTTCTCAAAATCTTTGGCTTCTCACTATTTTTTTTGAAGGTCGTATAGAAACAGAATACATTTTTAAGTAAAAATATTATTGGTCGCTCAATATTTTTGAAATACATTTCTTGATTTTTTTAATAATTTTGATCTTGTAACCACTACTATTTTTCCAATTTAGTTGATTTTTTTGAGCGACGTTTATTTTTTTTTTTTGAGTTGAAACTTGAATACTTTAAACTTAAATTGTTTCATGTGAGCTCCGAAATTAAAAAAAAATGTCGAAAAAATATTGCCACCCTAAAAACATAAACAAAAACTATATAAATAAAACAAATACCTAAATAAGAAAATTAACATTTTGCCAACTCAACTTTGCGTGCTTTTAGAGAAGCAAATTTGTTTATCGCAATATTGACGTCATCTTTCAATAGGCTAATACCTATACTGTATATATACATACATATATATATGACTGGTACTGTATATAACTATAGTTTTAAACTAATTTAAATTAATAGTTGTTCGTAGTGTAATAAAATATTCTTATATTAAAAAACCTTTACGCCCGGGCGCCCATACGCATCGCATCGGTGGAAATAATCAATTTCTGCAAACTAAAGTTCTTGTCGCCCAACAACTTGTCGGGCGCCCTACGTAATACGTGACATGACATATTTCGTATACTATGCATAGATAATAATACTATGGCAACAATCACGGTTATAATTTAAATAATTTTTTTATTAAAACTGATTAATACACGAAAAATAAAAAAAGGGGAAAACCCTTTAGGTTGTAGTAAAAAACAAAAATTACCAGTCAAAAATTTTGCGCCCCCTGTAAGCTTGCGCCCCGGGTCTATAGACCCCCAAAGACCCCCCCTAAATCCGGCGCTGAAGAAAAGTGTATTGACGATTTGTGGTGTATGTCTAAAATAAACAAAAACAGTAAAGGTATTTTAAACAACTTTAAGGCCAAGGTATTTATAAACAATAAACAATTTGAAATGTTGTGCGATACGGGCGCGAGTATAAGTGCAATTCCTTTTGAGATTTATAAAAATAACTTTGTAAAATTAAGATTAAAAACCGACAATACTATGTTCAGATTTTACAATAATTCTCTGTTTAAACCAAAAGGATTTGTTAATTTGCTTGTTTCATATTACAATAAAACTGAATATGTGAAATTTTATGTCGTAGAGGGTGCAGGTGGTTGCATATTGGGTAGAAATTGGCTGGATGCATTCGGAATAAAGTTGAGCATGGTCAACAATATTATGGTTAACTCGAAGGCATCGGACATCATGAGAGAGTTCCCAGAAGTATTCACGAAGAAACTTGGCAAGTTTAAATTGGAAAAAATCAAATTACATCTAAAGAAAGACGCAGTGCCAGTTTTTCTAAAAGCAAGAAACGTACCACTAACATACCGAAACAAATTGGACCAAGAGTTGGAGAAACTTGAAGAGGAAGGAATAATTTCAAAAACTTCAACATCACAATGGGCTACTCCTTTAGTACTAGTTTTAAAAGAGAATGGAGAATTAAGAGTGTGTACCGACTATAAATCAACTATAAACAAACACCTATTAGAAATGCAATATCCATTACCACGTACAGAAGAAATATTTTACAAACTAAGAAAAGGTGAGAAGTTTACAATACTAGACATGGCAAAAGCATACATGCAATTTGAGGTTGATGAAGAAACAAGTGAAGTGCTGACATGGGCAACACATAAGGGTCTGTATAAAATGAATCGTTTACCTTTTGGAATAAAAAAAGGAAAAACAGAAGAAGAACATTGGGAAACACTAAGAAAGGTTTTAGAGAAACTGAAAGAGGCTGGATTGACTCTAAGACCAGAAAAATGCAGATTTTTTAAAGAAAGTCTAGAAGTACTAGGTCATCGCATCTCAAAGGAAGGTATACAGAAATCCGAGAAGAAAATTAAAGCAATTATGGAGGCTGAGCGACCCAATACAATAACAGAAGTAAGAGCATTCTTGGGGATGGTAAATTATTACGGAAGTTTCATCCCAAGAGCATCAGAGATACTCAAACCAATTTATAATTTATTGAAGAATGAAAAGCAAGTAGTATGGAACAAGGAATGCGAAGATGCTTTTAATGAAGTAAAAAAGATATTGGTATCTGATACGGTGCTCATTCACTTCGATCCAAATCTACCAGTGACTCTGACGACAGATGCATCTCAGAAAGGTATATCAGGTATCCTCGCACACATTATGCCTAACGGAAAGGAAAGGCCAATTGCCTTCATTTCTAGAACTTTAAGCTCAAGTGAGGAAAAGTATTCACCTGTTCATTTAGAGGGACTAGCTATATATTATTCATTGCAAAAATTCTACCAGTATCTGCATGGAATCAAATTTACTATCAAGACTGATGCAAAGACACTGGTGAGCCTTTTTAAACATGATAAAAAGTTACCTGTTATGTACATTAACCGTTTACAGCGGTGGGCTGTATTCTTATCAAATTTTAATTATGAAATCAATCACGTAAGTGGGTCTAAAAATGTAATTGCAGATTATCTTTCAAGAAAACCAATGAAGCTAAATAAAATACCAGAAGACACGGGGGAATACCTGAATTACACGGAAACCATCAAGGAATGGCCTTTAAATAATGACGACATTAGAAGAGAGACAAAAAAAGATGAGACATTGCAAGAAGTTATGGGTTATGTAAAGAGTAACAGTTGGCCAAACAAAGCGACCCCAAAATTGAAAAATTTTAAAAATAGGAAAGAAAAATTGACCATAGAAGGCCATATTTTACTTTTGGGTTATAGAATTGTAGTACCAACATCGCAGCAAACAGAAATTTTAAAGGAATTGCACAGCCACCACTTTGGAATGACCAAAACAAAGTATTTAGCAAGATCCTATGTTTATTGGCCCAAATTAGACGATGAGATAGAGGAGGTATGTCGAAGCTGTATATACTGCTTGGAGAACAGCCAATTACCACCAAAATGTGAACCAATTTCTTGGAAAAAGGAGGAGAAACCTTGGTGTAGGATAAATTTAGACTATTGTGGACCAATAAAAGGACAAATGTTCCTAATAATGACCGACTCATACTCAAAATGGGTGGAAGTTTTTATGGTTAAAACTATGACATCAGTGGAGACTGAAGAAAAGCTGAAAGAAGCATTTGGAAGATGGGGAATACCAAGAGAAATAACAAGTGACAATGCTAAACAGTTTGTAGCAAGAAATATACAAGATTTCCTGAAAAGAAATGGTATAAAGCTAACAACATCACCTGTTGCACACCCAGCTAGCAATGGTGCGGCTGAAAACAGTGTAAAAACATTTAAAAGAAATCTAAAAACTCGTTTATTGGACCCAAAGAACAAAGAAAAAACACTGAGCATGATTGTTTCTGAATTTTTATTCTCTTACAGAATTACACCACACTGTGGTACCAAAAAGGCACCCTCTGTGATGATGTTAGATAGACAAATCCGATCTAGGTTGGATATGTTAAAGGAAAATCAAGAAATAGAAGAAAAAAACAGCGAGGAGGATAAAAACCTGCACCAACATAAAACAAAAAGAAAAATTAGAAATTTTACCATAGGAGAAAAGGTCATGATAAGGGAGTATAGGCTGGTAAACCAGATAAAATGGGTAAAAGCTGAGGTGATTCAAAAAATAGGCAGAGTGGTTTACAATTGCAGATTGGAGGATGGTAAAGTCTACAAAAGACATGCTAACCAGATTATCAGAAGGGGAGAGTACTTCGACAGACAGGAGGAAGAGAAAAGTACTAAAACACCGCCAGTAAAAAGAAATATTAAAGTACCCAATGTACCTAAGAGCCATTTACTACTTTTAGGGGCAAGAAGTACAAGTACAGATGACACGGATTTACCAAAGGAAGACCAAACAATACCAAAGGAACAAGACATGGATTTACCAAAGGAAGACCAAACAATACCAAAGGAACAAGATTCGCAAGTACAAACTTTAAGCAAACCAAATGACACAGAAAATCTCAACTTAGCAAGCCAGAACGATAATGCAACCACCTGCACAACCAAGGAGGCAAGTATAAATTCACAAAAAGATTTAAATAGGGCCGTTAAGGTACATAATTGTAAAAATGATAGTGATAACTTATTGTTAAGTAAAAACACTACAAATAAAAGAATAATTAAGAAACCTACAAAATATAATGATTATGTATTAAATTTTGATTAAGACAGCATGTATATTGTATAGGGATTACATATATTAAATTGTAAATATTAAGTCTGATGATTACAGAATTTTTGTTAGTTAATTTTTCTTATAAAGTCTTAATAAGAATCCCATTTTGTAGGCTGATAAACATAAAAATATCTAAAAAAAACATGGGTGGGTATATATCTTTTTGCGTGTTATGCCAAAATCATGAAATAACGCTTTTGCTTTATTAAAAGAGGCGATTTTTGGCTAACCCTGTATATATTAAATGATGTGCACAGTATATATAAAAAAGTATTATCCAAAACTCCTTAACAATATACTCCAATATTATAAAAATGGGTGTACAAATGTGTACTCTGTCAAAGGTAGACTTTAAGATAAACAAAAATTTAAAAAAAAATCATGAAATTTCAAAAAAATTCGAGGGACAGCTAGGATTTTGGTAAATATCATTTTTATGTCACCAAAGGGTCCCGAACAAGAAACTGCAATCAGTTTTTGGCGGCATTTTTATGTGACTTAAACTTCGTTCAGGCACACCGTGGGGAATTAACATCTCCAAATCAACAGTAAATTTTAAAGGAAGAATGGAAGTAACCTGGCTAAGATAGGGGTGGGTATGTAGGTAGGTAGGTATAACTTATGCAAAAAAACTGAAAATTTGGAAAAACACAAGCCAACTGAAAAGTCAAGAATATCCCTCATAATGCGTTTTAGAATGTTTTTCAAGAACTAATTTTCATCATTTGATCTTCGATTTGATCATTCAGCGACATGATAATAGCGTACTAAAGATGCAAAAAACAGTAAAAACCAGCAATCGTATTTTATTGAGACATTTAACACCCGGGAATTGTTTTCGAATCTTGATTCTTGGTGATTTTGGTTTTATCTTAAATTTGACAACTGAATCACAATCAGGAGGTCAAAATTATGAAGAAAACATGTCACGATCGTAAATATCGGTTTAGGTTTAGTTTTCGCAAAATTTTACCAAAATGTTATTTTAAAAAAGTGTTCTTTGCTTAGGCCCACTATAAATAATGGAAGTTTGTTGCTTGTCGCTTGTTCGGAATTATTTAAGAAACAATGTTCCACCATCTTATCTTCTTATTCCAAAAAACCCTTAAATGTACTCTTGGAAAAAAATTCATATTTTCATTGCTAAGATTCCAATTCGAAAAATTTGAAACATGTTTCAAGGTAAGACATAATACTTCATTATTTCAAAGTAAAAACGAAAAAAAAATATTTTTTACAAACGGGGCTTGGATGAAGTTATTGAAATTTTTCACAGTTTAACATATCACCCTGTAGGAAATTTTCTTGAAGAACCGTGAGCTTCATATCTATAGCATAAATTGCCAGAGGATGAGGCTATCAGACATCACAGACTAAAATAAAATCGTTCAAGAAACAAAGAAGTTATGTCGTTTTTAAAAAGAACGAACTTTTTGGTCGCGACACATTGAGTGGTGCGGAGTTTATTTTAGGAATATTGTTTTCTCACTAGGCGATATTTGCAATGCTATTTTAGTAAGTGAGTATAAAGGTAAAATAAGAAACATTAGTGTACCTCAAACTCAAAAACCCTTTGTCCATTATAAAAAATAAAAAAACTCTAAACACTTATTTAAACAGTTCGAATAAAACTCAACAAAACAAACACTACGATACAAACGAAATAAAAATACATGGCGTAGGTATGATAAGCAATTGCATTAATTTGCATGCGAAATGCATGCGCATCACGTCAAACTAGTGCGATTATCGCAAAATATTGTGTAAATCTCAAGATTCCCGCCCCTAGATTTCAAAATCTTGCAAATTCGCAGGACTTGTTGAAACGCTTTTCCCGCCATTCAGATGGACCAATGAAAACATTTTTCGCATTTCGCAACTGTATGAGACCGACTTTATTTCTGTCGCAGGTAGACATGATACAAATCAGTATTTTTTTGGAATATAATCCCAAAACCATCCCCAATATTACAGTACTAAAGGTAGCGATATTATCGATATTCTATCGATAGTTTCGATATTTTAAAAACTATCGAATTATCGATTCTATCGATAGTTACAAACTATCGTCTAGCGATAGTAGAATCAAAAAAAATTATTACCCACACGGAACAATTACATCCAATGGATATCCAATGGATTTCTTTTATGGATATCCAGGATATACATAGGATATCCGGGATATCCAATGGATAACCATTGGATATATAAATGTCCGACCCTCCTGGACATAGTGTGGATATCCAATGGATATCCAATGAATATAGTATTGTATGCAATAAGGTTGTAATCTGTATTCAATATGGAGATTGTATGGATATCCAATGGATAGGGTATTTAATGCAATATGGTTGTCATCTGTATTGGATATGGTGAATCAATGGATATTTACTTTTCAATAAATAACATTGGGTTTTAAAATAAAAGTCTTATTCTTTAATTTAAATATTTATTTTTATAAAAACATAAAAAAGAACAGAAAACTACATATAACTAAAGAAGTGAAGTCTCTGGCTTGCCATCACTCCTCCAGCTGTCATTTGCCTTTTTATCAGCCTAATCATTTAGGGCCTATTTCACCTGTCTCCTTATGATCCCCAAAATTTGGCCAATCCATCAGCCCATTTGTTACCCTCGAGCCTATGTATAGCTTGCAAATAAAGGTACTACCTACGGTATATAAATGCATGCATGTATTCCAGTGGCGGCTCGTCAGGGTAGGCCTCTGAGGCCGCGCCTCACCCTTAAAATGAAGGAACGAACGACTTTTTGTATTTAGATTTTTGCCTATTACAAGTGTATTTTTACAACAGTTCTACCCAATAAAAAGTAAAAAACCAATCAATAATACTAAGCGTAAATAAAAATCCAGGCGCAAAGCGCGTCAAGGTAACGTGCATCGTTGAAAGTCGCTAGACAGAGGCGAAATTTTCACAGCCTCGGAAGCTCCCATTTACCTCTAGAAAGCGAAAATGACTCACCAACTAAAGTTCGCGAATAAACAACGTAAATTCAGTCGTACATGAGGCGACATAAAGTTAGCTTGGTTTGTTCTGATTTCTGGTTTTATCACATTATAATAGCGTGTCCGTCTATGGTGGGGAGGCCAGTGTCCTCTAAGAGTTCGTAGAGCACGTTTTGTTTCGTTTTGTTTTGATTTAAATTAAATTATTTAAAACTTTTGGCTGATCTTTTATAGTTTTTGTCTCGATTAGTAAAATTTCTTATTTAATTATTGTGGGGAACACACTAAGGTAGATTTAACAGTTTTTATTAAGCAAATTTTATATTTTGAAATAATAGATTGCATAATTCTTTAATTAGAGACGCGGTTTAAAAATTTAGAATTACTTTTAAATCTCACTGCAGACCCACAATTTTACGACCAAATAATAGATAAATTTGCAAACTTAGACGTATAGATTTAATTTACAAAAAGTAGCTAATAGTATTTTATATTTTTTAATACTTAGGTAGGGGTCGACTTTTTAGTTTTATTTTTATTTTTTGATTAATTTATTTATTTTTAACTGTTTTAAGAATATATTTTTAAGTTTTAAGTAGTCTTTGATGTGATATTTTGTTTGTTTTGTTTTTTAGACTTTATTTTTTATTTATAATGGTTTAGTAGGGCTATCGGCGATGACCTCCATTTTAAAAAAGGTCAACGCGTGGCAGAATAATACCTTCCGGGTGACGTGGAAATTTATTTAAATAAATTGTATTTAGACAAAATTAACCTTATGTAGCCTCACCCTCCTGTACACCCACGAGCCGCCACTGATGTATTCACCTTTAATGTTTTACCTTCAATGCTAACCGAAAGTTTATAAATTAAAAGTGTATTAGTTTTAGACCAATACAATTTAAAATGATAACTATGATTAGAAAATTAATAAAATATTCACTTACCACTATAGACCTCAAACAAATAACCACAAAACACAATAACTTGGCAATAAACTTTATGACAAACATATAACAAATAGCAATGATGGCGAATGAACCTTTACAATCTGTGGAATGAAGCAAATAAACATGAAAACCCATTGCATGTACCTAACAATCATGGCATCATATTTAACGGACGCTACCATAGAAAAAGGACGCTTCTTTATCTTCTGTGTTCGGGGGCAGTGTTGTCAGACGTTTAAATAATTTCAGAAAGCTCATCAAAATGGCGGTTTTATTATTAAATCTTTAATACTTAATTAATTAGTATACCTAGTATACCTATTTAACATAACACGGTGCTGTTCTGAGAGGTGATTTTTGGACTTTCTGTGAAACCTAATTTTTTTTTATTTTCTTGTTAATTAGGTCATAACTAAAACTTTAAGAGCAAAATAAAAAAAATTTGACGGTTTGAATTGTTTTAATTGGCTGTTTATTAAAAATATTATGCACTCTTTCAATTATCCAATTAAAACTAGCGATTTAATTTAAATATTTAATATTTGCATAACTAAAAAAAAGGTTTTTACAATTTTTTTTATATATTTTACTGTTTTGTTGCAATAAACGTTCAAACTTTTAATCTAACCTTTGACGTATACATTTATGTTCCCTTAATTTATATATCCTTAAAGGTTGCCAGGAAACTTATATCTATTAAAAATTTATTTGACGTTTGAATTGTCATTTTCAGTATACGTATTCTATAAGTTTTGTTTAGTTTTTTAAAGTGTTTTTTATAAACAAAAATGAAAAATTGTATTAAAAGTTACGAAGAAATTCATGAAATTTAACTAAGGACCGGTTTATTCATCTTTAGTAAAGTTTATCGGGCCGATAACTTTCATGTCTTGGCAATCCCTGATAGCAAAATTTGATTCTAAGAATCTTCTAAGAAGATATGACCCGGAATAATGGAATATTCTTAGAACCTTCCCTTATTGCTAAGAATGTTCTTAGGGACTTTTAAAACATTCAATAGATACCCTTTTAATGATGCAATTAGATTCTTAGAAGCTCCTTAAAACCTTCCTAAAAAGTATTCTAAGAACATTTTAAGAATACGTTTTTGGAATGTTCTTAGAAGGTTTCTTATGGAGCTTCTAGGAAGCTTTTGAGAATATTTCCAAATATGTCAGATACCCACGTTCTAATATGTTGGATTCTACATTCGTAAAATTCTTCAGGAGGCGACAAATACGCCTCACTGTCATAATATGACAGTGAAATGTATTTGTCGTCCCCTTAAATTTTGCGACATATTAATAATAATATATATTTATTTAAAAATATAAAATAAACAATTTGACCTCTAAACCATAAGTTGTATGACATTATTTCAAAAAAAGTAAAATTGGAAAATTTTGTGGGATAATTCAGATTAGATTGAAGTTGAAGATAGTTAGGATTATTATACATAAAAATGTTAATTCAGATATAAAAAATCGGTATACAAATTAATAAATATTTATTTTTAACAAAAAATAAAATATAAAAAAACAAAATATTTCCTTATAAAATAATTCTTCATTCTTCATAAAAAAAACATTTTTCATTGTATTTAAGTTGGATAGAAGATTTTATGTAAAAGCCGGATAATTTAGATACCTATAGTAAAAGTATTTTTGTTATCGAATATTGTTTTAATTTGACAAATAACTATAAAAAAATATTTTGGGTTGTGTTTTTTACTTAGTATTTAATACTAAGTATAGGTACCTTTATACGTAGATTATGGTATATTTTACTATTATATAGGTACCTAACTGAAATGCTTAACAGAATGTTCCAGGAATATTCCTAAATGAACTTTCTATAGCAATTACTTTCTCAACATTCTAAGCATATGTTTAGAGTGGATTAATTTTTACCACTAAACTTTGCACCTTCTAAAAACCTGCCTATAGGCCAGTGAGAATATTCTTAGGATTATGCTATATTTCTTTTAAGCATGTTCTTTAGAAGAAATATAGCATGATCCTAAGAATATTCTCACTGGAAGGTTTAAAAAATATTCTTAGAACATGACTAGAAGAAATATAGCATGATCCTAAGAATATTCCCACTGGAAGGTTTAAAAAACATTCTTAGAATAAACTGTGCTATCAGGGATATCTAGTATCCAAAGAAATTATTCGCCAAATAAATCAAAAATGAATAAATCGGCCCTAAATAAAATGTGGCACCCTTAGAATTATTGTTTAATAAATGTATACTATACATTTAACCTTAAATTAAAACTTTAAACGTGTATTACAACAAAACAGTAAAAGATATAAAAAATGTATAGACCCAGGGGCGTGCTGGGCCGCCGGGACACCGAGAGAAATCCCGGTGGGCCGGTGGTCCGGAGGGCTAAGTGGGCCGGTGTGCTGGAGGGCTATGTAGGCAGCATGCCGCAGCACGTGGTCAATTAAAAACTTTTTTAGTTGAGTTATGTATAAATATCATAATTATTTTACACATACCATGCATGCCAGCCTGCCAGCTTTGTTTCTTTTTTCGAGATTGTATATTGTTTATAAGTTTCCTGAGCGATGATAATTTGTATTAGTTTTTATTTTAAGTGCAATGCTATATGTTTTAGCATTGTGTAAAATATTGTCTGGTTGTGTTTGTTGCCTGTTTTTTTGCTCAAGAATTTAATTTATACTTTATGTTATTAATTATTAAAATATTAATAAATGTTTGAAATTTTTTAACTTGGTTTTGTTCACCCCCCATTTTTCGTGTGTAGTTGGCCGATTTTTCTGAATTTCCCGGGCCGGTCTGATATAGCCAGCACGCCCCTGTACAGACTTTTTTTAAGGAAATTAACTAATCTTTAATCTGATTTAAAAAGTTATGATAATATTTAAATAAAATCGCAAGTTTTAATTGGAGAATTGAAAGTGTGCATAATATTTTTAATAAACAGCCAATTAAAACAATTCAAACCGTCAATTTTTTTTTATTTTTCTTTTAAAATTTTAGTTATGACCTAATTAACAAGAATATAAAAAAAAATTAGGTTTCACAGAAATTCCAAAAATCACCTCTCAGAACAGCACCGTGATAAATGTGGTGAGTAATTATTTTAAATTTATTTAATTTATTTATTAAAACTTTATAAAGTACGGAAATAATATATTATATTTTGTTTAGTTATTTTGCTTCTAACCGGCAACACTGAAGATTCTCAAATTCAGCGCGTGCGTACTACTATGAAATACAATAATAAACAAAAGGGTAATTTTTTATTGTATTGCAGACTGTCATAGTCATATTATTAACAGAAATAATATCTAGGTAAAGTGAACATTTCAAAATTAAAAATTTCGTAGCTCTTGGCAAAAAAATCAATTTACCGTAAAGTTGTTTTTTTGACATATGCCAGTTCTCAATTAAACCTTCACAAAATCCTACATGTATACATACAAGTATATATACAAGATATCCATATCAGTTATCCACTGGATATCCAGTGGATATCCAGTGAATATACATTAGATGTACAGTTGATATACTTTAGACATACATTAGTTATCCATTGGATATATATTAGAGATACTTTGTTGAAATTGGTTTAATAACGATTTAAATCATATTTATTAATCATTACATAAATTTATCCTATAAGGGGCTATTTTAAAAAAGAAAAAAATATTTTTAATGTTTTTGTTTTTTTTTGAACATCCAGTATGGATATCCATTGGATATCCAATGGATATCGTAAAAGGCATGGATGTTATATGGACATTGGGATAGCCATTGGATATCCATTGGATAGCGTGTTCTGTGTGGGTATAACTATCGTTGTTTTTTTATTCGGAATTTGACGTCATTACAAATTTGGGGTTTTAGTTGGCAAAATCTAGGGACCCTAGATTTACCAACGGTAAACTGTCTCAAATATGTGCTGTCAATTATTTTATTGTTGACGTTTTGAAACTCGATAGTTATTATAGATTTTGATATAAAGGTTTAATAACTAAGGTAGATATTTATATTGAAATACTATACCATGGAGCCTACACAAGGAGCCCAAGCTTAATAGGGAAAATTGACTAAACCTCCCCTCTAAATTGCACAAATTAAGTCTTTTCACCACCAGCGGCGCTGATTGTCGATGCGTACTGACATCTGCTCTTTTGGTAGCGTTTCGGTACAAATTAGTCAATTGTTTCAGAATAAACGGAACACCAGCGCCCTCTTATCTTAGGAAGATTCTTGTTTACATAAAGTTCTGACTCCTTGTGCTATACCATTTACCCAATGGCTATACTATACAGGGTGTTTCCTAACTACGGTACGAAATTTCAGAGGATGATTCGTTAGGTCATTTTAAGAAAAGAAGTTCCTATAAACATATGTCCGGAGTCGCTTTGTTTCTGAGATACAGGGTGTTGAAGTTTTTTTTTAAATAGGTTTTTATGAAATATCATATAGGTCCTTAAACCGATTTGGTTCAAATTTGGTACAGTTATTTGAATTAATAAGACGCTTATTCAGAACTAACTAGATTTTAATTATTAAGTCCAGTGGCGTCTCATGGGGCACCTCAGCCAATTATTATTGAGAAAAAATGTACGCCACTGACTTTTTTGTGGTTTTTTATTTTTTTCCAGATTAACCAACTAAAAATACAACTTTTATGTCTCTTGTGTTTTTTTTATGTCTAACTTTCATTTCCAGAAAAAAAATAAAACTACTTTAACTCATTCTAAAAATTATCCCTTATCTTAAAACAAAAACCAAAAATACACAACTTAAGCAACAAAAAATACAACTTACTAGCTGACATTGATAGTATTGTCCATCATGAATAATTTTAATAACGCAGAAATGGCTGACATTTATTTATGGTTTAGCAAATGGAAATGCTGAAGAAGTACGGAGAATTTACCAGGACATACATCATAATAGAGTAATTCCATGCGCTAAAACATTTAGAACGCTACATGCGAGATTATGTGAAACTGGGAGATTTACTAAAAATACGGGTGGTGGAAGACCAGAAATCGTAACAACGCCTGAACTAGAAGAAGCGGTCCTTAATCCAATAGAGAAGATCCTTCAAATAGTACCAGAAAGATTGCACTACAGCCTTAAGTTAGCCCAAAAACCGTTTGAAAAGTATTAAAAAGAAACATACTGTATCCATATCACATTCAGCGGGTCCAAGCTTTATTGCCTCTGGATTTTCACCCAAGGTTATTATTTTGTAGATGGTTAGTTCATATGATGGCATACAATAATAACTTTTTACCAAATATCTTATTTACGGACGAGGCAACTTTTTCACGAGATGCCATTAGAAACTTTCACAATGAACATTTTTGGGCTGACGAAAATCCCCACGTTATTAAAGAAAGTCATTTCCAGCAACAATTTTCGCTAAACGTTTGGTTAGGAATTATTGGCGACTACTTAATGGGCCCATTCTTTTTACCAGCAAGATTAACAGGTGAATCATACACGAACTTTTTGCGACATCATTTACCCATTTTGTTAGAAGAAGTTCCCCTAGATGTAAGAATCAACATGTGGTTTATGCACGACGGAGCTCCAGCTCATTTCAGTGTTCTTGCACGTCAGCATCTCGACGTCACGTACCCTAATTGCTGGATTGGATGTGCAGGACCTCAAAATTGGCCGGCTCGCAGTCCTGATATGAATCCTCTAGATTTCTATTTATGGGGTCATCTGAAGGCTCTTCTTTATAAAACTCCTGTGCTAGATGTTGAGGACTTAAGGAATCGGATAGAATAGAATAGAATAGAATAGTTTATTGTCATCAATAAAATTACATGACTTGTCAAAAAATTACAATATAATACAATACAATAAATGTTAATAAAAAATAGAAATTTACATAAAATATAAAAAACTTATAGGTAAGACCAGATAGTTGTAAAAAACATCACAGTAAAGTTTACAAATTAAAAGAGAGATACAAACTTATACAATAAAAACATTAAAATTTAAGAGATTAAATACATTTGAAACTTACATTTAAAATTAAAATTTAAAAAATCTTGTACACTATACAAACATAGACTTATTAGAATTTCTTTTACAACATTATGAAATTTTTCACAATTTAAAGTTTTTACAGTATCAGGTAAGTGGTTATATAGCTTTGGACCCCAGTAATCCACAGATCTCTGGGTGGCATTTATTCTGTGATAAGGTATAATAAAATGTTCTTTATTTCTTGTGTTATAATTGTGAAAATTGGTATTGGTTAAAAATTTATTTTTGTTACAATGTACATGCTTTAGAACATTTAGGACATAAACACCATAAAAAGTAAGTATTTTTTCATTTTTGAAATATTGTCTGCAGCTGTCACTATATTTGAGAGAGCATAGAGCTCGCACTGCTCTTTTTTGTAGAAGGAACACTCTATTTGCTTCTTTGGCTTCACCCCAAACCAGGATACCATATGACATAATGCTGTGGAAATTGGCAAAGTATGTCATTTTTGCACTTTGGTGGGTAGCACTTGTTTTTATTCTTCTTATTCCGTATATCGCTGAGTTTAGTTTTTTTGCAAGTTCATATATGTGACTTGCCCAGTTTAATTTACTGTCAATCCAAATTCCAAGGAATTTTATTTGCATCTGTGGAGCTATTCTTTGTTTAAAATCAAGATGTTGCGTTTTGTCCTTGTTTAGTTTGAGTCTGTTTGTGTTGAACCAATCTTGGGCACTGTTTAGTGCAGCTTTTTTTTGTTGCTCTATTTCCAGGTTACTGTGCCCTGTAATTACTAGTGATGTATCATCAGCATATAGACATGTATTTGAAACATCTACACTATGAATAATGTCATTTGTATATATAATGAAAAGAATCGGTCCCAAAATCGAGCCCTGTGGCACTCCAACGGTCACTTTTACTCGAGTTGATATGGTTTCTTTCCATTTAACACATTGATCCCTATCTTGCATGTATGATTGTAACAAGTTGTAAGGTGTTCCTCTAATACCATAGTGATTGAGCTTGTTCATTAATATTTTGTGATCAACAGTGTCGAACGCTTTGCTTAAGTCACAGCAGACCAGTTGAGCCTGCTGTGAATTGTCTTGGCTCTGAATAACAGTCTAATTGACAATTGCAATGTCATAAGGAATACTCCAGGTATTTTTGAACGTGTCAGACGGTCAATGACAAATCGATTGCAATCGTGTATTTTATCAGAAGGTGGACATTTTGAACATTTAATTTAAGGTTTATTTTTTATTTTTGGTTTTAGTTTTATGTTGATCCGTGATAGTTTTTTTCTGGAAAACGAAGTTAGACATGAAAAAAACACAGGAGACATAAAAGTTGTATTTTTAGTTGGTTAATCTGGAAAAAAATAAAAAAAAACACAAAAAAGTCAGTGGCGTACATTTTTTCTCAATAATAATTGGCTGTGGTGCCCCATGAGACGCCACTGGACTTTAAAATTAAAATCTAGTTAGTTCTGAATAAGCGTCTTATTAATTCAAATAACTGTACCAAATTTGAACCAAATCGGTTTAAGAACCTATATGATATTTCACAAAAACCTATTTAAAAAAAAAACTCTAACACCCTGTATCTCAGAAACAAAGCAACTCCGGACATATGTGTATAGGAACTTCTTTTCTTAAAATGACCTAACGAATCATCCTCTGAAATTTCGTACCGTAGTTAGGAAACACCCTGTATTTTTGACTTTCCTGTATTTGGTAGGTTGAAAATGTGCCTACTATAAAAATAAACCCCTTATTTTTTTAATAAAATGTTAAACTAGGTATACGGTTTTGAAATTTTAGTAAACTATCGATAGTTAATCGATAGTATCGATAGTCGCTTTTCTCACCATCGATAGTCTACTTTTTAACACTATCGCTACCTCTAGATTGTACCATGCAACTGATACTAGTAAGACACTACAACTACGTCCAATAGATGTCGTATAATGTATCATCTAATTTGAAAAATCCCAGTGGTACGATTTAAGCAACGCGTTGCAACGGTACGATATTGGCGACTTTACACTACTACTGAAAAATTGACGGACAAATTTAGAGTGTGGAATTTTTGGAATCTTAAAACATTGTTTAAAAGATTTCATGTCAATTCTTTAACATTTTTCAACAAATTACCTGAGAAAACCCAGGGCAAGTTAGGCTAACTTAAAAAGTTAATATTTTAATGTTTTTATATAATCTAATAGTAAATTTAAAAACCATTTGATTGATGTTACTATTTCCTATACCTAAAGTTAATAATTTCAGAGATATATAACAATTTCTAAAATTTTAAATAATATTTTGTAACGGGTGAGTTAACGGTAACCATATGGTTACCACGTAATCTGTCATTGTTCAAAATTAATTGCGTCAATTCTTCAGTAATTTTACTCAGAATTTTATGTAGAATTTAAAAATGTAAAAATATATGGGGTTCTACTTGAAATAACAAAGTTGGTGTCACTTCCGGTTAAACCGAAGTGGCATTTTGTTAAAAATATTTAAAAAAAAAAAAATAAATGGATTATAAACGCTTTTCAAATTGATGTATTTTTTCGTTCCCCAGAAACTTCTAATGCACCATGAATATGAAACACCCTGTATGTATACAGGGTGTTTCATATTCATGGTGCATTAGAAGTATATATGTACTTATTTATATAATAGAACTTTTTAAATACCTAAGTTAATTTGTGTTACATTTTAAATATTTATTTATTAGATTAAATGTTATAAAAAACATTATAATTTTTATTTTTATTTGAGTCCAGCCCTATAATTAACTGTTTTTTTTTAATTTAATTATTAAAGAAAAGTGGCTAAATCTAGGTTCAAATAAAAATAATGAAGTTTATAACATTTACTTACTTTATTTACAACAATTTGATTAATTTTATTACTCTTTTTTAGTTATTTTATTGTATAGCTAGGTATTCATTAAAAGTATCATCCAAACATGGACGCCAATCCTGTGATCGAAGAAGTAGCAGCTTTTGTCCCCAAATTCATCATCAAGCTTCCAGCTTTTCCCTCAGGGAAAAGATACATGAAACTTGGATGTATTATCTCCAGAGTAGTGTAAGCGATTCTCATCATAAATCTCAAGTATTTATTGGAGATCATGTCAAAACTCATTTGTAAACCAGCTTGGCCTGCTCTAACGTAGTCGCCGCTCCCAATGTCTCTGGATATTTCTGTCATCAGGCCAAAATTCCCAAGCATTGATCCTAGAGAAAAATGTTTGGAAATTAAATATTAAATTATGTTAAACTTACTTTTTTGTATAATATGCCTGGCGTCGCATTGTGTAGCGACTGCCAAGATCACACAAAATCCGAGAATTGCTGTGCATATTTTTGTCATTTTACATTTGGAAATTTTGTTTAAAAACTGTGTTCGAAGAATACAAGCGCGTCAATGAAATGGCCGTTGCTGATTATTATAATGACTAAAACTTATCTATAAACATAAGTAGTGGATAATGAGTCATGCAATAATAGTAAACGACACATTTTCTCTTTATATTGTGTATTAAAAAACTAATAATTTTTTAAATGCTTTTATTTCAGAAGATTCACAATTGTTACTTAAGTAAAGCTGATGGCTCATCATAATAATAATATATTCTTAAAATGAACAAAAGGCATGAGGCAAGTATCTCGTTATGTTAGTGTATATAATGCTATATTGTCCTTATTAAAGTGTCCTCATTATAACGTCCTTATAGCTAGCGTGTCCACATTATGGATTGTCCTTATTAGGTATAGCTTGTCCTCATTTTAGCTCGTTCTCTGTAACTTGTTCTTATTATAATAAGCTATATATAGCTTGTTCAAATTATAATCATAATAACGTATCCTCATTAACTGCTCTAATATGGAGAAAGGCAGTATATATTATTATTATTATTATTTTCCACAAATTTCTTGTTTAGCAGTTATAACTGCTAAACAAGAAATTTGTGGAAAATAATAATAATAATAATAAACTACATTTTTATAAAAAGCAGTAGGTATTTAATTGATTTTTTTTAACTTATGAGATATTTGACTGCCGGTTACAAAATGTCCATAGCACAAGAAAACGCATTTTGCATTTTTTTTTTGCAATTACCCAGATAGCACAAGTACGTTCGTAGGACGTTCGTAGGACTTCCACCCAGGACAACCCGAACGTCCTCAGGATGTCCGGGGTCTGCAAAAGTACGTTCGTAGTACGTCCACAGACTTCCGAAATAGACTGTTTCAGATGTCCTCAGGACGTCCGTATTTGACCCCAAGCTGTCCAATTCGGGACATATGAGGACCGAATTAGGACATAGTTTTATTATAATAAAAAAGCCTACAGACGTCCTGGAGAGGTATATCCTATAAGTTCAGTCCTTAAATTCTCTGAATCGCAAGATATTTTTTTAACAAACTCGACTAGCTAGACATTTTTCGTTACTGAGCAGATGAGGATGGAGATGGGGACTCCAAACAATTAATGTTCAGCTATGCCATTACGGACACACACTTCCAACTAAATATTGCAACCAATCGCTATTTATAGTTAGCTCGCGTGCGTAAGCAGCCGTGAGATGTATCGATTATGCCGCGGCAGGCCGAATTCCAGCCGTAAGCGGGCCGGCTAGGGCAAGCCGAAGGATTTTGCATCGGCATGCCGTATTCTGGCCGACTTCGGTTAGAACATGGCTAAACGGTACCGGGGTAACATAACGCGGGCCGTAATTATAATTATATAAGTAAAAAAAAATGGACATCTTTTTTTTAAATCTTTTATCGTGCTTGATTAAAGAGTATTTTTAATAAAAAACAAGGTGTAATTTTTTTTCACTTAGACCCTTTATAAAGGGTGATATATCAAATTGTATCTTCAACTTTCGTCGCAGGAAGAAAACCGATGGACGTACTGAGGCCTAGGCCTCAGGATGTCCATCGGCCTAGGCCTCAGTACGTCCATCGGTTTTTTGGTCGCGACCGTCTGTAAAGGATTTAAACCGGATGTCCTCAGGACATCTTGTGCTATCTGGGTACTGCCTTTCTTCATAGTAGGGCACTATAGCCTATTATAGATTTTCTTATTGGAACTTGTCCTCTATATAGCTTGTTCTCATAAAAGCTTGTCCTAATTATAGCTTGTTCTTATTATAACTAGTCTATAATTATAGGTTGTCATAATAGATGGTCCACATTATAGCTTGTCATAGCTGGTTCTCTATGACTTGTTCTTATTATAGTTTGTCCTTATTATAGATTGTCTTCATTATACATGGTTCTCATTATAGCTTGTCCTCATTATAGTATGTCATTATAGTATGTCAATATAGTATGTCATTATAGTATGTCATTATAGCTTTACATTATAATAGCTTGTTTTTATTATAGCTTGTTACCAATAAAACTAATAATTCTTAAAGACTTCTTCAATGATGGCGTAGACAAATAGCGTAGCACAATTCGATTAGTTAAGCTGTGATATTCTTTATAAACCATATATCAACATCAAAACTAACCGTATTGTAGTATACAAAGCGTTCATTTTCTTGCAAACCAGGTAGTACCTTCATTTACATTTGTTGAACCTTTTGTTGATAATGTTATAACCGATACCCAGTACGCACCGTACTTCAATTAAAAACTTCATGGAGTACTGGTGGTACCAAGTAACAAGTATAATAGAAAATATTGCTCATTTAAGGTGGACGATGATACTTGACGTTTCTCGCCGAGTACGTACCGTACTATAAAGTAAAATCCATATTGTACAGGCATTACCCGTTGGGAACCATCTATTTATTAAGATTGATTGGGCAAAAATACCAAGTAGTACCGTTGGAAAAGTATTTTTCTGATGAGTACCTAGCTTGCCACCTTTTTTGTTGAATTACAGCATACCACAATTCGATCAGTCAAGCTGTGATATACTTCAAAAAATATATCAACCTCATAACTAACCGAATCGTAGTACCTTCATTTAGAATCATTGTAGATCAGTTGATATTATCATAACCGATACCCAGTACGTACCGTACTTCAATTACAAACATTATGGAGTACTAGTGGTACCAAGTAACAAGTATAATCTTAATCTATAATCTTAATTTATACTAAAAATGTAAAATATTTCTTACCAAGTACGTACCGTACTATACCGTTAAAATAGCATTGTACTGGTGGTACCCGATGAGAACTATTTACTCAAAATAGCAGTTGTTTTGTTGAAATGCGTTCATGGTACTGTGAAATATCCCTCACCAAGTACTGACCGTACTATACAACAAACAAGTATTGCACATATAGTACCTGATGAGAACTATCCACCCTAAATTTACAAGCAGTACTTGTAACTTGTAAATGCACCATACATAATGAGTGTGATATTTTTACAGTGAACAACCAGTTCGCACCGTACTTTGATTATTATAAACGGAGTACTAGTGGTAACAGGTGCTAAGCATAAAAAAAATTGTTGATGCAGTACCCACAAAGTAATCAGTTTAAGCTGTGATATGCATTTTAAATCAGACCACGCTCAAACTGACTGCATTGTAAGTACTAACGTTAATTGTAACTAATTGTAAACTGTCAAGAGATGTTTCGGTTTCATTTGAGACCTAGTACATACCGTACTGTGACTATAATAAGCATAGTACTAGCAGCACCAAGTACCAAACGCAACCCTGTTACGATATTGATGACTGTATGCTAAACTTAGTGCGGATACCTCACATTCGGTTACACTCAATGCAGTAACCGTAACGGAGTCATCCGAAATAAGTAAAACATGTTACTTATCCTGCAGTGGCCTTAAAGAAGTAAGTAACAGATGATTGGTAAGTCAACTGTGACCCAGTACTACTCGTACTACTTGTTGAATACAGTTGTACTAAGAGTACCGAGGAACAGTCGAACTTAACTTTATACCGTGATGTTATACTGTGTTTGTAGCGCAGTACATGCAGTACTACAGTACTATGCATCTATAGAACCACAGGTACCACGCTACAATCATAGCACTACAATGATGACGAATGAGTATAAAAGATCCACAAGTACCTACCACTTAGTAATTATTATATATCAATATTATTATAATCAAATCAATCTACTTACCGGATTTGTAGTTGTTTTTTTCCATCGACGACTTAGATTGCTTTGAGTTGAAAGCATGCAATATGACGCTGATATAAAGTGTCATACAAACATGCTTTAAAAACACAACAAACCCTTATTTGTCACTTAACACTTTGTTGTTGTTGTTTGGTGGATGTTTTGTTTTGGTATGATTTGATCTATGAATTTTCTGTGTTTTATATCGGTTTCATCCCTACCTCACATAGGGATTATACTCGCATTGAAAATAAAATATTTTTGCAGGTAAATTCATAATTTCGAATATTTTATTGTTTTTATTACCTGTTGATAGAGATTTGAATAATTATACGCGATGGGCTTTTTGCAGGTTCCAAGTAATAGTTAATAATTAAATTGTACTGTTTTTTCTTTTTTCAGTAAAATTTTTTATTTCTATTTTATTAAAAAAAATTATTAAGTGATTAATTATGGCCCTGCACATAATAAATCATTATGGACTAGTAATTAGTGTCAGTTATTGGCCGATTTCATTATACACCAATCATAGAATGCGTCTGTCAAACATTTCTAACCATAGTTAGTAACTATTAGTTAGGTACTCAAAAATACTCGTGATTTTTTTATATTTATTATTTTTAGATTTAATAGAATTTCAGAACTATACAATTTTTTAAATGTTTTTATTGTAAATCTACAATATATAGATTCTTAATCAGGGACCCGGACCGAAATGAAATATCGGTTCCGGTACGGTTTTGGTTCACTCTATTTTCGTTTTAATGGTTCCGATTCCGGTTTCGGTTTCGTGGAGTTATAACGGTTCGGTTCTTTTCGGTTTTAAGCGGTTCCAGTGAGGTTATTTGTTTTACGTAATTTTAATCTATAACCTCATATATATATATATATATATATATATATATATATATATTTATATCTCATCAACAATGTCCAAGGATATAGCATAAAATTTCCACCATGATGACTTCATTGATGAAAATTTCAATTTATTTTAGCGTATACCTTTTGAATCGATTTTTATTTTTAATTAAATAATTAACATTCAACATTATAATAAGTATTTTATTTATTTACTTTTTTTATAATAAAGTTATCTAAAGAATGTTGTTGTATTTTTTTAATATTTATATTATTTGCTTCATCTTCAACCGAAAAGCAAATAAAGGTTTCGGTTCCGGTCCAACAGATTTTATCAAAAGCGAAAACGGTTCCGGTTCGGGTTTCGGTTCGGAAAAAAAACCGGTTCCGTTCCGGTTTTCGGTTTTTTTCGGTTTCGGTCCGGGTCCCTGTTCTTAATTGATTATTTTGTGAATATGTACATATGAAAAGTAAAGAAAAGTATACAGGGTGTTTCACATTCTTAGGTAATTTGTTAAAAAATGTTAAAGAATTGATAAGGAATCTTTTAAACAATGTTTTAAGATATCAAAAATTCCACCCCCATATTCGCAAACCTAATAAAAAAAGTTATAGGTTATTTTTAATTGACGCGCATTTCTCAAATTTTAACGAAAAAAATTAATAACTCAAAAACTATTTAATTTAGGTATAAGATTTAGTCATTTTACCCAGAATTTTAAAGAATGTAAAAATATATGGGGTGCCGTGGCGGATCCAAGCAAAAGTGGCCTCGGTGCAAACTTGTGGCCACTGTATACAGTATACCTTTGAGAAACTTCTCCTTTTTAAAATTACTTTACAAGAAAAATAGAAAAAATAATAGAAAATACAGTTTTTTTTAATTACCAAAGGAAAGAACTCACATAAGTATGTTTTTATAACGCCCTTCTTGGAACTTGAGTGGAATCACTCAATCGCTGCTCACTCATACGATTTTTTAACATTTTATATATATATGTACCTATAGCCTATAGGTATCGTCTTTAAGGTGATGTTTCATTCCTTTAAGCAACATATTTCCTAGTCAATTCTTCACATCTTTGTAAAAAAATTGAGCTTATTATTAAATACGGCGATTCCAAAAAATCAAAAGTTTCTTTTACAATACATGAGAATACCAGAAATCTATATACCGTATTTTTACAGTAGGTAGAGTCAATCCATATGAAAACGCCGAAACTCGTTGCTCGACCATCTTGGATTTTGATCAATTTAAATTTTATAGAAATATTCAATAGGGTCTCAAAGGACAAAATCCACCCTTATTTATTTTTTGCATGTGTCAAATCCGGCCTAATCGAATTAAAACTTTTTAAAAACGTAATTTTTATACTTTAATAATTTAAGCTGTAATTTTTTTTATAGCTAAAAAATAGTAGTTTTTATAAAAAAAATATAAATTCACTCAATCAATATTTCTAAATAATTACACTGAAAAAACGTGTACCTATTTTACTAATTTTTCGTGTTTTTTAAATGCGTCCCATGTATCGGCTGTTTAATATAAACAGCAAATTTTTTTCATATAGTTTACATACCAAAGACAAAATAAAACTTACAATTGGCCCGTTTGGCATACGGTTTCCAAACAAAAAAATTGCTGAAAATCTCAATATTTAGTCCATTATATAAGGATGTTGACTTCCAAATAGAATTATGAAATTTACAGGATAATAATAATTATTATTATTAGCTAATTATTAGCCCCTACCTTAATGTCCAAATGCCTGGTAGTTTGGTTTTGTTATTTTCATCTTTGAAGGTTATACAGTAGCTTTTTGGAGAAAAATATTAAAATAATAAAAAGGCTTTAAAAAAGGCTAACACGTGGAAAATTAAAAAACGCATCATTTTATCCTTAAATCATATAAATGTTAACTTCTACATAGAAATATAAAACTTACAGGAAAGTCCATCGCAAAGTTTAAAACCTTTTTTTTATTTTTTTTGTGATTGTACAGATGCTTTAAAAACAGCAAAAAAATAATAAAATTTAAAAAAATCGCAAAAGACATATACTTAAGTACCTACATATACTTAAGTACCTACATAAATATGCATAGGCATGCATAAGCCAAACACTATGGTGTACTACTACTACTACTACTACTACTACTACTGTAAGTACTAAATATCCTATAAGTCAACACATTCTTAGAATAGAAAATTAAACATTAATCGTTTTTTAAATTTCAATATGCCATCAAAACAAGTTAAATAGGCATTTAAACTTTAAGGTGAGGACTAAATATCCTGTTAATTTCATATTTCTATATTGAAGTCAACATACTTAAAATAAAATGGATGAAATAATGCGACTTTTTATTATTTCAATATTTTTATCCTTTTAAAGCTACTGTATAAGCTTCAAAGATGAAAATAACAAAACCAAACTACCAGGCATTTGAACAATAAGGTAGGGGCTAATTATCCTGTAAATTTCATAATTCTATTTGGAAGTCAACGTCCTCATATAACGGCCTAAATAATGCGATTTTCTAGAATTTCAAAATTTCAAGCAATTTTTTTGTTTGGAAACCGTATGCCAAACGGGCCAATTGTAAGTTTTATTTTGTCTTTGGTATGTAAACTTTATAAATGAAAAAATTAGCTTTTTATATTAAACAGCCGAGACATGGGACGCATTTAAAAGACACGAAAAATTAGTAAAATACACGTTTTTTTTAGCACCGTGTAATTATTTAGAAATATTGATTGAGTGAATTTATATTTTTTTTATAAAAACTACTATATTTTAGCTTTAAAATGACATCTTAAAATTTAAAATATCTTTAATATAAAAAAATTACAGCTTAAATTATTAACCCTTGCGGCCTTGAGTTCACCATGAATTCACAGTGAAATCACCGTGAATTTATCGCAAAAACAGCGTGAGTACCGTCTACAAATGTCACAAATTTGTTAATGGACGGTATATTCACTGCACATAAACGGTGTATTCACGGTGAATTCACGCAAACGGTGAATTTACGGTGACTTCACCGTAAACTCAAGGCCGCAAGGGAAAGCATAAAAATGACGTTTTTTTTTAAGTTTTAATTCGAATAGGCCGCATTTGACACATGCGAAAAATTAAATAAGGGTGGATTTTGTCCTTTGGGACCGTAATGAATATTTCTATAAAATTTGAGCAAAATTCAAGATGGTCGATCGAGCAACGAGTTTCGGCGTTTTCATATGGATTGACTCAGTATCCAAGCTCCTTGAAAGAAAGTGGTGATATTTTGCCCTCTTTGAGCATCATTTGGGTTTTGCACTGCGGTGTCCGTGTATATAGCGTAAAAATACTCTTTAAATAAATATTAGTAGGTGTGCAATGGTACCATACACTGTATCTATAATAATATAATATTATTATATTATTTTTTATGCCTGGGGGCTCCTACATCATCAGGGCCCCCGGGCACCGCACCGAACTGCCTGGTCATATGTCCGCCCCTGATGGGGTGTTCTTTTTGAAATAACAAAGTTTATGTCACGTCACGTCAATTTAAAAAAAATTGACTTAAATAGATTATAAACACTATTAAAATTTCAAAACGATATCTTTTTCCGTTCCTAGAAACTTCTAATGGGCCACAAAATATATTTTATTTAATGTTTTTAGTCAATTTTTTGCTTTGCAACGGTAAAATGGTGGCATGAACTTTTTATTTTCTTAATTTTTTTTATTTTATACATATTTTTAAAAACGTTAAAAATTCTTAACAAACTATATATTTTTACCTGTTTTCTGCTTAACTTATTTTATGCATACAGCTTACGTATGTCGAAGATAATGTTACAGATAAGGAAAATAATAATAAAAAGAAACTCATTAACCATATGTAAAAATATTTTATTTTTCAAATTAAACTCCTTCAAATAAACCTATTGGTATAGGTAATAGAGAATTACATTTTTATACAATAAAAATCGATACTTCGCAATAACTGCGAATACAATTTCAAATAATAAAAACAATTATTAATTATATAAAATTTAATACAAGTACACAATATTTTACACAATTATGTCCAGGGACTCCCACCTAAAACAAAAATAGGACACGTTAGAAACCAAAAAGTTTTTTATTTATTTTTTTTTTTTATTTTTTTTTTGTGGTCTTTTCTTTTGATTCTTTTTTATTTTTAATTTTTTATTTCATTCTTTCTTTTTTTTATTTCTTTTTCCATTTTTGTTGCTTTATTTGCGTTTTTATTATTTTTGACTCTTTTTAAATAAAAAAAATATATTGAACCTCGTTTTTTTTCTTCTTTCTTGTACTTGAAGATACTGACCTGGAGGGGGTCTGGGCGGCGCGCCGTAGATGTTGATCTGCCCCATGGGCGGCGGTGGCGGCGTCTGGTAAACGTGGGGGGGCGCGTGCGCGTGAACGACTTGGGGAGGCGGGGGCGGCGGCAGAGCCATGCCGATGCCGACCGGCGGCGGCGCTCTAGCGTACAAAGCAGCGGAGGCGGCGTATGGCGGCGCGACTGCGCCGCCTCCTGACATGTTGGCAACGAATTGCTGCTGCGGGTGTATGTTGTTGATCGTGTGGGTTTTGACGCGAGGGGGGTAAAGGTGCGGGGGCGGCGAGCCCGGGGGCGGCGACGGGGGCGGCAGGTTGTCTTCTTCCTCGGATTCGTCTTGTCTTTTGACGACCTTTACCTAAAATTGTTTTGTTATTATACGTTATGTATGTATTATAAACAAGTTTTTGACTTTGACATTTTTGACAATCGTGTTTTCAACGTTCTAAGATATGTCTTTTTATAAAGTTAAACTTACATAAATTTGTTGACATTCTAAATAGTTCTTGACATTCTAAATTTTGTTTTTGACATAAAATAAAATCTGGAACTTAATATTAATATTTTGACACTCCAAAATGTGTTTTCAACATTTTAAGATGTGTATTTTTTTAAGTTTAACATTAATAAATTTGTCAACATTTTAAAATGTTTTTGACATTCGAAATTTTGTTTTCAACATTATTTTGATTTGACATTCTAAAATTTGTTTGGTCATAAAATAGGTTTTTAACATGATATTTTTAGACCATCTAAATTGTGTTTTCAACGTTTTGAAACAAATTTGTTAACATTCTAAATTATTTTTGACATTCTAAATTTTGTTTTTGGCATAAAATAAATTTTGTACCTAATATTTTGACACTTCAAAATGTGTCAACTTTCAACTTTTCAAGGTGTATTTTCTTAAAAAGTTTAGCATTAATAAACTTGTCAATATTTTAAAATGTTTTAGACGTTCTAAATTTTGTTCTAAATTTTGTATATTTTGATTTGATTTGAATAGGTTTTGAACATAATATTTTTAGACCATCTAAATTGTGTTTTCAACATTTTGAGATGTGCACTTTCTTAAATAAATTTATTAAAATTCTAAATTATTTTTCACTTTTCAAATTTTGTTTTGTCAACATTTTAAAATGTTCACGACATTTTAAATTTTGTTTTAAACACTATTTTGATTCAGGGCTGGCAAATATCATGATATTTATATAAATATCCAAATATCTGATATATATCGATATATCAAAATTTGGATATTTATTTATTTTAATTTTAAAATTTTATAAACATGTAAATTTGTATTTCAATTGCTATCACAATAACAAGTTTTTTAGTACTAGTATGTATAGAAATGTAAAATGTAGGTAAAAAATACAAGTTTATGAATATAAAAACATTATATATTTTTGATTTTCCAACTAAAAACAAGAAATTGAAAAACTACAACAGCCAATAGAAAACAACAACTAAAATAAAATAAAAAAGCAATAAAAGGAGTAAAAAAGGCTGGCTAGAAACAACTTGTTTCAAACAAGTAAGTTAGGATGAAATCAGTCTGGCTAATGGTAGATCCAGATCCGAATCTGAATCTTCATTTTCATTTGTAAAATGTTTCTGTTGCTCCAGCCAAACCCAATCAAGATCACGTTTCTTTAAATGGTCTCTGTTGCGCAAATATTTAAACAAGAATACTAGTTTTCCATACATTTATACTTACTGATAAATAGAATTTTGGAAAAACAAATATTGATATATATATCAGGATATTTAATAATAATAATTAATAATAATGACGTTATAAAATTTGTTTGGTCATAAAATAGGTTTTGAACATATTTTTGACCATCTAAATAATTATTGTGTTTTCAACATTTTAACATTGTTTTTGACATTCTAAATTTTAATTTGACATTCTAAAATTTGTTTGGCCATAGAATAGGTTTTGAACATGATATTTTTGACCATATAAATTGCGTTTTCAACATTTTAAGATGTTTTTGGAATCAAACATTATTTTGATTTGACATTCTAAAATTTGTTTGGTCATAAAATAGGTTTTGACCATCTAAATAATTATTGTGTTTTCAACATTTTAAGATGTGTATTTTCTTAAAGTTTTGCATTAATATAAATTGGTCAATATTTTAAATTATTTTTGACATTCTAAATTTTGATTTTGGCATAAAATAAATTTTGAACATAATACACTACAAAATGTGTTTTCAACTTTCAACTTTTGAAGAAGTGTATTTTCTTAAAAAGTTTAGCGTTAATAAATTTGTCAACATTTTAAAATGTTTTTGACATTCTAAATTTAGTTTTTGGCATAAAATAAATTTTGAACCTAAAATTTTAACACTCCAAACTGAGTTAAAATGTTTTTGGAATTCTAAATTTGGGTTTGACACTCTAAAATGTGTTTTCATTATTCTAAGATGTGTTTTCATGGAAATTACCAAAACAAAACTTTTTAAATGAAACAAAATCAAAACACACTGTAGGATAAAATAAAATAAACAAGGATTAATCTAATTTACCTAAAATGCTTGAATTCCTGGAACAATAAAAATAGGAAATAATAATCAGGTACAAAGCGCCACTAAGGCCCCAATAAATTCAAGAAATTTTGTTCAGGCGATAATGAGGGGAATTTCCGACTTTTTAGAATTTTCATAGTAGCAAAATTTGCATAACTAGAACATCTACACAACAATAAGGTAATAAAATTATTAATAAATTGTTAATTTAGCAAATCCGATTTTCGAAGGTAGCAATCTACTTTTTATCTACCTGAGAAAAACCAAATTGTGGTAAATTTTATTCTCTACAACTTTGCTTTTGGAGTTTTACGTAAACTAAAAGAATCGCGAATTATTTGACAAAAACAAAATGACACCAATAATATTTTTTTGATTATATTCGTTTTAAAGAAACTCCACAAACAAAACATTGATGTACACATCGAGAAAAAAAATGGCCTTAAAGTTCCAGCCCTTAATCTAACCCCCAAGTATTTTAATTTTGATTTTAAAGTTTTCCCATTGAAATAATAAATAGGAAATTAAGGATATCTTTTTTAATTTCCAATAGCTTGGCGACATTTTACGTTACTACAATTTACATAGGTGCTCTTTTAAAGTACTTGCAACAACTTTACTACAATTAATATATTCAGGTTCAGATTAAGTTTATAGGTAAAAAGTAAAAAATACTTTTATAGAAAATTTAATTTTCAACAAAAATAGTTTTATACATTAATACAATAAAATGCATAGTTTAAAAGATATAAAGCATTTAATAAATTGTATTGGTCCTATGTTGTTTTACGTCAAAACGGTTAAAGGTAGAGGTAAAAATTAAAAAATATTTGTATAGGAAATTTAGTTTTTGACAAACATAGTTTTATGCAATAATACAATAAAACGATATAAAGATATAAAGCATTTAATAAATTTTACTGACAAATTTTGATAAACTAATTGAATGGTGTTATACAACAGGGAACCATCTCCCTCATAATAAAAAATGCGGGATAAATGTATTAACGTGATGGGGCCATGTAAAGAAATAGAACATGCGGAAAAATACTGAATTAAAATATTCAAAATAATATAGAACTCTACAATCAAAGTTTTTAAATCTCAACAAAGCTTTAAGCTGCATGGTTGTGCAAACTTTCTCTTATATATTGAAATTGTGAAAGGTTATACAGCGCCAAGCGGCTTGGTTAACGTTACTTTTGAGTCAAGTTTTGACTAAACGCAATATATTTATACTGCAACAAGAATCCATGCTACTTGGATCTGGTTTAAGTTGAAAAAAATAATGTTGGAAAAAAGTGAACCAATGGATTTCTATGACAAAATCAATATTTCCAAAAAAAATAAGAGAAGATCAGAAGGATCTCAAAGCTAAAATTTAAAGATTTAAAATCTATTTATCAACTTATTCCAAATGATGGTTTCCAGGTTATAATCAAACTATAGGCAATAACTATCAGTTTTATTTATTCTACAAGGGACCAACCAACAAATTTACTTATTTTATTGAAAATAATGAAAAAAATATAAGAAATAAAAATTTAGTACTAAATTAGCGATTTGGAAATAAAATTAAAACGTTGAATCTTTAATTAAGATCACAGTAATGAAGGAACCACGTAATTTTTCGGACGCTATTATCTTAGTTTTGCAACAGTGAGGGTTGGTTCCCTGTTGCATAACACCATTCAATTAGTCTTATGTTATTTTACGGCAAAACGGTTAAAGGTAGAGGTAAAAAGTAAGAAATATTTTTATCGGAAATTTAATTTCCTACAAAAATAGTTTTATGCTTTAATGCAATAAAATGTATAGTTTAGAAGATATAAGGCATTTAGTAAATTTTACTGTCAAGTTTTGATAAACTAATTAGTCCTATGGGTAATTCCATTTATTAGCAACCAATGAGTGCACCTCATGTACTCTAATTTTATTTATTTTTTAACTGTAAATAGACATGGACCCAAGAAGTGAAAAAAACTCCCCTTTTCTTTTCTCCCCCTATCACCTATTTATACAGGGCTACGCAAAAGTTACTATGCAGACCTAACTTTAAAAAATTGTACTTTTTTTGCTAATAAAGCTATCGGCATTAAACAAACTGTTAATTGTTAAGAAAATATTTCTCTTTTAAACCATATAGGACACATTTAGTTATTGATGCCCTAAATGGTCTTTGGGAATTTTTTTAAAAATGCAATTTTTTGGCAAAATTGTCTAATTTTATAAATTCATATATTCTTAGAACAACTTGCCAGCAAATTTTTTTTAATGTAGTTTGTTACCATAGATCTTACTCTATATAAAAGCAATGAAAACATTTTCAAATAATATTGGCTAAGAGTTCAAAAAAATATAATAAAAATTCATGTTTTCGAAAAATCACTATTTTCAGCCATTTCATGGTTTAAAAAGGCTATGTTTGAGTGAGTCGATTTAAACCAATTTATGCTTATCATCACATGCACTTATTAGCCTCCAATAACCATTAATAAAATTATTGTGTATTTTGCTTTTAACTGGGCTGTGGCTGTATGTACAGCCCAGCTATAAGCAAAATACACAATATGCCCACCTGACTTTCAGCCATTTCATGGTTTAAAAAGGCTATGTTTGAGTGGGTCGATTTAAACCAATTTATGCTTATCATCACAGGCACTTATTGGTCTCCAATAATCATGAATAAAATTATTATGTATTTTTCTTTTAGCTGGGCTGTAGATGTATATGTCCACCTGTGACTATATCCATATTATTAACCATATATTATTAACCATATATTTCGAAAAAGCGTATTACATCTTTAAAATAAATAAGGGTACGGGTCCTGATGGTGTTTCTCCTTTAGTTTTAAAAAATTGTCGATTTTCATTAAGCCTTTAACAAAACTGTTTAATTTATCGTTAACTAATTGTGAGTTTCCTGATAAGTGGAAAAAGAGTTTTGTCATTCCATTATTTAAAAATGGTGACAAGAACTATAGACCAATATCAAAAATTTCACAAATTTCCAAAATAATGGAGAAAATTATAACAACAAAAATAACCCCTCTGTTTAGAAATATTTTAGTTGATGAACAACACGGATTTAGTGAAGGAAGGTCTACTTTAACAAACCTTTTAGTGTATGAGCAAGACTTGTTGGATGCCTTAGAGAATCGAAGCCAGATAGATGCTGTCTACACTGATTTTTCTAAGGCATTTGATACTGTTAACCATACCATACTTCTAGCAAAGATTAATGCATTAGGTATAACAGATAAATTTTATCTTTGGTTAAAAAGTTATTTAAACTCGAGGACTCAAACTGTTTTGTTACAAAATCAATATAAATCCAAAATTATAAGGTTACTTCTGGTGTACCACAAGGATGTCATATTTCCCCACTATTATTTAATTTATTTATTAATGATATTGGGAGTGGTATTAAAAATTGTAAGTTTTTGTTGTTTGCCGATGACTTAAAATTATATAAAAATATTAAATCTTTTAACGATTGCTGTGATATACAATCAGATCTAAACCAACTACAATTATGGTGTGAAAAAAATTGTATGAGCTTAAATATTAATAAATGTAAAAGTATTAGTTTTTATAGAATTAAAAGCCTAATATCATTTCCGTACTCTATAAATAATATTAATTTAGATAAAGTCAATTATACAAAAGATTTGGGTGTTTATTTCGATTGTAAGGTAACATTTGATTACCACATTAATTTTATTGTAAATAAGTCTTTAAAAATGTTGGGATTTTTAAAACATACTCTTAAAGATTTTAATAATGTCCAATGTTTAAAAAATGTATATATGTCATTCGTCCGTAGTATTTTATACTGTTGTGTTGTTTGGTCACGTTTTTATTTTAATTATAGTATAAAACTCGAAAGAGTTCAAAATAAATTTTTACGATTTTGTGCTTACAAACTAAATATTGAATGTACTTATTCTTTGGATTTGGTTAGAAGTATTATAAATTTAGATTTACTAAGTAAAAGGAGAAAAAATTTTGGTATTGTATTTCTTTATAAACTACTAAACAATTGTATAAATTGCCCAGACCTTTTGATGCAGATAAATTTTCATGTACCAATAAGAAATACCAGGCAAGCAAATTTATTTTACATTAAAAATCATAAGACCCGATATGGCCAATATATGCCAATCTGTAGAATTTGCTCTGAAGTTAATAAATTATATTTAGATTTTTTTAATTGTTCTCTTGTGGTTTTTAAAAACAAGATAAATAATTTGTAACTTATTGTAAAAATTGTAAATGGTATATCCGTCAATAAAGCTATTATTATAACTCAACACCCTTGAATTGACTTCTAATTCATTCTGAATAAAAATATAAAATATAAAAACCACATACAGTGGCGTCGAAAATTAACTACCCATTTATTTATTTTTTAAATTAAGAAAACATAATCAAATGTACAAAAAATTAATTAAATGACTAAAAGACATACTTTTCATAAACTTTATATTTAGACAAAATAAAACAGGTATTAAATCCTAAATTTGAATTAAACCTAACTGCATATAATCAAACTGAAGAAATCATATTCTTAACTTTTACAATCACCTAAAAAACCTATTTACTATTTTTTACCTCAAAAAAGTTATATGAATCGGAAAATTTTCTTATGTGGATAATGTCTATCAAGAGGAATAAATTAACGACTTATGGCGTTTAAATGGATCGCAGCAGACTTCACCAAAAATGTTGGTAAAATTATATAGATACTTTAATTTGTGATACCTACGTACAAATATCGGTTACAGTTGCATCCACTCGCCATTCTATTATTTCTTTTCCTCCTTAGTACAAGATTCAATCTTGGAAAATCGCGAAAAATATTTTTATCCGAAATCTGCCGAAAGTGGTCAACAATCGGCAGTAAAGTAGAACTTTATTTTTTTAATAAAAATAAAGTTAATTTTATTAATTAGATTAAAAAATCGCCGCAGCGGGCAAATTTATAATAACCGTCGTAACAAACATTATACAACACCATACATTGAAACTAAATTTGATTTGATCATCAAATGACATTTGATTTAATCATCAATATTAATTATTGGTATTATAAAGTGTGATTTTGGATAAAATTTAATATGCACCTCGGTATTAAGGTCATTTTTTATGACTCACGTGGTTATTTGCCTCGGCTTTCGCCTCGGCAAATAATTACGACTTTACTGCCTTGATACATAAATAACTATTTATGGCATTTTTCATTAATTAATTTTCCAACGGAACAATCCATTTTTAGACACAATTTGACACTTTTAAATGGCAGAAATTGGTGTGTAGGTAAACTGTTTTTAGAAAATTATGCACAATTTAATAATTTATTATTTTAGTTTTTGTTTATTTACAAAAGGTAAAAAATTAGTATGTTTAGAGTAAGTAGGTTAGTTTTTATGAATATGTAAAAATTTCAATATCTTAAAAATATTTTAATTATTAAAACAAAATCTTAAAAATTGTCTCTTGCGAATTAGAACTCAATTCAAGTCTTCCTACCGAGTTTTTTTATAAAATATTTGTTTAATATAATATTATGGATTTTTATATTCCACAATAATAATAATAATAATAATAAATGAACTTTATTGCAAAAAAAAGTTAATACAATTTCTTACAAATGGCCATTGACCGAGGTCCTTCAGCCGGTGAACATATCTTGAATATATGTAACAAAAAAAAAAACAGTATATAATCGTGAAATTGAAATTAATTAATTAGTATGTTATCTCGTTTTTGTTTAAGATGTTCCCATATGGTCTTCTCTGGGTGCTTGAACTTTCTGTTGCCCTGTACCTCCAAACACAACTCGCTCAGAATGTCGTAGTTAGCGTCCTTGCTAATAAAGTTTGTAGATAATTTGATAAATCTTTCCATAATTGGTAAGATATTGTAGGTAGCATACAAAAGGTCGTTGGGAGGGTTGTGTAGAGAATTGGTTGGATGTCTCATTTTGGAGATTTTTCGGAGTGATGAGGTTTCCCCGGTTTTAATTTTGCTTAAGGCTGGTTTCCGGGCATTATTAAGTAAGATGCATCCATATTCCAGGATTGGCCTGCATATTAAGGTGTATATTCTTTTTTTTGTTTCATTATAATAATTATTGATGCCTTTTTTGTTGTATGTAAGTCCCCTAAAGAGGCTGGCCCTTGTTAGTGTTTTCTTCTTTGACAGGGAAGAGTGAAGATTAAAGTTTACTTTATTATCCAGTGTGATTCCCAAGTATTTTACGATAGATTTTGGCTCTACTATGTCATAGTACATCTTAATTGTTATATTAGGGTCAATCTTGTTTTGGTGGAAGTGTATTAGTTGAGACTTTAGTGGATTTGGTTTTAGTCTCCATTTGTTTAAGCATGCCAAGATTTGATTTGACAGAACTTGGAGTTGGTCAGAGGCAGTTTTTTGATTTTTACTATGGCAAATTATAGCGGTGTCATCTGCATATTGAAGTACATATTTATCTTGGTCAAAGAGCATGGGATCTTCATTGTAGATGTCGGCACAATAAAGGTTATAGAGCAGAGGGGAGAGAAGGGAACCCTGGGGCAGTCCTTGTTTGGCTATGAAGTTTATTGAGGTTTTATTGTTTATTGATACCTGCAGACTCCGGTTATCTAAAAATTTCATAAGTATTTTTAGGATGTTGTTTGGGCAATTTAGCTGGTGCAGTTTGTATAATAACCCTTTATGCCAGACGCTTTTAAATGCCTTGCTAATGTCCAGGAACAGTGCCGTGGTTTGTCTTCCCATCAAATGTGAAGTTTGTATATTATTAGTAAGTATTGTCAGAGGATGTATGGTTGACTTATTCTTCTGGAACCCAAACTGATAGCGAGGAATCGTGTGTCCTATTGCTTCTGTAATTCTGTTGCATAAAATGTTTTCGAAATTTTTGGCCAAGTTTGTCAGGAGAGTTATAGGTCTGTACTTTTTTACTTGAGATTTATCGGTGTTGGGTTTTGGAATGTTTATAATAATGCCAGTTTTCCACTTTTCTGGAAAATATTGGTTGTTTAAGCAATAATTATATATTCTCAGAATTTCCAAGTTTGTTTCGTAGTCTAGTTGTCTTAGTAGTTTTTTGGTAATCCAGTCGTAGCCTGGAGCTGTGTTTTTTCCTTTATAAAGGATATTAAAATATTCCTCCTCCGTAACGCTTTCAGCTGTCGAAGGAAGGTCTTCTTCTTTGAAGTTGGCATACCATTGCGAGACCTCATTATAGTGGGCTACACATAAATTTGCATCAATACTTTCTTTATAGGTGTCTTCTAAATAGTCTGCAAAGAGTTCAAGTTTTTCGTTAGTTGTTTCGTATGTTCTGCCGTTGTCCACCAGGGGTGTATTAAACTGGTTCGAAGTGCCCTTATACTAGTTTACTAATTTCTTTCCAGTAAGTTCTTCCATAGTTTTCTTGGATTTTTTCACAAGCTTCTATCCATTTATGTTGTCGGTATTGATGAATTAATTTTTGAATGTTCTTGTTAAAAGTATTTATTTCTGTTTTTAATAGCGGATCTCCCAGATTTTTGTATTCTCTATAAAGTTTTATTAATTTTAAGATAAAGGGTGGTAATTTTTGGGTGTAAAATTTGATTTCTTTTTTGGGAGTATTTTCCATAACTGCATTTTTTAGAGTTTCAAGAAAGTTGTCTATGTGGAGCCTGTCCATATTTGGTTTGGATGTTAAAAAGTTGGCCATATTACTGTTGACAATTTCTATATTGGTTTTATCAAATAGCCATATTTCGGGGGGTGCGGTAAGGATGTTGTGTAATGTTGTTTATTTCTATAAGAAATCCTAGATGGTCAGAACACAGATCAGGAACAAGGCTTATTTTGTCAATGTTATTTTTTAAATTTTCAGAATAGAGGATGATATTTGGTGTACTATCAGTATTATTGGCCATGAGAAAGGTGGGGGCTGTAGAGTGTTGTACAAAGTTGGTGATATTTGTAAATGTTGATAATTGTTTCTTTTTTTGTCTGTTTACGTTAAAATCTCCAACAATCAAGGAGTATTTGTACAGGGAAGCTTTTGTAAAAATAGTTTCCTCTATTCTGGAATGAGGGTGTATATATACTAAAAAGACATGCAGATGATCATTGAAGAATGGAAGAGTAAAATGTATTACCTCATTCAAAGGGTTGTTTATTCTTGGGGCATTTGCCTTACCTAATTTTATGGATGGGTGCATTTGTACAAGACTCCCTCCTCGTGTTTTGTTGTGTATTTGATTTCCCTTTTGTAATACTTGGTTCCAGTCCCTATATTGGGTACTGAGGTTCTGGGAGATCTTAGCTTCTACAAACATTGTACACTGGATATTGTTTTGTTGTATGTAGTTATCAATATTAAGTTTTCGTTTTGAGTAGCTGTTTATATTATTGTATAGAATTTTAACTGACATATTGAGTTATATTTTCCTCCAAGGATGGTTTTGTGGGGGATTCGGAGTTGGGTTTTTCCAGGTCAAACATTAGGATATACATTCGGGTTCCAGAAAATACTGCCTGGGTGTCAATCTTAAAGTTATTTACAAACATTTTCCTTAGTTTTTGAATAAGTTCCTCACTTTTTTCCTCATTGTTTTTTTCATCGTTTAGAGTGTTGATGTATGTGTTTATTATGTGATCATGGATGGTAATTGAAGAGTGAATCCTTGATTTTTTAATTTCCTCTGGTAGTTCTCTAGATTTTTGGTTAATTGGTTTAATTGGCATGTTACGAATGCCTGGTATAGGAGTTGTTGGTCGCTTGGGGCATTTAAATGACCATGCTGATGATCAATAGCATTAAAGGCAGTATATTTAGGTTCAAGATTTGTAGTGCATTTGTTAGTTGCATGGTCTCCAGAGCATTTGCTGCAGGTTGTTTTTTCTTGGCAATTTTCAGTAGTATATACCATATGGTTAAATAAGTTGCATTTGATGCAAGGTTTGGGAGCAGCTGGGGGTGGGGTGCTAGGATAGACTGGGTAGTGACAGCTCTTGTAGAAAAATCCATCTTGAAGCAGGGATTTAAATGTTATTTCACTAGCTGTTATTATTCTTATAAGTGTGGTGGGTTTGTTGGTGGCTTTTGAAATAATTCTTTTGCAATATCGATGTGGTTTTTATTTTTCTTTGAGATGATTGCTGATGTCAATGTCACTTATTTCTGTCTCTACTCTGCTTATAACTACAGAAAACGACGGGGCGCTGATCTGCCTAGATGGACTTGTGTTTGGTGCAGTTTCCTTAAAATCTTTAATTATTGAGTGTGTCTTCAGGTTTTCCAACGATTTTACTATAATTTTCTTATCGGTGTCTGTTTTGAGGAGAAATCCATGTTTTGTTTTGATTATGACGTCTTTCGTTTTAGGGAATTCGATTTCCCATGTATGCCATGAATAACCGAGTCGTATCAATGTTGGTAGGACTGATAAAGTACATAAGTTTAAATTTTTTGTGCAAAATAGCATTTATGTTGTCACTGTAGTTAATGTTTTTTTGTGAATGTTGGTTTTTGTTTTGAATGGAATTGTGTGCAGTGTTGTTGTTTTTTGTGGGTTCGTTTTTGTTATTTCCGAGGTCTTTCGTCACGCGTTTTTTATGAGGTTGAAGTTTTGATTCTCCATTATTATCAAATCCTATTAATTCAATATCGGGGCTATCAGGATCTCTACCTCGTTTGTTTCTATCCTTAACAGGTTCGAACGTCCCCCCATCACCATCATCTTCATTTTCATCCATTTTTTTAAACAAAAAGCACTATATAAACTTGGTAATATTGCGAGCGATGTGCACCGTGCCGCTTCAATATACACTGTATATTCCACATTATAATAATAAAATTAATAATATTATAATCCATATTATGGATTTAGTCAGGTGGGCATATTGTGTATTTTGCTTATAGCTGGGCTGAGATGATACAGCCACAGCCCACTTAAAAGCAAAATACACAATAATTTTATTCATGGTTATTGGAGGCTAATAAGTGCATGTAATGATAAGCATAAATTGGTTTAAATCGACTCACTCAAACATAGCCTTTTTAAACCATGAAATGGCTGAAAATAGTGATTTTTCGAAAACATGAATTTTTATTATATTTTTTTGAACTCTTAGCCAATATTATTTGAAAATGTTTTTATTGCTTTTATATAGAGTAAGGTCTTTGGTAACAAACTCCATTAAAAAAATTTTGCTGGCAAGTTGTTTTAAGAATATATGAATTTATAAAATTAGACAATTTTGCCAAAAAATTGCATTTTTAAAAAATTCCCAAAGACCATTTAGGGCATCAATAACTAAATGTGTCCTATATGGTTTAAAGGAGAAATATTTCCTTAACAATTAACAGTTTGTTTAATGTCGATAGCTTTATTAGCAAAAGAAGTAATTTTTTTTTTAAGTTAGGTCTGCACAGTAACTTTTGCATAGCCCTGTATAAATAGGTGAAAGGGGGAGAAAAGAAAAGGTGAGTTTTTTTTACTTCTTGGGTCCTTATCTATTTACAGTTAAAAAAGAAATAAAATTAGAGGATATAAGGTGCACTCATTGGTGGCTAATAAATGGAATTACCCCTATGTTGTTTTACAGAAAAACGGTTAAAGGTAGAGGTAAAAAGTAAACAATATTTTTATAGGAAATTTAATTTCCTACAAAAATAATATGCATAAATGCAGTAAAATGTATAATTTAGAAGATATACGAGCCCTAACCACAAAATGTTCGGACACTTCATAATTTATACAGAAATATTTTTCGTGAATACTATCTCAAAATTATTAGAAGTTACGAAAAATTTAGCAAATTTAGCATATACCCCTCGAAGCGATTTTTATTTTTAAAAAGTTTACCTTTTATTTTTAGCTTTTAAAAAAAGGCTAACTTTTAAACTTTTTTTTGTATGAGTAAAAAAAGTTATAAATGGACCCATTAAAAAGAGCATAAAATATTATACAAACCCTGAAAATTTGGTAAAAAATAAATTAGTTATAAAAAAGTATAAGTAATTTAAAAATGCTATTTTTAAAGAGTTTTTGCAATTTTCTTAGGAAACGGGAGATTTTGCAGATATATATATCGTTATAACTTTCTTATTATTTATACAATTTTTACCAAACTTTCAGGGTTTGTATAATATTTTATGTTCTTTTTAATGGGCCCATTTATAACTTTTTTTACTCATACAAAAAAAGTTAAAAAGTTAGCCTTTCTTTAAAAGCTAAAAATAAAAGGTAAACTTTTTAAAAATAAAAATCGCTTCGAGGGGTATATGCCAAAATAAGCTGAATTTTTCATAACTGCTAATAATTTTGAGATAGTATTCACGAAAAATATTTCTGTATAAATTATGAAGTGTCCGAACATTTTGTGGTTAGGGCTCGTAGAGCCTTTAATAAATTTTATTGTCAAATATTGAAAAATGTTTTTTGTATAGAATTTTGGCGATATAGATAAAATAGCATAAAGAACTAATGTCATAAGACCTTTTGTCGCACTCGAAGAAGAATCTTTTTTAAGGAAATTACTATTTAATTATCCTTAATTTCCTGTTATTTCAATGAGAAAACTTTAAAAACGAAATAAAAGTACTTAGGGCTGAATTTTTAAGAGCACTTTTACCTCGATAAAAAATAAATGTTTCTTCAAAACGAATCACTCTATAGTGTATATATGTGCTTTTAGGTGAGTTTTTGTCAATGTTCGTCGAAAAACGCAGTATACTGACCCTGATCTTCTTCTTCTTGACCTTCTTGGGCACTTTGGTCTTCTTCAGCCTCTTGACGGGCGTGGGAGGCGGCGAGGAGAGCTCTTCGCCGCCAGAGGGCGACGTGCCCTCGCCGGGGCACACCCCGTCCGCGAAACGCACGCGCTTCTTGCCCGACTCGCAATCGCCGGCTGCGCAGTCCCCTCTGTGCAGCATGGCGCTCCTCTCGGCCTCGCGCGTCGAATCGAACACGACCGACGGCGGCGCGGTCAGCCACGACGCCGGCTCGTCGTCTTCGCCCTCGAGGTATTCCTCTTCCTCTTCTTCTTCTCGCTGAAGCGCTTTCTAAGATCGTTAAACAAAAAATGCCTTTTAAACGTTTTAAATTCACTTTTGTACGGGCACGATTAGTCGCCATGGAAAATGTTTAAGTATAGTCTACTTAAAACACATTTACAAAGTTTTAAAAAATATTAAAGTTGCCAAGAAGTATCGGGTATCGGGACTTAAAGCACCGATTATACATCATTTTTAAATAAATGAGTCGTTTTTTTTTACAAAAGAGAGGAAGGCAGAAGTCTTACTCGACAAATTTTGTTCAATTGCACACCTAAATCACGCACGTTATTTGTGTTTTACGTTGCAAGGAAAAAATTAAAAAACTTTTTTAGTACTCGATTTCGATTGATTATTTCTTATATCATTGATTAAGAAACTCAACGCTTAAATGCTTATATAGTTTCGTTAGTGTGTGTATTTTATCAAAGGGATCATGGTGAATTATTGTGTTTTTAATTGTAAATAAAATTCAAAAACTAAATCGTTCCATTTTCATGTTTTGCCAAAGGATCCAATTCGGTACATTTGTTGGTGCAGAATTAACTAATGTAAACTTTACCAAATATAATTTATATTTAAGTTTGGACATTTTTAAGAAATTAGTAAAAAATAATTTTTGCACAAATATAACCTTAAAATCAATAATTTTTATATTTGAGTTCTACAAAAACGCCGACAACTGCATTTTAAACAACAAAATGGCAACATAATATTATATATAATACAATGTCATATATTATATTTATAATATAATTGATATATAATATATATGTATTTATATATACTTACATATAATATAATATATATGTATTTATATATACTTACATATAATATAATATTTTACCGTTAAGTGGAGACTTTAAAGAATTCTTAATCAACGCTTTTAATAATGCTAAATGCTGTTTAAATGTAGACGACTTACTTGTTTGACGATTTTTACTGAATTGAAATGTTTACACTTTTCACGTTAATCACTACCTACTAAAATGTGTATTTATTGTAACTAATAGGTACAATTTATATTTACAGAGACTGTATGCAATTTATTTCTTCATTCAGATTAACACTGACAATCGATCCACGGTTTTTTTTTCGATATTTTTTAACATTTTCCGGCTTTATTTTCAAAAACACTCGTTTGTAACCTAAGGGTTTGACAGCTGATTATTAAAAGTTCTACTTTTGTTACGATGATAACAGCCGAGTGGTGGCTCTACCAGCGAACTTCTTTAGCGTATAGTCTACTTAAAACACATTTACAAAGTTTAAAAAAATATTAAAGTTGCCAAGTACACGGGATGTTATCGTTTATTATTGTTAAACTATATTGTGAATGTTAACAAAAATTTATATGCCAATTCTACAGGTTTAAGAGCAAAAAAAATCATCGATTTCTTATTGCCATGGTATAAGATATGCTTTTATTAAATACATTTCCTATACAGCCCATGTCTTTAATTAATGCATCTTTTAACGTGACATTGAAAAATTAATGTTTTTCTAGTATGCACTTCCCAAGTAGCACAACTGGTTAAATAACTAGCACTTTAAGTAAATTAACCAAAATCTTACCTATAGATAGATAAATTAAGGTTATTTCAAGATTTAAATTGACTATAAATAATACAAATATTTACTAGTTAGTAATATTTCTTATACACTCACGGGCAAAATAATCAATCCACACAAAATTTCGATGAATTTCATTCGCAAATATTTTTTTTATTTGATGTCGGATTAAAGAATATTGTAGATAAATTAATGGAGAATCGCTCACATTTTAAAAAATTACTAAAAAATAATGTACGTTTATAATATACAGGTTTAAACAAAAAGAAGTTTTTTACCATAAGTTTAAGACACTCTGTTCTTCTATTCTTAACAGTTTTGTTTTTGGTTGACCTCGATATATTTATTTTTGTGGAAAATATGAATTAAAAAAAAAACATTACAATTTCCAATATTTTTTCTGTACGAAAAACTAAGGTTGCATGGTCCATCTATAGGCTATGGAGGATGACAGTGACAGATTTGTTGAATCATCCCATACTTGGACATGTCATATACGGCTTTCAAAAGCTATCAAATTGTTTTTTGCAAATTAATGTTTAAAATTTGAGGTGTCTTCTTACTTTTAAAAATGGATATGTCTCCGACTGATGTTGCCAGAGCCATTCAGGATGGATGTTCACAGTATTACGTGGCAAGTGTTTTAAACGTCACAAGAAGTAAAGTACAAAGGGCAACATCAGTCGGAGACATATTCATTTTTAAATGTAAGAAAACGCCTTAAAATTAACACATTAATTAAAAAAAACAATTTGATAGCTTTTGAAAGCCTTATATGACATGTCCAAGTATGGGATCCCAAATCATATGATTTAACAAAACTGTCACTGTCATCCTCCATAGGCCATGGATCGACCATAGCAACCTTAGTTCTTCGTATAGAAAAAAAATATTGGAAAATGCAATGTTTTTTTTTTAAATCCATATTTTCCACAAAAATAAATATATTAAGGTGAACCAAAAACAAAACTGTTAAAAATAGATGTGACTTGATAATTAAAACTTAATTTAGAAAAATATATGGTAAAAAACAGATTTTTGTTTAAACCTGCATATTATAAACGTACATCTATTTTTTAGTAAAAATGTGAGCGATTCTCCATTAATTTATCTACAATATTCTCAGGGCCGTCTTTAACCTATTGGAGGCCCTGGGCATGTTAGGATAATGGGGCCCCTATGACTTTGACAGAACACTATTTTGTTAGAATAGACAAAGAAAGTAGATAAACAAGGTTAAATATTTATTTTTATTAACAATCACATGAAACGAATAGATAAATGATATTACATATTACTATATTAAGTCCACAAAAGTACTTAACTTTTTATAGTATACTTCCTTTTCTATAAGCAGTTGATTTATAAGTATACTTACTTGTAAAAAAAGGGACTCTAGATTGTGAATTTACTTACATTGATATAAAATTATTTAAAATTAGTTAGGTAAAAGAAACACAAGTATTAATTTTTAAACCCCAATTTAATTCAAGTATATTTGGTACAAATAAAATTATAAATAATAATACAAGTTATAAAAACAAACATAAAATAAACCATATGCAAATATGTACACTAAAAAACATGATTCTAATAATTAGGATATTTTATAAATAAATAATAAAGAATAAATAAAGAAAAACAATATTTTATTGATTTTTAAATAAAATTAGCTTATGTAGTTTTTGTCTAACATATTCTGGTTTTTCAGAAGCCTTTTTACCTTCCCAATTTAGTCTGGAGCTTAAAAATATAGCAATAATTTTTTTAATCAGAAGAATTCTATGATTGTCCAATATATCTTGGTTCTTTATATGATCAATCATTGCAGAATTTAAAAATACTGACTGTACATTATACAATAATTTATTACTTATATACATACATGGCACTATTTTTAAATTTAAATTTATTTGACATTTGTCTAGTTAATTTTTCAGTTTCTTGACAAATTATAACTACATTGTATTTGATCTGAGGGGGGGCCCTGTCGATCCCGGGGCCCTGGGCACTTGCCCAAAGTGCCCAATGGGAAAGAGGGGTCTGAATATTCTTTAATATTTGTTTAAATCCGAAATCAAATAAAAAAGTTATTTGCGATTGAAATTCATCGAAATTTTGTGTGGATTGATTATTTTGCCCGTGAGTGTATAAGAAATAGGTATTACTAACTAGTTAAATATTTGTTTTATTTATAGTCAAGTGGATCGATTATTTTGCCTGTGAGTGTAAGTTTAAAAGTAGGTTATTTTAGAAGTTACATAACGTTATATTAACTTCTAATTCGAACCTTTGAAAATGGATATTTTTTTAGAAATATTTTGATTTAGTTTAACTTTTGATATTACTTTTTGGTAAATTTACCACAGCTTTGGTTAATTTGGACATATTTTTTTAACCAACAAGTTATATTTTACGAAATATATTTAAAAAAGTGATGGTTTTGCAGTTTTCATTGTTACCGGCATAGAAAAATTAGTCTCAATACAGCTTTATTTATAAATATAGGTTGTGAGTTTTGTGTGATAATGGAGCCTAAAAAAAATAATTTTAAAAAATATAGACTTAAAACAGTCCTCTTATATTTAATTAATTTGGTAAGCATCTATAGGTTTTATCACAGAACAGATGCGTTTTATAAAAATAAAGCAGGGCTTAAGATTAACATTAACATTAAGAAGTTAAATGAACGTAAGCCATTGGAAACTTTTATACAACACATTAACATTAACTTAATGATAATGTTAATTTTTATTCCTCCTGCGCAGGTTTGCGGCGCAATTTTTAAATAAACCGTGTCAGTAATGCCAACATACCCGAAAATAAAATGAATCTCTGAATGAAACTTACTACTGAATGATTGATTTTTTATTCCATGATTGTGTTCTTTGGTTTATTGTTTGACGTGGAATTTATAGTTTTCATTTATTTTACTTAACAGATGCTAAAACGGGATTAAAACAAACCAAAAATGTCAGATGTCAAAATTACTTTAACTTATACGCATGCTTAATTTGCTACTAATTTTGCTGCATAAATACCCTCCTATTAATGTTAAATTAATCTTAATCTTAATGTTAATGTTAAAGTTAATCTTAATGTTAATTTGTGCTGCATAAATCCACCATTAGTTTAATTTAACTAATTTAGGTAATTATTAACCGAATTGAAACCAAAACCAAAGAGTTATAAATTACCAATAGGTAGATAAAGTATTCAAATTAAACGAAATGAAATATCCAAATGGTTTAAATATACTTGCAGGTTAATTTATATTGGTTATACCGCAAGATACATACACCTTAAGATAGGATGGTGCGCATGTTGGGCGGGGCTTAACTACGTCACTTGATGAGTGTTTTTAAATCTTTAACGTGCTTTTTAATTATCTGCTGCTAAAATTCTTGTTTTTGCGATGCTGTTAGATGTTAATTTGCTCTATTTTTTGTTTAACTTGTTGTTTTTGTGTTTGGTAAGGTTAGAATTACTTTTCAGTGTTCAAATTATTGTTATTGTTTTTGTGTTGCGTTAACTTGTTTTGTTTGTGTTTTAGTTTGTGTCGTGCCATTTGCATTTATTAAAATGCAGTTTGGCATATTTGGATGCAATTCGGACAACCAGTCCAAGAAAAACCCTTTAAATAAAAACATTAAATTTAATCGATTCCCGAAAAAGTTTGATTTGTGAAAACAGTGTTTAAATACCACAAAAAGAATAGAAAAAATTAAAGTTAAAGCCGCTTCTGTTTCCTATAAACATTTTCTGTACAGTGAGTATAAGTTTAATTTAAAACACCAACGCTTAAACTACAGCCCTAAATGTTATCAAGGAATGAAAGCATCTATTATCCATATTATAACACTTTCTTCAATATTAAGTTTAATAAAAACGCACTATGTCCAGATATTTCTCTATTTTCTTTAATAATATTAGTATTATTCGTGTATTCTCACGGCAACTACACATCAAGTGACGTCATGCGCGGGACGAACCAAAACTCGTACACGGGAGCATCCAGCCCTGGTTATACCGTACCTTCAATTTCCATGTATACAGTAGGCGTGAATCGCTGCATTCGTTTTTGAGTAGTGGGTGTAAGAGTGGGAGAATAATAATTCGCTTTAAAATAAATAAAAAAAATCAACAAATAATCCATTTAATTACCAATGCTTTGCCAAAACATGTTGGAGTTAAAGTCAAATAGACTGAACTCCAGGTGGGTAGAATTATTTTTGTTTTTACTAAAAAATTCTCTTCCCATTGTACTAAGAAGCAACACACATTAAAATAACGAGGACCGACAATCAGTCTCACCGTCGCCGGCTCAGGGTGATTTTGAAGTTGGCTATTTATTTTTAAAACGCATTACGCTTTTATTAAGTAAATTTAATTTTAAAAATGATTCAGATAGGTACTTAAAATGTAACCTAGTCACTTTTAACAGTAAATTTAGTCTAATGTGTAAAATCATTACTTATTTTGCATTTATAAATGCAGTTTTTTATAACTGAAAGATGTTTTCTTATAAAAATAACGTTTCAACATAAAAAAATCTCTTGAAATTAAACTTATTCTGGACATTTACATCCCAAAATACAACCACTTGTCGTAAACCTTTGGATAACCTTTGCTATGGTTCGAATCGACGGAATAGGACGATCCGGATATTTAACCGTGAATAGGTCCCTTGTTTGACATAGAGAATTTCCACGTAAAGACCAGCATATCATTTCAATTTTCTCTTGTACTAAGTATAACATAATGAATAATTTATTATTCAATAAAAAATAATAATAGAATAAGAAGTTTAAGAATTAATAAGAGAATAATTTAAGCGTTTTGAAACAAACACTTGCAATTTGCTTAACATAACATTTCTGTTTTGCTTTTGAAAGTTGCAAAAGCAAAACAGAAATGTTATGTTTCTCGCCGGTTCAATGATCTTCCTCCCCTCCCTAGATATTTTACAGCGGCGCAGAGTCTTCGCTGCTGTAAAACATTTAGGAAGGGGAGGCGCCGTCCAAGTTTGGGTTTACTCGTGCTGAATACTTTTCAAATGAAGATACGGTATAACCAATACGTAAAAGCATCCTAAAATCGCCATATTGTTTGATGTCCGTTCTAACAAAAGGAAATACCTTTAATTTTAATAATTTGCTTTATTCTAAAAATAAGGTAGGTAATTTAAACAAACCCAATAGGTACATAATATTATATTATGTTTAAAAGTATTTTAAATCAATTTCAAGTCATATCTAAAGATATACATAACCATATTTGGTAAATTATAATTATGTAGAGTTAAAATAAACTTAAACCAGTTAATTATAGTTTAAGTTTACTTTTTTACATAACGTTAATTTTACCATAATTGAATTCCCCACCTATTACAAAATAACGTTAATTTAAGGTTAATTTAACGTTGTAGTACAATATTACTTAAATTAATTAACCAGGCATAACGTAAATTTACCGTTAAATTATCCAGTTGTGTCAACTTTTACCGTAGTTTTGCAATAATAAACGATAATATTGACTGTGCCCAATCAAAATTATCAATCTGTCATTTTCGGCAATACTGGATTACGAACACGTGATTATCTAGGGATATTTGGTTTTATTTATTTGGTGACTACCATAATTTAATTTTTAAAGTAAATTATTAAAAAAAACACAATTTTTTTGTTATTTATTATAAGTTCTTAATTTTTTAAAGTAATTAGACAATCTTTCTACCTATCATGGTTTTCTTATATTTGTTTCTGCTCTTCTCTTTAGACTTTATTTTTGGTTCCCAAATTTTTTTTTTGCAGTGGACCATTTTGTTTTAAAGAACATAATAATTCGTTCTCACAACTCATTTTATGATATTAAATAACACCGCATATAGAAATGTCACTGCAAATGCCTGAACAACATTAAAATTTGTTTTTTGGCATAACTTAATATTTTAAAACATTTTGACACTTTAATGTGTTTTTCCATGACTTCAGCATTCCTAAATTTATTAAGATTCTTAAGAATTATATTTTTGTTGTTTTTTAACACTTCAAAATGTTTTTAAAACTGCAAATGGCGTTTTTGACAAAAAATAACAAAATTTTTTTTTACCTTGATCAAATTCTCGGTACGTAGCTTCATCTTTATTTGCTTCTGTTTCTCCTTCTCCTTCCTGCGCTTCTCCTTCTCCTTCCTCCTCCTCTCCCTCTCCTGTCTCCTCTTTTCCCTCTCGGCGCGCCTTTCGGCGTTCTTCAGCTTCATCACGTCTTCAATGGAGGATTTTTCCGCGGCTGACGTTTCCTCCAGGGGAAGCGGGGGCGGTTGAATTTGTGCCGCCTCCATTTCCGCCATTTCGGGGGACAAGTTTTGAGGAACTATTTGAAGCATGTTGCCCACCTGTACGATCTGTTGCACCTGCTGTAAATTCTTATTTAATCAAGACATTCCACCAAATAAAAAAAATTATTTGGTGGAATGACTCATATAATTTAAGAATTAATAAAATATAATTTAGAAGTATCTGCATTTGAAGAGTTAGATAAATGAATAACAGTATGCCGTGCCAACAAATTCGGCGGTGCCAATGTAGTAAAAATAAATAAATAATTACCAAATTACTACTTTATTACAAGTTATATACAACTATCATTAAAAACTAAAAACGACATAAAAAGTAATTAAGTAACAATATAAATTGTTAGTTTGTTGTTATGATGGCAAAATTAAGGCTTTAAACTGTCAAATGTTTGTGTTTCCTAAGTTGGAAGCAAGAAATTTAAAATTAGAAACAAAATTTTGAAAGAATCTATGGAAAACTACACTTGTGCGAGCTTGTGAGATACAAATGTAACTTTAAACATTATTTTCTTGTAATCTGCGCCGTAAAAAATTTGAAAATATTTGTGAACGAGTCTGACGCCTCACAACATTCTATGGAAACTCCTCAAATGGAGGTAGGTAACTTCCTTAACTAATCGAATTACCAAAACATATATTTTACATTTACATTCATTCATTCATTTTTAAACTAAAAAACTTACAAGCCTTTTTGATTCACCATTAAAAACACAAAAAAATCAATAAAAACACTCTAGATTATAAAAATGTGCACATACCGTCAACCGTTTTAATTCATGGTGGTTATGCGGCGCAATATGCGCATAACTTATGCGCAGAGCATGCTAGTTTTAACGCGCGCATTTTGAAAATAGGCGAACCAACACGTTGTACTTTTGAGGTTAAGTGCATGTTTTATAGGTATTGTTACCTATAAACATGCACTTAACTTCATCACGAAAGTAAAGAAGATCGCTGTTGTAAGTTTTTTTCGAGTACCTTGAACGTATTTTCAGCGAATCGATTTTTCATAAAAAAAGATAGGTACCTACTTATTTTTATAAACCCTTCCTTATTTATTAAAATAAAAAACGTACAAGCCTTTATGATTCACCATTAAAGAACAAAACAGAACCAATAAAAAACTCTAGATTACAAAAATCTGCACAAAACCATAAAAAATGTCAAGTGGAAAGTTTTTAAGCGCGAATTAAAAAAAAGTTTTCAATATTTTTGTTATTAAATATACGTTTTTTTGAATTTTCGAAAAAAAAAACAAAATGTCGAATGACCCATATAATTTAAGAATTAATAAAATCTAATTTAGACTACAAAATTATTTAGTGGTATCTCGATTTGAAGAGTTCCATAAATTAATAACAGTGTGTCGTGACAACAAATTCGGCGGTGCCAATGTAGTAAAAATAAAACATTGTATTTTAATTAACAAATTACTACTTTATTACAAATTAAAGCATCATTAAAAACTAAAAACGACATAAAAAGTAATTAAGTAACAATATAAATTGTTAGTTTGTTCTTATAATGGCAAAATTAATTAATTTTTTTAATTAAACCTTAAGGTTTAAAACCGTCAAATTTTTGTGTTTTTAAGTAGGCATCACAAAATTTGACATGACAGTTAAGAAACAAATTTTTGAAAGAATTTATGGAAAATAAAAAATATGCGAGCTCGTGATATACAAATGTAACTTTAAAAATTATTTTCTTGGTATCTGTGCCGTAAAAAAATCTGAAAATATTTGTGAATGAGTCTGATGGTCTATGGAAACTAGGGTGCTTCGTTTGAGACGAATATTTTTTGTTTCTCACTCCATTGACAAAATATTGTTCTAAACATAGAAAAAAATTCCCTCCAAAGGAGAGCTCTTCAGGCCCGGCAGCTTTTCATTTTGACGTGTGGTGCTCATCTACAGTTGGTTGGTAGCAGTGGTTAATGGATGGGGGGTGTGGCTGTTCTTTTCCTTGGGGGTTGCGGGAAGGAGAACAATATAAAATGGGAATAGTTTTTTAGTCAATTTATTTATCAAACTCAGTCACATTTTATATACAGGGAAAGTTTTTTAACTTGGAAATATCTCGCGTAATAAGCACACTACTAATTTTAGCACTAATATATCCCCCCCGGAATGATTAAATTTAGTTTATATAGTTTTTTCGACAGTGCTTATTACGCCAGATATTTTTTAGTTTCAAGTTAAAAAACTCACCCTGTAATGGAATCGAATGGGATAGGTATATTACTGCCACATCGGACGTTTTTAGGGTTGGCATCTGCCACTTCTTGGATCAAGGGTTACCAGCATCAAAAATACGGGTTTAAAATAATCGTTCTAGATTTTTTAACGAGAGACAATTAAAAAAGAGTTACTCTAAGATTCGAACTAACTTTTGTTGATAAAAAGTCGGGTATCTATCCACTAATACAATTGGTGGTAGCAAACACGAACTCAGAGATAATAAACAAACCGCACGAACTGTAAATAATAATAATAATATAAGTCAAAGTTTGGTCGGTTACCGTCGGTATAGTAGAAATACCCTAAATACACGTCGCGACGTGTCGGTATGTTATTCCTACTATACCAAGAAACATACACTTATACATACTATACCAGAGACAAGGGAGTCTCTGTACTATACCGACCGACTAGTCGCGACTTTGATACTTTAAACCAGCGGTTCTCAAACTGTGGTACGCGTACCACAAGTGGTACGTAAGGCATCCAAAGGTGGTACGCGAATGGATAATAGATGTACTAGCCTTCAAATAAAATTATCGTTGGCTCAATTTTATTGAAAATCTATCATTTTCCACATTTTATATTGTAAATGGCAACACTGTTGTTGGTGTTTATTAAACGGGTAATCCCCTGCTCGTTTTAAAATCGTGACGAGTCATGCGTATTTTGTTTTGTTCTGACAAATTGTTGTTTTAATACTATAAAAATTGGTTCTGTTTGACGGTTATCAATATTTCTTATTAAACTACAAGTTCAATAAATACGTACAGTCCGTTCAGGCTAAGTTGAGCGCTTTGGTGGGGGATCTTGTGACCGTTGATTAGATTAAATATCTAATCCTCGCAAGATTTCGGTAACAAGAAGATGATTTATCACTGCCGGGGCTTGCGGTTTGTTGGTACAGAGCGGCTACCGAAATACATGTATTTAATTGTGACTAAACATACAGATGATGGACGGGGTGACATTCCTAAGACCGCTCAACTTAGCCTGAACGGACAGTACACGCAGTACAACTTGTTTTATTTAGTTCGGTGGTACTCGATTAATCCACATTGCACATGAATGGTACGCGAAAAAAAAGTTTGAGAACCGCTGCTTTAAACTTTGGATTCCTCAGCTTCAACCGTAAATTTGTAGAGGGCGTTGGTGTGTATCCTAGGCTAACAGGATAAAAAATTTAGAGACCGCAATATATTTGTTATATGCCGCAAAAGAAATGCAATTTTTCTGCTGAAGATACGTGTGGTGCTGAGCACCACCATTTTCCTTTAGGTGTAGTGCTTGAGCCCGCGAGCACCGCTATTGTCGCCGGCCCTGGAGCTCTTAATTTTAAGTACTCGCTAAATGAATTTAAAGTTTTTCCATTTAATTAACCCGTAAAAATATTTTTTGTTGCTTAAATTATCTATAGCATAGCGACATTTCATGGCATTCATTTGAAAATGGAAGATAGAGAGGAATCATTCCTCTTTCAAAGCTAATTTCCAACTTTTGAATTATATTGCCAGTAAAAAATTGTGTAGTTGATTTTTGCTCTTGGTTTTTCGAAATTTATCTCAGAAACAATTTATTCTGCGGTTTCGGTTATTAATCTGTCTTGTAGGAAATTAAATTATGTAAAAAAAGGTCCTTTACAATTTAGGTGTCAAGACAATAGTTTAGGAGAAAAAGTCCAAAAACCACGATTTTTTAGCAAAAATCAACTAAACAATTTTTTACTGGCAATATAATTAAAAAGTTGGAAATTAGCTGTAAGAGCTTTTAAAGAGGAATAATCTCTCTTCAACTTCCACCCATGGTCATATGAATGCCATGAAATGTCGCTATGTCATAGATAATTTAAGCAAAAAAAATATTTTTACGGGTTAATTAAATGGGAAAACTTTAAATTCATTTAGCGAGTACTTAAAATTTAAATTAAGAGCTCTTCTTTGGTGGGAATTTTTTTTCTATGTTAAGAACAATATTTCGTCAATGGAGTGAGAAAAAAAATAGTCGTCTCAAACGAAGCACCCTAATGGAAACTCTTCAAATGGAGATACAGTAGAAACCACCAATATATGAACGTGACTCATCGGGTGCCGAACATATCTCCGACATGCTAGCAGTAATGTTTTACTTGTCTTGTACGAATGTACATTCGATGCAGCTGTAAATGTACTCACACGTAGGTTTTTAAGCATCCGGTCTAAAATGCGCCATCTGTGATGTAAAACTGCCTAGGTGTTCGACAAAGATGGACATATGACGCGTGTCCTAACTTGTTACTTATTTTTGTTGGGATTCAGTAGAGTTCGTGTTTTAGGCAATTTATTTTATTTTATTACATAGTACGGCAACCAACTCTACCGTCGGCCATTTGTTTTTATATGTCATATGATCTTTGTTTTTGCATATCGTGTTTGTGCTGTGTGTTTACGGATTAATAATCGTTTTAAACGTTGTAGTGCTAGTGGTTTTTATTGCAATTGTTATTGGACGTTTATTGGACTTTATTGCAATTGTTATTGTACGTTTTTTGGACTTTAAATAAACGGTGTGTGTTTACGGATTAATAATCGTTTTAAACGTTGTAGTGGCAGTGGTTTTTATTGCAATTGTTATTGCACGTTTTTTGGACTTTATTGCAATTGTTATTGCACGTTTTTTGGATTAAAACGGTAAATACAAAGATTAATTAATTATTAAAATTTAACTTTAAAAGCAAATATATCAGAAGTATAGCAACCAACCATACACTCAAGTGTTTGTACAAATACTTATGCCCCCGTTAGAACAGCACTGCACTGGAATTCAATTTCCCGTGACCTTCGATAGATTGCTTCGTACGATTGTGCCTGATGAGTCACGTTCATATATTCGTGGTTTCTACTGTAGGTACTTACTACCTTAACTAATCGAATTACCAAAACATCTCCCTACCCCTAACCCGTACAAGCCATTCAGTTGGCTTATGGGACTTCTTAAGAAGTAAGGGTGGAACTAAAAGAGCACTTTTGTATCTTTTACTTTTACATTCATTCATTCTAAACTAAAAAACTTACAAGCCTTTTTGATTCACCATTAAAAACACAAAAAAATCAATAAAAACATTCTAGATTACAAAAATGTGCACAAAACCATCAACCGTTTTAATTCATGGTGGTTATGCGCAGAGCATTCAAGTTTTAACGCGCGCATTTTGAAAATGGGCGGACCAACACGTTGTGCTTTTGAGGTTATGTGCAAGTTTTATGGATATTGTTACTGTTTGAGTGAAATTTAATCGAAATAAAGAAGATCGCGACTGTTGTAAGTTTTTTTTCAGTGTATTTTCAGTGAATCAATAACTTAATTACTTCCTTATTCATAAAAAAAGATAGGTACCTACTCTAGATTACAAAAATCTGCATAAAACCGTCTAAAATGGTGGTTATGCGAATAACTTATGTACAGAGCAGGCAACGTTGTCAAGTGGAAAGTTTTTAAGCGCGAATTTTAAAAAATAAGTTACGTAGGTATCTTCAAAATTCTTGTTTTGTAATTTTCGAAAAAAACCTAAAATTTCTCGATGATTGTCACTTTTTATTAGAAACGTTCACATTTTCTGCAAACTCTCTGAAATTTTCAGTGGCGTTTTTTGTTTTTTTTTTAATTGAAATTTTTGTTTAACTAGCTTGGAACCTCAAACTTTGAAAAAAAAATAAAATTGAAAATAGGTATATAAAAAATGATTCTTACTTTTCGAAAAACATTGAAATTTTGTAGATGATTTATTATTTTTTTCTTTAAATTTTTAAGGTTTTCTCCACGTCTCCAAAAATAGTTTCTAATAAAAAAACGAAAATTACAAAAAAAAAACTGAAGATCCAAATAATTTTTTCCATACTTTTCTGAAAAAAACATGAAAACAAAAATTTTGAAAAAAAGTTCCATTAAGTCAATTTTTAAAAAAGTTATATATATATACAGGGTGTCCCAGAACTCGCGCCACAGAGAAAAAGGGGGCGTGCCGATAGCAATGGAGATGCCAAATTTAAAATTAAAAAATTTCTAGGTAATAGTGTAATCGAATGAGAGCAAAAAAGCGGCAGCCAATACCGAGAGATCTCGCCTAGGTTAAACGTAGGAGCTTTAAAAATTGCTAGGAGACGATAGAACATTGTTGTCTTAAAAACATTTAAAAATCTTTTGGCCAACTGTATTTACTAAGTTGTCAAAAGCTTTCAAAAAATGAGGTTATTAATGTATGACTGATACTTCAGAACGCCAATGTTTTAAAGTAAAAAATCAAACCAGTTGTACTTTATTTACCTTTTTTTGGGCCCACGCTCCCCATAAATAGTTATCATTTCGGTATAATCATCAAGGAAAACATTATTTATAATAACTTAATTTATTACCTAATATAATATAAATGACAAAAGTAAAGATTGACAGCATTGTCAATAATAACTTAATTTATAACCTAATATAATATTAATGACAGGAGTAAAGATTGACAGCAGTTTTACAATGAATTAAATTCCAGTGGACCAAATATTTTACATATTATTTATTATCAACAATGTAACCTAAGTATCCTAGCAATTTAAAGAATTCCCTATGGCCATCTATTGGGATTGGGTATCGTTTTTTATTCTTATCTCGCTTATCCTTTGCGTTAGACAATTTTAGTTTTCAAATATGTGTTTCGTGTTACTTTCGGCACGTTCCCTTTTTCTCTGTGGCGCGAGTTCTGGGACACCCTGTATATTTTGGTGGAGTAAACAAATTTGAAAAAATTCTCAAAAATGTTTTTGACGGGGTAAAAAAAATTAAATCGTTTCAGCTAAATCGAACGGGGTCAAAAGTGGTCAGTTTACTATGGAAGAACTCACGCCACAGAGAAAAAGGAGGCGTGTTGATAGCAATGGAGATGCCAAATTTAAAAATAAAAAATATCTAGGTAATAGCGTAATGAAATGGTTAAACGTAGGAGCTTCAAACATTGCTAGGAGACGATAGAACATAGTTTTCTTAAATATTTTGTCCGACTGTGTTTACTAACCTTTCAAAAAGGAATGTCACACTTCAGGACGCTAATTATTTAAGTAAAATTTAAACTAGTTCTGTACCCCAGAGCCAAAATCTTCGGGATTATCTTCCGGCTGCAGGTGCTGCACTCGCGTAAAGTTAACGTCCTTCATAACCCTCGTGCAACTTTCCTTATGCTCTTTCTACTATTTGCATCAAAGGCATTGAAAATAGATTCTAATACATTAAGGAGCACCTTCAATTTCGTTACACAGGAACAAAAATTGACAGCAGTGTCACAATGAAGTAATTCCAGTCGACCAAATATTTTACATATTATAATATCAACAATGCTTCCTAAGTATCCTAGCAATTTAAAGAATTCCCCATGGTCATGTATTGGGATTGGCTATCGTTTTTTTTTCTTATCTCGCTTATCCTTTGCGTTAGATAATTTTTATTTTCAAGTATGTGCTTTGCATACTATCCGCATGTTCCCTTTTTATCTGTGGTGCGCGTTCTGGTACCCTGAATACAGTATGTCCACAGATAGAGGGCCCAAAAGGACAAATGGACTAAAATTTTCATTTTTCTTCATAAAAAGTTCTGTTTATTTTGAAAAGTCCATTGTCATACTTTGTTTAAAAATATTATACAGGGGGAGTCGAAAAATAAGAAAACACGAAATAATTATTACGCTAATTATTTAAGTAAAATTTAAACTAGTTCTGTACCCCAGAGCCAAAATCTTCGGGATTATCTTCCGGCTGCAGGTGCTGCACTCGCGTAAAGTTAACGTCCTTCATAACCCTCGTGCAACTTTCCTTATGCTCTTTCTACTATTTGCATCAAAGGCATTGAAAATAGATTCTAATACATTAAGGAGCACCTTCAATTTCGTTACACAGGAACAAAAATTGACAGCAGTGTCACAATGAAGTAATTCCAGTCGACCAAATATTTTACATATTATAATATCAACAATGCTTCCTAAGTATCCTAGCAATTTAAAGAATTCCCCATGGTCATGTATTGGGATTGGCTATCGTTTTTTTTTCTTATCTCGCTTATCCTTTGCGTTAGATAATTTTTATTTTCAAGTATGTGCTTTGCATACTATCCGCATGTTCCCTTTTTATCTGTGGTGCGCGTTCTGGTACCCTGAATACAGTATGTCCACAGATAGAGGGCCCAAAAGGACAAATGGACTAAAATTTTCATTTTTCTTCATAAAAAGTTCTGTTTATTTTGAAAAGTCCATTGTCATACTTTGTTTAAAAATATTATACAGGGGGAGTCGAAAAATAAGAAAACACGAAATAATACTACCACATTCTAAAACAAAGGATTTGTTATAAAGTTTCTCTTTTTTATCTAATGTTTTTTTTTATAAAATATTTGTCTAACTTTAAAATACAGCCATTCCACGCTACTCGGGAACTTTTGTAGCGTCCGTTACAATCAAAAATTGTGAGTAAAAGCTACCGTAATTAAATTAAATACTATTACAATAGTTACTATTGCAAACATGTTTATTATGCTTGTAGTAATTAGACTTAAGCTTATAAGCATCATCATTCTTTGGATAGGATTTGAAATCTTTTTTTTATTTGTCACTTTGCCCCAAAACGAAAAATAAAGGTAGTTTACGGGTATTTTTCAAAAAGTTGTCCAAACTAGGAATTTTATTAAAACAATTATAATTATTATAAATTAGATATATTACATAATATTTTTATAGAATATTAATCAGTACCTATAAGTATTGAATAATTTATGCTTGTCATACATGATACGAACTAGATTGTATTTTTTACGAATTTTCATTGTAGGAAGAATAAATGTTGTCTTTTCCGTGAATAAAGGGCATTACAAATATTAATATAATTTTTTTATTTACATTTTTATTATCCTTTCTTCGATGATTATTTTATACTGTTTTACATTTAAAATATCAGTCTCTTCTTTTTAATTTGAAAATTTCCTTTAACGATTCCATCTTCATTCTGTGTGTTTAAAATTTTCTCGAAATAGTTTTTGGGTGATAAATCCAAAATTTTCATGTTTGACGCAAGCACATGTTTTGTGATCTTTAGCTTTAGGATAAACTATTCAGAATGGTTTACATCCAAAGAAATTGGTGAAAGAAACTGATACTCAAGCAAGTGTCACAGAAAAGACTAATAATAATAAGTGTACGCACTCATATACTAATTAATTATTTCTTATTTACACCTATAAATATAAAATAATGTATTCCTCTTGTTTAACTTTGACACGTACTACAAACTATTATGAATATTTTACCTTGTTGAGAAAGCGTTGCCGAGTTGTGAATATTATGCTTATGTTCCGTAATTTACTGTCAGTACTGAAAACGCATTCCGAAATCCACTTTCAGTTACTGAGCTCAGTGGTACTACTACTACTACCCTTTTATAAATGTAAGGCAGATTAATTTTACTGAAACAACTGGTGACAGAGAGGTGCTGTGGCTCCAGTAAAACACATAACCAAACTTTTAAACAAAAAATAGCTGTCAAATAAAGTGAAGGATATAGATTATATCATAATATGATATAATATCGCACATGGGCGACAACAGTGTCATAAGTAGTAAAACCATAATTCCGAGATAAGTTAACGTAAAACATTTTTGAATAATAAAATTCTGACATTTTTGTAAAATTATATTAACTTACAGCGTAAGTTAATATAATTTTACAAAAATGTCAGAATTTTATCATTCAAAAATCTTTTACGTTAACTAATCTCGGAATTATGGTTTTACTACTTATGACACTGTTGTCGCCCATGTGCGATATGATAATATGATAAATTATTTAAGAAAATTTATACACAATTTTGCTGAAATTACTAGCCTATTAAGAGATTTATTAAAAAAGGATAGTCATTTTATTTGGTTGCCTATACATGAAACTGTATTAAATAAAATTAAACCCATTGGTGTGGTCGAATTTGATTGTTGTGCAAATAATTTAAATTTAAGATTAAAGTTTGTTGTTGTTAAATGTGATTCTGATATTTTAATAAGTTGCGATGCATGCTCTACATTTAAGTACATAAATATTGATGAGATTAATAGTAATGATAATGAAAAAGATAAATTAAATATGTCCAATGAAACAATTAACAATAAAGATCAGAATGTACAGATAGGTAGGTCTAGAAGAGAAATAAAAGTACCAAAAAGATTTGACGATTTTCAGATGTATTAATTTAGGCTTGCCTTTATGTATGTTGTGTAAGAGAAGTTAGGTGTAAGTTAACTTAGGTAATAAAAAAAAATGTAAAAAAAATGTATTAGAAATTAGGAAGGGAGATGTTGTGTAGTTAACATCTAAAAATATAGATGTCGCTCTTTAGTGTAGTGAAGTTAGCACATAAGTTAAGTAGTAGTTGTAATGTATCATAGATAATGTATGACATTTTATGTATATTAAAATAATTAATAAAATAACAAGTGCTTCATTAAAACAAATAAGACTGGTAAATAATAAAGTATAAAACAATAACTGTATTTGGTGAATACCTATAGGGCTAATTATTTCAATATTTATTGATAAAATATTACTTGAAAGTACAAGCAGCATTGACGAAGGCAGGTCGCCGGGGAGTACGCATACAAAGACCCAAAATATGAAACTACCTACTAGGTAGTACCTAGAAAATGTTATATATTTGTATTCAGCGGACGAATTTAAGAGTAATTTTTGGTGTTTGGCGTATTGTTGTGGTGTCAGTGAAATTTTATATTTCCTATTTCTATATAAATTTTTCGACGCGGACGACGATAACATTAAATTTTCCATATATCTCTGCCAAAAACCAAACATTATAACTGTTATATTTATTTTTTATTTATGTTCTCTGCTGTGCCGAAAGTAAAGTTTGTCAATTGTCAGTAAATCACAAATCATAACCTTGCATAACCATTGTCACTTTCTGCTGCTACTGAGGCGCGTTCCAATTTTACTATTGCGTCAGTACTGAATAAATTACGGAACGGTCTTTTTTCGCTACTGACAGTAAAATTACTGACAGTAATGGCAGTAAATTACGAAACACAACCTATATTGTGGTTGTGTTCCGTAATTTACTGTCAGTACTGAAAACGCATTCCGAAATCCACTTTCAGTTACTGAGCTCAGTGGTAAATACTACCCTTTTATAAATGTACGGCAGATTAATTTTACTGAAACAACTGGTGACAAAGAGGTGCTGTGGCTCCAGTAAAATACATAACCAAGGTTTTAAACATAAAAAATAGCTGTCAAATAATGTGAAGGATATAATTGTATTTGGTGAATACCTAGGACTAATTATTTCAATATTTATTTATAAAATATTACTTGAAAGTACAAGCAGCAGTGATGAAGGACACGAATTAATAATTAAAGGAGGATGGCAGGCAGGTCGCCGGGGAGTACGCATACGAAGACCCAGAATATTAAACTACCTACTAGATACTACCTAGAAAATGTTATACATTTGTATTCAGCGTACGAATTTAAGAGTAATTTTTATTATTTGGCGTATTGTTGTGGTGTCAGTGAAATTTTATATTTTCTATTCCTATATACATTTTTCGACGCGGTCGACGATAACATTTTATTTTCTATATTTCTCTGCCATTAACCAAAAATTATATTTCTTATAACTGTTATATTTATTTTTTATTTATGTTCACTGCTGTGCCGAAAGTAAAGTTTGTCAGTAAATTACAAATCATAACCTTGCGTAACCATTGTCACTTTCTGCTGCTACTGAGGCGCGTTCCAATTTTACTATTGCGTCAGTACTGAATAAATTACGGAACGGTCTTTTTTCGCTACTGATAGTAAAATTACTGATAGTAATGGCAGTAAATTACGGAACACAACCTGTGTGAAAATGGCGTCACGGATTCGACATTTTAAATTAAGGGACATCAACTAAAATGCTTGTCACAAAAATTAGTTAATAACTGTTTACACTTCTACAAATTAAATAAAAAAGATTATAAATCCTTGCTGGGGACAGTCACGGATTGGATATTTACTATATTTCAAGGTAATTTATATACATTTTCTATACCTTATTGGGAGTTTTTGTACATAATTTAAAGAGCATAAGGATCTATTCTTCACATTTCATTTCAGTTACGAAAATATTAAGTTCTAATCTCAGGACAGCAAGTGGCCAACTTTTTGAAATATACCCTTACTCTTGATAGTATTTCTTGTTTTCTTGTTTTTTTTAACCCCCCTGTATATATACATATATATATTATAATATTCTCAAATTTAAAGTATGTCAATAGACTTTTTAAAACAAGCAAAACTTTTTATGAAGAATGACTTTTGGTCGAAAAATAAAAAATGTAGTCCATTTGTCCTCTTGAGCCCTGTATCCGTGGACATACTGTATATGTAAAAAGAAGATCAGGGCTGTTATTGTAAGTTTCTATGAAACATTTTCTTGAATTGTTTTTTTCACTTTCAAGAAAGTGTCGCGCTAGTAAACCCTGAAAAAAACTTACCCTATGTTGCGCATGAGGTGCTGACTGTTGTGGATGTGGATGATGATGAAGTTGCGGCGTCGGGGGCTTCACATTGGGCACGGGAATATCTTCGGTGGGCACGATTTGCAACATATTACCCACTTGCACCACCTGATTGACTTGCGGTTTGGTGATGGGCACCTGGATGTTGGGGGAGCTCGCGTTGTAGCCTCCCCCATACTGAAGCTGATACTGACCGTAGGCGCCGTAATGGTGCTCGTACGGCGACGGCGGTTGCTTCTGAAGACCGCACAGCTGATTTATCCGCGTGTCTAACGACGGGCGCTTAGGAGAGTCGGACTGCCGGTTCCTGTCGTTGAAACGCGTTATGGGAGATTCGGAGTACTCCTCGTGCAGACTAGGCTGCGGCAGCAGATCGTCGGAGATGGTGGAGTCGGCCACGCTCTTCTTCGAGCCACCCAGAGACGGAGATTTCGCTCTTTCCTTCGAAGGCGAAGATCTACGTCTCTTAGGTCGCGGAGACGAGCTACGCCTCCTAGGCGATAGCTTGCGCTTCGGCGACTTGCTTCGGCGCTTTATGTGACGCGGTGAAGCGCTGCGTTTTCTGCGCGGCGAAGAGATTCTCCTGCCGCGCGGAGAACGTGATCTTCGGCCGCCCAAGCCCAAGCCGCGTTTTCTAACCGGCGACTCTCTATTTCTTCTACCCGGAGATCTTCTCCGCGGCGATCTACTGCGTCTCCTCTCGTCCTTTTTCTTCGCCGCCGCGGGAGGATCCTTCTTTTTGATCTCCTCTTTGTTCTTGACTTCGTCGACGACCACCATACCCAGTAGGACGTCTCCGTCTTTTTTGATTTCGTTGATCTCCTCCATGGAGGTCAATCTTCGCGGTTCTTCGTCATCCTCGTCGTCGAGATTCAACTTGGTGTCGATCAGTTGCTTCTTCGTCGGTATTGAGAAAACGAACGGCTTCTTCTCGCCGATGTCGAAGCTGTTGCTGTCTATGTTCGGGGACGCGACGGTTTTGATCGGAGAAGAATGAGACGGTACGGGGATTTCGAGGTTAATCGACGCGTTTTCGATGTTTTTGTCGGTCAGTGTGTTAGTCGGAATTGTGTCCGTTCGGGGACTCGGTACGGGTAACGGAAGCGGTAACGGGAGGGGTAACGGTATGTCTGTGGGTGGCAGTGTGACGGACTCTACTGTGTTTTTAGTCGGTTTCGGGGTGCTGGTCAGTTCGTCGATTTTTTTGTCGCGCGGGGGAGTTGTTTCCAGCTTGACGTCGTGTGTGGGGGTTACCTCTTTATCCGTGACGGCTTTCATGAACTCTTCATACTCGTTTTCCAATGCGTTCGGTTTAATCTCTTTGACTTCGAGCTTCACTTTGCTTAAATCCACATCGAGAATCTCGAACTTGTCGTAGTCGGGTTTTGCCTCCTTGCTAACTTTGTAACTTTTGTAGATCTCCTCATATTTCTTCTTGTCCGCCTTGGATTTCCTCTCCAAACTCTCGTACTGCATTTCCAGCTGCTGCACCTTGATCTTCTCGCGCTCCAAACGCAATCGCTCCTCGCTCAAAGACTTACTTTCGTGCTGCAGCAGTTTCAGCTCTTCATCTAGCGTGGGCGGGGTTTTCTCCCGCCTGTTCCTCCTAGAAAACGATTTGATGTTTAGAGGTATCTCGAGGCTGACGTTTGCGACCTCCGGACGGTCCGCGGCAGCCGCGAAGTACCTCTCGCGCTCGAAAACCTCCTCGTCGCTCTCCCAGGACCTGTTCAAATCCTTAACCGCCACCGCCTGAACCTCGTCCTCGCTCTCCCACCGCGAGTTGTAACCCTCGGTATCGGGAGTCGTGGTTTTTGCCTTCTTCACCGCGGCAGGTCTGATGGGAGTGCGACTTTCTTCTTCTTCGTTCGAAGATTCTTTCACTTCTTTCTCCTTCTTCTTACTGTCGCTTGATTTGGATCTCTCTTTATCGTTCGATTTAGATCTTTTCCTCTTCTTCTCTTTGACAACCTTCTTCTTCTCGCTCTCATCATCAGACTTGTGCTTCTTCGATTTCTTAGGCTCTTCGTCTTTGCGCTCTTCCTTCTTCAATTTCTGCTCCTTCTCCTTCTTCGATTTGATCTTTTCCACGTGATCTATCTGCTCTATTAAATCCTCGATGTATTTTTGCCTCTCCTCGCTCTCTTTATCGTCCGATGATTTCTCTTTTTTACGTTTTTTCTCCTTTTTGTTCTTCCTCTCCTTCATATCTTTCACTTTGTGTTTCTTCTTCTTTCTCTTTTCATCGTCGTCGTCGCTTTTCTTCGCTTTGCTTTTCTTCTTACTTCGTTTTTTACCGGGCGGTTCTTTTTTCGCGTTTTTTTTTCTCTTCTTATTACTTTTCGATTCGCAATCGTTTTCTGGTTCCGGGGTTTGCGATTTGTCCACTTTTGGCGGTGTCGTAACCTCCCACGTATCCTCTTTTTTGTTTTCTGAGGCATCTTCATCCCATTTGCTTTTGATTTCTTCCCGTGCGACCGTTGGTTTTACGGGGGATTCCACTTTATTAGTAGTATTCACTTGTTCCTCAACGTTTTCTTCGGCAGTTTCTTCTGCGATGTCTTCTTCGTCGGAGTAACTTTGAAGGAACGAAAGACCCACCGAATTTTCCAGTAATTTACCTTCCACGTTGTCGCTTTTCTTCCACGATTTCGGAAACCATTTCCTCGCTACCACTTTATCGTCGACCAATGGTTTTCTGGAACAACCTTCGTTAAAAAACGCTTTAAAACCACAAACAACATACTTTGATGAACCGCCGTAGAGTTTTTCAATCAACTCCCTCCTCGCACTAGGTATCAAATCCATCAACTGTTTTTTGGACACGAAACTATCCTTGACGGTGTTGTAGTTGGTGCTGAACGAGATGTGCGGTTTCATTTTGGTTTGTCTAAAATTTCGAGATAATTATCAGAAAAAAAAACTTGCCGCTTTTTCGTTTTTACCTAACGTATCGAAAAGGTACAACTGATATGTTCCCTCGTTCAGTTTTATATTTTACATCTGGCGTAGCGGGGGATGGCGTTTCAAAAGTAAAAAACTTGATAAAACTAAAAAAAATCATAAATTTAAAACTGCACCGTTGTTTTATTTTAAATAATTGTGGGTTTGCATTTGCAAATTAAAAAAGTTTATTCCGCAGTAATTATTTGAAATTCGTTCGATTTCGCGGTCAAGCCGATATGACGTCACATCGTTTTAGCACACCCCGAATTATCAATTTTTATTGTAACCATTCAAAAATAGACGTTTCAAATATAGAAAATAAAAATTGAGTGTTTTTATGAATTTTAAGTTTAAAAATGCATATTTTTTTACTCTCAGATTTAAAGCAATGTTGCCAGATGGTTAATTTGCAATTTTGATTTTTCCGAATTTTATCGATAAAAATCATTTTTGGTCAGTTTTCATTCACTTGTCATTTTCTTTCCAAGAAATTAATTATTATTAAACTGATCAAAAATGATTTTTATCAAAAAATTTCAGGTCAAAATTTTCAGAAAAATCAATATTTTAAATTAACCATAGACAATAACAATGATGTGTGATATTTAATGACAATTTGTAATTTTACAGTGGAATGTATTTTTATTTATAAAAGTGTGACATATATTCGGGAAGATTTAAAGCAATGTTGCCAGAAGGTTAATTTTCAATTTTGATTTTTCAGAAATTTTTCAATAAAAATCATTTTTGGTTTGTTTTCTTTCACTTGTCATTTTCTTTCCAAGAAATGAAGAAAACTGATCAAAAATGATTTTTATCAACAATTTTCAGACCAAAATTTTCACAAAAATAAAAATTGTAAATTAACCATAGATAATAACAATGATGTGTGACATATTTAATGACAATTTGTAATTTTACAGTGGAATGGTTTTTTATTTACAAAATTGTGACGTCACAGGTATATTTGGGAATATTCCGGAGGTTAATTTAAAAATTAAAAACTAATTACCTGTGTTTCCAAAAATTAACAACAAATAATAATGACCAAATTAATGTACCACTTTGAATTAAGACCATTAAAAAAAATAGCAAACCCCTATTTCTGGTAAAAAAAAAACTCTTTTACTTACTCTGAAATTGTACCAGTTTTTAGCTGTGAATCTTTTCCAGGTTTAAATTTTTGTTCCTTATATTCAAGCCAATTTTTAGGATAACTATCCCTTTTTTGACTTTTATGACTTTTTTTCTCATCACGAGGAGATGATTCTTTAATTTCATCGGTTTTCCGATAATTTCGAGTTTTAACTTCCACCTTTCGAAAATGATTATCTGCGTCTATAATTTCTGTGATAAAAAAATTATATAATAAAAAAAACAAACAGTTAAAAATATTATACCTGATGTTGACGACAAACTAAACATGCTTTTCGATAAATCAATGTTAATTTTATTTATTTCATCCAGTATTTCACGTTCAGGTTTTACCCGTTTACAACCTGAAGACATTTTTATGGATTCGATTTCTTTAATTGTACTTTTAAACTTTTCATCTGGATAAAGCTCTAAAAACAAGTTTTAAAATTTTCCTACATCTGACAACATTGTTTAAATGGTGGTCTGTGATTTAAATTAATATTTTATTTATTTTAAAAAGAAATGTTGCCAGATGTAAACAAAATTTGTTGGCTCAGACTTGACATACCTTTTTTTGCCTTTTTAGGTGAAATTTTATCATTTTTGTCGATTTCTTCAGGCGTTTTTTTGGGCGAATTACTGGCTAATAAAAGTTTGTTACTGGAAAAAGCTTGCAGTCTTTTTTTGGCTTGCAGGACACTTTTAAAGGTTGGTTTTGCGGTTAAGGCATTTCCATTTTTTTCGCTGCTTTCCTCGTCTTCGAGGGAATTTCGAGGGCTGTTAATTGAATTACACCCAGTGGAGCTGACGAAATCCTCTGTGTTCTCATTATTTGTTAACTTAATGTCCATTATACACTATCTAAAATAATGTAACCTAAAAATACTACATTATAGAATTTTTAAGCCTTACCTTTTAAAATTACTATGCACCATAATGTTTGAATTTAGTTAAACTGCACCACTTTCATTTTAAATTATTTACAGAGCCTAATTGAATTATAACAAAAATTGTTTTAAATTATTTTTAGAATGGTCGGTTTTCACTAAAAGTACCCAACTTTAACTCCTAAACTCCTCCTAAATTATTCTACAATCACTTAATTATTTATAATATTAATTAACTTATTCTCATAATTGTTTAATAGTCCTATATTTGTTTTTAGACAATTTTATTTTGACAACACACGGGACGACAGGGAAGTCAATCAATATTTAGGGGATTTAGTTTTTATGCAGCTGTGGCAGCACTGCAGGCACGTAACAAAAAATTAATTTAGAACTATCCTGAACAATAAGGAAATTAAACAATTGTATTGCCTTTTAAATGCAATTTCTTCATTAAAAACACAATAACATTTAAATAATTCAGTATGGAAGCAAATTATTATTTTTTATCTAAAACATAGATGTCACTGGTGATAACTTAAAATTTTTCACACAAAACAGGTTATTTTATTATATAAAAAGAATTTAAATCAATCCTAAATATAAATTAACCATTAATAATTAATTAATAATTGACCATATGCAAGGAATGCGGTCGATGTTGCCAATGGTAAAAAAATAAAATTCCCTATTGGGAACATTCAATTATATTACGTTGGCTACACTGAAATTTTGAATTTCCCGCAGAAACTGACATACATTCTAGTAGTTCCCAGAGATAAAGAAGGTAGTTCCAATGTTGTATAATAAATTAAGGTGCGAATTTAAAATGTGGGAATTATTATTATTTATTATTATTAAAAAAAACATGAAAATTAATTTAGTTTGTGCGGGAAATTCAAATTTTCAATGTAGCCAACGTAATATAATTGAATGTTCCCAACAGGGAATTTTAATTTTTTACCATTGGCAACATCAACCGCATTCCTTGCATATGGTCAATTAACCAAGGACAACATTGTATATATACTTCTTCTTCTTTAGATATTGGTCTTTCTGATTATTTGGGGGTGCTCATGATCAGTGTTGCCAATTGCTTTTGGCAAAATTACACCCAAACTCTCCAGAATTACACCACATTACACCCCAACAAAAATTAAGCCTGATTTTAAATCAGTGATTTATAACATGGAAAATGTCGTATGCTCGAAACCCATATTTTTTTGCAAAAATAATACGTTATCATGATTCAGGGATGTCCAAACTATTATTTATTATTATTATTGTTAATTTTCAATGCCCACCGTTTTTCAAATTAAAAAAACGCTTGTTTTCATAGATTGCATTTCTTCTGCGTGAAAACATAAACAATAAAGTTATAAAGTTATAAAGTGCTCTTTTAGTTCCACCCTTACATCCAAACTAAGATGTCCCATAAGCCAACTGAATGGCTTGTGCGGGTTAGGGGTAGGAACGGACCGACGGCTTAAAGTCCCCTCCGAAGGACTAAACAATACGCAAGCATTTACAAATTGACAGCGTTAATCTATAAATGGAAATACGGCATTTCTAAAAATAATTTTAGATTTAAAGGTACAATTGTATATTGAGAATGAGATAGCTGTACTATCCTTTTTTTATGGCTGTACTAAATAACAATTACCTTTAAAAGCCAGCGATCCATTTTTAAATAACAAAACCAAAATTGACATTCTACAACATTCACAACTTTAATTAAAATATCATTAAGGTATAACCAAAAAATAATTTTAGTGTAAAATTATTTGTCTTAAGAAAGCTTTCTTCTCTAGAGATAAAATTTCTTGTGAACGCAAGGAAATACGTAAATACGCGCATGTGTCACAAACAGCTGTTGTTAGCGAAAGCCAATAAGAACGGCGAAGCTGCTATATCGTCGATGATACTTGCGCAAAACCGCTTTGCAGCGTTAAAAACACTAGTTAGAACGAAAAGGAAGATTCCGAGGGGCGTGGCCACTTCTTTACCCATAATACCTAATACTACATACATATTATGATATTAAATCCAGGGATTCCCCTTTTTACAAAATGAATTATATTTTAATCACATTTAAAACTTCCCTTAAATAAAAATAGTTACGTTTTAAATGATCCGTCCAAAATTACACCCAAATTACACCGCTTTCAAAAATGTTAGAAAATTACACCACAGTCAGTAAATTACACCCAAATGGTGTAATTACACCGCAATTGGCAACACTGCTCATGATATATATTTCGCTGTTGCTAGTGCACCGCGTGCGGTGTAGGTAATATTCTGCACCGCCAAATTATATATTACGTCATAAACCTAAACCAACCCAAACTCAACAACACAACCCAACCGACCCCGCCCCATTGAGCAAAAAACCCAACTAAAATGGGCAAATTTATGTTACGATAAAAATAAAACACTTTAACAAAGGAACAACAAATTTATGAAATAAAAAAAGTTCGACAACTTCTGGTAGATTTTATGTTACGATAAAACTAAAACAAATTAACCAACCCAACCCAACCCAGGTAACCAAACGTGACTAACATTTTTAAATGTGACGTTAACGTGGCCAATATCTTAACTATAAAGTTGTGACCTATATATCTTTAACGAAAATTAATAATTTTGGAAATGTCGATTTGATATAGAATCTGCCTTTACCAATGCTTTCACGATTTTCCATAGACTTACTTTGATAAATTAATCGTTATATAAACGTGACTTTATTGTCACGTTATAAAGTTATAACAAAAGTCACGGTATACCGTGACTTTAACTTTACGATTTACCGTGTCTTTAGCTACCCTCTTAACTCTTTATTCAATTCGCCATTATTGTCAAATAAGTACCTAGGTAGGTACCTATATTGATCTGATTTAGTTCTGTTTAGTGTTCCCGTGCAACTAATTTGTTTTGAAATTGGTTTATTTAAAAATTATTAGCTTGTGTTTAGTTTTTATTATATATTATTTTCTTTGGAAGGCGTTAAGGGCCCCACAGACATCGTTCTTTTTGCACGGTTTGGAAGGAACAGGTAAAACTGTACGGTTCAGAACGATGGAACGTTGTCGACACACACAGTGCATTTTTGTGTCAGTTTTGAACGTGAAATCATGCAAGAAGAACGTCTTAAATTACTTGCAGTGGCGGCGGTTTTAGCTTACAAAAAAATCGTTCGAAAAATCGCGACCATTGCTTCGTAGGCTTTATCTTTTTTGGTTCTGTCGCTATACTCTTTACTTTTGACTTTCCAAAGGCACGGTAGACTGCGGTACAGTTCAATAAATTCGGTTAAATCTTTATTCATATGCCGTATATCAGCCATGATTCACGAACATTGAGCACTAAGCCGCCACTGATCACAGAAGTTCTGTGACAGAACTATACCTAGAAAGTTTCTAGTAGAAACTTAAGTTGTGAGAATAAATTGGTAAAATCAGTTGGCAACAGAGACAAGGGTTGTCTTGTCTCTGGTTGGCAACACTGACGACGTATGACGTTTCTTCATAGATGCGTTTCTTTGTTGTAATAATAGTTGTCAAAAATATTTTTTTAAAGAAAACTCATAAATTATGGGAAACGTTGATACAAAATTGAATTTTCGTAAAGCCGTGGTGCAATTAACGTCAAAATCTGAGGTATTTAATAAAATTAAAATAATCAGCTTTACATTTCATTAAAATAGCTTAATTAGTTTTATTAACATATGCTGAATTGGCCAATAAATCACTTTAGCTAAATCTTGATATTTAACCATTAGATGACCTAAAATAATGGCAACATTTTTATAAAATGAAAAATACTGTTTTTACTACAGCATAAGCTGATATTCTTAAAACAGTTATAGCTATAGCTATCTTAAATTGACATTTTTAAGACAGTTATATCTTGCTTAGGTTGACATTCTTAATACTGTTATATATTAAGCTTAAGTTGACATTCTTAAGGCAGTTATAGCCAACTTAGGTTAATTTTCTTAATACAGTTACATTTAAAAAAATTGATATTCATATAGCTAGTTAACTTGACATTTTTTAAGTCATGTAAATATTGCTTCAATTCAGATAGTTATATCTGTATTTGTGTTTTTAGAGTTATATCTGTATTTAAATATTATCCAAAATTATCCACATTCAACAAAAAAATATAAAAATGTTGTTCTGCAGTAGGTGTATTTTTTTAGCCTATAGATGCAAATGATGACTCTTTTTGGGAACAATTTTGGTCAGAAAACGTAACAAACGTACAGGATATTTTTACGTTGGTTCCCGCGGCCGAAATAAGGGCTTTAAGGGAAGATGCGCCATCAAATCTGGCAACATTGTGCTATAAGGCGGTCGAGAAGATGGTCAAAGCCGTTGATAGTAGCTGCAGAACCCAACACGAGCAACAGACAGGTTGGTGGTGATAACAATGATTGTTTTTTAGATTTTAGGGAAAATTGAAAGAAAATAAATATTTTTGCAGTTTTAAATTGTACAAGACTGTTGACAAGGATTTTGCCGTATATTTTTGAGGATCCCGAATGGAAGGGATTTTTTTGGTCATCTTTACCAACTTCCGGTGAAGATGATGATTCCATTCCACTGGCACAGTCTTTGCTTAATGCTATAAGTGTGAGTACTTTTTAATTTTTAATAAGATTTTTTTAATTCCTCACCAAAATTAAGCAAATAAAATGATTTAACCTGCTTAGGGGACATCCATTAATTACGTGAGGTATTTTTCTAAAAATTTGGACCACCCCTCCCCCTTTGTGAGATTTGGTGAGATGTGGTAGACCCCCCCTATCCCTCACATGAGATTTTTGCCATTAAACTTTCTTTGCGGACATGTAAAAAAAAATTATTAATTTTTTTTAACAAATTTGAATTATAATACATACTCGTATTTTTTAAATTCAAAATTTGACGATATTTTAAATGCCCCCCTCCCTTAAAATGAAATTTGGTAAGATTTTGCTGGACCCCTCACCCCTATTTTTGTCTCACGTAATTAATGGTTGTCCCCTTAAGAATCCTAAAAATAGAGATAAAAAATGGTATATTTGTTATAGGACTTGCTATTCTGTCCAGACTTTACCGTAGTCGCAAGCCGAAAAAGCGGACCAGTAAGTAAAAACAAACAAATAAATTATACCTAAATTCCTCTTTAAATTCCAAGACGAAATTTCCTTTACCATTTTATAGAAGTTATTAACTTTTGAATCTTTAAAACGCCCATTATCATAATAATGTATTTATTTAGCATCTGTGCTACATAAAAATAACAATTTACATATTTACATTAAAAATTACAACAAAAAAAATAGAAAAGTTTACAAGCAGATTTTTAACAAAACATTTTTATATATAGAAACTAAATCTTAATTGCAACATTTAGCTTAAAACAGAAGTTTTTTGAACTGATTTATATTATCACAGTTTTGAATATTCACAGGTACAGGTAAATAAGAGTTTAACATTTTTGTGGTATTACATCTATCTAGTAAAATAAAGTCTGTACAATTTCTAGTTTTATAATAATGTAGCTAAAAACTTTTAATTTATCACAGATATAGGTATTCAGGTAACCAACTTTGTTTTAGTTTGAATATTAATAAATTTAAATTAAACATAATTGTTTGTTTGACAGACAACATGTTTAGGACACTCAATATATACATATAATAGGTTTATAATGGTTATTGGTATATTGTACCAACGTTTCTTAGTAAACCTAAAGAAACGCGTTGTCGGCAATAACAAGCTGCAACAGTAAGCCAATAACTTGGAAGTCCAAAACATTTCCCATCAGTTGCAGTTGCACCTTTTCCAATAATTTCTGATTAAGAGTTGTATTCAACAGAGGTGTAAGCGACGGGCAACACATTTCCTAAAATACCTTGTTCGTCAGTTGCATATATACATATAATAGGTTTATAAAGGTTATTGGTATATTGTACCAACGTTTCTTAGTAAACCTAAAGAAACGCGTTGTCGGCAATAACAAGCTGCAACAGTAAGCTAATAACTTGGAAGTCCAAAACATTTCCCATCAGTTGCAGTTGCACCTTTTCCAATAATTTCTGATTAAGAGTTGTATTCAACAGAGGTGTAACCGACGGGCAACACATTTCCTAAAATACCTTTTCCAATAATTTCTGATTAAGAGTTGTATTCAACAGAGGTGTAACCGACGGGCAACACATTTCCTAAAATACCTTGTTCGTCAGTTGCATGAAAACTGCAAGAAATTTGTTTCCGCCCAAGATAGCCGCGTATTTTCAATAGTTTCCAGTCAACAATTGTATGCAACAGAGGTGCAACCGACGGCCAACATATTTCCCACAATAATGAACCGCGCTTGCGCGAGAGTCGCCGCTACCGTTAAAGCGTTGCTCACCATTTGTTCTTTATAATTTATGGTTTGATCTGCGAGTGTGTGTACGACGTGTATAAACAAGAAATCTATCAGGTATGTTTTATGCACGTAATAGGGGTGACATTCACAATATCGAAATTCATTATATCGAATTCAAAATATCGAACACTTTTTATCGAAAATCAAAATATCGAAAATACAAAATGTCGAAGATCAAAATATCGAAAATTCAAAATGTCGAAAATGATGATATCGAAAATTAAAATGTCGATTTGAAAATGTCGAATAATTAAAGGTAGTGTCTCCCCGACCGTCGGACGGACGTAGAAAAGTGTGTGCTCGACCGTCGGACGGACGTAGAAATGTGTGTGCTCAATCGTCGCATATTTTAACCTCATTTTCAACTAGAGGCTAAATGTAGCAAAGTATTCCTCAAGGTTATGACGAATAGCTGTCATTTTGGTTATGCAGGTACACTGCATTGTGCCATACCAAACTAACCCAAACTTAACAACCCAACCCAACCGACCCCGCCCCATTGGGCCCCTCCCGCCCCATTGTCACAATCCAGCCTGCCCTTAGATATATTATACCTCTATTGCTCAATGGGGCGGGAGGGGCCCAATGGGGCGGGGTCGGTTGGGTTGGGTTGTTAAGTTTGGGTTGGTTTGGCATGGCACAATGCAGTGTACCTGCATAACCAAGATGACAGCTATTCGTCATAACCTGTATGACAGCGGTCGAGATTTTATTTTCGATAAATTGAAAATTCGATTAAATAAAATTTCGACATTTTCAAATCGACATTTTAATTTTCGATATTATGATTTTCGACATTTTGTATTTTCGATATTTTGATTTTCGATAAAAAGTGTTCGATATTTTAAATTCGATATAATGAATGTCACCCACGTAATAGTTATCTATTAGCTATAGCTATATGTATATATATATATATATATATGTATATATATATATATATATATATATATATATATATATACATCCCTAATACAATATTGCGTCATTACAATTCGCGACCTTATTGCGTCTACTAGAAATACGGTATTTAGCGAAAATATAGAAGAGTATATTGGCGTACTTTTTTTTGCTGATTCCAAAAATCTGGTCAGATTTTTTTTATCTTAAAAAATAAGATATACACTTTTTTTTCAAAAGTCACTACATTATCAACTCATTTTAATCTTGATATAATATTGCGTCACGTGTATATTTCATTTTAAATTTTATATGGCTTGTACAGACTTTATTCCGTCCTACAGTGTTGCCAAATTGTAATGACGCAATATTGTACTAAGGATGTATATTTATGTATATGTATATATATATATATATATATCCGTAATACAATATTGCGTCATTACATTTCGCGACCTTATTGCGTCTCCTAGAAATACGGTATTTAGCGAGTCAACTTTAATAAGATATAAATGAATTTTTAACATGTGATTTTTCTTCTATGTAATTTTTAATATTGATATTTTGCATGTTTATAAAATAATGTCTGTATTAGAAATGTGAGGTTTAAAAAGTTTTAATTAATTTTATATTAAATTTTAAATATCCCTATTATTTTTTAAACCTTCAAAGTTTTAGTTTCTATTTTTTTCTTGCTATACATTTTAACATAAATAATTACCATTAATATTATAGTAATTTTTTTTTAAGGGTATATTTTTAAGGCTATATTTGTTCGTATTATTAATGAAAAATAGCATACTTACTTTACTAAGAGAAATAGTAAAGAAAAGTGTACATTTTCTGGTTAGCAAAACTTTTTTACCCAGCAACACTTTTATTAAGCACATTTGAAAAATCGTAAAGAAAAGTATTATATTAATCAATGCTTTTTCATGACACTAGCAGCATAAATTCGACTTTTGCTTAACATAAGTTCTTTAATAATTAATATTATTAATTAAGCCAATTATTGTCTTTAGTTTGGTATATTTTTGTTTATAAATTAACTTAAATATTAACAATTTTTCTCTCTTAAAGGGCAGCGAAAGTCGAATTTTCATTTTGTCATAAAAAATAGTGTACATATTTCGTGGTGAAAGGCGGCCATTTCTAAATAGTGTATTCTACATTCGCCTCGCTCGTGCAGCAAAGCTCACGATTGGTCATAGAAAACCGCATAATAGTTTTCTAAGTGTAACTCGAGTCCGGCAAATTTCGATACATTTTCTGATTTATACGACAAGATCTCATCTGAAAACTCCTCCAAATCATCGGAGTCGTCGAGTTCCATCACGATAGAGTCGGAGGAGGATACAGTGCTTGTGCTAGTAGCTACTAGCTTGATCCATGCATAGCTTCTGTTTATAGTCAAGGTCGACTTGGAATTTTTGCAAGGTGTTTTCTTCGGTGTTTTCCTTGTACTGCCTATAAATCTTTTTAATCGGCCAGTACTTACTCTACCGTCGGACTGATCTAAAAGCCAGCAGTACGATGATTTTTTAATAATTAAATATATAATATTATATAGGTACGGTGATTTTTCCGATTCACTGTTTTTTAGAAAAGTCTTTTAAACTTATAAAACTCGTTTCCAAAGTATCACATTCGCTATCTTCATTAGAAATCTCGTTCGAAATTAAATCCATAACTTCATCCATAACTTTATCGTCCTCATTACTAATATTTGTTTTTGCCAATTTTCTTCGGAGTTTTCGACAATTTTAGCGTTGTCTTCGTCGGCGTCTTCATTATCCTGTGTAATTGCAATATTTTGTTTCCGTCTTATTAACGGTTAACGGTACCTACCTGCATATATTTCCAATCGTTTTCTTTTTCATTAATTCCAAGATGTTTCATGTCCTCTATGACATTTTGTAGAGCTTTTTTAACTGTAGATTTGATATCCAAATTTAAAATTTCTTCTTCACGTGGTAAATTTTCTTTTATTAGTCTGGTTTTTATTCTTTTGTCTTCCCTTGGAAATGTAAAAGTCCCCCTCAGATTGTTTATGGTATCAGTTGTCTTAATTCTCTTAATTCGGTTCAGCATATCCATGATACTATACTATTTTATAAAATGTATTATTGTTGAATACGTAAAAGTCATGGATCTGGCAGCCCGAAATAAGGATTCACATGCTTGGCTACCAAAAATGCCGGTGATGAACATATCTGGTTTTAACTCACCGCTGTTAAGCTTCAGTATTAGTTTAATCAAAGCATGGGCGTTTCGATGCAAAGGTTACAATTACTGGTCAAAAAGTTGTCTGTTATTTTATATTCTTTTTGTTCTTTAATCCAGGCTTTCCAGATTCTAGTAAAAAATACAACATACCAGATGTGATATAATCTAGTATGCAACACAGTGCTGGAATTTAAGAACGACGATTCGATGTAGTACATTAGCTTGAGATACGCCACGCTCTATTTAATTTGTAGAATTTCCTTATTTAGTCGTTCAATTACTATCAAACTGCACATCTTGTCTTCACTTTTGAGATCCGAATCTGTCAGGAGATGTTTGTCTTTTGGAAACTTTAAAATTAATTCCCTGAGATGACCAGAGAAGACAGTGTATTTCCCAATTGGCAGATGTATTTCTGGTTTTAGGAAACGAGTAATAATTTTTGTTAAAATATGGGTGGTGTGCTGTACACAACATTCTTCATTTTTTTCAATGCTGCAGTGGTACTACTCCCAATCTGGAACTGGCAAAGAATGGAGTAGCTCTGTAACTTCCGGTTTTTTTTGTTTTTTCTTTATATTCAAGTGCTAAACGAGACATAAATTTTCCTTTAATTTCTTTCTAATTCCCCACTAATTCCACTATTTGCTTACTAATTTACCGAGTAATTCCCCAAATTCCCCACTAATTCCTTTAATTTTCCACAAATTCCTCTAATTCCTTACTAATTCCTACAGATTGTACACCAAAATTCCCCTGCGGTTTACCCCTCGGGGTAAACCGCAAAAGAAAATGTGTACACAAATTCCCAGGATTGCTACTAATTCCTCTATTTCCTTACTAATTCCCCTTATATATTATAATTCCATTTTAATTTAAAAAATATATAGTAATTCCACTAATTCTCTACTAATTACCCTAATTTTACTAATTCCCAAGTTAATTCCCTACTTATTGACCAAATTTATTGTGTAAACTAGGCCACAAAAAGGTGTACAATTTTAGTACAAAAATTTCCGTGAACATAAAAAAATCACTAAATTCAAAAAATTCCCGGGAACCTTTATTTTTTTGAGGGTTCATTGTCATTGTAAGAAGGGTACACAAATATGCTGTTTTTTTCAAATTTTTTAAAACAAATTTAGCCGCGCCCCCGGGGGGTTGAAATTCCTCAAAATTCAATAAAAAATATTTTTTAAGTTAAAAAACTATTAGGTATTAACTTACTTAGTTAAAAAACTATTAGGTATTAACTTACTTAAGACACACAAAAAAATATTTATATATTTTAATTTTACGCCGCGCACCACGCTGCATATTAGAAAAGCTTTGGGGAGGGGCTTAAAATTAAAATTTATTAACAAGATTTTTTTTGTGTTACAAGTGAGTTAATACCTTATAGTTTTTCAATATGCCAAACTCAAAATGTAAGTTAAAAATTTTTTTTAAAACATTTAATCCCCCGGGGGCGCGGCAAAAATTAGAAATTCGGTAGGCTGGGCTGAAATAATTATTTTTGGAAATCTCACTTAGTTAAAAAAAAAGTTGTGAGAAGGGTATTTGTATAAGCTGTTTTTTTTTAATTTTTAAAAATAATTTTTGCCACGCCCCCGGGGATTGAATGTTTTTAAAATTAAGACAATTTTTTTTAACTAACATTGTGTGGTATTATTTGATTTTAAGATTTACATGTATTTAATTATGCCTGAACATAGAGATAATGGACGGGGTGACATTCCATAGACCGCTCAACATTCGAGTTTCGAAACTACTTATTTAACTTGCTACTGCATTGTTTAATGATATTATTATGTTTAATTTTGTTTAGTAATGTTATTATTATAATATGATGTAATATTATTATTATTACAATAATTAAAATTATAATAATTATTATTATAAGACATTCAAATTTGTATTGTGTTTTTGTTATTTTGTGTAAAAACTGTAATAAATCTACTAAAGATACTAAAGAAAAAATGTCAAAATTTACTAAAAACTATTTTTTTTTAATCCGCCCATAAATAACTTACATAAAAAGTTTTACTTCAAAACAAAGTTTGATAATTCAAAAACAAAAGCTCAATAATTTCAATTATTGAAAAATATTTATTAGAAAGCCTAATTTAGATTGTCAATTCTTAGTAGAAACACCCTGTATTTATAACATTGATGTTTTACTTTTTTAATTTTTTTTTGAATTAAGTTAATTCAATTAACTGTTAATAACATAAAACACATTGTAGTTATTTACATTGATATTAACCTTTTTTTTTAAGTACCTATCTAAAAACATGAAAAACTTTTATTATTTTTGAAATAGTAAAATTTACAGAAAAACGATGATCATTTTTTTACGATTATAAGCGTAAAAAAATGATAATCGTTTTTCTGCCTTTAAATCTGCATCTGCATATACAGACTGTATAGAATCAAGTAAGTAAGGCTGGAGACAAGGATGACAAATTATATTCTGATCAGAGAAAAAGAAACAAACTTTAATTGGGCGTGGTTTAAACCAAGCCATTCGTAATTACGAACCATAGTTGCCAGGTTGTTTTAAATCAGAAGAGAACTATTATAATTATTTAATAAATAGTTTAATTTTATTTGTTTGAAACTTTAAAAATAACAAAAAAATTAATATATTTAGTTAATTTTCTTACTTTTAATATTAAAAAATAAGAAAAACAACCCTTTTAGGAAACAATAATAGCATATGGCAACAGCGGCCTAACCTCACTTTTAAGAATCTCATTGATTTATTAGCTAAAGATTACATTAAATGTACTTACAATAATTATTATTGCTTTTAGAAGCAGTAATAGTTTGACAATACCTAGCAACATGATTTAAGTAGAAATTGATTTTTGCTATTACATTGAATTCAATTAATTGTTTAATAAATAGGTAGGTATCTAATTTTAATTTGTTTGGATTTTTATTTAAAAAATAGATAGTTTGGAATGTTTAAGCTGTGTTTAACATTTAATTTCACTGAAAACTTAAATCAAATTAAAACTTAAAGATAATTTAAATCGTAGAAATCGTACGTTTTCTTGGTTGCCTAACCTCACTTTTTGTGTTAGTGGGCGGGGTTTGGCAATTTTTTTATTTAAGTGTATCTATTCGTTTTAATACACACTGTATAATTTAAAAAATACATTGTCACAATTACTTATGTAGAAAACAATTTTATCTTACAATCAGTTTTAATAAATCGACCGTCATAATTGTAAATTTCATAAAACTCGACGGGCGCCCCAAGATTATAATATGATTACATTTAAACGAAAGAACAACTGTCTCTAGCGTGACGTCACACGGTGCGAGAGAGACAGCGCTACCATTAAATGGTAACCATTCGCAACAGTATCGTGAGTTTAATTCAAATATTAAAATCATAGGCGAGACGTTGCCAAATTGTGCGACGCAACAACATACAGTATTTAAAAACACGTATATTGAAAAACGTATATTATCGCAACGCCCTCATCGTCAAATTGGTTGAACTAAATATACACATTTTTTCCATTTTTAGTATGTTGCTGCACATTTTTTGTGTTCAAATTTTTCTAAATATTTAAAAAACTCAGGGTCGGACATAAAAAATTTTTAGACACAAAAATTGGGCATTAAATTCTACACAGATCTGTATTAGCAAGAATCTTAGAAAGTGCTGGGATGAAGTAAATTTTAAGAAATAAGCGCTTGACATTAGTGCGTCAGATATACTGATGCAGTAAGGTCGTTGACGCAATAAGAATAGGGATTTTATAAATGTATGGACGCAGCAATGATAGAATTTTGTATATATATATATATATATATATATATATATATATATATATATATATATATATATATATATATATATATATTAGACTGGTTCAAAAAAATCGAATATTTTTTTTCTTCAAAGCCCGCATTAAATTATCTTCCTAGTAGTAAAAAAAGAAGGCTGTGAAAATTGTAGCTCTTAATATTAATATTTAGAGGTCGCTCATCGTTAATTTCTATTTTACGTTTAAATAACACAGGAATTCTTTTTTCTTAACTTTGAAATTTTATAACTCGTTTTTGAGTGAACATATTGGAATGAACTCTATATATTTTTGAAGAAAATTGAACGTTCTACAAAAAATGTCTCTTATAATTTTTTCGTAAATTCACTCCTTTAATAGTTATTCAAGGTTGAAATTATTCCAATATGTCCAAAAAAGTTATAAAATTATAAGTTAAAAAAAATTCCTGTGTTATTTAAACGTTACATTTTTTATATGTCTAATTTCAACCTTGAATAACTATTAAAGGAGTGAATTTACGAAAAAATTATAAGAGACATTTTTTGTAGAAGGTTCAATTTTCTTCAAAAATATATAGAGTTCATTCCAATATGTTCACTCAAAAACGAGTTATAAAATTTCAAAGTTAAGAAAAAAGAATTCCTGTGTTATTTAAACGTAAAATAGAAATTCACGATGAGCGACCTCTAAATATTAATATTAAGAGCTACAATTTTCACAGGCTTCTTTTTTCACTACTAGGAAGATATTTTAATGCGGGCTTTGAAGAAAAAAAATATTGGATTTTTTTGAACCAGTCTAATATATATATATATATATATATATATATAGCACTGTTAAAATAATGCAGAACAAATTCAATGATTTGTAAAATCACCGGGCGGAATAAAAATCGATACGGTGAATCCCCGAATATTTGCTTAAAATTGTTTCTTCTTTTAGATCTAAAATTGATCAGTTTTTATATATGTACCTGTATCCATATGGAAAAATCTATAAATCCTTTGAAAATAAAAAAGAAATACAAAAAAGAAACCAAGACGTAAGTAAATTTTTAAATAATTTGTTATATTGAAGTGAAACTTCTTTCGGCATAGTACCTAAATAGAGGCTATAAAAATGTAGCATATTTTGAAGATGTAGTTTTTTCTTTAAAGTATTATAATTTTATAAGGGTTTTTATTCAAATAACATGTTATTAAATTAATGCATTAATTTATTTAAAATTTCAGAAGCTATTATAATAGCGGTAATTTTAAATTAATTAATTAATGTAATATCTTTTTTGTATACAAAAATTTGTTGTAGTATACTACAACAAATTTTTATAAAGTACACCTTACCGCCCTTGTAAAATTTGCATTTTTGAACCAATTTTTATCGCTCTTAAATACAGGGTGTACCAGCTAGGCATTTTTTAATTTTTTGATTAATCAAAAAAGTGTCGTGAATAAACACATTTAGTGGATATTTTAATAGAACCAAATGCTTCCCAAGAAACGACTAAATTTACCATAGTCTAGGTGGTAGTCTAATAAACATGTGCATAACAAATTATCAAATTATTAATTAAAATCTGACTGAAAAAATTGTCATTTAACCATAAATAATTAAATTATCAACGACTACTGTCACTTTCATTGTCAAAGTCTCTGATTTACTAGCTTTTTATTGGTTATCAAAAGTAATATGGCTTATTCTTAAAAAAAAAATAAAAAATTATCCCAGCTGGGACACCCTGTATTTAAATTTATCGCTCTTAATTAAGAGCGATAAAAGTGGTAGTGTGCACACAAAATTTTTAAAAGTACCCATGGTTTTAAGTGATCTAGAAAAGGAATCCGTTGTTAATTTTGCTTTAAAAAATCCCCAATAGTACTTTTCAAATTTTCGACCCCAAAATGTACAGGGTGATCCCCTATAATGTCGCCCCCCTTTAACTTTTTTATTTTAGTGTCCCAAAAAAATTAAAAGTGTGGTTATGTAGGAACTAAAAATACTTTTTTTCAACGTATAAAGAAAATTGTAAAATTGATCAGTATACAGGGAAAAACAAAAAGTTAATTTTTTTTCAATGGATCACCCTATATATGAATTTATTTTTCGATTCCTTGTAAAATTCTAAGCATATTTCATATATCATACCATATACGTAAATTCAACCGTTTCTGAAATATTTAAATTATTTTTAAGATAATAAGTTGAAATAGTTTGTCTTTCTCTGTCTGAGTACGTCATTTTTACTTATTTAACAATACTTATTGACATAATGTCACTATAGTAATTATTTTCAATAAAAATTTTGGTATACTGAGACTTCTTGATTTCTAACAGTTTAAAAAACATTTAATAATGACATTTCGAATGCAAATATTTCAGAAACGGTTGAATTTAGGTATATGGTTTGTATATAAATTATGCTCAGAATTTTACAAGGAATCGAAAAATAAATTCAAATATAGGGTGATCCATTGAAAAAAAAATAAACTTTCTGTTTTTCCCTGTATACTGATCAATTTTCCAATTTTCTTTATACGTAGAAAAAAAGTATTTTTTAGTTTCTACATAACCACTTTTAATTTTTTTGGGACACTTAAAATAAAAAAGTTAAAGGGGGGCGACATTATAGGGGATCACCCTATACATGTCACGTAACAAATGCGTTTAAAGCATTTTTCAGTGGGACATCCCGCGTACACCAATCTCAGCGAAGTAATAAAGCTTACACTGAGGTTAACTCTCTTACCGCCAAGCGTTAATAAATTATTTTTATTTTTCAGATTGATTTTGGGGCCTTTATAGGTGGTGACACCTTAAAAGAACACATTCATAAACTGTTTATCTCTGACAAGATATGCACCCAATATACATGGGGGGGATAAGCAAGGCAATCATCCCCTTTACAACCCTGGTCTTGTTAGGGCTATTTTTGGTATGTTAAATAATGCTTTATACAAACTAAACATATGTTTATTGCTAAACATATATTTATTGCAGGAGCTGTGGGTACCAATAAAAACTTTGATTCACCAACGCGTGTTGAACTTCAAAGATAGGTAACGGCGAGTGGCAAAACAGCGTCAACGTATTACCGCTAAAGCCTGATTTATAGATTTCCTTCCTTCCTTCCTTCCTCTCATAAAAGATGAACAATACGAAAATCGTAGTGCCATTTATAGATTTCCGTACGGGAATCTTTAAACAGCACAACGGTTTTTGTATTGTTCATCTTCTACGGGAGGAAGGAAGGCAATCTATAAATCAGGCTTAAGCGTCGAGATCCAAACGTATACAATGAAGATTCCATAAGGCTGCGCCTGTTTGAAGCCGATAATTTATATAATAATAAATAAGGTTATTCTGTTGTGTATATAAATATTTATAATATTTTATTTCTTTGTAAATATAGGTATTTTTGTAATAAAACGACGTTTGAAAAAATTCGAGTATGAAAATTTACGCCTAACCCTCTTGTTAAAATAACAATACCAATAAATGAGGCATTACTGAATTTGGTGGCAATTTGCCGATAACGTATCGAAAATTAAAATGAATAAGTAAATGAAGCATTTGGAACCAGAGTGGCCTAACACACAAATGTTTTTTCTTAAATGATGTTAGCAATCATTTTAGGTCAATATATATATATATATATATATATATATATATATATATTTCGGTGCTTTTTTCGGAAATGAAAAACTTTGTTAAAAAAAGCACCCAAATATATATATTATATATATTTTCCTAAAATTATAACCCCATTTTAGAATAAATGTTTGTGGGTAAGGCCACTCTGGTTCATTTATTTATTTACTTTAATTTCTGATTCGTTATCGGCAAATTGCCACCAAATTCAGTGAATTTGAATAGGTAAATCATTTCCTATCCGTTGCCCACAATACGCAAAAGGTTTCCCGTCTGTTGCCGGTGGGTTGCACACTATAAGTTGTCAGGAAACATTTCCGCCTCTATAAACTCTTATGTAGTCCACAATAATTATAAGCAAAAGGTTTCCCGTCGGTTGCCGGTGGATTGCACACAATATGTTGTAAGAAAAGATTTTTGTCTACAGACAGGCAAATGGTGGCACCCACTTTAAGTGGGCCACTTAACAGCAAACGGCTACCAAATCAAGAGAACGAATAGTAGGCAACTGACCGGCAAACGGAAGGACGCTGGTTATCTGGGTGGGTTTATGTCTGACCATCAATCCCTTCTTTTTTTCCTTTTTAAGGGGCCTTTTGGTTTTTGCTGTTGTTTTCTTGGCCTCAAGAAAATTCTTCAGGCAAAACTGGTTTTTCTGTTGTTGGAATGCTGCTCTTCTCTCTTTGACTGCTCTGGAACACTCTTCTCTTCTTTTTTAATTTGGGTATGGCTGCGTTGTATATATGCAAAGCTATTTCTTCATAGGAGTTGGGATGTGGGAGGAGTTGGATGTATAGAGATCCCAGTTAGCCAGCTTTGTGTTTGGAAGGTTTGGAGTTGTATTATGAGGGTTTTTGTTGTTAATCTCTAGCTTAATAGGGAAGTGGTCACTAGACCCTGGATCTTCTAGTATTTGGAATATGACAGAGCGTGATATTGAGGGGGTGGATAGTATCACATCTTTTTTAATTTAATATAAAAATTTGACATCTTCTTCGGCCGGTAATACAGATTCCCAACAATGGTGACTATTGTTTTATAGATGGCGCTCTACACAAATATTTAATTTAAATCATTTTTAGATAATAATAAGTATTTGTCGTAGAAAAAGTATACTAGTATGCAACTCGTTTATAAACTTTTTTAGACACTCATTCAATGAAAGCGCAGTATTATGTTCGAATGTAGGTAGGCAACACAGATTACAAATGCGCTCTTTAAAAGTTAATAACTCCTGCAATTTTTGCGTATTAAAAGAAAAGGATAAAAAATTTTTTTTTGGAATTTTTTAGTACTTAATTAACTTACTAACCCAACATTTTTTTTGAAATAGGATAAAGCTGAAGAGCTCAACTCCATCGACAGTTGCGAATACATTTGGGAAGCTGGCGTAGGCTTCGCCCATTCCCCGCCCAGAAATCCCGCATATGACGCGCACAGATGCGAGCTACTCAAATTGCTTTTAACGTGTTTCAGCGAAACAATTTACCAACCGCCTACAGATATATCGCAAGTAAGTCTTTTGACGATATTTTTTATTCTTTACAGATTCATAATTTGCTTGATTTCTTTCGATATTAGTATATTTTTATAGCGAAATTGTATAATTGTGGCTTTATGGCGCTTAGGCCCGGGCTGAAGTTAGTTTTAAGTTAGTTGACAGTTGTAAAATGTCATACAATCTTTAAAATAAGGTGCCTTTCTTGTAAAATAATACTAAATGTAAAAATTATGTTACTATCTCAATACAAAAATACAAAAGTATTAAATAGTTTCTTGACACCAATATTGGAAAATTAGTTAACTAGATTTAACCGATAAAGCGTTAAAAATTTTGCGTACAGTGCCCATAAAACATTATCTTCTCTTTTACTGACAAAAACTGCTTCTACATTGATTGTAAGTTTATTTTCAATGGATAAACTCTGATTTACACAGACAAATTTGAGATTTTAACGCCGGCGCGCCGGTAAATTCCCAAGTTAGAAATTCCAACGGGAATTCCAATAAATACTGTCACTTAAAGTGTCACGTTGTGTACCATTAACATTTCCCGTGTAAGAATGTTTAATACTTTGTGATTACATTTAGCAATTATCAAAGGATAAAATATTCGCTGTGTCTAGTCTCACGCTAGCGTGAACGCAATTTAATTTTTATTCTCACGCTAATGTCAAAATAATTTTAATTTTATTTTCACGTTAACTTCGTATTTATAAATACAGATTAAAGCCTTTTGATTTTTGGTTAAACCGAAGGCTGCCAACTTTGCCCAGGGGCGGTTTTAGACATCTACTGAGGGGGGGGGCGAAAATAGAAAAAGCCCATGTGTAGTGGACATAATTCTGCCAGCATTATTCTATTTAATTTTACTTTTTAGGTGTCGTGTCATTTGATTTGATTATTATTTGATTATGTCATTTGATTTGATTATGTAAATGTAATAAAATTTACTAATAATAAAATCGAGACTCTTTTACTGCAGCCAAACCAATCCAAACTCAACAACACAACCCAACCGACCCCGCCTCATTGGGCCCCCCCCCGCCCCATTGAGCAAAAAACCCAACTAAAATGGGCAAAATGAACGATTTTCCAATAGTTAGTTTTAACTCATCATTATTGTTGTTTTTGTCCATGGCAATCATATACTTACCACAGTATATGATGGCAATACATTTTACGTACACTTGTAACAGGGCAGATTTCACAAATCGGCCAAACCGCCTGCCAACGTTTAAAAAACCTCAAAACCGCAAAAATTAGATTCACAGAACAAATTAGATTCTTGAAAGAATCTTTGGTTATGTTACCTTTAGTGACGTCACCGCGTTAGAATAAGAATAAAATTGCGTTCACGCTAGCGCGAGACTAGACACAGCGTAAAATATTTTCTTAACATAACCATATTTTGAAGTTATTTTATAACGTGCAATGTTAATGGTGAAAATTACGTCAAAAATGTTTATTGGGATGGTTACTTTATTTTCGTATAGATGTCGCTTTTTACAAACATTTAATTTAAGTCATTTTTTAGATAATATTAAGTATTGATCGTAGAAAAACTTTTCTAGGTACTTAAACCAATCACAGTACTTGATATAGACATGCGCTGTAGGGCTATGGCGCGCAGATACAAAATATAATATTTAATATAATACGTATTATTATTGAGAAAATGTACTTAAGTTAAATTTTCACCTAGGTATAGGCACATGTTTAGCTTAAATAAAGTTTGTGTTTCATAAAAAATTTATAAAATAATAGGAGTACATCAAATATACTTGGTGTTTAGAAGTTAATGTTAATTATAATTTATAACAGCTGTTTTTTTAAATTAATACCTACTTATTATTTTCTTAAAATTTAACTACTACTTAATTATAGAACTAATGCAAAGCCACCCACATTTATATGGCAAATCTTTAAAAGATTTTATAGAAGATAAATAGCCATGTAAAGAATAAAATTAAATAGCCATGGTCAAATTGCCAACATTCTTAAAGTTGAAGTTAAAATAAATATTTAATATACAGGGTGTCCCAGAACGAGCGCCGCAGAGAAAAAGGGGGCGTGCCGACAGCAATGGAGATGCAAAATTTAAAAATAAAAAATTTCTAGGTAATAGTGTAATCGAATGAGAGCAAAAAAGCGGCAGCCAATACCGAGAGCTCTCGCCTAGGTTAAACGTAGGAGTTTTAAAAGTTGCTAGGAGACGATAGAACATTGTTGTCTTAAAAACATTTAAAAATCTTTTGGCCTGTATTTACCAAGTGTCAACAGCTTTTGGTGACTTTTAATTCATTTGGTGATTAAGTGAAAACTTTTTTTAAAAGCCTTATTTCTGGTGATTTTTTCGACCCTGATATTTGTAAATTTTCCTAAAAACACGTTTAAAATAGGTTAAAATGTTAAATGTTAAAATGATACCCAAACATACAATCTGTCTAAAATTTTAATCTCTAATGTTTTAAAATCTGGTTACAGACATCAATACCTTATATAGTTTAGGGAACCAAAATATTAAAACATTAATATTTTTGCCCAAAACTAAATTTTGGAAAGTGTGTAATGTCAAAAAAGGTTTCCAGAGCTTTAAATAAAATAAATAAAACTAAAATGCAAAATAGATTAAACTCCATAACATTAAGTGGAATTTTACATAAAAAGTAAAAGATTAATTTTAAACTGCTTTTTTAACTTTCCGGTTACTACAGATATTATTAAATCGCACAAATTATAGTATGTACCAATAAAATGTTTTTTTTATAAGAACAAATCTGTAATAAAATGTGCTTTAAAGCATTGTATTTAGTTTCATTTAATTATTATATGCAAAAAATGCAAAATCCGGTGATTATTTGTTAAATCTGGCAACTTTTAAAGCAAGTGTCTGGTGATTTTAAGTTTTTTGACCTGGCAACATTGGACTGATACTTGAGAACGTCATTAGGTACGTTCTTTTCATCTGAGATCCATTGGCGGCTCGTGGGTGTACATGAGGGTGAGGCTACGTAAGGTTAATTTTGTCTAAATACGAATAAATTTCACGTGACCCGGGAGGTATTATTCTGCGACGCATTGACCTTTTTTAAAATGGAGGTCATCGCCGATAGCCCTACTAAACCATTATTAAACTTTTTTCAACACTTAAATTTAAAAATTGTTCATCTCAATATAATACAGAAAGCTCATTTTTTAGCCTATCTTTGTCAAAAATATTTGGATAACTTTTTAATAAACTCTTAAGTAAGTTATCTGGAAAGCATTTTGCATATTCCGAATATTTTGTGCTATCAACTAAAGCAAGAAAACTTATGTTATTTAAATTTTCAAACCGCGTCTCTAATTGAAGAATTATGCAATCTATTATTTCACCTCGCCGACGGTGGACTAGTGGTTAGTGCTGCTGACTACAAGCCGGAGGTCGTGGGTTCGAATCCCACCAGGGGTATGGCTGTTTATTTGTGTTTGTCCTATTGTGTAATAGTCTTTCGGAGGGGACTTTAAGCCCGCGGTCCGTTCCTACCCCTAACCCGCACAAGCCTTTCAGTTGGCTTCTGGGACTTCTTAGGAAGTAAGGGTGGAACTAAAAGAGCACTTTTTTATATAAAAAGAAAAAAAATATATATAAAATTTGCTTAATAAAACACAATAATTAAATAAGAAATTTTAAATAATTTAATCTGAATCAAAACAATAACGTGCCCCCACAAGCGATCATCGGTCATGTGATAAAACCACCAATTAGAACAAGCCAAGCTAACTAAATTTCGCCTCATCTACGGTATTTATTCGCGAACTTCCGGCGATATTTTTGTTGGTGAGTCATTTTCGCTTTCTAGAGGTAAATGGGAGCTTCCGAGGCTGTGAAAATTTCGCCTCTGTCTTAGCGACTCTCAACGATACACGTTACCTTGACGCGCTTTGCACCTGGATTTTTATTTACGCTTAGTATGATTGATTGGTCGTTCGTTCCTTCATTTTAAGGGTGAGGCGCGGCCTCAGAGGCCTACCCTGACGAGCCGCCACTGCTGAGATCTCAGTTAATCTCGGCTCACATCGGTAAAATTTGCAAATGTGCGCGTTCTTTTTGCTTCATTCACCATAAAGTGAGCTGAGATTTTTCCTCCCCCCTCACCGATACTGCACATGCTTTGCGGGGGAATCAGTTTGAATTAAGTCGGAAATAAAGTGGAGGGGATAAAGAAATTATTGATTTGTTAAGATTTTAAATACGATGTGGCTCCCGTCCCGAGGCGGGACTTAAGTTCAGTCCCGATTGACGTCACACACTGTTAGACACACATTTCCGCACCGTGCCCGACACGTGAGTCGGCCGATAGTCGGACAACACACGGGAAAAGAATAAAACCATGTAAACCAATGCCAGAATCTGTCAAAAAATCCCCTAGATTTTGTTTGAATCCACCTTAATCACAAAAATGACACATTAATACAATGCAAATTGTCATTTTGACGTTACTCATTATTGTTAATTGTGTCATTTTTGTAATAAAGGTACATTTAAACAAAATCTAGCGGATTTTTATGACAGATTCTGACATCCCTGCCATTGCGTTAGTCCCCACCTCTCCGATTCTACGCCGCACCGATAGCACACCGACAGTCCGCGCCGTGCCAGACTAGTTTCGTTTATATTTTGACGGGCACGGTGCGGTCTCGTCTCGTTTTATAACCTTAAAAATGGAAATTTTAATAGAAAAAATAAGAAAATATCCAGTTTTGTACGATCAAACCCACGAAAAATATCGAAATTGCGATTACAAGGATAGGGTTTGGAAAATAATTGCGACCAATTTAAATTTTGAATTTAAACATTTTGAAAGGAAAGACACGGCGCGGCGTAAACACGGACAAGTGTGGTTTCAATGGGACCGAGCGTAACGAGACCAACACTCGGCCGACACTCGTGACGGGCACGGTGCGAAAATGTGTGTCTATACCTTAATCCGTTTTTATTCCCCGAGATTTTATAATTTGTGTCAAGCTCGATGGCTTAGATGGTAGGGCGGTCGCTTGGCATGCGAGAGGTACCGGGTTCGATCCCACTAGAAGTTGTCAAACTTTTTTTATTTTTTTTATTTTATAAATTTGTTGTTTCTTTGTTAAAAAGTGTTTTATTTTTATCGTTACATAAATTTGCCCATTTTAGTTGGGTTTTTTGCTCAATGGGGCGGGGGGGGGCCCAATGGGGCGGGGTCGGTTGGGTTGTGTTGTTGAGTTTGGGTTGGTTTGGTTTTATGACGTAACTAAAGTGCCCTTAACATGTATACAGGTACAATTAATTATTATTATTATTTTATTATAACATAACAAATCTTAAAATTATGACGTCAATCGGGACTGAACTTAAGTCCCGCCTCGGGACGGGAGCCACAGCGTTTTAAATAACATAACCTAATCTTATTTAGGTGATTTTTTGCAATAAAACTTAAATTTCCATAAAAATAATTAAATTTTGTAAATTAGCTATAAACTTGATATAATAAATAGAATTCGAATAAAATTCCTTTTCAGAACGAGAAAAACACTTTTTACAATATTTACAATAAAACAAAGAAAGTAAAAGTGAATATTTTTAAAATTATTAATTAAAAAAAAATGATTTTTAATTAAACTTTAATTTCCATAAATATAATTAAATTTTGTAAATTGACTATAAACTTACTTTTTACCACAATCCACACAACAGGGTTTGTTCGATCTTCTAATAAAAATACTAAAAATCACTGCAACAGTGCACATCATACGATGGCGGCCATTTTTGTTGTTTACAATTCTTGTGCTTTGGGTTTGTACAGATTAATAATCGTTTTAAACGTTGTGTTTCTTACAGAGAGACTTGCAAGCCTTAAAGGATACCTCAAAGTGGTAAGAACACAATCATTTTACTCCTCTTTTGTAAAAAATAAACCTTATTCTATTAGGGCTGTCAAATGTCAATTTGAAGGTTAATTTAAGGTTATTTTATAACCCACAAATTAACCTTCAAATTGACATTTGATAGAATAAGGTTTATTTTTTACAAAAGAGGAGTAAAATGATTGTTCTTGCCACTTTGAGGTCTCTTTTAAGGCTTGCAAGTCTCTCTGTAAGAAACACAACGTTTAAAACGATTATTAATCTGTACAAACCCAAAGCACAAGAATTGTAAACAACAAAAATGGCCGCCATCGTATGATGTGCAGTGTTGCAGTGATTTTTAGTATTTTTACTACCAGATCGAACAGACCTTGTTGTGTGGATTGTGCTTTTTACAATAAAATTAAACAAAACATGTCAAAGTGAAGTTTTCTTTTAATTTTTATTTTATGTCATATCAGAAATAGGTTATGTTGCCTCTTATTCACTTATGTGCAGTCAGATTGGGCGTTTCAATTGAGTGTGTCGTTCTTTTTAATGCCTACTCACATCACTACATCTAATATCACATTAACTGAAGTGAGCTGAGATCTCAGGCGAAAAGAACGCACCTAATGTTTTAAAGTAACGATTGGGAAAGCGCTGGGAAAAAACTCGCGCTGTGTTCCTGGCGTTGCGCCCACACTCCCCATAAATAATTATCATTTCGGTATAATCACAAGGTAAACATCACCTAATAGGTGCGTTCTTTTCGACTGAGATCTCAGCTCACTTCAGTTAATGTGATATGAGATGTAGTGATCTGAGTAAGCATCAAAAAGAACGACACACTCAATTGAAACGCTCAATATGACGGCGCATACGTAAACAATAGGCAACATAACCTAGATAGCTATCTCTGATATAATTATGTTTTGTGTCATATCCTTAATAAGGAAAAACACGAAATAAGGATTCCTTATGGTTTAAATTTCGTGTTTTTCTATGTTTAAATTTGCGTTGAATTAAATAGATCCGTACATAAATCTATAAATGGCACTACGATTTTCGTATTGTTCATCTTTTACGGGAGAAAGGAAGGAAGGAAGGCAATCTATAAATCAGGCTTTATCGATAATACCTTCCTGCACCCTTTGTGCATCTTCAGTGGACAAATTAGTATATATTAAAGCGTTTCCCGATCTATAATACTTATTCTTTCCATAATTGGATGACAAACAAAAACAACAATTTTTTGATAAGAATATTAATTTTATGACAAAATAAAAATTTATAAAAAAACTTCACTTTGACATGTTTTGTTTAATTTTATTGAAAAAACCCTATTAAAAATGCCATATAGAAACACAAAATAAAAATCTATCTGGTTCAATATAGGAATTTGAAACAGGCATTGCACTATTGAACCAGATAGAATTCCATACCTGGAAAACCATATAGAAAAGTGATTTCTATATGGATTGCCATATAGGTTCATATTGCACTATCTGGCCCAATATGGTTTGGGTGTGAAAAAATTATTACCATATAGATCCATATTTAACCATATAGGGGAATCTATATGGTTTAATATGCAATTTTCGTTTAAATATATATCCATTTTAAAATGGAATTCCATATTCAAGCATATAGGGAAACCTATATGGAAAGACACATAAAACAGAAACCAGATAAATCCATATAAAAATCGCCAAGTTGTACATTTTAAAATGAAATTCCATATTAAACCATATAGATTCCAAAGTGTAAACCAGGTCGTTCCATATAGGACATATAGAACCATATAAATCCATATTAGTTTCCTTATCTGGATCAATATGGGTTCTATAGGGCATTTTTAATAGGGAAGTGTTTTTCTACTTCTGAAAAACAATTTTATTCGAATTATATTTATTATATTAAGTTGATAGCTAATTTACAACATTTAAGTTTTATTGTAAAAAATCACCTAAATAAGATTAGGTTTTGTTATTTAAAATCTTAACAAATCAATAATTTATTTATCCCCTCCACTTTATTTCCGACTTAATTCAAACTGCATGTGCAGTATCGGTGAGGGGGGAGGAAAAATCTCAGCTCACTTTATGGTGAGTGAAGCAAAAAGAACGCGCACATTTGCAAAATTTACCGATGTGAGCTGAGATTAACTGAGATCTCAGGCGAAAAGAACGCACCTATTATTTATAATAACTTAATTTATAACCTAATATAATATTAATGACAGAAGAAAAGATTGTGTCACAATAAATTGGATTCAAGTGGACCAAATATTTTACATATTTTTTATTATCAACAATGTAACCTAAGTATCCTAGCAATTTAAAGAATTCCCTATGGCCATCTATTGGGATTGGCTATCGTTTTTTATTCTTATCTCGCTTATCCTTTGCGTTAGACAATTTTAATTTTTGGATATGTGTTTCGCATTAACTACTGTCAGCACGTTCCCTTTTCCTCTGTGGCGCGAGTTCTGGGACACCCTTTATAATAAAATAAAATAGATACCTATAAATTAAATTACCAGTAAAATTAAAACTTAATTTATTAAAAAATAAAATTAAGTCAAAGGTAATAATAATAATAATTATTATTATTGTTAACAATCGCATATTCCACTTGAGACACTTGTACGTCCAAGAAACACTTTGCACAGTACCTCCATGTCTTAAATAGCTAAAACAATAATAAAGTTAATAATTTAAAATTTATATTATCTTACAAATTTATTACTGTAATTTAATTGCAATCTTTTCTTCTGGACGTATTTGATCTTGAATTTTTTGTTGTTTTAAGAGTGGTTTAAATTGCCAAACAAAATTATTAAAAACCGGAATCGTCATCCTAGTATAATTAAAAAACTGTTCAGGATCATTTTCTTAATTTTTAAAAAGGTTGCTCTGTATTTTATTAAAGCCTATACTGTCCTGGTATTGATGAATTCAGTCCTTCAACATCTTGTTAGATGTTTCCTTTTTATAAGGCCAAGGGCTGCCTGAGCATTTAAAATTGTAATCACTGCACTTATTATAATGTTTTTAAACACAATAAAGTAATAAAATTACCATAGACAAGGGATAGGTTGGGTTGGCGGGGGGTGTTAGTAAAAATGACTGAAAATAAACGGATAGGTTAGAACACAGAATATAAACAAAGGTTTTGTTACGAAACAATTGTTTAGCTGACACTTAAGTGTCAGCTATTTTTGGTTGTCAACGCGCATGCTTACGAAATGCAGTACGGGAATCTATAAATTGACTTTTTACAAGACATACAAATCGTACGGGCGGAAGGAAGGAAGGCAATCTATAAATCAGACTTAGAGGCCTATCCCTTTCGCTAAACATGCATGTTCATGAACTATATATGTTTTGTAACATATGTGCCTATTCCCTTTCAATTATTTCGTCTATAGACGCATGCGCTCAAAGAATTTCTTAAACATCCATGTTTATAAACATCATCGGTGTCTAAATGGCTATTCCGTTTCCAAAATTCGCTGTTTGGTGAATATACATGATGTTTGAAAACGTATGTTTACGAACGCTTGCCTGAGGGGTGCTGTTAGCCAATATTTGAGGTTTTTTATCTTGCATTAATCATAAATTACGGCGATGTTTGGTACAGTATACAGTACAGTATCATTATCAAGCATAGTAATTATGAATTAATTACTTTTTCACAATCAATACCTAATTAATTATAAATGATAAATAATTATTTATAAATGAGAATAGGACAAATCACATAAGGTTTTACATCAAACAAATAAAAATATATTTTTTGGTAATTTAAAAAATATTTTTATGATTTGTGTTTGTAATTATTAAAATGTATTTCTTAATTATAATACCAGAATACAAATTTTGCTTTACTGAATTTTTTAATACAATTAATATTAATTTTAATATAAATATTTATTTAGAAAAAACAGAAAATTAAAAAAATCTGAGTGTGAAGTGAGAATTTGGGGGGGGAGGTCAAGACTTTGACAATATATGTAAGGGGGGCAGAGTGTCTATAAACGACATCTAAAGACTATATATATTGGTAGAATAAAAAATAACTTAAAAAAAATATAGCTTATCATAACAATACAACAAATATAAAATATCAAATACCTATGCAATATTCCCGGACAACATTCGTAATATTCATCATGTCGTGATTTTCACAAATTTTATTCATACTGATATCATACGGAAGTCACCGCGTGATAAATGAAAATCATACGAACGTCACGTCGTGATTTTCAAATTTTATTTATACGGACATCATCCGGTGTTTGGATAATCATTTTTGCGCCACGTTCGTACACTAAGAGAAAAATTATGTTAAATCAACAGTTTTTGTTGGAATTAAATTAACTACATTTATAATATATATATAATATAAATATAATATATATAATATAAGTTAATTAAAATGTTAAACTGTTGATTCAATTGTTAACATACTTTTTTTTTCAATGTACGAATGTGTCGCAAAATTGAATATCCAAACACCGATGGCATAAAAAATCATGTCGTGATTTTTTATGCCATTGGTGTTTGGATATTTATTTTTTCGCCACATTCGTACATTAAGAGACAAAGTATACCTACATTAGGGTGTCCCTTATTTTTTTACGCATACCCTCTAATTATATTTATTACGTGTTTATATACTCCCAGTAAAAATTTCAGCTCATTCTATAAACGGGAACCCGTGCCGACTTGCATCTGAACCCTCCATTAGCCAATGTTAGGCGCGCGGTATTTTGTAACACGGTTGGCCGCTAGGTCTTCGATCGTAAGTCATTTTGTGTTTGTTATTATGTGACCCTTATATTATAAATTATTAAAAAATGTTAAAATATAGTTTTATTTATGTGTATACTTTAATAAAAATGAATATTTTTACAGGAAGTGGCTAGTTACCCGGAAGTGTCGGGTGAATAGGCCGTAAAACTAATTACCCGAAACTCTTTTTTTTTATTATATCTGAATGACAGCTAAAAAATAACCAAAAAAAAATTAGTTGATTTTATCTCTTAAATATATTAATATACTAATTAGTATTGCTAAAATATACTGTTATATGAAATTTCAGCTTTTTATAAGCATTTCTTTTCTTGATGTCCTCCCAAAAATATTTCAGACAGTTTTCGGTAGTCATCTCTCACAATAGACTCTTTTAGTTATTTAGAGTAAATCCCATTAAGTTTATCAATTTCAGAGTTTACGGCATATTCACTAGACCCTTCCGGGTAACTAGCCACTCCCTGTGAAAATATACATTTTTATCAAAGTATACACATAAATAAAACTATATTTTAACATTTGTCAATAATTTATAATATAAGGGTCACATAATAACAAACACAAAATGACTTACGATCGAAGACCTCGCGGCCAACCGTGTTACAAAATACCGCGCGCCTAACGTTGGCTCACGTAGGGTTCAGATGCAAGTCGGCACGGGTTTCCGTTTATAGAATGAGCTGAAATTTTTACTGGGAGTATATAAACACGTAATAAATATAATTAGAGGGTATGCGTAAAAAATAAAAAATAAGGGACACCCTAACCTACATATATGTATATTAAATCAATAGTTTTTGTGGTTAATTACATTCAATATAGTTAATTTACATCCAAGAAAATATTAAATGTATTTAACCGCAAAAAATGTACATTCAATTGTTAACATACTTTTTCTTTAAATTTACGAATTTGGCGCAAAAATAAATATCCAAACATGTCGGTGCACCGATGGCATAAAAAATCATGTCGTGATTTTTTATGCCATTGGTGTTTAGATATTTATTTTTGCGCCACATTCGTACATTGAGAGAAAAAGGTTACCTACATATTAGGGTGTTCCAAAAAAAGTCGATAATTTTTTTTTTCGATTGCACGTGAAATTCTTGTTATATATGCTATAAAAAAATTCTGTAAAAATTTGAGCCCTTAATATCAAATTGAAGAACTCCATCATCGAATTTTAAGATTTTCCATTGATTTAACATGGAAAAATGATTTTTTAACCTTTATTTCTCCTGCAAACTATGTAGAACATTATTTTTCGGAAAAACCATCACTGATCCTTCTTCAGCATTAAATTCTGTAAAAAAAAGTTCTTAGGGTCCAGTCTCTAAGGTCAACCCTCTCGTTTTTATTTGCGTTGAAAAATATAGATTTTTTGAAATTTCGATTTTTTCCATTTAATGTGTAAAATTTTGATCTCAGACCATAAAGTTTGAGAAAATTTTAGTAGATCGTTCAATGTTTCACAAATCTATCGCTAGTAACAAATTCTGAAAAAGATTCGAATTCAAATTTGAAAATTAATTGAGTTATATCTCAATTGTTATAGGATAATATTGATTTGGACTTCGAATGCAAATAAAAAAAATTACAAAATAAAAATTTGTCATTTATCACATAGATTTTATTTGAAACAATTGTTTTTTGGGTAACCGGCTTATTACAGGAATTGCAGATAAAGGAATTTTTTTTCTTTCTATTAACTGAAAAATTCTTAAAAAATTTAAAAATTGTGTGTAAATTATATGTTACAGCCAAAAGTGTTATATTAAATGGAAAAAATAATAAAATTGAAAGAATTGAAGCGAAAATTCAGCGTTTTGTTGACTGTTATAAAGAAATTTTGATATTTTGTTGATAGATTTTCAAATTTTTTGTAAAATTTATTATGATAGCGAATAATCATTTAAAAAGATAATACAAGACTCACAATTTTGGAGCCAAAAGTGATACAAAAAATTTTCTTGGCACAGATTTCTGAAACATTGAACGATCTACTAAAATTTTCTCAAACTTCATGGTCTGAGATCAAAATTTTACACATTAAATGGAAAAAATCGAAATTTCAAAAAATCTATATTTTTCAACGCAAATAAAAACGAGAGGGTTGACGTTAGAGACTGGACCTTAAGAACTTTTTTTTACAGAATTTAATGCTGAAGAAGGATCAGTGATGGTTTTTCCGAAAAATAATGTTCTACATAGTTTGCAGGAGAAATAAAGGTTAAAAAATCATTTTTCCATGTTAAATCAATGGAAAATCTGATCTGAAAAGTTGATATTAAGGGCTCAAATTTTTACAGAATTTTTTTTATAGCATATATAACAAGAATTTTACGTGCAATCGAAAAAAAAATTATCGACTTTTTTTGGGACACCCTACTACTGTCTGTCCACTCTAAGTTGGCGGAACTAAGGAATTTTGTAGTTTAGATATTAAAGAATTGTTGTACTGTGTGCTTTTAAAACAGATTTTATATTATAAATAATACTAGTACATATTATATACTAGTATTATTTATAATATAAAATCTGTTTTAAAAGCACACAGTACGACAATTCATTAATATCTAAACAACAAAATTCCCTAGTTCAGCCAACTTAGAGTGGACAGACAGTACATATATATTAAATCAACAGTTTTTGTGGTTAAATACATTCAATATTTTCTTGGATTTAAATTAACTATATATAGTATAGACTACTAGTACAGTTTTTGAATAGAAAAAATTAATTTTTAAGGAATTAAACAGACAACCACGATACCTAATTTTGCCAAATAAAAACCTTGTTAAACAACTTGTAACCGTCATTTTGACAGTTACCCATTGATTTTATTTTATTAGTTTTTGTACATCTATAATAGTATAGATGTGAACTGTTAAGTGGTTTATTTTTAGTTTGACTAATTGTTAATTATATTTTTAATAATGATATTTGTTTAGTTGCCTCTTTCTAAAAGAATTTAATTATTTTTATTATTTTGTTTATTACCTGGTTTTGATAGTATGCAACCCAGAACACTCCCATTTGTTTTTAGTCTTCTCGACAACATTCACAACATCTTGGCAACATTGTATTTTTTTGTTTAAATAATCTTCTACGCACTTAGCAGGTTTTATGTTGGCCTTTTCCGTTTTAACACTGAAGCTGTTTAGTTGGGAGTAAGCGTTGGCTTAAAATTTGGATAGAATTCCAAAGATGTGTAGTAATTCTCCTGGTTTAATGGCTCAGGGTCGGTTAAAGCATTAATTTTATACGAAATCTCTAGGTGAGTTGATAACTTTTAAAATAGTGGTCAAATATTCCTAACCACGCAGTCTCCATTTTAGGTGTTCATGATTTTCCAACGTACTTTTTGTTGACCTAGACCTTGAATGGTCTTTAATTTGAAAACTCCTTAAAATAAGGGTAAGCTAATGTCAACGGATTTTGTAGGGTGCTAAAGCGGGTTCGTATTTCTTTTTAGGGTTTTTAAGATGGAGTATAGTTTCTGTGGAGCTAATCAGTTTTTTTATGTTGGAGTTTTTTGTAAGATTTTTTATATCAGATTTGTTGTGGAGGAAAGGTTTTTTACCCTGAACTTGTTTTGGATAATGACAAGTTCTTACGTTACTGATAAGCCATCCTGTAAAATCTGACATAGTGGGAGACTTCAACATCGGAAGCTAATCTACTAGGGCCCCAACTACGATCAGGTTTTACCAAATTTGAATATTTATGTTAGAGAACATAGCGTACACTACACTCCTTATAGTTTGTGTACTTTTGAGTAGAGAATTCAACATAGTCTTCAACTTGTAAATTGTAATCATTTTAAATATATTTTTTTGTATCATCAATAATATTTTATCATTTAGATATATATATATACAGGGTGTCCTGAAATTAGTGCACCATACTTTAACAGCAAATTCTACGTGCAAAAATAAGAAAAAAGTCCCTATAAATATAGGTCGAGAAATCCCTCCTAAGGGAGCTACAGCCCCCGAAAAGGGAGCCCCTGAAGATGGTTTTTACCCAATATATATAAAAAAGTAAAAACACCCTGTCACTTACTACATGAAACTGTCACCTGTCTTAAATTATTCTATTTTTTCCTAAACATGGCAGCCGTATTCCAAGGACCACGCGAGTCCATTTCTATGGTTGTGATTTAATTGTGAATTTTTATGCCATGTAAAATAATTTTCAAATCGATTTTATGCGAAAACGGTGTATGTTATCGAAGTTCAACAAGATGACCTTTTTTATGTGCAAAACTCTAAAATTTTATAATCTGACACCAAATTCTGGTACAAGATACGTACAAAAAAGTTAAGGTGGTTTTAACGTTAAAACCACCCTACTTCCTATCAATCTGACCCAAACCACATAAAAAATTTTAAATTGTTATTGTTACGTCTTATTGGTCATAAAAAGTTTAATTAATTCCCCAAATTTCATTTTTATATTTTTAACGGTTTTGGAGATATTAAATAAAAACCATCTTTAGGGGCTTTCCTTTTGGGGGCTGTAGCTCCCTTAAGAGGCATTTCTTGACCTATGTTTATAGGGACTTTTTTTCTTATTTTTGCACGTACAATCTGCTGTTAAAGTATGGTGCACTAATTTCAGGACACCCTGTATATATATATATATATATATATATATATATATATATATATATATATATATATATATATATATATATATATATATATATATGTATATATATATCTATTAGACTTTGGTTTTTGTAAACCATATATGGCCATATAAGGGTGCACCAAAGTTATAAATCGAACAAATATTTATTATTACATGAAAAGTGTTCACTTCAACAACGGTGAAACAAATATAACTAATTTATTTTTTTTAACCTGAATTTTAATAACCGCCCTTAATCTTTAGTAGGATTGTGTCTGACTTACTTGGATTTTAAGAACTGGCCATAATAAGACACTGGCGCCTAATTTTAATTTGCCTTTATTTAAATTTAGTAAATATATTTGTATACACGTAAGTATTGAAAAACAACATTTGCCCATCGACCTATCTCTCCGCTGAAAAGCTGCCGTTCGCCATAGCCCTCGAGTTGAGGTTACAAACTTTTGTTTAGAACTACTTAAAAAAATTTGACATTAGTAATATAATAGAACAATATTATTTTGTAAATAAAAACTTGCAACTGTCCCATCCGTTACGCGTGGAATGGAATATCTTTTTTAATTGAAACCGGACCACATTCGTGATATTCAAAGAACGTTTTATAAATTATAACGGTGTAATGTGAATAACAAACTAGGTTTTAAATTCGCAGTTCGCAGGGCTCATACGCATGCGCAAATTTTGCAAATATCACACCGTGAGTTCTACATGATATCACTGTGATGAAGCATGTGTATGCACCCAGGATATCACAGCGTGATAAAAAAATCACGTTGTAATATCATCATGACTTCACCAGGAAATACCGATTGTTTTCCGGGTTGTTACTCAAAAATACTATAGACAAAAAATTAGCCAAACAAAAGTATAACTAATAAAATACAAAAAAATATGCATCTAAAAACTCTTTTAACATTTTTTCTTCAATTGGAAGCTAAAACTATTTGGTTTAATTTTAAAATCTCTTTCAGGTTTTATCAATACCTTTTAAAACCTTTACACCTTTGCTACTAATCAGAGTTTGAGTAGGACTTTCTCTTGACCTTACAGGCTGGTCAATGAAGAGTTCCAACGATGGTTATCCCTCCACCACTAACTTTCACAGTGCTTCCTTTATTAGGGCTAGTAATTTATCCTCAATGTCATTAAGTTATTTTACTGGCTCGCCAAATTGCCAGTCTCCATGTGAGAAATGCGTAGTTTTCTTGCCATTTTTAATACATGGGACTTTAAGTCACTAAAAGTATTTGTAAAAATAAGTAACAAATAATTATTTTAAGATATTTTATTATTACCCTTTTCCACCCTATTAAAAATTCCATATAGAAACACAAAATAAAAATCTATATGGTTCTATCTAGTTCAATATAGGAATTTGAAACAGGCATTGCACTATTGAACCCGATAGAATTTTATACATGGAAAACCATATAGAAAAGTGATTTCTATATGGATTGCCATATAGGTTCAGATTGAACCATATTGGAGCTCTATCTGGCCCAATATGGTTTGGGTATAAAAAAATTATTACCATAAAGATCCATATTTAACCATAGGGGATCTATATGGTTTAATATGCAATTTTCGTTTAAATATATATACATTTTAAAATGGAATTCCATATTCAACCATATAGGCAAACCTATATGAAAGACACATAAAACAGAAACCAGATAAATCCATATAAAAATCCCCAAGTTGTACATTTTAAATTGAAATTCCATATTAAATAATATAGATTCCAAAGTGTAAACCAGGTCGTTCCATATAGGACATATAGAACCATAAAAATCCATATTAGTTTCCTTATCTGGATCAGTATGGGTTCTATAGGGCATTTTAATAGGGTATTTAAGGATGGACTTAATGGCCCTGCCAGAAGATCTGTGCTTTGGCTAGTTCAGCATAAAACGTTTTTCCCAAGTATTTTTAGAATTTGTGGATTTTTTTAAGTTGTTTTTAAGTTCATTTAATATATTAAATATCACCAATGATTTTTAAAATAATTATCTAACACAATTTTAGTTTACGATCTGCGACTTTTAGGTTATGAACATAGAAAAATAATATAAAACTAAGAAACTCTCTGTCCTAGAAACATTTATCACTGTTAAGAAAGATTCAAGGTCAAGACTTTCAACATATGAGAAACGGAATAGCCTTAAACATAGATGATATCATATGTTTGGGTTATCGTTGGGTGAACATACATGTTAAAAAATCTATGTTTATGAACAGCAAGAAAGGGAATAGGCCTCTTAAAATGGCGTTTATTAAACTTGATACATAATATACTGTTTATTAGAATCCCAACAAATGGATTCTGCACTTGACCTCTGCCGAGAACCGTCACGCTTTGCCGATGTTCACTTCCCTCATAAACACCCTGTGCGCCTACGATCCGGTGGGTCTTGGCGTTCCTTATAACCACCTGCTTTTCAACGATTCGTTGGAACCGCTGGTGGAGGCGGCCCTGCAAATTTTAATCGTCACTCTAGATCACGACACCAGCTCTTCTACCCCGCACGAAGGGGACGACGTAAGTACCGCTGCAAGTGGCGCCCCCAAACCTCAAAGTTTCGCACTTTTTTTAGACCACCGTCCCTGACAATCTCTTCATCAACTATCTATCGAGAATTCACAGGGACGAGGATTTTCAATTTATTTTGAGCGGCGTGACAAGGTTACTGAACAATCCTCTGGTGCAAACCTACTTGCCAAACTCGACGAAAAAAGTTTATTTTCATCAGGAGCTCCTCGTGTTTTTCTGGAAAATGTGCGACTATAACAAGGTAAAAAAAATCTACAAGGTTTTCATGAAATGCCTGAAAAATAATTGTAATAACAGTAATTATCATTAGCAGCAACATATTGACGTTTTCACTAACTAAATAAAACAAAACAATGAAAATATCAAAGCAATCTTAATCCAAATTGCAAAACTCAAAAACATAAATTCGTTTTTTAAAACTTTGAAATATATATCTGGAACTTAAAGTACATTTTATGGATGAATAAAATGTATAAAAAAAATTAAATATCAGAGCAATCGCACAGAACAGCAATCGGAATACAATGCCGAAAGAATAGGCTTTGTTTATAAATACTTCCGCATAGCCACTTATTTCGTACCAAGATATTTGAAAAACTCGTGATTATTGCTGACCCTTTCTCTTATCTTTAAATATTAATGAAATTTTTGGCGCTGGACGACTGCTCAATATCTGTCTTTTTCAGTTTTTGTTTCTTCATAAAAAAGGCGTTTCAATTATTGTGAAAATAATGTCATGAACAGGATTCATTAAAAAAAACAGTAAAGAAAACTTGAAAACCTTACCTTAATTGAAACTCAATACGACTTGTTGCTTAATAAAAACTGCCAATTATACCTGTAGCATGTACCCCCATGCACCACAATAATAAAATAATAAATTTTACTAATCAAGACAAAAACCATCAGACAACAGTTTTAAATAATTTAATCTGAATCAAAACAAAGACACAAACTGCCATCCACCACATCTTCAGTGATGTGATATAAAACCACCAATTAGAGCAAGCCCAAGCTCCAATTCTCTCGCCTCAAGCAGCGACAAATAGACGCAAACTTGGCTGATATATTAGTAGGTAAATAGTTTACCTTTTTGCTGGTAAGTTGGAGCTTCACAGGCTATAAAGAATTCGTCTCTGTTCGGTCGACTCTCAGCGCCGAGCGTGGATTTTAATTTACCATTTGTGCTTAGATAATTGATTCATTTTTTTACTTTTTATTGTGTAAAACTGTAGTAAAAGAAAAAGTTTGTACAGGCATTTCATGAACACCTTGTATATTTATGTATATTCTATTATATACCGTGTGTTTTTAGAAATTTTTGTACTTCGTTCTAAAAAGTAGCGATGTTTTGGAAGTTTTAGTGCCTATATTGTATCATCTAAACGATTCTAGAGCTGATCAATGTAAGTAGTATATTTTTTAATTCCACTATGGAGTGCTAATACTTCTTAACTATTAATTTTACACAGCTCCATACACATTAGGGTGATTAAATAAAATCGAATATTTTTTTTACTTCCGACACTAAAAAATTGGTTCTTATGCACCTCTAGAAAGTGCTTACCAAATTTGAGCTCTTAATATTATTAGGAAGATCCTCCTCATCACAGTTTTCCTTTTTTTCTTTAATCCCTTATAAAAAAAGACCATATTTCATTATTAATCAATCGTTTAATGAAATCTTTATACATATTTTTGTAGGAAATATAATGCGCTACAAAAAAGGACTGATGTGTTTAAGCGATTACTCTAACCGTTTAAAAGATATTTAAGATCAATGTTTAAAAATTTAAAAAAAAAATATTTTTTTTAATAATTTTGTAATTCCTTGTCAAATGAGTATGACATATTTTTTAGATTATTTTTTTTGACAGTTCTCTGTATTGTTGGGACATTGTTGAGGCATTGTTGTTGAGGGAACCTACAGCGAATTACAGCGATAATTTTTTGAAAATTTTCTCTGGTAGTTGCTATATATAAAAAACAAATTAAATCTTAATTAAATGTTGTTTTATTCATTATGAAATTCTTATTTGTTAACTGTACATGGTGCAATTCTATTGGCCGACATTTGGGACGGAAAAATAATCCCCCGAATACCACACGAGCTTCAAAATTATCTGGCATTTCCCTCAAGGTTCCCTGCAAACAAATAAAGTCGTCAAGTTTTTCAGGAAAAATCACTCGCGCTTCGCGCTCGTGATTTTTTAACCTGAAAAACTTGACTCCTTCATTTGTTTGCAACGAACCTATCGGGAAAAATACCCGATAATTTTGAAGCTCTTGTGGTATTATAAGTGAAAATTCCACACCTGTAATTTTTAACCAATCAAAACGTGTATTTTTGATAGATCACCATGGCAACGGTTGAATTTTAGTGGGTACCCACAGCGAATTATACTGGAATTTTTTTTGACGTTTATAATGACAGAATATTTTTTTGACAATCTGGTTTTTATTTGTTTACATGATAATTTTGATACATTTCCATTACAAAGTTTAGATGTTTTCTATATTCGTTGGACACCTCCTTTCTTCTTAATGGCGAAAATGCAGGACTTGAAATAAATTAAATGTCTATGTCTAATGAAATATATATAATATTTAGACACTATTCTATTCACCTTTTTTTCCATTTAGCACTTTGAGTTTTGAATAGTTAAGATGCAAATATTCGTGAACAATTCAAAACAAATTTTCTTTCTTCAAGTAGGAGCCACAATCCTCTAATAATGCGGGTAAATAAGTCATTGCACGATGATTGATCATTACAGCAGACAATTTCACATTTTTTTACGTCGTGCCGCTTGACAGCTTCGAAACTGAAATAACTTTTAGGTTGGGGTTGACTTAGTTGCCATGGTAACTAAATAATCAAGTCGAGGTCAAGTTAAATCAAAAAATAAATTTTAATTATTTAAACACAATTTGGTGTGGAATTTTCTTACCGAATACCACACGAGGTCAAATTAAATCCGGAAATTTTTTCTCCCTCATGAATATTTTTAGAAAATTATCCCTCGTCTTCGACTCGGGATAATTTTCAAAATATTCATGAGCTCGAAAAAATTTCCGGAAATAATTTGACCTCTAGTGGTATTACTAGTGAAAATTTAACGCTCTACAAAAAGGTCTGATGTGTTTAATTGATTACTCTAACCGTTGAGAAGATATTCGTATCAGTACGCATTGGGATTCGGATACGAATATCTTCTCAAGGGTTAGAGTAATCAATTAACACATCATACCTTTTTTAGAGCGTTCCTACAAAAGTATGTCTACTCATTTGACAATAATTATTTTTCAATCAGTTACAAAATTATTAAAAAAAATGTTTTAATAAATTCTTTAAACTTTGATTTTGAATATCTTTTAAATGGTTAGAGTAACAAACACATCAGCTCTTTTTTGTAGAACATTCAATTTCCTACAAAAATATGTAATTTCATTAAACGATTGATTAAAAATGAAATATGGTCTTTTTTATAAGGGACTAAAGAAAAAATGGAAAATTGTGATGAGGATGATTTTCCTATTAATATTAAGAGCTCAAATTTGGTGAGCACTTTCTAGAGGAGCCAAAGAACCAATTTTTTGGTGTCGGAAGTAAAAAAAAAAATTCGTATTTTTTTAATCACCCTAATAGACATACTCTGTTATTAGCCATATCTTATTTTTAGCTCGAGTGGGTTTAATGCACATTGGAGTGTTTATTCTGCTTTTACTTTCTGGCGAGCGAAATTTGGGAGTGCGGTTAAATAAACCGTACACGGCCACAATACCGATGGATATACCGGTTTTTACCGGCACGCATGCCGATCTTTTGATAATAGTTTTTCATAAAATTATTACCACCGGACATCAAAGATTGCAGCCTCTATTTGATTGTCTTCTAACTATTCTAGTCAACGGTAATAAGTAAAATATGCGATGTGGAAAAAGTAACTAAAAAATATATTTTTTTAGTTTCCCCATATTTAAAGACGTTATCCATGGTAACGAGTACAAAGTTGCTCCATCTCTTGGAAGCGTTCAGTACTCCTTGGTTCCTGTTTTCTCAACCTTCTAACCACCATCTAGTATTTTTCTTGCTAGAAATATTCAACAACATTATTCAGTATCAGTTTGATGGTAAGTACTCAAAATTTATACAGGGTGTTTATTAGGGTGCTTCAAAAAATAAAATTTAATTTTTTTTTCGCTCTTACCCTCTCAAATGTTTCTATTTAATATAAAAAAAATCCTCGCCAAATATGGGCGTTCCAGCTCAACTCTAAGAGGTCGCTGTTTTTATTTTATATTTTCATTTAATTAACATGGGAAAAAATAATTTTATGTTTGGAATTTTATACCTCTGTATCAAAGTAACTTATGGCAATGATCATTGCAGTTTCTAAAATGTAACGCTCTACAAAAAAGCGTGTATGGTACAATTAGCAGACTGGAGGTGAAAGGGGGCAAAATGGGGTACCCAAAAAATTTCGTAAAAAAAATTTTTTAGATTGTTTTTTTACGGTTTCTAAATTATTTCAAAATATATTGACTTACAAGTTCACGCTTTTAATCGAAAATAATAATTCTGAGCCTGTAGAGGGAGAAAAAGGATAGTACAATTTTGGAAAACTTTTCATATGCTCATTTTTTGGGTACCCCATTTTGCCCCCCCCCCCGCTGCCTTGTTTTGCCCCCTTTCACCTCCCGTCTAAAAATTGTACCATAAAATTAAAAAAACAGAAAATTTGATGTTAATCAAACTTTGACCTCGAATAACTCTAGAGCGATTGCAAGCGCAATGTAATTTTTTCCATCAGTTTTAAGCAGGGCACAATGAAACAAAAATATACCAAAGTTATTCATTAATGGTGAAATTATTTGAAAAAACTAAAAAAGTTTATCTCAGTTACTTATTATTTAAAAAATATGGTCAAAAATAAGCGATTTTCCGATGTTAAAATTTATATGCAAAGTAGCATTTTTATCAAGGTGGCTTTGACCTATAACTAGGGTTGTGGAATTGACCGGTCAAATTGTTTTTGGTCAATTGACCAATTAATTAAATAAAATATCAAAATAAATATTACTGTGATTTATTTGTACTTAATAAATAGGTAATTAAAATACGTTACCAAGTTTTTTTTTATTATAAAAGTTATGTCCTTCTTTAGAAACGTTTGTGCGGCTTTAAAAAGTTATGTTTCGCTATTAAAAAAGATATGTCCCGCTTGATTGATCGGTCAAATAGGTAGCGGTCAATTAACAGTCAATTGACTGGTCAATTGACCGCGGTCAATTGACCATCCCCAACTCTACCTATAACAGTAAGTGACGCTTCCGAAAACGTCAGTTTTGATTAGACGCCACTATTAGTGAAAATATTCCTGAATATTTTTTTTGCAAGTAAGTAAGTTTTAATATCGCAAGTATGCAACTTGCCCAGTTTTTAGTTAATAATAAAAATGTTTGTCCCTATGTCACATTTGCTTATGCGATAAAAATATATTGGTTCGCTGTCCCAGAATTTTTTATTTCTTTCTTTTAAAGTTGGTCCCGTCAGTAACGAAATGTGATCGCAAAAAAATTTATGAAAATCCTGTTTTAAAAAAGACTTACCTGTCTAAAAATGCTTCAAGCGCAAAAAAGAGGAACGATTAATTGTAGCACCCGGACAATACCATGTTGCCAAATGTACAACTTATTTTAATCGTTTCTCATGCGCTTTGATTTATCAGCTGATCTACTGTCAATCAACTTGAATGGGCAAAAGTGAGCGAAACCAACCCAAACTCAACAACCCCCCGACAAAAACGGCACATGGTCTACACAATTAAAGAGGCGTAAACAATTTTCCAAGAAGAAAATCCCGAAACGAAAATTCAAATACGCAAATTTTATGAGTTAAGGCCTGCGTTCGTTTTGCCAATCAGTGACACTCCTCACAACGTTTGTCTTAGCAAATATCATTCAAACATTTTATTTATTTTGGAAGCGTTTAGCAAACGCTTTAAAGCGTTTCCGGATGATCATAAAAAGCTGATTTCTGAGATAACTTGTGACGTCGAAAGAGAAAATTGTATGAATGAATGTCCGGAGTGCAAAGAAATTGATATATTATTTTCCTGTTTACCTTTGCAATACAACCCAGAAGAGCCCATGCAAATCAAAAAGTGGTCCACTATTGATGGCAAAACAAAAACCATAATTCTGCTTGAACAGATGACACCATTTCGAAAACATCATTTTGTGAAAAACATTCTTCAAAAATACTTTGACTTCAAGAGGAAAAACATTGAAATAGGTGACGTCATTTTGCAGATCGATTTTGCCGAAAATTTCCAACTAATTGCACAAGATGAGATACAGAGTGCTCATTGGCAACATGAGCAAGTGACAATTTTTACTGCGGTGGCGTGCTAGCCGAAAAAGTATATTTTTTTTCTATCATCAGCAATTATCTGGTTCACGACAAATATGCTGTTTATGTGTTCCTGAAGAAAATAATATCTTGGATTGATCTTTCTGGTTATAAAGTAAAAGACCTTAGCGTATTTAGCGATGGGTGTGCCGCCCAATTTAAAAACAGGTTCACCTTATTGACTTTATGTTTTTTACCAGAAGAATTAAGTATGGAGTGGAGTTTCTTTGCAACTTCCCATGGGAAAGGAGCTGTTGACGGCGTTGGCGCAACTGTGAAAAGAAAGGTATGTAGGTAAACGAAAAACAAATAAATATATTTACTGTCCAAAATAACTGACGGTTTTCTGGTTTTCTTAATAGCTGCTTTTCCTAATTTTTGCTAACAATTAGGGTATAAATTTTGCCGCACAAGTGTAATAAGTTTTAAGATACCAAAAATGAAAAACTATTTTAGGTGTGGAATGAGATCTAGAGCAGAAGAGTGACTGTCAACACTGCAACCGATTTTTTCAACTGTGCAAAAGTTTTGAAAACATTACTTACTAATATACAGAGCTGGGCACGAGTACTAAAAAAAGTATTAGTAAAATTTTAAGTACGAGTACTTAAATATTAACTCGTAAGTACTTTACTCGTAAGTACATTTGTAAAGAGAGGTTACGGTTACGAGTAGTAATCGTGAAAACTCGAGTAAAGAGTACGAGTACTTTTGAAAAAAAAGTTTGTTAATATAATTGATTATTCTTTATACATTATACATACTTTGGTCCTGAGCTATAAAAATACAAAAACAAATTTATAATAGTATATTGTGTATCAAGTTTGATAAACGCCATTTTAGACACGAATTTAATTTAGGCACGAGCGAGCTTCCAAACAAAATATTTTGATGCTTACGATATTTTGGCAAAAATTCATATATATATATATATATATATATATAGGAAAGTACATTGAATTTGGTTTGTAAGTACGAGTAATAAGTAGGTATTTCAAAAGAAAAATACTTATGAGTAAAAAAGTACTCAGTACTTGGCCAGCTCTGCTAATATATACGTAAAGAAAGAGGAAATTGAACAAATCAAGACACAATTAGATGCCAAATGGTCAGGTGTTTCAGCAATACCCGAGATATTAAGTTCACACTATTTTAAGTTTGTTGATGGTACTCATATGTTGATTAAGAAGCACTATGAATCCGAAAAATCAAATTTGTTCAAATGCTTTTAAATTTTTTGCAGATGTTATTATCATGTTAAAATTATTGTTGAAGTTATTTAGTTAAATTAACCCATTACACATTTGTTTCAGAGTACCCAGAAATTTTTTTGTAATCAGTAACAACATTTTATTGATTTCTAGTTCGTAAAATAAAAAACATTTTAATAGCTCTGATACCGAAAATTTTATACAAACTCTAACTTTAATAGTTACCCAAATATTACCGTCATTAGCTCATTACTGATAGCAACAAATATCAAAAAATAGTTAATTTTTTTTCCGATTGTCCCATCAGTAACGCGTGCAATCGCCCTCTAGAAGAAATCAATTTATCGAAAAACAATAAG